>OY728167.1:365819847-367019847 GCA_963277665.1 Viscum album | reverse complement strand
TAAAATGAAACATCTAATTAAAATATTAATCCTTTTATAATTTATTATCGATAAAAAGTATATATTTGTTGAGAATAATTCTCATCCTTTTTAATGATGGTATCCCCTCCTTATCGATTTTTTCCTTTCCCACCAATGTTATCATAATATTTAGAAACATTATTTATATTCTATCTCATGTGATATTTCTATTTTCTACTACCACTTTTCGAACAGATGTTTTACTATAACACCACAATATTTTATAATTTATATTCATTATGTAATATGTTCAATTGTTTGTGGTATACGTAATATCGATCTTAAATGATTCATAATATACTATATAAATATTATTATTTAAATATGGTTGTTATAACCTCATTTTTAGTTTAGTGGGTATAATTAAGAATAACCATATTATAAAATATATGTATAAATGTTTTCTGTAATAATATTTAAAATCAGTCATATGTTATTTATAAATTGGTTAGAAATGAAGTGAATTTTTTTAAAAGAAATTATAAATAATTTTCAGTAAGGAGTTTTGATGTGGATAATGTATTTTTATCGTAAGTTATTAAATTAATATCTATTTGATAAATTATTATAATGAAATTACTACATTATATATCCAATAAAAATAATTAACAATAATTAAAACATTTCTTATTCAGAAAATAATGATAATAAAGTCATTTTATGCTTTAAGATTAATTTTTTTTCAAAAATGTCTTGTATTTTATTTTTTAATGGATATAATAATTATTCAATAATAATTTTAGAAATTTTATTTTATAATATGGGATTCATATTTGAAATAATATTTTCAATGTAATCTTAACATAATTTTTTCTATTTTTTCTAAAAATATTGATTTTTGAGTGAATAGTGAAAATGTGAATTTTTATAAAGTTGTTTTTTAGTAAAGTAATATAAAATTCTCACTATGTTTTCAATTTATTAATTATGTAACATGATATGTTTTAATTTGAAATAATATAATTAATCTTCTTAAGAATCATCATTATATTTTATTCTGGTATAAGTTCATTTTTAGGCTAAAAAACACATTTGTTCTAAAAACAATTTCCGTCGCATTTGGTGCACTTATATTAAAATCGATTAATTCCACTTGTGAATCTTTAATCATGTAAAATGTATTTTATATTTTTATTTTGGATTTTAAGATTTATTAATGAGGTGAATTAGATTTTTGGTCATTATGAATAGTAACCATTATAAAAGTTTATCTCCATTCTAAAAGGTAAAATTGGTTAAACAGAATAATAAACTATGGGATAAGTTATAAAATTCATTATAAAACATTAATTTATTTAATTTTAGGATTTTATATTTACCATTATTATCCTAGCTTCAAAATTATGGAAATTTGGTATCATTTCCTTTTTATAATGAGCTTCCTAATATTTTATGTAAATAATAATTAAAAAATGTCAATCTCATTATTTTAATATATCTAATATTTTTTTTTATAAATAAATATAATTTATGAATGTTTATAAATGGTTTTAATTATAGTGATATATTTTTAATTTTTAGTGATAATATAATTAACTTGAACGCTTGTGCAATGGAAACATAACACTTGCACCTGAAAATGAAAATGAAAGTATATTATATTAAAAACATTAAAAGTAATATAATGGATTAATTTGTATTTTCCATGAATTTATTGGATAATTAAAATTTATAAGTTATTTTTATAGATTTTATATTCTATTTACATTATTATCTTTATGCACTTAAAGTCATGATATATGAATAGTCATAAAAATAACCTTAAATGGTATTTAGTGTTTTGAAATTATTTTAAATAATTATAAAATTATAAAAATGTTATATTGAATAAATTTTATGGTAAATTTTTTATATTATCATTAATATTTCATTTATTTTAAACTTTTTATTTCTAAAATTATTTTCATGACCATTAAATCATAAAAAATGTGTTACAATAGTTAAGGATAAACAGGGTTATCATAGGTTTTAAACCGAAATATAAAGTTTAAAAGGACATATAATCCTATATAAAATTTATTTTTGGATTATATTTTTACATTATACTCATTATATAAAATTATATGGTAGTTTGGATTTATTTTTAATGAGTTATCCACATAATATATATTCATAGTTTAAGAATTTAGAAGTTTTCCTCCCACCACACTTATAAAAGGACATCTCTTATCTTATTTTACTGACACCCCTTGAGAAAATTATACCAGCAAATTCATACCTATATACATTCCAAAACATTTCTGAGCACTCTTGGTCTCACCAAAAATCCAACCTAAGATGGCCAAAGGTGTATGTTAGAGGAGGGTTTCCAAAGAATAAATATAATTATTTACAGAGTATTTCATGTTTATTTCTGCTTCTAGGTCCTCAAAATGTTATATAATAATGATGAAAAAAATTAAGAATCTTAAATATAATGAAATATTATTATTATTTTGTAAAAACCATTTTTACTCGTATTTTACATCCTCTGGGAAATGAAAACATTACTCATGCGTATGTATGGACAACCACGTCCATAAAGTGACGTGTTTTGTTTCCATTACCGCCTCTCACTATTGGTTATAAATATGTTATTAATGAATATAAAATAATTTTATTATTTTATTATGATTATATAAATATAAAATATTACTTACCTTCTTACCCTTTATATCTTTTGGAAAATGATAATATCATCTGTGTGTGCGTGTGGAATACCACCTCTACAAAGTGATGTGATTTATTTTTCATTAATTTCTCACACGGATGGTTATAATGATTTAAATAATGAATAAATATAACATTTATAACATATTTGTGATTCTATAATAGAAAAATATTAAACACTTTATTTCTTTTCCACCTATCATAAAAATAGAAATTCATTCATTCATACGCGAAGACAACCATCTCCATGAAATGATGTGATTCATTTTTCATGACCACATTACATGAATAGTTATAATAATTTATTTAATTTATAAAATTTCTATTTATTTGATGATTAATATTCTAGATATGATGGGACAATGACCCCTTTCACATTGGTCAACCTACCAATGTTGTTTTGGGATTATGAAAAAATGTCCCCAAAATAGAAGATAAAAAATTAACTAATTTGGTAACTAAATTTGTCAAGGTAATACATAAAATGAATGTAATAATGGTATTTAATTTAAAATTAAAATTTGGGTTAATATAGTATAAAACTAATATTATTTTATTAGCCAGGATTTAGAGAAAATACAAAACAATTTAGGACAGAATGTAAGGGATTTCCCTTTAAAGAATTATTTCTTTGTTTCATTTCAAAATATTTATTCTCTATGTACATACTCATCAAATGTTTTAACAATCTTATTATTTTCGTTTTTAAATATTTTTAATGTTCAGTTTCAACTACTTTTTAATTTCTTGACAATAGTTTAACAATGACCTTTTCAATTGTTTTTCATACAACTTACTTTTTAATTTTTTGGAATGTTTGAAAAGAAAGGTAAATTATAAATTATATGGAAAGAACATATTTTACAACCATTATAAACATTATTTACATTTAATATTACTTTACAATCATTCATGAATTTTTTTTCAAATAAAGGGATTACATTATTATTATAGTAATTTTTATTTAAAATGTTATAAAAAATATATTCCTTTCTCATTTTTTAAGATAGGTTTGAATGTTATTTTACTGTTATTTTTATCTATGTCAACATTATTTCATTATTATTATGATTTACTCGGGATATACTATAATTATAACATCTACATTATTTATCTATAGGAATTATGATCATGATGTTCTATTTACTCATGGGGGGAAATGTTAACATTTCGTAAGTTAGTTTTTTAGTAAAAATGATTATATTGAATATTTATTATATTAATTATTCACTATTTTCATATAATTAATGAATTGGACTTATTATGTGAAGGGTAGGGACTGGTATATCCCCTCAATTCATTAGTAAGTCTTGTGAGATAAACTAGCCTGGGTATTTGGTGTATGTGTTCATATCTATTTATAATTTCTTATAACAAGGCCTTTATGGTATGTTTTTTGTGTCTTAGAACAAGGACATGATGGTATTATTATGATTTATAAAATTATTAATTCCACGATTATAAAAATAGTTATTCTTATCCATGTGATTATTTATATTTTTATCCTTGTATATATTTCATGCTCTAGTTATTTATACTTTTTACATAAATCTTTTAATATCATAAAATAATAAAATTAAGCTTCATTTAAAATATTGTTTATGTTATCATATAGGTAAAAGAATTGTTTTCAAGGTAAATCTATCATATTTTTCAAGAAAACCTCATGAATTATTATTTTCTTTTAATTCTTTCTTATGAAGTGTTTTATGAAAAACATTGGGAGAAAAGATGATTTCATGAGTAAAAGGGATTAGTTTAAACTAAATCATTATTATGAGAAAATGAAAAAATTCTTTTGGGTTTTAATTAATTAAAAATGCATCAATGGTCTCTATTTATTTTTATATCCCTTACTGAGATTTTTTTTTCTTATACCATGTCTTTCAAATGTTTTCATAGGGCTAAAGGATGATCAATAACTATGGCAATGACTATCTTTCGATTATGGGTATCCATCATAGAATAAGTGAATGTGTTTGTAAATAAACATCAGTTTAAATTTAAGACTTCTATTTTTGGGAAATAAAATGTATTGAGTGGAAATGTCTATTTTGATCTATAAGGGATTGATATGTAGTATTTTTTCTAAATAATCTAAAACTCTAAAACAAAAAGATCCTAAAAATGTAATAAAGTGGAACCCTAGTTATAATTATTGTAATTATAGATTATTTAAGGTTTTGGTTTTTACATTTACAATCTATTTTTATAATTTGGGGTTTCAAAAGTGGTATGTCAAAATATAAAATAGGTTTTACATCCTTTAAAAGTAAACTTTTTTGTCTTACAACGGACATTTATTTTGATAACCTTCATCTCATTTATTTTGATATCTTATTTTAGTTTCTTATTAAAAAGTAAATGTTTTCGAAGTTTTCAATTTATTTTTTGAAAACAAATTTTTTATGTGGCCTAAAACTTCATTTGTTTATGATAATGTTATAAATTATTTATAAAATCACTTTTTATGTTATTCTTCCAGGTGATGAAATATTTCAACCATATTTTTCTTTTATATGAATCTTACATTATATGCCTTCAAGTTTTCTAAATTAAATTGTTACTCTCAATGTTTAATAATATTTTTTTTCAAAAGATCAAGGATATTTATTATTTCCAAATTTATTTTTCTAAAACACCCAAAAAGTGTTTTCCAGCTACGTTATTTCCATATAATATATCTTTAGATTTATTGATAACATTATTCAATGATACCATCCACATTATTTCTCTTTATATCTTAATGAATATTATTTTATATCAAATAAATGAATTATCATTTACTTTGCCTTTGTATATTATCCATTGTTATAGGCATGATTTTAATTCCAATGCCTTTCATCTATGAACACTATATTTTATTCCATAGATGGAAGAGTGTTCACCTATTTGTCATATGTTCATTGATTTTGGATAATAATTACTTAAAAGTATACCCCTTTCTCAATAAAATGTTAATTTGAGGGATGTTTATATGAAAATATATTTCATTTTTTCATTGGGTAATGATGAAGATATGTATACTTGTTATTCAAATATAGATGTTTATTTGTTTCTAAGGAATGTTAGTCATTTATTGTATATATTTTTCATTCCTTAATATGTTGAATTAATTGGACATAATTTGTGATGGGAAGGGCCTACAATTTCCCCTTTATGGATAAATAGGTCTCATGAGGCAAACTAGATTGGATATATTGGTGTATGTTTTCCCGACAAAATATTTATCAGACATATGTAATTGATTGTAATACCATGATGTATAAGATCTTGATTCCATGGCTTAGGCCATGGAATTAGTTGTTTGTCACTATACATTTCATCTCTAAGTATATAGTTATTGTTATCCATGTGTTATTTATATTTCCATTATAATCCAACGATGTATTATGATTTCATTTTCATTATATTATAGAATTAATATTTTTATCTATTCCTGATATATTATTTATGCCCATATTATGATCACTTGTGATATTTTAATGTTTTCACATATGTTTACCCTTACTCAGTGTTTTATTTAACCACTTATTATGTTTCCATTTCCATAGGTTATGATGAAATTATTACATTTGATATCTCTAATAGAATAACTTGTGTATATAATTTTTGCGACATTTTGAAGACTTATTATTGATTATGTACTTTCTTATATAGTGGGTAAAATTTCCATTAGTTTAGAAATACATGGGCTTCATTATATTATGATTTGACCAAATTTTCTAATGATTTATACCTAAAAGCTCATGTGAATGTATGTAATACAATATTTTTTTTAATTCATGTAATTATGAGATAGTTTTGTTTACGAATCTATTGTTGGTATGGAATCTAATAAATAAAGAAAGTGTCTTAGCATCAGATCTGGGAGTATAGGTACGAGGTTCTATAAAAAGTATCATAGTAGGGTTTAGAAAATTTTAAATTTTAATACATTATTTGTGAATAACATAAGTGTTGATATTTTAATGTTGATTATAATTTGAGAGGTATATATAACAGTCTAGGTTAGTTGTGGTTGTATTGAATATCATAGGGATTACGATAACATATCTTTATTGAAAACCCTACGGATATGTATAAAGGATAATTCTATGTATATGATAACATAATTAAGTTTTGGTAAGTATAGATTGTGTGGTTCTCCTATAAATTAGGTTTCTTTATGTATACAATAAAGAGGATATAGTTGTGGAAAATGTATAATAAGAGGTTATTACCTTGTAGAATTTTGGTTAAGTATTAACTAAATTCTCAATCTAATGCATAATGGGTGGGCCTCACACTACACACCAAGATAGACACTACATTATATGTACAAGAAATTTAGTAGAATTTATTATGTTATGGATTATTTGAGAAATCGTCCTAAAGAAACTTTTACTGAACCGATAGTGAATTATAATGAACAGAAGACTATTGTAATAATTTTTAAGATTATGACATTTTAATATTAAAATTTTCAGTTAATTATCATAAAATAATTATCTTATGGTGTTCATCACTCATGATTTACTCCGTTTAGAGTTAGTTACGGTTGGATCCCAAAGGAACCATGTTAAAAATGGATTTCAGGGAAAATGGGGAGATTGTCCTAGTGTGAAACAAAATAGGATAGGATCTAGAGTGAGAAAAATTGTTATTATTCCAAATGAACTATCAAGAATTATGATTAAATATATATGTACTAAATTTAATTCCAAAACATTCCAAATAAGATATTGATGGAGTCTTGTGAAACTCAAGGTGAAAAAGATGATGGATTAAAGAAGAGTAAACTTCATACATGTAAAAAAAATATGGAGAGGAACCTGGTATAATGTCTCAAAAAAACTGGAATAAGCTTCATGTGTGGAAAAGGAGGATATAAATGAAAATTTTCAAAGGAAATATGAATAAATAGGTTAACACGAGGAAGTTAAAATATGTGTTTTCAAGTTACACATAAGATGTTAAGGTTGACACCTTATTTCAATTTGTATCTTGAGTTATGCATTTATTTTTGATATTCTATAATAATTTTATTATTAGTGGATAATTAAAATTTCGAGGACCTAATTTATTTAATGGGGGAAATTTTTAACACCCTTAGATTTTAAATTATATAATTTCCATTAAAACCTATTGTGATTAAATGCTTTATTCACAATAAAAACTGAATCAAAATGAACCATAAAACACTATATAACAGTTAATATATAGTCATAGAATTGGTGGGTAAAACAGAGCTAATATAATTATGAAATATATGTGTAAATAAAAATTAATGGTCATTACTAAAACTAAGGGTTTAATGAAAATTCAATTAGTGTAGGAAAATACCTAATAATACCTATGTAATCATTTAAATATAAAATTTCTATGAAATTTTTTTTGTGTTTTATTTAAAAAAAAATATATTATAGATAAAGGATGTGTTTTATACGCATAATACATTAAAACTTGTTAATTAATAATTTATTGGATATAAGAATTATTATAGTTAACATTTTTTAAAAATTTATTTTCCTATGAAAAGATTTTTCATTATATTTCTATATATTTATTTAAAAGTAATATTCTAAACTTTTATAATTTGAATTTTAAAAAATAAACATAATTTTTGTATTTGGAATATTAATATTTTCTCAATATTAATTTTTCTTATTTTTCAAGAATACTTGATTTTTAGGTGAATAGTGAAAAATATAATTTTACCCAAAAATATAAATTTTATTACATTATCATTATATAAAAAGACCTAGAAATTTGAAAAACAATTTAATTGACCTAATATGTATTTAATTAGTAAATATATAAATTATTAATTATAATTCTGAATTTATAAAACCTATTTTTATCATTTTATTAACATACGTAATATTTTCCAATAAAATAAATTGTTTTTAGTCTTTTCCTCAATTTAAATGTTATTTTTTAAAAATTTGGTTTTGGTTTATTTTAGAAGCCACACAATTTTTTTATTTTATTATAATAAATCAATATAATTCATGAAAATGAAATTCAATGAAAATTTTACCCTACACATAATTTTTAAACATAAAAATAATAAAATTTTAGAAATAGGTTTATATGATTTACATGATCTAATGCTAAGGTTGATCTTTCATGGACATAGTTATTTTATTTTATAAAATTTATTTTAAATTTTTAATCATAATTTACAAATTAAGTAATAAAGGTTGTAAAGAATCTGGTTTTCAGGTATTACATGGTAATATTATATAGATTATATTCAGATCTAGTTAAGGAGACAAAATAAGATTCCGAGTTTGAGTGATCCAAAAACTGATATAATAAATATAAAAAAATTTCTATATCACATGCTTGTAGTTATCCTAAAAATATATAATAACATCCAAATGGATTTTTAGATTGGAAATATGAGATGACATTTTATTTTGAAACATAGGGTTTACAGTAGGCGCAACTTAAGGTTGGTCGAAGCTAGACATTCAGTTGAGGAAGTTGTTGGAGGTGCGATTAATTAAATTAAATAACTAATTTTATTTATTTTATTAATTTTTTTAAATTCCTAGGATATAATTACCACTATAAATACTTCTCTATAGAAATATCCTAGGGTTTTCTGCATAAACCTTTGGAGAATTCAGAGGATCTATGAGCATTCTTCATTGGCGATAGCAGATCCTACGCCGGCTCCTCCCCCTCGGTGGGGGAGGGGGAATCGTTACCCATAGAAAGAATGAGATCCTCTTTTCATCCTTTCTCAAATCCTGATTTTTTACCTCCTTTCCCATAGGTTTTTTTGAGCCCTAGGGTGCCAGAGCTCTTTGATGGATTTCTGAATCTGAAAATCTCTACCTTATAATTCACGGAAACCTCTGCGCTGTTGAATCTCATGTTGGTTGCTCGGTTCAAGGGGAGGAGACCTTCAGTGGATGCTTTCGACAGGTTCATCTTTGGTGAATGTGATCTCCATGAGTGGGCGACAGTTGGATTGCTCGACAGTCAGCACATCCTGATTCGGTTTGAATCGGAGTTGGATCATACCAAAGCTTGGTCTAGCGCGCCACGTAGCATCAACGGTTTTCGATTTTTTCTGTTTCGCTGATCCATTGATTTTCATATGAATCGTGACTCACTAGCTTCTGTGGTTTGGGTAAGCTTCCCCAATCTCCCTTTGCTGTTTTATAATCCCTCTATTTTTATACTTCTAGGTAATCTCATCGTGGGGTTCTTGTGTTCGGATAGCCATACTGTGGCCGTGTGTCACCCGGTGAACCCACAGGTTTGCGTGGAAATGGATGCATCTTGTACACCTTTTGAATATGTCTGGATCTCATTCGGGGAGGAGTATAGGTATAAGAAGCGGGTTGTTTATGAGAACTGTACAAATTTTTGTTCTTCATGTCACAGATTGGGACAGTCTTCAAAGGTTTGCAGGAAGGTTCGCTCATATCAACTTCAGGAGGCTCATCGTCGAGGAATCTAGAAACCGGCAAGGAAGGAGATTAACCATGCTGAGAATTCTCCTGAGGCTTGTGTGGTGCTTGGTATCGGGAAGATGGCGTGTAGTGTTGAAGGTAGTGGCAGGGATCAGTATTCACCGGCTGATGAGGTGCTTGCGGATGCTGGGTTGTTGAAGATGGATGCGGAGCATCAAGCTAGCCCGAAGGTGGCTATAGCTTTTATCGGGATTCAGTAGGTCTTGGAGGAGTCATGTGATCTCAGTGTGAGGAAGGGGGTTGATGTGTTCCCACAGAGGTAGGATGGGTTGAGGCACACTGTGTCTGGGTGTAAGCCCTGTAGGGATGAGAATGCTGGAGGAGTGATCTGCAAGTGGGGGTTGAAGTGATGCAGGCTGATAACCATGTTTCTAGTGCCAGGGGTGAGCTTGCTGGCTACAACAAGGCGTTGGAGATGTAGTCTTCCCGTACATTTCTTGATGGTCCAATGGAGGGGGTTTTGGAGGCAAATGGTGATGGGAGAGGTGGCCGGGCAGATGACGATGGAGGGGTTCTGACTACAGTTCAGTTGGGAAACTGTTTTCAAATTCTGGATCATGAGGATGTGGAAGTTTTTACTTCGGTAAACAATGGTGGCAATGTACAGGTTGGGTCTCTGGAGGAGGATGTCGGAAATGAACAAATGATGATGGAGCCTTATGAAAATCATGAAATGCTAGAGCACCAGCAATGCTTAGCAATGATTTATAATAATACTCAGTCATGTTATTATCAAGAGGAGGTTATCCCTGGAAAGTGGGGAGATATTTCTGAGAGTGATAAAGAAAATTGTGGCATGGTTATGCCCTCTTATAGTAGTATTTTCCAGGGCGGGAAGGAGAAGATGTCTGAGAATCAGGATTAAATGACCACTGCAACGCGACGAAGGCCAAGGAAAGATTACTCGTTTTTGCCAAAGCCTATGTCTACTCAGTCATCTATCAGAAAGGAAGGTGGGGCATGAGTGAATAAGAGTATGCTAACTTCTAATGAGTTGATTTATTTAGAGAGATTAAATCTCAGGAGGAAGTATACCAAATTCCTGAAACATTATGAGGGCTCGAAATTGGATTCAGCCACCGCGGAGGAAGCATTCTACCTTGGAGGTGGTGACGGGTATGGTTCTTATGATTTCTAGTTGTTGTATTTTGAGCTTGAGTTCTTGTACCTGAACTTTTTATTTATTTTAATAAATTATTGGAGGCTAGCCTCTGACTGACTTTATGGGTATTACTTTCTTTTGATCTGTGATTATTCGATCCTTATCTTGAGGCCATATTAGTAAATTGAATTTTGATTTAAATTTATTTATTATTTTGACATGACATTACCCTATATATCACAGATTTATAATTGATTACCAAAAATTATGGTACAATGTTGCTTACACCTTTGTTCCTGTAATTTTCCCCCACTTGTTCTCTATTTTCCTCATCATTAGACCACAGGTGCATGATTAAAAATTTCCAGGTTAGGATCAAGTGCATCCAAACCCCCATATCCATGGTGGATGTGAAAATGATGAATAGGTTGGTGTTTTTACGTGGATGAGGATGCATTGTGGGTTGGTGGGTGAATTCATTTACATTATTCAAAGTCCTACCATTTTATTTCACTAGCAGAATGAAGGCCATCAGGGACCGCCAAAAGCAGTCCCTGAAGGTTTCTAGTGGTGGCCTACCATCCGCTAAATGGTGGATTCTTTAGGCCCATCACTATTTCAAAGTGTCTGCCATTTTGCATAAGCTGTAGATGAGACGACAAATACTATAGTGACCGCCAAGTTGTAATCACTATATATGATATTAGTGGCACCTATAGCATCCGCCAAATAGCGGACACTATAGCCGAGTTCGGATTTGGCTACATCGTCTGCCAAATGGAGGACGCTCTAGGTGCTACAGATATCACCTATAGTGATCGCCAAATAGAAGTCTCTATAGAAATTTCTTTTTTTTAAAAAAAGTTCCATCAATATAATAAAAATACATATTTTTCAAAATCACAAAAAAACTTTTCCAAAATATCTAAACTCATAGGCGCGTCAATCTCTTTAGCTTGTCATCTACCAAACATCGACATCCATCATCGAATATAAATGCATGAAAAAAATTAATAAAAAAAATAATACCAAAAATATATTCAATCAAATAATTGAAATGGAATAACATATATTTCAATTCAGTATTACTATTACATATCGAAAGTATTTGATTTTGAAAATATATTAATAATTTCAAATGCCTTTATTAAAATTAAAAATCACTAATTATATGGTTTAATCAGACCACATATCTGATTGATGTGTCCTATGCTGACACACATTTCAGATAATAATTAAAATGTTGTCCTATGATTTCAAGTCATTTCGATGTCTTTCAATATGCATTTGACTATTGAACAACTGTTTTGGTCGTTTATGGCACCCGTAGTGCATTTTCGTTCAATGCGGTCACAAGACACCTCCAATTAATATATAGTCTCCCCAAACACTTCAAAAATCACTAGCCGGTTGTTTTCGCCTGATTTCATGGCATTCTGAGGACGTTCGGTCAGTTTTGACCACCCCACAAACCTTTATCAAGCGCGCCAAATACCGAAAAAACACATATTTAGCCATACCGCACAAACTGCACTCCCGATTGATGTGTCACCTCTGCCTACACGTCATGGATAATTATTAGACTTTATTCTTGTGATTTGAAGTCATTCTTATGTCGTGCGGTATGCATTTGTCCATTAAACGTGTGTTTTGGTCGTTTGTGGCACCGAAAGGGTGTTTTCAGTCACCGCAGCCACACGACACCACCAATTCACATGTCATCTACCCAAAAATTTCAGAATTCACTCTCTAGTTGTTTTTTTATGATTTCATGGAATTATGAAGTCGTTCGGCTGGTTTTGACCACCTCATTAACCTTTTACAAAAGCGCCAAACACCAAAAAGACACATAATTTGCCTTACCATGCAAACTGCACATTCAATTGACGTACTGTCTCCACTTACACATCACAAAATAGTAATGATAATATTGTTCTATGATTTTACATTTTATTTATGTCATTCTGTATGCATTTCACCTTTAAACGCCTGTTTTGGTCGTTTAAGGCACCAGAAGTGTGTTTTCGGTCACCACAGTCAAACGACTCCTTTGATTGACAAGTGGTCTGCCTCACCATTTCACTATTCAATATCTAGTTGTTTTCTCCTGATTTCATGGCATTCTATGGTTGTTCGACTGGTTTTGACCACCCCATGCTCCTTTCTAAAGCACATTAAACACTTATAAAACACATATCCATCCATAACGTGAAAACTGCACGTCTGATTGACGTGTTGTCTACGCATATACATCAAGAATAATAATTAGAATGTTTTCATGTGATTTCAAGTCATTCTGATATCATTTGGTATGTATATGACCGTTAAATGCCTATTTTGGTTGTTTATTGAACCGGAAGTGTGTTTTCGGTCATTAAGGTCACACAACACCCCCAATTGACTTTTTGTCTACCTGACCATTTCACAATTCACTCCCAGGTTTTTTCATCTGATTTTATGGTATTCTGAGGTCGTTTAGTCGGTTTTTATCACCCTATGCACCTTTTTTAAGCGTGCCAAACACCGAAAAATAATATAGTCAGTCGTACCACACAAAGAACATGTTGGATTGGCATGTCGTCTGTGTGTAAACATCACAAATAATAATTATAATGTTGTCATGTGATTTCAAGTCATTCTGATGTTGCTCGGTTTGCATTTGACTATTAAATGTCTATTTTGGCCGTTTATGGCACCAGAAGTGCGTTTTATGTTACCGCGGTCACACGACACCGTCGATTGACATGTGGTCCACCTGAAAATTTCAAAATTCACTTTCCAGTTGTTGTCGCCTGATTTCATGGAATTCTGAGGTTATTCGACCATATTTGACCACCCCACACACCTTTCTCAAGTGCACTAAACAATACAAAACACATATGAAGCAATACCATGCATACCGAATGTATGATTGACGTTCTATCTCCACGTACACGTCACAGATTATAATTACACTGTTTCCTTTAATTTCCAATCATTCTGATGTCGTTCATTATGCATATGAATGTTAAATGCGCATTTTGGTCGTTTATGGAACCAGAAGTGCGTTTTTAGTCACGTCAGTCACACGACACATTTTATTGACATGTCCTCTACGAAAACATTTCACAACTCACTCGCCGGTTTTTTTCATCTGATTTTATGGAATTTCAAGGTCATTCGATGGGTTTTGACCACCTCACACACCTATTTTAAGCGCCTCAAACACCAAAAACACACATATTTAGTTTTATCGTGCAAACCAAACATCCGATTGATGTTCTATCTCCACGTACACATCATGAAAAAGAATTTGAATATTGTCCTATGATTTCAAGTCATTCTGATGTCGTTCGGAATTCATTTGATTGTTAAACGCCTGTTTTGGTTGTTTGAGGCCCCAGAAGAGTGTTTTTGGTCTCCACGGTCACACGACACCTTTGATTAATGTGTGGTCTACCCAAACATTTCACAATTCACTCGCCAGTTTTATTCTCTTGATTTCATGGAATTTTAAGGTCGTTCGGATGGTTTTGACCTCCCCCACACCTTTCTCAAGCATGCCAAACACCTATAAAACACATATTCAATTGTACCACACAAACCACACATCTAATTAATGTACCATATCTGCGTACATGTCACATATAATAAATAGAATTTTGTCTTTTGATTTAAATCCATTCCGATGTCGTTTGACATGCATTTGACCATTAAATGCATGTTTTGGTCACTTATGGCACCGGAAGTGCATTTTTGGTCACTTCGGTCACATGACACCTCTTATTTACGTGTATTCTGCCCGCCCATTTCCCAATTCAATCTATGATTGTTATCATCTAATTTCATGGCATTTCGAGGACATTCGATCGGTTTTGACAACCCCACACAGCTTTGTCAAGCGCACCAAACACCAAAAAACACATATTCAGTCGTACCGTGCAAACCGCACATCTAATTGATATTATATTTCTGTATACACATCCCGAATAATAATTAGAATGGTTTCCTATGATTTCAAGCCATTCTAATGTCTTTCATTATGCATTTGACCATTAAATGAATGTTTTGGTCGTTTTGGCACCACAAGTGTGTTTTTAGACACTGTGGTCACACGACACCTCAGATTAACATCTGATCTACCTGAACATTTGAAAATTCACTTGCTGGTTCTGTTCGCCTGATTTCAAGGCATTCTGAGGTTGTTCGGCTGGTTTTGACCACCCCACACACCTTTCTCAAGAGCCCCAAACACCGAAAAAAACTCCATTCAACTGTACCATGAAAACCACATATCTTATTGATGTGGCGTCTCAACGTACATGTCACTGATGACATTTATACTATTTTCCTATGATTTCAAGTCATTTTGATGTCGTTTGGTATGCATTTTACCGCTAAATGCATGTTTTGGTCATTTATGGCACCAGAAGTGCATTTTCGGTCACCACAGTCACATGACACCTACGATTGACGTGTTGTTTACCCAAAAATTTCACAATTCACTCAACAGTTGTTTTCGTCTGATTTAATGGAGATCTGAGGTCATTTAGCTGGTATTGACCACCCCATGAACCTTTTTTAGGGGCGCCAAACACTGAAAAAACACATATTTAGTCTTACCTCACAAAACTCACATCTGATTGACATTCTGTCTCCATGTACATGTCACTAATAATAATTAGAATTTTCTCCTATGATTTCAAGTCATTGTGATGTCGATCGGTTTGCATTTGACCGTTAAACGCATGTTTTGGTCGTTTTTGGAAACAGAAGTGCGTTTTTGATTTCCACGGTCACACGACACCTCTGATTAATGTGTGGTCTGCCCGACCATTTCAATATTAACTCACAAGTTGTTTTCTCCTAATTTCATGGAATTATGAGGTCATTCGGCCAGTTTTGACCACCCTACTCACCTTTTTCAAGCACGCCAAACAATGAAAAAACAAATATTCAGTTGTACCATGCAAACTGCATGTATGATTGATGTTTCGTCTCCTAGTAAACATCACAGATAATTATTATAATGTTTTACTATGATTTAAAGTCATTATTATGTCGTTCGGTATGCATTTTACAGTTAAAAACATGTTGTGGTCGTTTATGGCACTAGAAGTGCGTTTTCGGTCATCGCGGTCAGAAGACACCTCCTATTGACGTGTCGTCTGCACGACCATTTCAAAAATTACTCTCCTGTTGTTTTATTTTGATTTACAGGAAATATGAGGTCTTTTATATGTTTTTGACCACCCCAAACAGTTTTTGAAGTGCATCGAACACAGAAAAAACACTTATTCAGCCATGCTGTGAAAACTGCACGACCTATTGCTGTGTCGTCTCTATGGTCACATGACACATCCGATTGGCGTATGGTCTAACCGACCATATCATAATTCACTCACCAGATGTTCTCATATTATTTCATTGAATTTTGATGTCGTTCGGCTAGTTTTGACCACCAGGCCCACCTTTTTGAAGCGCACAAAAAACTTAAAAACCACATATTTAGTCGTACCGCTCAAACCGCATGTCTGATTGATAGGTTGTCTCCTCGTACAAATCATAAATAATAATTATATTTTTGTAATGTGGATTTAAGTCATTCTACTCATTTTTATATGCATATGACTGTTTAATGTTTGTTTTGGTGTTTTATGGCACCAGGTTGGCGTTTCATGTCACTCTGGTCCCATGACACCTCCGATTGACGTATTTTATTCCCAACCATTTCAAAATTCACTCACCAGTTATTTTAATCTGATTTAATGGCATTGAAAGGTCGTTCGACTAGTTTTGACCACCCAACACAACATTTAAAAGGGCTTTAATCATTAAAATCCACAAATTCATTCGTATTGTGCGCTTGCAGTCTCATCGTACATGTCACAAATAATAATTAGATTGTAGTCCTATGATTTAAAGTCATTCCAAGAACGTTTTCTATGCATATGACTATTAAATAAAAGTTTTTTTTTGTTTTATGACACTAAACCTGTGTTTTTCATCATCGCGGTCAAACAACACCTCCGATTGATGTACCATCTATTCGACCATTTAATTATTCACTCTATGGTTGTTGTGGTATTTTTTCATGACATTATCAGTTCATTTGGTTGGTTTTGACCAACCGACGCACATTTTTAAAGAGAATTGAACCTTTAAATACCGCATATTCGGTCATTCTGTGCACATCACATGTTTGATTGACGTTCCATCTCCTCAGACACCTCAAAAATAATAACAATACGATTGCCCTATAATATCATGTTATTCTGAGGTCATTTTCTATGGATCTGACCATTCAACGCATGTTTTGGTGTTTTATGACACTAAAAGTGTATTTTATAACATCGCGGAAAAATGGCACCTCTGATTGTTGTATCGTCCTCTAAAAAATTTCAAAATTCATTCAGTTATGGTTTTTGTCGGATTTCATAGAATTCTGAGATTGTTTGGTTGGTTTAGACCACCTAATACACCTTTTTAAAGGATGTAAAATCTTTAAAGTCTACATGTTCACTCATACCACGGACATCGCACATCTGATTCACATGTCATCTCCTCATACACATCAAGAATAACAATAAGATGACTTTCCTTTTATTTCAAGTCATTCCAAGGATGTTTGTTATGAATATGACCGTTAAACTCCCGTTTTGGTGTTTTATGAAATGAAACGTGCATTTTTCATCATTACAGTCAAATTAATCCTTTGATTGATATACATGGAACTTACATTGCAATTTTTTTTCTAAGGCGATGTCTTCAAAATATGAAATGGAAGGGAATGAGATGAAAAATAAATGCACAACATTAAAAAATATCAATAAATAGTAAAGCAAACACATAAATTGCTACTCATTACTGTACCTCAGAAATATTTTTCTCTTCTACAAATGTAATATACACATCTACATGGAATTTGATGAATTATACTACATCAACACCAAAAATAAAATAGTAAATCAACCAAATTAATTATATGTCTGGTTTATAGAATCCTTGAGAATGGAATGAAATGAAATGGATTGGAATATAATGATGTGAAGTTGGAATTATGTGGAATGGAATTAAATAGAATTGAATTGAATGACTAAATAATATTAGTCTATTTGGTTACTATCGAAACGATATTGTATAAAGACAAATATATCCATGGGTAAACTAATAAAGTCAAGGGGAATATTTTCCTTTTTAGTTCCATTATTATAATAAGGAAACCATACTAACACCCCATGATGTGTAATTTAGTATTTTTTTGGAACAATATCTCTATAATATTTCATATTCATCCAACCAAGTGGTGGAATGATGTATCATTTCCCCCTTCAACCCATCCAAATGTCGTACGATTTCCCATGAACAGTTCTGTTTGAAATGAAACTAGACGGGCTGTTAGTAAATTATGAAAAGATATTTTTTAAAGGACATATGTTTAAAAAATTAATATAATAATAACAATAATAATAATTCATACATAATTATTCATATAGACAGACACAATAGAGTCCATCAATATTTCATGCCTACAATACAATGGAAAACATTCCATTCAATGGAACATAGAATGGTCCATGAGACTAACACTAAATCTTGTATTTATGATCATAACCCACTCTGTTTAGTTGGCACCATAAATTCCACAAAGTTCTCCCAAAAAATCACCAATCATTACCAACATTGTCAAAATAAATCATTACCAAAAGTCAGATACTAATGAGAACATTTTAGTTTTTTTCATACATTCTTGACCTTGTAGCTTTGGATGGATTTCATAATTTTCATTAACAAATCATAAACATATTTTTCTATTAGACATACATATATAACATGTCACAAAACAATCAAAATCTTTAGTTTACGGTTAGTTAAAGTTAAAAAAATTCATTGGTCCATGTACACAATCATTAAAATGTAATTATACCTTCCCATGTGCAACAAAATGATGACCAAGAATTGTATTTTGTGGGTATTTCTCTCCAACCAAGGTATAAGAAGAAATGAAAAATATTATCAAGATTTGTATACACAACAAAAAACAATTATACATCCCTAGGAATCATAGAAGGAATTAGGAAGTGGAAGTGGGTAACATAGAGTGAGATAATTATTTGAATATGATCAACAACAAGCATGTGGCATAGATAAGGCACTGTATTAATTGTTCTCAGAACAAGGGGTCATTAGAATGTTGTTTCGGTGGAATATGAAAAATGATTTCATGCTCCATATTTTAAAAAATTATTTATTTAATTTATTCTCCTATATTTTTATATGTTCCATCCCACACAACCATTAAAAATCCCATTTGGTTTATATAGCCCATTAACTAACAAGGATGAAAGAAAACAATAATATATTATAAAATAAAAAACCACATGACAATATCAAAATCAATCAACAATATCAAACATTTTAACCACTAAGAATAACATTTTTATGGATTTTTTTTAAATTCATAGATTTATAAATAGAGGAGTGCATGATGCCACACCTAAACACAGTGCGAGAGTCTTTGACACTGGGGATCAATAAAATGGGTGGTATGGATCTACAAAAGATCTTGAGAGGGGAGGGAGGGCTCGACAGAGCTTTAATGGGGTGGGAGGGATCAACATAGGTGGGATAGCTCAACGATGGAGTGTGATAGGGGCGTAAGGATCGAAAGAGGCGGTAGAACTCAACGAAGGGGGGCGACAGGTCAGAAGGGTCTGGTAGTGGCATGATAGAGTACAGGGGAGTGGGGTCAAGGGGATCACATATAGGAGTGTGAATACAAGAGACTTTGGGCATGAGGGGAAGGAATTATTCGACGACGTCGAGACTGAGGATGGGGGAGTGGGGACTGGGTTGGGGGTCGTAGGGTCACGGAGTCACATGGGGTAGGGTGAATGAATTAAAGAGAGAAGGAGAGGTATTTTAGTGTGGGAGAAAAACAAATGCAGCAACCACCATTTGGTATTCTCCTGAATCCTTCCTCCATGACTGCTCAATTTTCTACTAGTGTTAATGCATTATTAGCGGTTGTCACCATCCCCGATTCTATTAGAGCAGGATTGGGGTTGTGGTTGGCTATCTCTCTGTCGGCCAGGTAGGCCCTGGTGGGTTAGGTCATTACAAGTGCCATTTTATTTTTCTATATAAATATTATTTACTCAGGTATAAAAAAGTTACCATGATAAAACCAAAAAATGGTAAAAGTGAAAGTTATAAGACTAAATGACATAAAAGCATTTTTGAAAGATGTTAAAAAATGAATTGTTGTGGTATTATCAAACTTATATCATCCTAAAATCTTTTATTTTATATTTTTTATTCATATTTACTTGTGAAACATGTGCTCTATTTATAATAAGTTGAAGGATTTTCTAAAATTTCATTCTCAACACTTATAAAAGGGGCCTCTCACCAACCCTTCAAGACCGCCCTTAAAATTTATTTTCCTCTTGAAACTAATTCCATTTTACCTCTCTTATAATCATATTCATTTTCCATAATCCTATAGTAATAATATATTTTCTTAATATCTCCATTTACAAGTAGTCTTCCAGGAAAAATCTCATGTCCTCAACGTTAGTACTTTTACTTAACCTTTTTTCTTTTCATTATTAATTTCAAATATCTAATTTTATAATTCCTATTTAATTACATAAGTATTTTTTTATAAATAATTTTATTATGATAAGTTAATACTTATTAACCACTTTTCTACTTTTCTATTAAGAAAAATAAAACCATTATTCATGCATTGTGTGGACTACCGCCCCCATGATGTGTAGACTTACATTTTTCGCCAACACATATATTCCATAGTTATATGGGTGAAATTGAAGAATAAATATGAAATATATAATATAAGTATTTTTATGAAGATATCTATTATTACAAACCTTTTTCCCTCTCATTATTAGAGAAATTAAATTGTTAATTGTGCTTTGTTTGGACTATTACCTCCCTTAAGTAAGGTATCTCATTTTTCATCTAGATTATTTATTATTTATTAAAAATAAAAATAAATGATAAACCACCTAAAAAATATCTAAATAATTCAATTATTCCTCTTTAATAATTATAATATTCCAAAAATAAACACCTTTCTAAATCATAATCATCCATTTATAATGGAATGTCCTTATTTGGGTTGGCCAAACCACCTACTTGAATAATGCTATAAAATAATATCATGGATGACTATGAGGGTGAAATTAATGATAATATATGATATATATAAGTAAATAATTATTTTATTTTATTTTTATAATTTTAACCCTAATATTAAACTCATTATTTAAGATACCAACAATCATTTGATAAAAATCAGTAAAAAATGCTCACCGCTGATTTTATCATTAAGTATCACAATGAAAACTCCCTTATAATGTGATTATAAAATTTGGAAAACACATATTAAGAATTAGTTACAATACTCTATATTATCTTTTAATGACTATCTTTTCTTAAAAAATGAATAAAAAGACCGATATTATAAAACTAGTTCAAAACAATCCAGATTACTCACACATGATATTGAAAATAGAAAATAACTTGCTAATATAAAATAATAAATAATTATAATTGAAGTTTATAAATATTTATAGATAATTAAATGTTCCTAAAATGGATCACTAAGAAATGTCTTTTTGATATACAAGATATTCAATCACTTTAGCGAAAGATAGGAGTTAAGGTAAGGGTATATTTATCTCATTTTCCAATCCAGGAGACAAGTAGGATATTGTGAACTGTTTTTATAAATAATAAATGTATATTTACATATTCATGAAATTTATGGGGTTGTAAGGGCCATATCACATTCTTCATTTAAATGGCATTCAATTCATAAGACACTAATGTTTTAGGGGTTTTTATTAACTCAAAATCCTTTATTGAGTAAAAATGCGTATTTTTGAACTTATTTCTTCAATTATTGGTTTATTCCTCACAAATATTTTTTTCACAGTGCATTCTATTTATATCTAGGTAAAATTAATCTTTTGATTCAAATCATATTCCGCAATTAATTTATTCCCCATAAAAATTAAATCATTGCAGATAATAATTCTCATCCTCAATAACGACATTCTCCCTTCCTTGTCCATATTTTTCATTCACATCAATCATCTCATTTATATTTGGTAACCCCATTTATTTGTTTTCTCATGTGACCTTCTTATTTTCCATTATCACTTTATAAATGGGATTTGTAATACCTGTTTTTATGATGTGTACTTTTAACAAAGGTATCTAAAAATATTAAAAAAGTTTTCCATCCTTTAAAAATAAAATGTATTATCTTCCAACACACATTTATTTTGATAATGTTTATTTATTTTCATGGATAAAAAATTAATTTTACTTTCTCAAAATTAAGTTTTTTCAATTATTTTTCTTCACATTTTATAAAATGACTTTTGAAAGTGCCCTATAAAGTTGTCTTTTTTGATAATGTTAAAATTGTTTTCTAAAATATCTTTTTAAGTTTTCATTCCATTTTAACACATATTTCCACTATATTTGTCTTTTATATGAAACATACTCTCTGGTTTCTCAATGAAATTATTACTCTCCTAGTTTTATAACTTAATTTTTTTAAATCATTATGAATATTTATTATTTCCAAAGTGATTTTTCTAAAATCAATAAATATAGTTTTTTATTTCAATCATTTCCCTTTGAAATAACTTATTCATTATTGAGTTCACTCTTCACTAATACCATCTATATCTTTTCACTATATCTATAATTCAATGTTATTTTGTTTCAACGAACTGAGCCATCATTGTCTTTTTCATTACAAATTATCCTATTTTATAGGAAATATTTTTCATCTATTATCTTTCATCTATAAACACTCTATATTTCATTCCATCGATTCAAGGGTGTTAACCTAGATGTCATGAACAATTAGATTGGTAAAATTATTTAATTTAACCATATACATATTTCCCTATATGGGGTTAGTTTAAGGGATTCTTACATACAATTCTATTATATTTATTAATTGGGAAATATTTAAAATATATATACTTGTTATTCCAATATGAATTTTTTTTTATTTATATGGAATTTTTTTATGTATAGATTATTCATAGCTACATATGATGAATTCATTGAACTTAATTAGTTATGAGTGGGGGAAAAATTATCCCCTCAATGCATCGAGGGGTCTTATAAGATAAATTTTCATTTTTATTTTGGTGTATTATTGACCAATGAAAAATAATTCCTAAACACAAGGCCTTAACTGTAAGATAATTTTTTCTAAGATCATTCTTACATGACATAGGGAATGTAATGATCAATTTTTTATTATGAATTAAATCTCTAAGGAAGCAGTTATTGTTATCCATGTGATCTTTTAATTTCCATTATAATCCATTTTTATATTCTACTTTTAGAGTCATTCTATTTGGGAATTATTTTTGGTTATCTTCTTTCCATATTATATATGACCATATTATGATAACATATGATCTTTAATTGTTATCACTTATTTTTACTCTTACTGAACATTTGTTTCTCACACTTTATTATAGTAAGGACGTGGCCTTAAAAATTACATATTTTAGTGTTTTTGAACTAGAATTCACATTCTAGGATCTTTTCAGTTTAGAGTTTTATATAATTCTATCATAATTAATTCATTAAATTCCAAATTTATACAAATTGGATACTAATAATATAGTTTCCATTTTTTCTTATATAAAACTTCTTAAAATAAATCACGGATTACTTTTTTATGAAAAATATTCATAACATAAAAATGTTTTTTCCTAATTTTTCTTACCAATAATTATAACATGTTAAAAACATTTTAAAACTATGGATGAGTGTAAAATATCAATAGTGTTTATAAATAAAGAAGTTGTTATTCCCGTGAAGACATGAAAACCCATGAAAAAACATTTTCATAAAAACTCATTAGCATGCATAGAAAAATCATTGAGGTTCCTTGGGACATCATAACCATTACACTATTAAATTCACCATTAAAAATGGAATAAAATTATGTTCAAATTCCATCTCTAGAGTACCCAATGCAATGGAGAGCTAAATGTGGCTAACCCATCATATCTAAAGCTATAATGGGTTGTAACCAATCATTTATTGAAATATAATGTGTCTCAACCCATCTTATATTTATCTATAAGAGGTTTTAACAATAATAAGAAATTACCAAGAAACATATCATGAATAAAATCCTTGTAAAATGTTTTGAACCCATGATAAAAACACTTTAAGATATCAAAATACCCTTTTCTTTTGAAAATCACTTTTAAAATATAAAAACCACACACATGATAATGAAACCATTATATTATAAAAGAAATATGAAAATTTATAAAGAAAACATGAATGTAATAAAGTGTCATGAAATTTTCAGAATCCAATCATGATGTATAAGTTCAAAAAACATTCCATTTTACTTTTGTAAAAAGAGTTGAAAAGGGAAATTTAAATGAGGGTTTTTAAAAGAGGGTCCCTTACCCTGAGTCCTAATCTTAAAATACGATATTCATCTTCCAAAATATTAAAAAAATTTAAATTATTTAATTTATTAGAAAACTTTTTAATGTTTATTAATAATTTTATATCAGTTTTTATCAATATATAAAAATTACGTAATTATATAAGTTTATGTCAGATGTTTTTTTGATATTCGATACTTGAGTCCAAAAAACATTCGTATGATATATATCATCAAAGTGTTCATTATTACATAATATACAAAGTAATACTAATGAAATGATTATCATTTTTATGTTTCTATTATACTTTTAGATCCAACCATTGATCATGGTTTTGAAAAATGAAGTACATTATAATCATGGAGACGAAAGGTCGTACGTATGCCTGAGTAACATTTCCATATTTCAATGATCATTATGGAAAAAATGTAAGTATCATTTTAACTTTTCATAATGATCATAATATATTTAATATAATACCAGTGATTTAAATATACTTATATATATATATTCCCTGTGATGTTTTGATGAAAAATGAATCACATCCTTTCGTGGAGGTGATAGTTTACACCTAAACATGAATGAAATTATAATTTTTCTATGAAATGAGTGTTAATGACCTAAATGATATATTGTTATTTTATATTTTTAAATTTTTAATTAATATCTAGAAACATTAATTCCATAATTATAACTAGTATTAGGAGATGGTGATAGAAAATGAATTTCATCGGTCCGTGAGGTGGTAGTCCGTTGTACACACAGATGATATATTATTTTCCGGTGTAATAGTAAAGGATATAGGTATATGTGATGATATTAACATAATAAAATCATAATATATTGGTTATAATAAAGTTATTATCTCATAATGGTTGAATAATATTTTACGGAAGTGCAAGAATAAATACAATAGAAACACTAAATTAAAAACGATACCTGTTCTCTAGAAAATCTCCATTGATTAAAAACATAAAACCCTATAATAAGGGTGTTTTAAATAAAATAATCCCTCTAGAATGTGGGGAGAAATTATAGGAAGATATTTGGGTAGATATTGTACAAACAAAATATTTTTTGATGTTTGAAGAAAATTTAAGAAGGGGTTCCCTCTTAAAAGAGAGGTAAGGGGCACTCTTGGAGTTTGTCAAAATATTAAATTAATATAAATTAATATTATTTTCAAGATGGCTCCAAACTGAATTATTTAGAATCTAGATTAATTTTATATCTAAATAAAATAATCAAATTAAAATTGGACAAGTAGTGAAAATTTTTTAGTCCTTTTCATTTTGTTTTAACTCTTTTAACTCTTACCATGATATCATTTAATTTACACTTTGAGGGTTATAATAATTACTATAAAATAAAAAAGGACTAATAAATTAGTCGTGATGAAATTTTAATCCTTATATGCATAATTTGGAAAAAATTATATTTTTAAAAAATTTATATCATTAAAAAAATATATTATCTTTTAAAACATCATTAATGTCAATTTTGACACTATTCCATACATGAATTTTCAAAAATATAATAACAACATGATATATTGGAACCAACTCTTCTAAAATATCACTAAAACTTCAAATCCTTCTTGAGTTTTTTTGTATGACATTAATTATATCGAATTATATTTATTTAAATATTTTTATTTTCATTTATTTGATTATTCCATTAATTAAAAAATTACCTCAAAATAATTTTTTTATTAAAAATAACTTTTATGTGGAAAAAGATAGAAACTTGATGTTAAACAAGACATAAAAACTATAGAAGATTCCAAAAATATTAAATATAAGCATACCAGTACTATACGTGACCTCCCTAAATAATTTCCATGACTAATCAGATATGTTTTTATCTGGTTCATCTTTAATAGTCTCTTTCAATTGAGATTCCAGGTTGTCCCATGCTTGCATGAACTAATCCAATGATATATTCTTATCATTGAATCCTATGTTCATAATTAATATTGATTTTCGATCCAATATCCCTTCTACATGTTAGTGTCCACTTGGATTGGTCTCTCATTCATCTTTTCGACATCCTCGTCATAAGAAGGAATGATCAATACTTATTACAACATCTCTTCCTAAGAGTTGGTAAGAAGATACCATGATTTATCCACGACTGCATCATCATCAACCTACTATGGATCAACCAATATAACTAATGGAGATTCAAAAATTCCATCTACCAAACTTGATTTGCACAGCTGACCCTCATTTGAAGTTATAGCCAACTGCACATGTGCCTCCCTCCCCACTCTGAAATGTCATCCCTCTAAAACTAAGGATAAGTCCAATAGAGAACAATCTTTCAGCATAGCAGAAGTCATAGGGGATTTCCAATCCTCCGTAGGATTCCCCTTACTCGTCTTACTAGAAATTGATTCCACACATTTATACACAGATGATTCCCCAAATTTAACCTATGATAAACTGTACCTTGACTTACCTAATGATATAGTTACTATTTTCATTTGATTATTCAAGTAATCATTATGAGGTTTTGGTTTTTCCCCTCCTTGGGAACCTGAATGTTTCCATTCAAATAAATCCCTTGTTTACCTTTCCATGATACAGGTCAAACCAAAGCCTCTTGCTCACAGTCTGAACATATTTGGGAGACCCCATCAAGTTAAATTGCCTCATAATCATCTGAATGTCTTTTGACATACATTCACTTCCATTATGGAAAGGTGGTTTTCCATCCCTCATGATCCACATTTTCCATCCCCTCCTCATTCAAAGCTGAGAAGCGATAATGAATCCAAATAGGCTTTGTAGCCATGTATGAATAAGGAACCCATAGTCTCAGAGACATTATCAAATTATCCATTAAGGAATGAGTGTCCTTAAGAACCCTAACATCGTCATGATATGTAGCACCACTTTTATTTGAGATTTGATCATTCACCTAAGCATGGAAACTTTTTCCATTTATAACAGTTTAAAAAAAATTAGGGAGAAATCTTAGGGCAAGGACATCCCAAGGTTGGCTCTACCACCTTGAGAGCACCTAGACCATGAATCAAACATGAAAATCCACCCTTAAAACACAGATCCTGAGAACAAGGCTTATCATTCGGCTTAAAAATGGGGGGATTCACATCCTCCTCCTCTTTCCCACACCTACCCTCTCGGTGAGAGTTAGTGGGAAAATGACCCAAAAGATTACATGAAAAGCGAAAATTGGACCACAGTTATAAGACAACCCTCTTCGTATATTGAAACTCATTTCAAATGGATATCTAATCCTAGTCAACTAGAGGTTTGAATACATCGACCTCCACACATATACTCGGTGAAACAGGGTGACTCACTGCATTTGTTCTCTTATCTGTGCATAAAAATGACCTATCAAATTCCCTAACACATATAGAATAAATGGATTATAAAAGGGAAGAGGGGATCATTGAGACATACCCATATTGCCATCAATAATGAGTATTGATTCATGTTAATATCATTAGTCCAACAGAAGGTAAAGAAATGAGATCCCTGGAAGATGTGAAGAGTTGAAGACCAAGCATAAATCAAATCTACCACTATAGAGAAATGGATCATTATATCAAGCCTGTCAAGGAGGCCAAAAATCACCACATTGGAAAAACCCCAAGTGCGGGAGACAAACCAATAAAAAATATCTAATGAACAGTGAAATCATGTGAAACATGCAACCAAAGTCAGATTTAACAAGATCAAAGCCTCCATGAACACTGGCATCGAAATTGAAAGTTAACGGTAACCATTAAAGAGGTTAGCCCCTTCAGGGAAATGATTTAATACAGGGAAGGGTGTGAGAAGATATTAGATGGAGAATGTAATGAAAGGAGAGGGGAAAGCGATGAGGGGTAATAAGGGAGTACCCCCTCAGATGGGGAGGGACCGCAAAGGCCAAAATATAGCTAGGTCACTGTGCAGTGCCAATGGAGGCGAATCATGGAATGCTTCGTGGTCTATCAAGTTGTCCCCAACCACCCTCCTCTAATTAAAAAATTACTACATAATCATTATGTATCCATTTAAGGTAATTAATTTATCACTAAATATTATAAATAAATTACCATGATGTAGATATATATTTTAAATTGTAAATTATTATTTATAGTTCAAAATATCACCTATATAACCTCACATTAAAAATATTTTCCTTGATGTAAAAAGACGTATTAAATTTTTTACTTTTCTTGGAATTAAATATTATAAAGGTTAAATTCCTGTATAACTCTCCATAAAAGGTACCATAACTAATAATTTAATGCTTAGGGAAAAAATATACTCATCCAATAAAATTAGGAAAACTATTAGGGTAATTTCCTAATATTTAGAATATTATTTTTAACTTTAATTACTCAATTTACCTGTAACCATATTAATAAAAATGGAAGTTACTATTCCTAATTTCAATAATAAAAGGGATAAATTTTCAAAAAAAATTACAATCTAATTCCAGATATGGAATATATTTTTAAAAAATTTAATTCACAGAAGTTATTGAAATTAATTAAAAATCAATCTTGTGGATGGGATGAAACAACTAATTTTTAAAGTAGAAATGTTCATAAAATAAAAATATTTTTATATCCAATTTAGATATGAAATTGATTACAATGACATATATTGTATTAGATGATATATAATTGATAAAATTATAAATTAAAATAAATTAATAATGTAATTTAACACTATAAATAATTTAGATGAATAATACGGATTCAATTAAAATGCAGTATTTTTCACTATTCCGGAAAACATGAATATTATCTGAAAAATAACAAAAAATAAACCAAATGAATTGCTGATATTATTATCTCAAATAATAAGTTTATATTTTAAAAATATAATTTGTAAAATTTTCAAAAACTATATTGAAATAATGTGTTCCATCAAAAGGCAGAGAAATTTTATTTTTAGAATATTACATGAGTAAAATTGTATTTTTAATTATATCATGTCTAGAAGACTCATAGGATGAATGTCAAAAATTATATTTAACATATTGTAAACTTATTTAATAATATATGAAATCATATATTTGTTTATCTATTTGTATAAAACACAGTTCTCCACTATTAAAATTGGTTTCATAAAAACATTTACTTTTATTTTAAAAAATGGTTTAATTTTTATTTTTGATTAATTGATAAAATAATTTATTATATATACATGTGTAAACCATAATTTCATAATTTAATTAATCGTATTCATAATCTCCATTATAATGTCTTGGTTGTAATGGTAAAATTTAAATAATAATATTTAGTTTTTCATTTAAGATTGAGGTGTCGTACAATGTATGATATGGAATAAAGTGTTTCCTTTTAAGAACTCAGGATGGAACATTACCCCTACTTTAATAAACACAGTCCGCTAAATATCAACTCAAGATCAAATACTAGGGGTTAGACTTTTCTAAATACCTTTTCTAAAACCCCACATCCAAAAAAGAATTAATGAAACAACCCCCTTAAAATAACGAATGGTAAGTACGAAGGTCACATGAGATAAAAAATACTATGGTTACATGTAGTTAATCAAGGACATAGAAGAGAAGCCTAACTATCATGTTCTGATGGAGTCTATAGATAATTTGTTCATGAGAAAGTTAATAATTAAAACATTATAAATCATTGATGGGTTAAAATTTAATTTATTACATAGTAATAAATGGAAAATATTACATTTTTGTTTGAAGATTATTTTCATAGATTTGAGTAATTGTTTAACTACCTAGACTATGAACATAAAGAAATATACTTACTTGCCAAGTATATTTTCATTCTTTAATAAATTTCAACCAAAAATCATCTTTTTCTCCAATCAATGAGTATTCAAGATGTATTTTTCATATCTTAAGTAGTAGAATTAACTTCTAAAGAATCACATAGTCCAAAAAAAGAATAACTATTTATATGTCTTATCATGAAATATTAATCAAAACCAAAATGGTTAGTATAATATAAGTTAATTCATTAAAAATAATAAACCATTATATGATGAAAAAATAATTCATTCTCCAAAATTCAGTATTAATACCCAAAGTTATATATATACCATTTGATAAATAATTGTCCATAAAAATCATTTAAAATATTATAACTAAGATTAAAACCAAAAATCCCTATTGATTTTATAACATAGTCTTAAAAAATAACTATTAAAAAGTATCTCCAAAATAACATCCATTACTTGTGAATCTTATACAAAAAATTAATTGTCCAAATAATCATAAAAATATGATAACCATTTATATAAATAACACTAATCACCATAAATCCATAATAAAATCATATAGTACTCTATTTACCTTAATCATAAAAGGATTCCCAAAATAGAAAATATCATTAGAAATAACGTTACTAATTATTCACCACATCATTTTCCAATCCAATGGTTATCTATTTGACAAAACATATGTTCCTGAAAAAAACTTATGCTTCATCCATAAAATAATTTAACTAAAAATAAGAATTCATACTTTCCAAGAATTCATGCAGTCCAGTGGTAAGTGATGCACCCTTTTCACACATCGGTTGTTGGTTTGATTAATGAAGCCATGACAGATGCAACATATTTTCACCAATCCATCATGTTGTCCTATTTATAAAACTATATAATTCTAATATCATTCCAAAAATGTTATAAAGTCATCAAAAATAACAATAACATGTTTTATCCTCAAAGGATAATCTATACCTCTCATTTTGCATCCAATACTTGAATATCACATAATTACGTCAATATCAACGATCATATAAACCCTAAAGTCTATAAATACATTTATAATTAGGTCCAAAAAAGAAAATATAATTGTTATATAAATAACATTTTCACATAACAGACATATGGGTTACATATAACATAATCTAAAAAAGTATTTCAAAGTACTACCATCATCAAAAGAGTTTTAATAATTTTGGACATTTCATCATCCTTAGATTTAATATAACTCTTGAATTCTTTATATTTATACATATTAATAAATTATCATTATTATTAATCCATTATCCTTTATTTTCCACCATATTTCTTAATACATCTTACCTATAAAAATATATAAATCAAATCCAATGTTTTAGTAATGTTAAAACATGAACTAAGAAATAATTCGTACATTTCATATGTCATTTTCAGTTTACTCATCTTTAATTGTAATGGAATTAGGTATTCCTAAATAAATAATTTTTTGGTCCTACTGATCCCATTCATGATCCTTCTTCTTAATAAATTGATTTTTATAATGACCATACTCCCATGATTTATAACATTCAATTGATAACTCAAGAAAAATTTCTTTCCATTTCATAGAGTCAACTGTATACTTCCATTTTTCCTTAGTATATTTTTTATTTATGACATACTTTAACACATATAAAAAATATTCACATCCCATTAAGAAATTTTACTAAGTGTTTTTTTCTATATCCTTGGCGAATATGTCATTTAATATATTTAACTTTATTATCCTAGTTACCTGAACTTCGACAAGGATTCATTTCTCTCATATATGATACATTATAAAACTCACCAAGATTTAAGTGATTCATCATTACACATTATAGTAGTTCAGAATAATAAAAATATTTCTAATTGAAATTCTATTTCATTCAGTTTCTCATTCAGAGAACCACCTCATTTTACTTCGCATCCAATGTTACTTTGGATCCAATTGGATCCAAACATTTACTAAAACCAAAAAGGTTAGTTTTATCACTAAAACTGTAATATAATGTCTTATGAGGATGATAGACATTAAAATATACTTATTCTTGTTATCTTAAACTCATTTAATTTATCTAAAATAACTGTGACTATTTATACCATTATAACCTTATGGTTATATTTGAATTTTTAATTATGATTAAATAACATTCAATCCTCTAAATTTATCTACACGATCCTTTGATACAAACAATAATGACCCAACCTTAAAAATTACATATTCTAATGATTTAGAACTATAAGTCACATTAATTTATCTTTTTTCATCAAATTAGTTCATTAATCACACATAACATTCCACATTTATACAAAATGTATACTATAAAAATAGTATCAATTTTTTCTGATATAAAACTTTTTAAAATAAAAAAATGGATTTTTTTCATGAAAAATATTCATAACATTCAAAATAACATAATTATTTATCCTAACCACCATTACACCATTTTTAATTTTTTTTTAAACATGGGATGATCATAAAGTTCAGTAGTGGACATAAAGAAAGAAATCAACAGTCCAGTGAAAACATAAAAACCCATTAAAAACCAATATCTTAAAAAATCTATTACATGTATAGAAAAATAATGCTGGTGCCTTAATAAATCAATAAAAAATTAATCTTACATTCACCATTATAAATGGATTAACCTTATTATTGTATTCCAAATCAATAGTACCCATTGTAATGAAGAGAGATAATGGGGCCCCCCCATCATATCATGATCTATAGTGGTCTTCAACCCATCATATATTGAGATATAATAGAGATAAACACATTTTATAATGATATATAAAATATAAACCCATAATAAAAAATGTAAAAGAAACATATCATGAATAAAACCCTAGAAATATCTTTTAAACCCTCCAGAAAAACACTTTCACATATCAAATACCATTATCTAGTAAAAAACACCTTTAAATTATAAAAACTGCGAACTAAATAATGAAAATATTTTTTTAGAAAATGAAAAAGAAAATTTATAAATAAAAAAATTTAGTTAATAAGGGTTCATGAAATAGGGATAATACACTCAATATATATAAGTTAAAATACATTCCTATTGACTTTTTTAAAACAGTTAAAAAAGGAACATTAAATAAGTATTTTTAAAAGAAAGTCTCCTACCCTGAGTATGAATCATCACGTAAAATATTTATCTTCCTCAATAATAATCATAGGATAATTATTTACTTTATCGGGAAAATTTTTAATTTTTTTATATCACTTAATATCTTGTTATAATTATTACTTAATTATTTAATTTCATGTCATACGTTTGGTCTATATTCAGTACGTGAGTCCAAAATAACATTGGTATGATATCTATCATCAAAGTGATCCTTAGTCCATAATATCAAGAATAATATTCATGAAATTATTATCATTTTTATATATCAATTCTACTTTTATATCAAATAATTAATTATAGTTTTGGAAAATGATCTATGTTATAATCATGAAGATAGTTGGTTGTAGGTACGCAAGAGTTACATTTCCATTTTTCAATGATCATTATGGAAAGAAGGAAAGTATAATTTTTTATTTATAAATTTATCTTAATATCATTAATATCATATTAATAATTTAAATATTCTTATATATGTTATACATGTGATGTGGGGATTAAAAATAAAACACATCGCTTCGTGTAGGTGATAGTTTGCACGTACACACGAAAGATGTTATCAATTTTTTGCATGGAAAGGTATCAATGTAAATGATGTATTATTATATTATAATGATAAATATATTATTAATATAATATCTAAATATTAGTTCCATCATTATAACCATCGTTGAGAGAGGTTGATGGAAAATGAATTTCATCGGTTCGCGAGGCGGTAGTCCGTCCTACACACAGATAATGAATTATTTTCTCTTGTGATGGAAATGAGATGAATATAGATGATGATATTAACATAATAAAAGATAGGTATATTTATTATATTTTAGTTATTATTTCATCATTGTTTAATAATATTTATTGAAGTTGATGAAGAATTAAAATAGAAACACAAAAATAAAAATGATACAACTTCTTCAAACATTCTCTTTTGAGTGACACCTTAACACATCTAAAAATGGTGTTATGTCTAAAATCAGGCCTCCAGAGTGTCGGGAGGGATTATAGAAAGTGAATTGTGTAGATATTGGGTAATCCGAGTAGTTATTGATGTGTTGATATAATTGAATAAGGGTCCCTCTTATAGGATAGGAAAGGGAAACTCTAAGTATTATTCAAAATAATAAATTAATATAAATTTCTTTTCTATTCCAAATGGATAAAAAATGATTTATTTAAAATATATGATTCTTATGGGTCAAAATAAAATTATAAAAATAAAATTATACAAGGTTTGATAATTTTTTAATCTTTACCATTTTATTGTAACCCACATTTAACCCTTTTAACTCTTACCATTATATCATGTCATTTACAAATTCAGTGTTAATATAATTACTATAAAATGATAAAATACCAATAAATGAGTCATCAATGAAATTTTAATTATTATAAAAATAATTTGAGTAAAATTTATATTTATAAAAAATTTATATCATTTAATAAAATATTATATATTATATATTATCATTAATGTCAATTTTGACACAATTCAATACTTGAGATTTCAAAAATATCATAAAAATAAGATATCTTTGAACAAAATATTTAAAAATAATACATACAAGTAAAATTAATCAATAAAATTATTTTTTGACATTAATTATATCCAATTATATTTATTCTCATCCTTTTAATATCATTTATTTGATTCTTCCATTAATTAAACAGTCATTGCATCGTCATTGTGTGACCATTTAATGTAATTATTTTGACACTGAAAATTATAAAAAGATACCATGGTTTAATTAAATATTTTAGATTTCAAATTAATATTTCTATTTGAACATAACACCTATATTAAACTATATTAAAAATCATTAACTTGTTAAAAACAAAAGAATGACAAATTTGACTTATCATTGAAATCAATTTTATGCAGGTTAAATTCTCATAAAAAAGTCCATAAATGGTCACATAAACAATAATTTAATTATCATGGACGAAACATACTCATTAAATAAAATTTTTATATATTTAAGGTAATTTTATAATATTTACAATATTACTTTTAAACTTAATTACACAGTTTACCTTTAACCGTGTTAATAAAAATGACTAAAGATAATATTCATAATGTCAAAACATAAAATGGAACTATTTTTAAAATTTGGAAATTCATATTCCGTATATAGAATACATTTTCCAAAAATCAATTCTCAAAAATTTTAGAAATTAGTTACAAAGTAATCTTGTAAACAGGAAAAAACAACAGGTTTTTAAAGAAAAAATGTTCAAAAGTTCACAAGGTTTTTATATCCAATTTAAAAATGAAATTTAGAAAAATTAACTAAATTGGATTAAATGATATAAAATTAATCTAATTATTTTATAAAATAAATTTAAAATATAATTTACACTATTAATTATTTAGATAAGAATTCTTGTATTAATTAAAATGTAGTATTTTTCACGATTAATCAAAACATAATACTTATCAGAAAAATATAAAAAATTACACCAAAGTAAATTTTGATATTATTTTTTCAAATAATAATTTTATTTTTTAAAATAAAATTTATAGAAGTGTTAAAACTACATTTAAAACACGTGCATCATCAAAAGGCGACAAAACTGCCTTTTAGAATAATGAATATATAAAATTGGTTTTTCTTGTGTATAATTTCTAAAAAACTTATATGATGAATACTAAAAATTATGATGAATATATTTTAAATTTATTTAATTTTATCTGAAAAGACGGATTTTTTATTTATTGGTAGAAAACACAGTTGTGCGCATTTAATTTTCTTTTCAGAAAACATTTTCTTTTTTTAAATGGTTTTTATTTTAATTTATAATTAATTGATCAAAGAGTATATTAATTATAAATCATTAAACCATACCTTAATAATTTATTTAATCTGGTTCATACCCTCCATTATAATGTCTAGGTTATAATGGTACCATTTAAATAATTATATTTAGTCTTCAATTTAATAACGATGTTGTGTATCATGTACATTGTCTAACGTAGTGTTTACTTTTAAAAACTCAATATGTTGAAATTATGTTTCTTTTTTCCAAATTTATAAATAAAATTATAATATATGATATGCCTAATAGAATATCTTGTGTGGAATGTATTTGGGAAATTTTCAAGATATGATGTGGAGTAGTTATTTTCTTATATAGGGGAAAAATAATATCCATTAGATGAGACATTCATGGGCTTTATTAGTTTGTAATCATTCCTAATTCTCTAAAAATCTAATCCTAAAAGGACATGGTAATTTATGTAATGTATTACTTTATTTAAGTCATGTAATATTGAGATTTTTATCTATGGTAATTTATATTTTTTAGAAAATCCAGTATGTAAAGAAAGTGTTTTAGCACCAGATCCAGTAGTACGGGTCTAGGCATCACAATAAAAAAATGTTTTCTATGTAAAGCCATGGGTTGTGAAAAATTGTTACGAATAGCATAAGTATAGGATCTTATGGATATAAATATTTTATTAAACAGAAATAATGAAGGAGATATTCCTTAAATCCTTATAGGTATATGATATATATTTGTGTGTGTGTGTGTGTGTCTTTGTGTCTGTGTGTGTTGTATTATTGGCATACAATTATGACTTGCATGCATTATGTGTGTATAATTTCATGTTTCATACATATTTAATCAATCATCCACACTGAATATCATTTATTAACTCATTTTATAAGATATGATTTAATGGTGGATGTAGAGACTCGAAGCATGGCGTACATAGATATTACATTAATTTTTTGGAATACATAATACATAACAAAAAAAGACACACAAGGACCGTAATAGTTTAGTGTCTTTGGAAACATGGATCATAATCTTCTAATCGTGGTGAAAGATATTCAACATCTCCCATAAAGATTTTCCACTTTTTGTTTCCTTATCTAAAACCTTTCTTTTAATCCTGGGGGAAAATAAAACATAATAAGGGTGAGCTCAAATGCTCAGTAAGGGTAAGCATGGATAAAATAAAACATACCATATACATTTGAACTTAAAAACATGAACATAATGTTCAAACATCAAAATATTGTTCAACGATATAAAACATGGAAGTACATAAGGTATAGATCATAATGGTACATAAATCATGATAAAATATCATGGGAATAAAACATGTAATTGTGGAATCGCCGAGTGGTGCTGCATTGGGGTTGGCGGTTGTTATCTTTTCTTGGTTAGTCTATTCTGGTTTGTCTGCTTTGTTTTATTTTTGGTGTATGTTGAACATTACGGTTTCACACATTTTCCACAAAACATTTTATCTTAATAAAAAATAAGTATCAGCATTAAGCACATGTAATGATTTCCATAGTAGCCAAGGCAATGCTGCCAAGACCATCTTAGTGGACAAAGACCCTTTCTGAATCGAGTTCACTCCTCATTCCAGTCCAGTAATACTGAACCGGATTAACTTACCATTCTAGCCATGTCTATCTCATGAGATATAAATCTTTACCCAATGCATTGGAGGGAGGTATATCTCCCACCCATCTCATAATGAAATCATTCTTACTTGTGCCACAAAATAAAAATACATCATTCATAAAAAACCAATAAATAAAATGGGTTTCATAAACATCATCCCATCATCACATAATCCATATAAAATAAATGGATATCATTTCATAATAAGAGAGGTAAAACCCTGTAAGTCATAGAGACATTATACTTGAAACATACACATATGAAATAATGTCATCTTAGATGAAAAATGGTTTTGATAAAACACTTTAAATGAATTTTGGAGGAAAATATCCTTTTTTCTTCAAAATCATTTTTTTTCACAAAATGTCATCCAATTTTAAAAGAAAATGATTTTGTTGAAAATAGTCATGAAATATTTTGGAGGAAGCTTCATGAAAACAAGGCTTTATATAACCGTAAAAATCTTTTCATGCCATATATGTTAAAAAACCATTCTTCACATACTTTTCTCAAAAAGTTAAAAAGTACTTTGTAGGGTAAACAAAAGAAATATTTCTTCCATACCTTTGGATAAAAGTAAAAATGGGTAAAAAAGAATTTAAACAAACATGAAACCATTTTTAGGAATCATGGACATGGATGATAACAATAACCCCAGTAAATACTTATGAATAAGCAATCTCAGAAAAAAAATGAGATTTGAAAAATTATCCCTTACCTTAGGTCTGATATGCTTCGAACGTATCTGAACCTCCTGTATAATGACTTAAATAATGTCATTGACTTATTATAGAATAATATTCATTGTTATTATATCATATATGGTTCACTTATGGCTTTATATTACCCGTTATTTTGTAAATTCCATGTTAAAGAGCGTTTTGGGTAAAATCGTTTCATTTGTCGTCTACATTTTGACTTGTAATTATTCATATGATTACTTACATCATGATTAATTAATTCCAGAATATAAAACATGATTTAAATATAATATATATTCATAATATACATATATATAATAGATCGATAAATGGAAATAAATACACCATTCATGGAGACGGTAGGTCGTACGTACGCATGAACGTTGTTTTTGTTTCCTCATTGAATTGAATGGAATTAATTGGATGACATACATATATATATATAAATAAATCCAGTATCTTTATTATGTCATATATTTCATGATTACTTATTATATGTACTTTATAATCATTTATGAATTGTTAATCATTGAGAATGAATCTCATCGCGTCGTGGAGACGGTATTCCGTGCGTACGCACGAGCGATGATATCAATTCCATGATCGTGGAATTTTATTGGAGTGTATGTATACTATAACAGAATCAATATCACTTTACAATAATCATATATAGTTATTATTTACACCATTATACCCATCCAAGAAAGGTGGTGGTGGAAATTAGATTACACCACGGCGTGGAGACGGTATTCCGTACGTACGCACGCGCGGTGATTTCGTTTTCCGTAGGATGGATAGATGGTGAAATAGGTTTGTTTAATACTTATAATAACATATCAGTATATTAGTGATACTTATTTTATTACTTCATAATGAAACAACCTAAGAATAATAAGTGGAAGAAGAAATAAAGTTGAAACAATCTGTAACGAACATTACCTCTTCTTTGAAGCGCCTCTTTGAGACCTCCTCTTAGGGCACTAAAATTGGCCTTTGAAGAAGAAAATGACCTCTAGGATGTTTCTATGGAATTGGAGAGGATAATTTGGAGGGGTTGGCAGAGATGCAAGGCTCAAAATGGTGTGAGGAAGAGAGGGAGGAGGTGCCCTTTTATAAGGGAGGAGAGGGGCACCTTAGGAAAAACTAAAAATATTATTTTATTATAAAGTTATATTCAGTTTTTAACAGTTCCAAATTGTGTTATTTCTAAGATAAGGTGGGTATGGGTCTAAATCCTATCATCCAATATAATTTAGACAAGTTTAGGTTTCTATTTTAACCATATCATTTAGATTTAACTTTAAGTTAAATAATTTTTCTTTTACCGTGTCTTCTTGTTTTCTTACACTATAAGGATAATAAACTTACTATAACAATCCAAAAGAACCCCAAGTTGTTTATTATTAATATATATAACCTTATCTAAGTCATTTGGCCGAACCTTAGATTTTTAGGAATAAAATTACAAGTAATAATATAATAGTTGTTTTAAAAACTATTTGATGTCAATTTTGACACTATTTGGTAATTGTTTTTTTTTGAAAATCATAATAGAATTATTAGTTCGAACAAAGTTAAATAAATCAATACTAACATGTCATTTTAACCTATAAAATTAGTGTAATTAATAAAATGTCTCAAATTACATTTATTTGGGTATTTATAACATCAATTATGTCAATATTTCATTAATAAGATAATTACAGCATCATCATTATGTCATAAATAAATTAAATTATATTAAGTCTAAAAATTACAAATAAAATACCATTATGTATGAAATATTTTTATCATTATAATGAATATTTATAGTCGAATTTATCTTATGTATAACCCTATATTAAAAATTATTCAGTTATTAAACATTGATTTTAACTATTTTAACCCTTATTTAAATAAATTAATAATAAATGTCCTAATCTAATACAAGTAATCCTAAATGGTCATATTTTATTCCTAAGGCTGTTTTTGGCCAAATTTAACTTATCCAATAGAATTATATCATGTGTTAGGGTAATAATAATATCATTTTAACCCATAATTACCCTATTTACTTTTAACCATGGTAAAAAAAGTAAAAAGTTACTATTCAAAAAAAATTATTTTCATCTCATTGAACAAAATTTTAGTCATTGATATTAACTGTGTCTCTCGGATTTTCGAAATTACACTCATAGAAGCGGTAAAATTATGTTTTAGGAAAAATTCTGTTTTTTAACTACCACTTAGTGGTTTCACTATTAATCAAAAAATGAAAGTTTCCATAAAAATAACAAAAATTAAGCCTAAGCTATATTTGATATTATGAATTCAAAAATGATGTATATTTTATAAAATTTAAAACATATTATTTACATTAATTAATTTAAAAATTAATTCCCGTCATCAAAACAAATATCATGTTTTTAATAGATAATAACTATCAAAAGATTGACACTTGTTTATGTCTGGTTTAAATGTGAAATTATATCCAATGACCAATATTGTATTAAATTGTAAAAATATATTCTAAAAATACTTTAAAACCACTCAAATTAATAATTTATCACTATTAATTATTTTGATTAAAAAAGTTGGTTTTAATTAAAATTTAGTAATTTTCACTACTAATTAGAATATGAATGTTATCTGAAAAGTACCAAAATTTCACCCTAATCTAATTTCGATATTCGGAATCCAAAAATTAAGTCAATTTTGAAAGATAAAATTTATAAAATTTCAAAAAGTGGGTATTACTATTCATAATGGCTAGATCATAATAATATTATAATAATTTCCCCTTTAGTGAAAATCAGTATTGCGTACTACACACGCTATCAAGGAAGGTCGTGATTGCGTGTAATCCATGGAAAGTCAGGGATGCATGTTGTAGAAGCTACTTTTGGTGTAGCATACAACACAAGACATTAATTAATAAGAATATTTTACATAAAATCTCAGGGTGTTAAATTTTACCCCCATTAAAATGAATTTCTCCATCGAAATTCGTCGGGTTAAAAATGGTTTAATACTTGAAGGTTTCTTTAATAGAAACCCACTTAGTAAAAAGAAGTACCAAAACTTGGATTTAAAAATTAATGTATGAAACGTAACGATTACCCAAATTAACTCATCACTGGGTTTTCACGTAGGAGAACATATGTGAAAACATGGATATGGAAGAAAAATCTACCCATCATGTTCTTATGGAGAGTGGTAGAGAACATGGCTATGAAAAATCCAACAATCACAAAGCCATAAATTTGTGATGATATAGGGTACCATTTGATTCATCGGATATAAGAGAACTAGGACAACATTTTTGGTTTTCAAGATCATTTCCATAAAGTTGAAGAATTTGAATTAGAATAAATACTTACTTTATTTTGGTATAATCTCACTGTTGTTCATGCCTTGAACAATTTCCACTTCATCTCTTAAAGAAATGAAGTTGAATTTGTTATTCTTGAATTCTTAGCCGATCATGTGATAGAATGATTGGTCATTCCATCTGTCTCAAACAAAAGGTTATCAAAAGTTATTAAACATACATAATTCGATCTATAGTGAGATTAATCATACATGGTTCCTAAAATGGACTTATACTTCATATATCATACTAATTAATATAATAAAACTAGTTTCAACTAAACAAGGAATACTTGTAGGCCAGTGGTAGGTGATAAAGGCCAGTCACACTTCGGTTGTGGGTTCAATTCCCACAACCTTGTCTGACGGGATGGGCTGTCACTCGTCCTGCAAGATGTCAATTTTCTAAAACTACATTACTATAACATCCCATCAATAATATCGAAAAAAGTTCTATCCTTAATGAATACTAACTTATGTCCAACATAATCCTTTCCAATCTTTAGACTTATCCAAAATACTGCTGTCCAATCTCATATTATAGTGAAAACGATTACCAAAGAGTTCATATAACAAGCATGTTAATACCATCGTTGATCCCCATATATCATGAGCTATGTATTGTTGGTCACATTCCAAAAATTAGAAGGCCTTAATCATTTATTCTCTTGAAAATGAATACACATTGAATCTTAGTGAAAACATGAGTGCGGTCAAAAGTTAACTCTTTTCACATACCAAAACCTCAAACCATGATATAAATATTTCATTATATCAGTCATGAGCTCATGAATACTGTCAAAAATTTCATTTTCTCATTATCCCTTCATTATGCACATATCATCTACTTTCTAAAAATACTGGTACCATTCATCACACACTTTCAAAACTTAAGGAAAGACACAGTGTAATAATCCTTAGATGTATCTTTTTTCCATAGTACCATGATACTACTTATACGACATTACACTTGATAAACATGTAATCATTCCACTACCTTCTTAAACCATTGACCGAGCTTCAACAATTCTTTCATCTCACATATCATTTGTAGTCTCTTCATCATCATCAACATAAATATTACCCATACGACCATACTGATTCTCTTCATGAGACTTTCCCTTAGGGAATTGGTTTGCATAATGCCCGTACATTCCACATTTAAAACATTTAACCATTTTTGATGTCGTAGCAATACTATTATCCTCATCCATGGTGTTAACTGAACCTTTTCCTTTTCACTTACTGGCTTTATGTTCTTCTTGTCCACACCCAAAGCATCTTCCATTTCCTTTGAATCATTCTTCTTGATGCCTCTTCCAACACGATTTACATAGGAGAAATTGAACTTTATTTCCTCTATGATCATCATGAAACTCCATCTTTCTCTTGTTAGTCGAGTCAAGAAACTTACCAAATTTGAGTTTATTGATCATATTATGAAATTTCTAATTTGGTATAATAATGATGTTTGGACTTCCAAATCCCATTTCATTTGGTTTCTCATGAAGAATATCATTCCATTGTCCATCATATCCTCCATTATCGTAAATCATCTTATTTGCAGCCATTTTCTAAAACCCAAAAAGAATAGTGTGAGAGGAAAAAATCATAATAAAGGGTGAGTAACTTCAATATATAAAATCTTAGTTCTAATATAATATCGTTACCAAAATTCTAGGATTGTAACCTATAATTATACTTAACCTTTGGGACATCCCTAGACATACCTTAAAAATATCTCTACGGATCTCACTATAGTTCTCGCATCCTAGTTTCCAAAGGTTGACTAAACCATTCCTCTGATACCAACTGTAGAGGCCAAAAGCATGACGTACATAGATATTACATTAATTTGCGGAATAAATAATACATAAAAAAAACAGACACACAAGGACCATAATAGTTTAGTGTCTTTGAAAACATGGAACGTAATCTTCTAATCATGGTGAAAGATCTTCAACATCTCCCATAAAGATCTTCCTCTTTTTGTTTCCTTACCTAAAACCTTTATTTTAATCATGGGGGAAAATAAAACATAAAAAGGGTGAGATCAAATTCTCAGTAAGGGTAATCATTGATAAAATAAAATATACTATATACATTTGAACTTAAAAACATGAACATAATGTTTAAACATCAAAATCTTGAGCAACGACATAAAACATAGAAGTACATAAGGCATAGATCATAATGGAACATAAATCATGATAAAATAGCATGGGAATGAAACATGTAATGGTGGCATCCATTAATCACATGTAATGATTTCCATAGTAGCCAAGGCATTGCTTCCAAGGCCATCTTAGTGGACAAAGTCCCTTTCTGAATCGAGTTCACTCCTCGTTCCAGTCCTGTAATACTGAACCGGATTAACATACCGTTCCAGCCATGCCTATCTCATGAGATATAAATCTTTACCCAATGCATTAGAGGGAGGTATAGGTCTCACCCAGCTCATAATGAAATCATTCTTACCTGTGCCACAAAATAAACATACATCATTCATAAAAACCCAATAAATAAAATGGGCTTCATAAACATCATCCCATCATCACATTATTCATATAAAAGAAATAGATATCATTTCATAATAATAGAAGTGAAACCATTTAAATCATAGAGACATTATACTTGAAACATACACAAATGAAATAATGTCATCTTAGATGAAAAATGGTTTTGATAAAACACTTGAAATGAATTCTTGAGGAAAATATCCTTTTTTCTTCAAAATCATTTTCTTTTCACAAAATGTCATCCAATTTTAAAAGAAAAGGATTTTTTTGAAAATAGTCATGAAATATTTTGGAGGAAGCTTTATGAAAACAAGGCTTTATAAAACTGTAAAAATCCTTTCATGCCATATATGTTAAAAAAACATTTTTCTCGTACTTTTGTCAAAAAAATAAAAAAGTACCTTATAGGGTAAATAAAAGAAAGATTTTTTCCATGCCATTGGGTAAAAGTAAAAATGGGTAAAAATATATTTAAACACACATGAAACCATTTTTAGGAAACATGGACATGGATGATAACAATAACCCCAGTAAATACTTACGAATAAGCAATCTCGGATAAAAATGAGATTTGCAAAATTATCCCTTACCTTAGGTCTGATATGCTTCGAACGTATCTGAACCTCTTGTATAATTATTTAAAGAATGTCATTGACTTATTACAGAATCATATTCATTGTTATGATATCATATATGGTTCACTTATGACTTTATATTACCCGTTCTTTTGTAAATTCCATGTTGAAGAGCGTTTTGGGTAAAATCATTTCATTTGTCGTCCGTGTTTTGACATGTAATTATTCATATGATTACATAGATCATGATTAATTAATTCAAGAATATAAAACATGATTCATATATAATATATATTCAGAATATACATATATATAATAGATCTATAAAAGGAATGAAATACACTGTTCATGGAGACGGTAGGCCGTACGTACGCATGAACATTGTTTTTGTTTCCTCATTGAATTGAATGGAATTAATTGGATGACATATATATAAATATACAAAAATCAAGTATCATTATTTTGTCATATATTTCATGATTACTTATTATATATACATTATAGTCATTTATGAATGGTTAATCATTGAGAATGAATCTCATCGCGCCGTGGAGAAGGTATTCCGTACGTATGCACGAGCGATGATATCGTTCCCATGATCGTGGAATTTTATTGGAGTGTATGTATAATATAAAAGAAACAATATCACTTTACAATAATCATATATAGTTAATATTTAAACCATTATACCCATCCATGTAAGGTGGTGGTGGAAAATAGATTACACCATGTCGTGGAGACGGTATTTCGTACGTACGCACGCATGGTGATTTCATTTTCCGTAGGATGGATAGATGGTGAAATAGGGTTGTTTCATACTTATAATAACATATCAGTATATTAGTGATACTTATGTTATTATTTCATAATTAAATAACCTAAGAGGAAGAAGTGGAAGAAGAAATAATGTTGAAATAATCGGTAACGACATTACCTCTTCTTTGAAGCGCCTCTTTGAGACCTCCTCTTAGGGCACCAAAATTGGTCTTTGAAGATTACCAGGACCTCTAGGATGTTTTTAGGAAAGTGGAGAAGAGAATTTGGCAGGGTTTGGCCGAGATTCAAGGCTCAAAATGGTGTGAGGAAAAGAGGGAGGAGGTGCCCTTTTATAAGGGAGGAGAGGGGCACCTTAAGAAAAACTAAATCTATTATTTTATTATAAAGTCATATTCAGTTTTTAATAGCTCCAAATTGAGTTATTTCGAAGCTAATGTGGGTATGGGTCGAAATAGTATAATAAAATATAATTTAGACAAGTTTAGGTTTCTATTTTAACCTTATCAATTATATTTAACTTTAAGTTAAATAATATTTCTTTTACCGTGTCTTCTTGTTTTCTTACACTATAAGGTTAATAAAATTACTATAACAAGACAAACGAACCCCAAGTTGTTTATTATTAATATATATAACCTTATCTAAGACATGTGGCCGAAACTTATATTTTTAGGAATAAAATAACAATTAATAATATAATATTTGTTTTAAAAATTATTTGATGTTAATTTTGACACTATTTGGTAACTGATTTGTTTGAAAATCCTAACAGAATTATTAGTACGAAAAAAGTTAACTAAATCAATAAAAACATGTCATATTAACTTATAAAATTAGTTTAATTCATAAAAAGGCTCAAATTACATTTATTTGGGTATTTATAACACCAATTATGTCAATATTTCATTAATAAGATAATTATTGTATCATCATTGTGTCATAAATAAATTAAATTATATTAAGTCTAAAAATGAAAAATAAAATACCATTATGTATGAAATTATTTTAGCTTCCTAATTTATATTTATAGTCTAATTTATCTTATGTATGACACTATATTAAAAATTATTTAGTTATTTAACTTTGATTTTTACTATTTTAACCCTTCTTTAAATAAATTAATAATAAATGTCCTAATCTATTCCAAGTGGGCCTAAATGGTCATATTTTATTCCTATGGTTTTTTGGGCCGAATTAAACTTATCCAATATAATTAGGACATGTGTTATGGTAATAATAATATCATTTTTACACTTAATTACCCTATTTACTTTTAACCGTGGTAAAAAAAGTAAAAAGTTACTATTTACCAAAAATTATTTTCATCTCATTGAACCACATTTTAGTCCTTGATATTAACCGTGTCTCTCGGATTTTTGAAATTCCACTCACAGAAGTGGTAAAATTAGGTTTTATGAAAAATTCAGTTTTTTAACTACCACTTAGTGGTTTCACTATTTATCAAAAAATGAAAGTTTCCAGGAAAATACAAACAATTAGGACTAAGATATATTTGATATTATTAATTCCAAAATGATGTCTATTTTACCAAATTCAAAACATACCAGTTACATTAATTAATTTAAAAATTAATTCCCATCGTCAAAACAAATAGCGTGTTCTTAAGAGATAATAATTATCAAAAGATTGACACTTGTTTATGTCTAGTTTAAATGTGAAATTGCATCCAATGAACAACATTATATTAAATTGTAAAAATATATTCTAAATACACTTTAAAACCACTCAAATTAATAATTTATTACTATTAATTATTTCGATTAAAAAATGTTTTTATCAATTAAAATTTAGTCATTTTCACTATTCTTCAAAATAAGAAAGTTGTCCAAAAAGCACCAAAATTTCACCCTAAGATAATTTCGATATTCCAAATCCAAAAATGAAGTCCATTTTGAAAAATAAAATTTATAAAATTTCAAAAAGTGGGTATTACTATTCATAACGGCTAGTTCATAATAATATTATAATAATATCTCCTTTAGTAAAACTCGGTATTGCGTACTACACACGCTATCGAGGAAGGTCGTGATTGCTTGTAATGCAAGGAAATTCAGGGATGAATGTTGTGCAAGTTCCTTTTGGTGTAGCGTACAACACAAGACATTAATTAAAAAGAATATTTTTCATAAAATCTTGAGGTGTTACAGTGGAGAGGCATTCCTATGATGAATTCACTGGTCAAGTCATTTAATCATGTGTTATAAATCATGAATAAATTCTCCCACACTAAAGGATAATCCATGAGTGATTCGATTTGTCACTTTCATGAAATGGAATTAGGTGTTGTGGTTCAAACATTTCATGGATGATACTACCACAAACAAGGAGAATTATTCATCTTATTCTTTATACCTGAGAAGTTCTAGAACATCACAGAAGACGTATGGTTCTCATCCAAAAGTTGGATTTTTCAAAGTAGCCGATGGATACACTATGGAGAATGGATGTATTCTAGTTTCCCTTAGTGATCTCTCTCAATACAATGGGACATTGATCGAGATGTTTCAGTTTCTCTTAAATGTATAGTGTACGTATATTCAACTTGTTCTTCATTTCCAATTTTACACAGGTTTCATATTTCTTGTATGGGTGATCTTCGAAATAGGATAAAATCACCATTTCATGTTCTATTGACTGTTATTAATCTCATTTGAATCCATTAAATGGTATAAAATCCATCCCATAATTTAAATTAATGTAATCATGAATTAAAAATGAATAATATAGAAAAATGGAGTTTCACATATTAGAATTCGAAAATTATATAATAAATAAATTAACATTATATAGAATATTTCTATGTAAATTTTATTTCATTATGCCCTTAAAAAGAGTAGTTTTCACGGTGGTTGGTCCATTTTACCCTTATATAAAAGAGTAAATATAAGGTTCGTACCTGGATATCATTATATAGAAACATTCTAGATAAATTTCATTGAACTTTTACCTTTACATAGAGGCATCTACAAAAAGTTCATAGTATATAACCTTGACACAAACGCATCTTTGTAATGGAAATTCACATGTACCTTTACATAGTGAGGTGTACTTGAAGATAAACATGTATATATTAGACCTATGTAATAGGTTTTTGGAATTATATTTATATTGGAGAAAACTATTGGGTTACCGTTATTTGAAGGAAGATGTGTGATGTTAATATTGATATTACCTTTACATAAGTGAAATTTTTTTGAATCACCTTTCTGAAGGTGTCTTGTGTCAAGGTAATGTGTTTTACCTTCATACGAGAAACTCCTTCTACATAAGGGGAAAATAAAATTTTCAAATTTAAATATTTTATTAGTTTTTATTATAATTTATAAATGGTTTCAATAATATAATAAAAGTTATTTGGGGGATATTTTTTAATTAATAAAACATTTATTAATTTAATAATTACAAAAGAGTTTAAAAATAATTAATAATTGTTATTAAATTATTTATCAATAAACATTCATAAAATATTAATTGTTAATATTTGAAATACCTTTTAATAAATTTATAAATAATGCCTTATAATCTAGAAATAAAAAGATAATTTAGAAATCATAAGGGGTAATATATAAAGAGATATAAGTAAGTCCAAAAAGACAATTGGTTATATTGGAATTGTTTATAATTATTAAATTTGAATCGTTCTAATTAAAATGACTTATTTGTGAAAAAAAATTTAAGCAACATCAAAATAGTTTTTATGATTGATATTATCATAGTTTAAATAATGTTATGTATAAGATATTATGATTTTTTAAAGTGTTTGAGTAATTTTATTAAAAATTTATAAAATATGTTATAATTAAAATTTTCATATAATGAAAAATATTAATGGTATCATATTACTATGAATACAAAGGGATTATATTAATAATTTTTGTATTTATATAATTATAATAACGATTATAAAATGTTTATAATTATATTTTTTATGAATTATTCATAAATGATTATCACATGTTTAAATATTTGAATTATTCATTTATTTAAAAGGTTATATTTGATTTTAATCATAGTTATATACTATTTAAATTATGAATCATGTATGATTTAGTTTAATAATTAAAATACTTTTAGAAAAAACATTCATATATTACATGTTAGGTTTGAAAATAAATTTAGTTTTTCATTTACATTGACCCTAGTTTATAATTAAAGATATTATATTGAATATTGTTTTTTACTATAGTTTATGCGTATTAGGTTTTATAGTTTCAATGATTTAAATTATCTCTTGAATCATGTATCCAAGGGTTGAGGAACATGGGGTCGGACTACCTACCATCATGGAGGCTTATGACTATTATAAAAAGGTGAATGTGGATGTCTATTTGTCACTCTGGTCTTACTCATGTAAAAATTTTCAATTTCATACACCTATATGAATTTACATTAAATTTTCATATAACTTATGTAGATGATGTGTTTGGATATATGAAAAAATAATTGACTTCTATATTTGGGTGAGTATCAAAATATTTTGGGATATATAAAGAGTTACCTATGAATACGATTTGAACATATTTGTTTGGTGGAGGGAATAGGATTTAAAAATAAATCACTAGAAGTAAGCATGAATAAAAAGGGAATAACATGATATGTGATTTTAATATTAAATACACATCAAATAAAAAAAATTATATTTCATTAAAATGATAATTATCAAGACTTTGATCATCCAATCAATTAGAGAATGTCATAGCTTGGTTCCCATGGATTCTTGGGTAAGGAAAGCAAGGATACGTGACAATATATATTCCTTGGGTAGGTCATGCCACAGATGTTTTACCTTGGTAATCCTTTTATATCATGTTATTGGATTTCTCTTTAGTTTACACTACCCAGGAGACCCCAATAGGATTATATTACCTGAGGAATAGGATGAGTTTATCCATATGATAGATTGAACAAAGTGTTTTCTGATCAACAATCCAATATTAATATATGATATGATTGGGATCATTCCCTACCAAAATGACTATATAGTGATAGAAATTTCATTGTAGACTCATTTATTAGTGAAATATGGATCTTGGTCAACTAATGGTTATGATGGATTTTAAAATGGGTCATCATTTTAGTGGGATTCCATTTAATAAAATTCATTATTAAATTCTTATAAAACATGATATGCATCTAAGAAAATAATATATTAAAGTTGAATATAGTCATCATCAATATAAAAATTGAGATTAATACTTGTAAATAGAATCATAATGTAATTTGTTCTTAAGACTGGTAATTTAAGAACATTTCTTAATGTAAATAAATATTATATGTATTATAAAGGTACCTATTCTTAATTAAACAAGTTTTTAAATTGCTCAATAAGTGATTTTGGATTCTTATGAAACATAGAGTGATTAACTCAAGGTTTGAAATTCATTAGATGAAAGAAGTCCAAAGGAATCATAGTCACCAAACATGTACTAAATCTGATCAGATACATTAATAATTTAAGGAATTTATATCTCATATATTTACTATGATTGGGTATGCCAAATGAAATTCAATATTATTTAATATATTAATGACTCAGTGAGACTAATGGTTTATTTAAATCATTAAGGTTTGTATAATTATATTCTATTTTTTAAAAGATATGTGATATCAACAATATGATTTAAAAAATTGTAAAATATTCAAACGGTTAGAATTAGAAAGGAATTAAAGAATGGAGATTGAAGTAATGAAGTAAAATATTTTTGGTATTGATAACATGGATGTTTCACGATTGGATATACATGTCATAAGATGTTTATTATATCATTTTTAAATTGAAAATAGATTGAAAACAGTTATTGTCTAATAAAAAGAGATGGGTTTTTTAATACACATAGTGTATGATTTCTTTAATTATATAACATGATAAGAGAGTCTAAATATTATTTATTATAGTTAGTAAAATCATTATATTTTCATTAATGGAAATTGTTTTATGATGTGGATGGATTTAAGAAAATTTTACCTGATATTCCCAAAGTGTTGAGAATAGATGAACTGGGAATATTATGTCTAGATCCAGGCACCATGTTAATAGTGAAAATTTTTAAAAATTCATACTAGGAGAATAAAACTTAATTTAAAAGTTCAAAAATGTTTATATAATAATATAGTAAATGTAATTAAAATATATGGTTCTTAGAAAGGAGGGATAATAATTCTTTATAATAGATTATCATGATACCTAAAGGGGTTTTAGAAAACACCATTGAATTTCCATGTCAATTATTGGGGTTATAGAAAATCAATTCACTAATTTTTATGGGTATGTGATACTAAATATATATTTTACAAGTCTTATAAATATAAAATAGTTAAAAATAAAGGTAGGAATTGATATATATTGTAGTTTTCTTTTAAATGATCAAGGAAAGAGTTTCTACAATAAATATTTGATTATAAAAGAACTTATTAAGATCGAATATATCTAAGTAAAGTATGTGTATCATCATATAATTTCTGTTATATGATAAAATAATTTTTTATATAATAAATAATTTTTATAAATAACATGATATGATTAACAATATACACATGGTTTAAAATTAATTTGATTCTAGAAAATTTCTGGGGATAAAGATAAGAAGAAAATTGTTTTATCAAGGATAAAGTGTATACCTAGATATTTGTTAAAATATAAGAGAATATGTTATCACCATCCATATATGATATATTTAAAAAAATAAAAAATAAAAATACTTCAAAATAATTGAATTCCATATATGTTATGGACACAATTAATGATTGGTTAAATATTTATACTATGATAAAATAATTATTTTTCGTAACAAAAAATCGATTTCATATCTTATAAAGATATTTTTAACGAAAATGGTATCTAAGAAGGTAGTGGGAGTATTTTTGGACTTTTTGTAGTATAATGTTAACATCTAAAGGTTGAAAATGGTCTACGGTTAAAGTTTTATTCACATAATACCATAAATATTTTAGGATATGTGATGATAAATGAAAATGTAAAGTGTTACATTTAGTTATGGTATATCCCCCAAGATCAGGTACATGGAAATTTATTCATGTATTTCGACATGGTACAATGCTTTGGTAGAGTTTTAGGAGGTTCTGAAGGGTTTTGTATATTTTAATAGGATTTTCTGGAGGTTTATGTCTAGTGTAAATCATATAGCATCTCCAGAAAATCGTAATGGTGAGACATTATGAACTTGGTTGGCGCACAGTTTGTCCAAACCATGTGGATTCCTAATAGAAACCGGCATGCTTGGATAGAGATTAATTTCATGGTTAGTAAATGATTTTTCTAATTGTGCACACCGACTATGTGAGTGGTTCCTAGAGATAGTAGATCGGGAAAGGCTATATTATGGATTGACTATCTTGGATCCCTAACCATGGACCATGTAGTTTCATATCTGATAATTGTGGATCTAACTCAGATTAATTAGTGGGGGCCCTTTTTATTACCAAATCATTCATGATACTAAATTAATTTTCCTATCAAGGATTAATAGGTTATTACTTTTGATTTGGGAGAAATTTGTAGGCAATTTTAATTGAATTGGAGATCTAGATTTTCTGGTAAGTCTTCATCTTTGGAAGCTCTCCTTAATTCCCTTCTCCTTCTATTTCCCATAACCATAAATATGATACACTGTGGATAAATCCATGTTCCTTGATAGGAATTGTGATGTTTTATGTTATCATATAGGGAATGAAAGGGGGTTCATGAATGGATCTATAGAATCATTGTGTCGTTCATTGTTTTGATAACCTTTTTTAGGTAGGTGGATTCTTTCTCATTGTCACATTATTGGAATATGAAGGATTGGTTTTAAATTGATTTAATTTCATGAAATGGTTGTGAAATATTTGTATGATTATGATTGGAAACAAATTTATTGATGGTTTTGGGAAATTATCGAAATGGGATGTATTATAGAACATGATATTTGTTTTATCCTTTCAAAATAATGATTTTAAAATTTTGGATTTGGTTTTAAAGAATGGAAAATGGTCGTTGAATATTATTATATAAATAAATGTTTTTTTTGGAATTATTTGTCATTGTATTTGGCATACACAATTGGTGTGAGTTCATTATTTCAACATGACCATAAATAAGGTGAGTATAGTATTGGGGTACAAGATATGTGACGCTAGATAATGGGTGTGTTACATTACAGCACAAGGATATTGGGAACCTAGTGGTAAAATTGTGGATGGAAAAGAGATCATTATTGAATATAGAACTTTCACCTAGGAATGCATGGAGTGTGTGTGTGTGTTGATATATTGATTTGTCAATTTTAAATAATTAAATGAATGGTTTTGATTATTTTTGAAATTATTTCCTTATAAATTTATAATTGTTGGGTATAAACTGTTTAAATGTTTTGAAACTATTTTATATAAATTTTACATACATGTTACCTTCTTTTGGTGTGAGTTGGGAAGTTATTGGGGAAATCCAATTGAGTTTAGAGTCACCCCCTACTTGGGAACTGTTTTGCATTTGTATATTTTATCTATCAAGAAATAATTAAAGGCATGATATCCCAGTTCTTTAGTGATTGTTATTTATACTGTGGCCATGGATTGTCTAGTCATAGCTTAGAGTATTATGGGAGATTATGGTTTTACGTATTTAGAGTCTTTAGGTTTTGTTTACTTTTTATTTCATTGGGTATTTCACTTGGTTTCTACTTTTACTATGATAAAGTGGTTGTCTTAGTTATGTATTGTTGGTTATGTTTTTGAGTTTTATTTTTGTACTCATTCATCATATAGAGTTTTTTTGGTTATTACATTGTGGTTTGGATATTTATCTTTTCATGGGAAAATTATCTCCCAAATTTTATTTAATCCCTTGGAATTTATTTCCAGCCTTTGGTGTCTTGGGTATGTCACCCAATGCATGTAACACCCACAACCACTTCCCAAGTCAATGGGTTAGGGGTGATATGTTACAGATAGTATCATCTTATTTAGTCCTTAAATGGTATTGTTGTTTAGTTCTTGAGTTGGGAGGGTATCAGTTAAATAGGATTGTCAAAACATGAAATGTATAGAATAAAAAATATGTATCTTACCTTTTCATTATGAACTTTAAGTTACCATTTTGTTGAGGTACATTAGTATTCGAGACACTTCTAGGTTTTTCACCTCAACCTATTGGGTTTAGATAATGAGAAAATCTTGACAATCATTGATTGTAATGACTTTACACTATGATTTCATCATTCATTTTGAATAATGATTTTTGGTATGGTCAAAAGGGTTTGGATTTTCAAAATATATTGATTGGTTTAATTTTGATAATTTTGGTTGTGATATTTTAAAAAATGTTTTCAAAGATGAAATGGATGGATTTTTGAAAGAAATGTTGTGGTATTGTGGATGTGGTAAATTTGAAATTGTTAAGACTTCAGCTACTAATAAGTGATGTTAAATAGAGTTTTTATTGATTACAATAAATGTAATTTCGTAGATGTCATAGGAACCAACTAGAGTAGGCTATTGAGAATGTGGTTTCACCTGAGCTATAGGTGAACCAATAATTGATCCATATTATCAACTAGTATTTTTATGTTAAGGATACAGGGATAGGTGGTATGAGCTTTAACAAGTTGATAATTTAGTATTGTTCCAATAGAATATTCTACCACTCTATCAGGGTGATTCCAAGAAGTAAAAAGAATAATTATGGTTGAATAGGATGAACCATATCGGTAATTTCATTTGGAGACTAGTAAGGTTGAAGTGAAATTATAAATGAGTATTCTAGAGGACCTAGTGCACCATTGTCGTTATTTAGAAATTCCTGATAATGTAAACCAAGGAATGACATGGTATAATTTTAATTAATTCTTCAAAGAACAGTTATATCATCACACCTATTAGATTTTTATAGTAATGGACTTCTTCTCTTTCAAGAAGGATAATCTCTTGGTAACAGAGTATGTGGATAAATTTTTAAATTTAGCCTTCTTTTCACTAGAAGTTGTTGCAAGTGAACCCTTGAAGGAATGAATTTTTAATTCAGGATTGAAACCATAAAATCATTAAAAAATATTTTCCTATGTATATCTTATTATACATATATGGTCAATAGGACAATGGTAGACAAAATTGGAATATTTGGAAACTTGGTGAGACTAAGAATATTTATTCCTATGGGAAAATGTGGGAAATCATATACTAGATACATGAAGAGGAGGGATACCTATTCTCAAGGGGGTGCTATATCTCATAATCAGACCATGGGAGCAGTCAACTTTCCAATTCGATCAAATATTAATCATGGATGTTTTCAGTTTGGTTCTTTTGGGCATATAAAGTGATATTTTATGGAACCACCTAGAGCTTGTAATGATTTCTATTAGATGGGACATCATGAGTGCTATTGTGGTAGTGCTCCTAGGTCGGGTGCTAAAGACACATCTCATACTAATCATGAATCTTTTACATCAAAGGGATGATTGAAATGAAGTAACTATCATCATAAAAATAGAGAGACCCAATGTGATTCTAGGAATACCATGACTCCTTACAAAATGTAATATTAATAGGGTAACAAAGAAAAAAGTTAACCAAGTAAGAAATTATAGGGATCTAAGAAAGTGATCATGGATGATAAATCAAGAACATCAATGGGGAGATCTATAATTCTTTTTAATTCTTCCCTTATGAATGTTTTGTTTGATATGGGTGTTTCTCACCCATTTATCCCTTCATGTGTTGTTGATGATATGGGTTTTTGTATTGAGATGATGCCTTCTATTTTAAAACACATACTTCCCTTGGAAAAGGAAAATGATGAGCCATTAGGAGAAAATATTGTTTCATAAAAATCGGTGGGGTTGAGTTGGTTTTGGATTTCTCAATAATGGAGATGGATTTATATGAATTTTTCTTGATTAATGAATGTTTGACATTATTCAAGGATCGCATTGACTATCATGATCATAAGGTTAAATTCTCATCATTGAATAGAGTTGAGAATCTATTTCAAGGATATTGGGATGTAAATTCTAATATAGGATAACATTGGTCCCTGATAGTTAGAATAATATCTTATCAGTTGGCAGTAGTAGCTTTGGATTTTTTATATGAGATTAAGAATAGATATTTTCCTAACATCATTATCCAATTTTTTGATGTTTTTCTTGACAATTTATTTAGGTTTCCACCCAAAAGAGAAGTGGAGTTTAAAATTTATCACCTATTATGGAATAGTATTATCTCACTTCTATATAATCTTATAACACCATGAAAAATTAAAGGAATTGAAGAATCAGTTGGAAGAGTTGGAAATTGAAGGACTCATCTGACCGAGTACGTCTCTACCGGAAGTACGAGTTCCATTAGTGAAAAAGTAGGAAGAAACTCTAAATATTTGTGTTGATTATTTTACTCCCAAACAAGTTATAATAGAGATTAAATATCATATTCCATGAATTGATGATCTATTTGTTCATTTTATGGGATCCCAATGGTTTTCTAAAATGTCATTATGTTCATAGTATAACCATATGAGGTGTTCAGAAATACTATATTCTAAAGAAATATTTCAGAAGTAGATATAGACATTATGAGTTTGTGGTTATGCCTTTCGTTTTTACAAATTCACCAGTCCACTTCATGGTACCGATGATTCAGGTATTTCAATGATATATCATTTCCTTTGTGGCAGTGTTTGTGGATGGCATTATGGTTTATTCACAAAAAAAATGAAGATCATGAGCCACACATGGTAATATTGTTGGGTATCTTGTGGGATCATTGTCTATACAAAAAACATTCCAAGTTCTAATTTTTCATTCAATGGGTGTGTTTTCTTATCAATTTAATTTCTGAAAAAAGTGTTTCCAAGGATCCTAAAAAGATATAGGTTGTTATCTCTTGGAATCTTCCATAAAATGTGTTTGAGATACACAATTAATTTGGATTATTCAGTTATTACTAATTTTTTATATGTTATTATTAATGTCTATATCCACTAATGATATATTTTAAGAGAAATATTATTACATTTCAATGGAACTATGAATTTCCTATGTCTATTAAAAGGCATAAATGACACCTTACATCAGCTTCTATATTGATATATCTGGAATCAGGACAATGATATATGGAGTATTGTGATGCTTCAAGATCGGGGTGGGGAAATGTTATCACACATGGAGATCATGTCATTTCCTTTGACTCATGATAGTTGATGGTTCATGATATGAACTACACAACACATGATTTGGAATTATCTATTGTTAGGCATGATTTGAATAATTGGGGTCACAATATATTTTATGGTAAATTTAAGGTGTGTATGGATTATAAGAGATTAAAACACATTTTATAACAAATAGATCTATATCAATGAAAAAAATATGGATGGAGTATCTTCAAATGATTTACTTTCACTAAATGTATTCATCAGGTAAAGGGAACACTATAGAATATGTAATAAAAAGGAAGTAATATAATTATTTGGCGAAAGATTCTTCATATGAATGGAAGCTAATGTCGGCGATGGGTGACATGCACATGAATTGTTTGTACAAAGGTAAGGTTGTAGTTTTCATTATTCTATATTTTAACCTTGATTTAGTTGAGAATTTAAATAGGTAGAAAATCAAATTATGAATGTTTTTACTTGAGGACAAAAATATATGGTGGGGAGACCACTGAGGGATGAATGCTTGATGAGAGATCTATGCTGTGTTTTGGATATCAGATTATGGTACCTATTATGTATCAAGAACAAAGTCTTAATACATACCACCATTAGAGATGGGATGTTAATCATAGAATACAAAATATGTATAGTACACTGAAAGCATAGTTTTGGTGAGAAATCATGAAAAGAAAAGTGGGTGAATTTGTTTCAAGATCCTTCACCTATTTGTAGGTCAATGTATTGAATCAACGGTCATTGGGTATGTTGTAGTATTTACCAATTTATTTGTGGAAATGGGATAAGAAAACTATATAATTTCTCACAAGTCTACCAATAATTGTTAAGAAACATGATTCTATATGGGTGATTGTGGATCACCATAGAATGTCAGCCCATTTCATCCTGATTTTTGAATCCAATAAGGTGGAATACATTTCCAAACTCTATATCCAAGAAGTGATAAAAAGAAATGGCATAACAATTTTGATTTTATTATACTAAGATCCATGTTTTATATCTCATTTTTTGAAAACCTTATAGAAATCAACTAGATTCCAATTGAAAATAACTATGGAATATCATCCTCAAAGGGATATATAGTCTGAATAGACAATCAAAACATTGGTGGGGTTTCATTTGTCTTTCATAATATATTTTTTTGGATCTTGCGAAGTGAATATATCATTAAGGGAGTTCATAGAAAATAATTGTTGTTAGGCCTCATAAAGTATGGCTCATTTTCAATCATTTTATAGGAATCCTCATCACTGTCCACTTTTTTGGGTTGAAATATAAGTTAATTTACTAGTTCTTATAAGCCTTGTGTAAGAATAAATGTAGAATATTCACTTTATAAGGGTGACGATGGTGATGGATCGGAGTCTAAAAAAATCATATATGGATCACCTTCGATGACCATTTTTATTTGAGTTGAGTGGTATTTTGTTCATGATAATCTCTCCTAGGCTTGGGAATCATTATTTCAGTTATTATATTAAGTTATCTCCTCAACATATAGTCAATTATTATATACTTTAACAAGTTTTTGAGGCGACATATCAGTTGGATTTTACACCAAGGTTAAGTTCATTTCACAATATAATTCATATATATTAGTAAAATAAGTACTAGCCTGATCCTTACTATGTGATACTATGGGATTGTGTAGATCTAGATCCTGATGTTATGTTAGTTCATGTGTACTTATGGATTTTGGAAAGGTAGGATAAATTATTTCATGGTAAAACCATCATTCTAGTACATATTTTGTGGAAACATGGTCAGATTCAAGAGGAAAAGTTGGATCAAGAAAAGAAAACGATGCAGTAATGGCCAGAACGTTTCCAGAATGGTGGTGGTTTCCTACATTATAGAGATATAATGTACAATGGTACAGAGAATGTATCACCCTTATTTTCATGTACATGTCCCTTTAAACATTTATTTTTAGTTGGTAGAAAGATTAAGTTGAATTCTGGGAGGTTATGATGATTTTTTTACTTTTTGAAGGCTATTCTCATTGTGAACGGTTAGTATAAATCACGATAAAAATCTAGGAGACCATGTAACTGAATCAATGTCCAATAGGAAGGCACATGGTTAGGCTCAATGTTTAGATAAATTATGTGGATGCTTAGGAGAAACTGTTCAGGCATTGATAGAGAGAAATGACTTGTTTGGCACACAGTTTTCATAACTGTGTGTTCCAACCATGTGAGGGGTGTCTTAAGGTAGTAACTCATCCATATATAGTGCATGTTTGGACTAACCGTTAACCCTAACTGTTCACCATGCAGTTTTATATCCCAAAATTATAGATTTAACTTAGATTAAGACCCAATACACCTTTTTATAGCCAAATATTTTATAATATTGAATTCCTTTTCTTCGAAATTATTAAGAGTATATTCCATTATATTTCGGGGAATGTTTTATGTGATTAAATGCTCTTGGGATATCTAGATTCACTATTAAATCCCATTCATTGACCATTCTTATTAGGTCACTTCTCCTTCTCATTCTTAGAACTGTAAAATCTGATTTATTTTAGATAGATCCATGTTATTTGATGTTAATTGTGATTTTTTATTATTGTATCTTGGGAAATAAAGGCATTTCTTAATAAAATATAGTGAATTGTTGGGTTATACTTTTTTTCAATAGTTTATGACGTAGGTGGATTCCTTCTCACTATCACTTGATTAGAACTTGAATGTTTGGTATTAAATTGAATTAATTTTGTTAAATGGTTGTGAAAACTTATGTGATTCTTATTCAAAATTCATTTAGTGATGTTTTTTTGGAAATTCTAGAAATCATATGGATTGTAGAAAATTCCATTTCGTTTATGATTTTAAAATATATTTTTTTTTGTTTTTAAAGCACTGAACATTGTTGTTTGAATATTTTAAGGAAATAAAGGTTTTATGTGGGATAATTTTTCATTGTAGTTGGAATAAATTATTTGTTTGAGTTCATGATTTTAACATTACCCGTAATAAGGGACGTGTACGATTGGGGTACAAGATACATGAACCTAGAAATGGGGTGTGTGCCATTGGGGAACAATGAGTTTGGCCTCCTAGTGACGACTTGTTGGAGGGATGAGAGACTTCTCAAGAGTATGGAACTGTCACCTAGGGATTCATTGTGTGTGAAGGGATACATGGATGTTGGTTGGTCAAATAATGAAAAAAGGTTTTGATTCATTCTGAAATTTTTTTGCATGGAAATTTCTTATAGTTGGATATAAATTGATTAAATAGTTGCAAAATGTTTTATATAAATTATGCTAACAACTTTTATCCTAGTTGTGTGTGTTGGTATGTCATTGGGGAAATCGTACAGAGTCTAAACTCACCCCTACATGGGTAATATTTTTCATCTATATATGTCACTTATCGATACATAGGTAAAGGCATGGTATACTAGTTCTTTAGTGATTCTTCTAGATACCATAGGTGTGGATTATCGAGTTAGAGAATGGATAAGGATGGGTGATTTTGGTTTATATCTTTGGAGCCATTGGGATATTTTAGTCCTTTTGTTATGTCACTTGGTTTACTCTTGTACTCTGATATAGTGGTTGTCTTGGTTATGTATCATTAGTTATTTTTTTGAGTTATATTTTTATACAAAATCATCATATAGTAGTTTCTATGGTTATTATATTGGGTTCTGGATTCTTATCTATAAAATAGAAAATCATACCCAAAATTGTCTTTTGACCCTTTGAATTTATTTCCAGCCTTTAGTGTCATAGGGATGTCATCCATGGCCAATAACACCCACCATATCTTCCCAATCCAATGGGTGAGGGGAATGTTGATAAAAATGTTATTATCTTGTTCGGTCCATGAATGGTATTAGTTTTTTAGTACTCGAGTTCGGTTGGTTGTAAAAATATACTCTCTTCAGAACATGAAATTTATAGAATAACAATACCTAGCTATCTATTTTATTCTGAACATCAGCTTACCTAGTTGTCTTGGTACGTGAGTGTTTGAGTCAATTATAGGTATTCTCAGCATATCTTTAGGGGTTTAGCTGATGAGAATAGAATTACATGAATTGATATAAATGAGTTCACACTAGGATTGCATCATTAATATTGAGTAATGAACTATGATATGGTGAAAATGGTTTGTGTTTTTTAAAATAATTAAAAAAATTAATTTTGAAAAGTATGGTTGTGATATTTGAAAAATGGTTTGAAAGCCGATATAGTTATATTTTCTAAAGAAATTTTATGGTATTGTTTATTTGGTAAATTTTAAATTTATAGGACTTCATTTTTTTAATAAGTGGGATTAAATGGAGTTTTTCTTTGTTAGAGTGAATGGAACTTTATAAATGTCATATGACCCAACAGGAGGAGGCCGCTAAGAATATGGTTTCACCTAAGGTACAGGTGAACCAACAATTATTATATAGTATCATCCATGGTTCTAATGCTATGTATAAGGCTAATATGTAGGAAAACCCTTGGGATGATGATCTTTCAGTTCAATTCCAAAAGAAAAATCCACCCATATTTTGGGGGGATTCTATGTTGGAAAAAGAATAAGTTTTTTTGAATACGATGAATTTAATATTCTATTTACTTGGGACATCAGTTGGGTTGAATGTGAATATGGAAATTTATATGCTAAATTACCTAGCATGCTAGTGGATGGATTTGGTTTTTCATGATAAAGTATAACAAGTAATGACAATGGTTGATTTTGAAGAATTTTTCAACAAAAATTATGTCCTCACTCCTTTTAGATTGCTAGAATAATGGATTTCTTTAGGTTGAAGTACGAAAATCTAATGATAATAGAATATTCAGCTAAATTAATGCATTTATCCTATTTTTTCATTGTATGTTGCTACAATTTCATCATTTATGTAATTCATTTTTAGTCGGGGTTGTAACCATAAATTCTCTTAATGATTTGTTTTTCATTGTATAGTGGATTATAAAGATATGGTCAATAGAGAATCAATAGAATAAAGTGAAATCTTGGGAAAAAGTTGTACGAATCATAATAATTATTATAGGAACAAGTGATAACTCTAATGGTAGAAACATGAAAAGGGACAACTATCTTTAAGGGGGTGGTATATCTCATAATTAGTCCATGGGATCAATTAACATTACACCTCATATGAAGCGTAATACAAGATGACTTCAGTTGTTATTTTCATCATATGAAGCTATATATTATGGAACCACCATGATTTTGTCACAATTACAGTCATATGGGACATTGTCAGTACTATTCTCATAGAGCTCCAAGGTTGGGTTCTAAAGAAAAATATCATACTAATCAGGAATCTTATGCTTTGATATGAAATGTGTAACAGATTAACTCTTTTCAGGAAAATAAAGAGATCCAACGTTATTCTAGGGATTCCATGACTCCTAAGGCAATGTGATTTCAAAAGGTTAACATAGTGAAAAGTGCACGGAGGAAGCAATTATATGGAGCTAAGAAAGTGATCTTGGAGGATCAATCAGGACCTTCAACAATGAGAGGTATGCTTATTTTTAATTTGACCCTTTTTAAAACATTATTTGATATCGGAATGTACTACTCAATTATTGCCTCTCATGTTTTTGATGATATAGCATTTTGTGTTGAGAAGATTCCTTTTTTAAAAAAACTCCTCTTGGAAAAAGGGAATGCAAAGCCTTTAGTTGAAAAGTTGGTTGTATAGTAATCTATGGTGTTGAGCTGATTTGGGATTTATCAGTTTTGGGGATGGATAACTATGAATTGATATTTGGTATGGATTTTTAAACATAATTCAAGGCATGGATCGAAAATTATGATCGATAGGATTGTTTCACATTTCTTGATGGTGTCAAGCATCTCCTTAGAGGAAATTGGGATGTAAAGGCAGGTACAATAGAACATTGGGAATCTATATCCAAACTATAACTTATTGGTTTTCTGTGGTAAATTATTAATATATGGATGGTATTAGTAATAGATATTTTCAAAACCTCATAAACCAATTATATATATATATTTTTTAAAATTTCTCAAGGTTTCCACCCAAAAGAAAAGTGGAGTTTTTTATTGATCTCATTAAAGGGACTAGTACTATCTCACTTACATCTTAATAGATAGTACTTCTAGAATTAATGTAATTGAAGAATCCGTTGGAAGATTTGGAATGTAATGAGTTTATCAAACTGAGTATGTCTTCATGGGAAACATAAGTTTTATTTGTAAAAAACATTGATCGAACTCTTAGGATTAGTGTGGAATAATTTATTCTTAACCAAGTTATAATAAAGAATCAATATACTCTTCCATGCATTAAAGATATATTTTATCAATCTAGGGGAGCCTTTTGGTTCTCTAAAATTGAATTAAATTCAAGGTATCACCAAATTCAGGTTCGTAAGGACGATATTCTGATGATAGCTTTCAGGAGTAGATATGGCCATTGTATGTATGTGGTTATTTATTCTAATCTTATGAATGTACTGTCTATATTTATTTAATTTATGAATCTGATATTTCAAAGGTATCAAGATTTTATTTCGGTGGTGTTTATGGATGACATACTTGTGTATTCAAGGGCAAGGATGAATCAGGAACAACACTTAGTAATATTGTTCTGTGTCTTGCAGAATCATAATTTTTATTCAAAACATTCAAAGTGTGAATTTTGGATACATGAGGTACATTTCCTTGGGTATTTCATTTCTAAAAATGGTGTTTTGTAGATCATGAGATGATAGATACAGTTATCTCTTGGGAATCACTAAATAATCTGTTTTAGATACATCGTTTCCTTGGTTTATCTAGTTATTACCAAGGATTTATTTCCCGATGTGCATTACCATATTCAGCAATGATAGATTTGATGAGAAATATTGTTCCATTACAATAGAAAAATTAATGTAACATGTATTTTGAAGAGATATATGTTCACCTTACATCAACACCTATCTTGATATTTCTGGAATCAGGATAAGGTTATGTGGTGTATTTGGATGCTTTGAGGTCATGGTTGGGATGTGTTTTTATACAGAGGGATCATGCCATTACTTATGTCTCATGATATGTAAAGGTGAATAATAAGTACTAAAAAACACATGATTTTGAATTATTTGTTGTGCTTCATGTTTTGATGACTTTGCGTTACTATCTATTTGGTGAGAAATTTGTTTTTTAGGGATCAGAAGAGTTTGAAATAGATTACCTTACCAAGATATCTAATTCAAAGGCAATGAATATGGATGGAGTATCTTAAATTTTTTGAATTTGACATAATGTATATACCAGGTAAAGGGAACATTGTGGATGATTCATTATGAACGAAGTAATATAGTCAGTTTGTGAAATAGGATTCAGAATAATGGCAGTTAATTTCGGTGATAACTGACATGCACTTGGATTGTGTAGAGAAAGGTATGGTTGCTGTTTTAATTCCATTAATAGTTATTCCTGATATCGTTTTGAAGGTTTAACATTCACAGACATAATATTAAAAATGTGTTTCTATTTGGTCAAATCTCAACGGGGGGAGACCATTAAGGGATGGAATCTTGGTGAGATATCTATATTCTGCATTGGATATCAGATTGTGGTACCTCTGATGCATCTGGAACAACTATTAATTCTTACTACCATTTGAAATGAGATGTTCACTATGGAATAAAATATATATATAGGGAACTAAAAGAATATTATTGGTGGATGGGCATGAAGAGAAAAGTGGCAAAGTTTGTTTTGAGATGCCACACCTATTGGTAAGTCAGGGAAGAGCATCAACGACCCGCAAGTATGTTATAGTCTTTACAAATTCCTATGTGGAAATAGGAGTAGATAGTTATGGAAATTGTCACAGGTGTACCAATAATGTTTAGGAATCATGATTCCATACGAGTGATTGTATATTTCCTCACAGACTCAGCACTGTTTCATCCCTATTCATTAATATAATACAGTGGAAGAATAATCCAAAAAATATTTCTAAGAAGTGATAAAAGGAATGTTGTAGTAGTTTCAATAATATTAGATAGAGATCCAAGATTTACATCTCATTTTTAGAAATCCATACAGTATGATCTTGGAAACCAATTGACAATGAGTTTGTCTTACCATCCTCAAAGGAATGGATAGTCTGAATGGGAAATCCAATCATTGGAGGACACACTTAGGGATTATGTAATGGATTTCGGTGTTTCTTGAGAAGAGTATATACTATTAGTGGAGTACTTTTATAACAAATATTATCAGGCCAGAATACATATAGATCATTTAGGGTAATTTTATGGGATTCCCTGTCTGAATCCACTTTTTTGGGTGGAAATAGGAGAGTCATCACTAGTTGGGACAAGCCATGTTCAAGAAACACTAGAGATGACTCAGTTGATAAGGAAGAGGATGATTATGGCTCAGAGTCATCATAATTCATATGTGTATAACATTCAATGACCTTTTCCTTAAAGGTTAGTGATCGTGCATTTTTGAGAATATCTCCAAGGCTTGGGCGTTATTGTTTCAGTAATCAGGTTGATTTATCTCCTAGATACATGTGCCCTTTTTTAGATACTTGAATGAGTTGGAGAGGTGACATATCAGTTGGATTTTCCATAAAGGTCAGATTTAGTTCAAAATGAGTTTCATGTATCTTAGTAAAATATGTACCAGCCTGATCCTGACCATGTGACTTGATGGGATCACATTGTCCTAGAGATAAATTCTATGTTAGTTCATGTGTCGGTATAGATTTTGGATAGGAATATAAAGTCTTTAATGGGAAATAAATACTTTTAGTGTGGGTTTTATTGGAAACAAGGTCAAATTTAGAAGGAAATGTGTGAAGGAGAAAAGGAAATGATTGGGAGATATCCCATACTCTTCCAACATGTTGGAAGATTCTTACTTTTTAAGGATGGAAAGACCAAAGGTTGGTAGAATATTTCACCCCTATTTTTACGTACATGACCCTTTATTCATTTATTATGATTTGCTAAAATGTTTGGGTAGAGTTTTAATAGGTTTTGAGTGGTTTTGAAACATTTTAGAGGCTTTTCTGGAGGAACATGATTAGTAGAATCCATGCATAATCTCTAAGAAACCGTGAAAGTGAAACAGTGGATACTAGGTAGGTGCACAGTTAGGTTCATGGTATGACCAAACCATGAATATATCCATGAAAAACCCTATATTATTTTAAATTGAATAATAGCACGGTTGGCACACAATTCTTCTAACCATGTGATATAATAGTGCAAGGGGTGTTTTGAGATAAAAACTCATGCATGGTAAGTGAACAGTTTGACTAACTATGTTCCATAACTATGCATTGTGTAGTTTCAGATATAAAAATTGGGGATCTTACTCAAATTAAGACCCAAGACCCCTTTTTATTTTTTAATCCATTATAACCCCGAATTCATTTTCCTCTCAAGGAATGATGGGTGAGTCCCTTCTATTCAAGAGTTCATTTTAGGTGATTCAAAGCCCGTTGAAGATCTAGATCCATGTATAAGTCTCTGTCATTGGTTGTTCTTCTAGTATATCCTCTCATTCGCTTTACCAGAACCATAAATTGTATCCACTGTGCATAGATCCATGTCCCTTATGAGAATTGTGATGTTTCATGAGTGGATATAGTTAATGAAAGGTGGTTCACGATTATATCTGGATAAATATTTTTTTTTTAATTTTCTAATAATTTTTTATGCCAGTATGTACTTTATTATTTTTATTGATTATAATATGATGGATTTATTTTAAATTGAATTATTTTCTTATAATGGTTTTGAAATCCTTGTGATATTCTTTTTGGAAATCTATTTAGTGACGGTTTTGGGAAAATTTGGAATGTGGATGGATTATAGAAAATGATCCTTAGTTTATTGTTTTAAAATTTTGTTTTTAAAATTATGTTTTTTTGTTTTAAATCAGGGAGAATATTTTTTTAAATGTTTTAATTAAATAATGTTTTATGTTGAATTATTTGGTATGGTATTTGGAATAAAGGGTTATTCTGAGTTTATTATTTCAATGTGACCCTGAATAAGGGGTATGTACTATTGGGGAATAATATATGTGACCATGGATAAGGGGTGTGTTCCATTGGGGCACAAGATGATTGGACAACTAATGATGACTTGGTAGATGGATGAGATACTACACTTGAGTATAGAAATATCACCTAAGAATGCATGGTGTGTGTTTGGAGACATGGATGTGGGTATGATAAATAATGATGAGAATGTTTTTGATGATTTATGAAATGTTTTCCATGGAAATTTCTTATGGATAATTCTTAACTATTAAAGTCTTTTCAAACTATGTTATATGAATTGTGCTAACATGTTTTATCCTAGTGAAGTGAGTTGTGAATTCATTGGGGAAATCCTTCTAATTTTAGACTCGCCCCCTTCATAGTCACTACTGTGTGTTTACAGATGTCATTTATTAATCAAAAGGTAAAGGAATGGTATCCATGTTCTTTAGTTATTATTCTTGATACCTTGGTCATGGATTGTCGAGATAAAGATTGTTGAAACTTGGGAGATACTAGTGTAAGAACCCAGATCTACATTTCAGGTATAGATCTTAATTTCGGGTTGTTTTGAGTAAAAAGGATGAGTTACGAAATATTCTAAGTACATGATGTGTACTCTTGAGTACAGGACATGTACTCAGTTTCTGCATGTATCTATGTACTGGACATGTAATGGCTGAGTACATGGTAATGTGGGTGACCTAGCTGACCACCTAAAGTGGGATCCTGCTGAGGCTAGCACACGACATGTAAATTAAATATACACACTGTGTAATTTCAATTTTATTTGATCAATAAGAGTGGGTTTATGTCTCATATCCAGAATAAACTTCTTCTTCATGTGTCTCATATAATAGAGCGACATATGACTGAAGATCATCGAGATCCTACTGTTCCTATGTCTGAGCTCTGATTGAGATGTTGATGGTTTTGTGGGATTCCCATGGGTGAGATATCTCTTTCCATAGATCCTCTTTTCCTGATTTCTTCTCTCTCAGGAGTTATCGAGGGTTGATTAGTTTTACCCTTTTCCTAGATCTATGTCATTCTAGGCTGATTCAATGGTTTATGTTCACGAGTGTTCATCGTACAAAATCACAGTAGGTGTTTTGTTCCTTTATTCTATTTTCATTGGACAATATATTCTTAAAGTTCTGAATACCCATGTTGGAGTATTGAATATTTTTGATTTTTACCCTGTTAAATACGTAATATGGTTTGGTTGTTTGATTAATGGTAGTTTCTTATGCATAATATTGTATACCATTATTTTTGGGACACCCCACAGGTGTATTCCCTTACTGACTGTTATTGGTATTTTGGTCTAGGTTTCCAATGAGGAATACCATTATTTTCATGCCTTGAGATGTTAGGATGGAGTTGATTGGATATATGTGATCATGTTATTATGCTTTCGTTAATGTTGATCCATGTTATACTTTCAATTGAATGAAGATAATTTAATGAATGTTGAATGAATGCTGGTCTTCCTTGGACCATGAGAACCTTGGTCCAAGAAAACTGTGGTGGTTTCCATGTTTATTAACACAAGACATTGTGAGCCATGGTGTAGTTTTTTACCCAGGGGTATTGATCTTGAGAGCTACCCAGAGTTCATTTATGATTATTTACACTATGTTGACCCAGGGGGGTATTGACTGTGAGAGCTACCCAGTGGTTGTGTGTAATTTATTGATTCCATGTGGACCTAGGTGAATTGATTGTGAGAGCTTCACATGCGGTCGTTTGCAATTTATTAGTGCAATGATAAACCAAATGGGTTAGATCATGAGATACATCCTTTACATTTGTTATGAATTATTGATTGAATGATTATGATTAGTCTTCCAAGCCAAAGAACAATGTTAGACTCAGTACACTTGTTTGTTTAGATGGTCTTCTGAGAAGCCTACTTTGTTACTATTACATAGGGGGATACATTGCATAGGATAGATCTTGAGGATACATTATTCAATGCATTGAAAAAATATTAAACATAAATTAATGTAATTGAAAACGGTAGGATTGATTACTTTTGATTATATTCTAGTTTACTTCTTCATTTCTACATATTCCCTACTGTATATATTCACTAACAGTTAGGAATATATCTTTTGGTGGTTGCCTATTAGGATTCGTCTGAAACCAAATTTGGGTCATGATTTTGGACCCAAACAGATTATATGGTTTCATGTATAGATAAGGGAAATATCCGTTCTTCATCAGGTACTTGATTTCTGTTGGATCTGGAAGGCATGGGACAATGCTGAGGCTTGCGATGTTGTTGAAGTTTACTATTTTCTGTACTTTGGTTTTAGTATTGTATTTCTGAGATTGTGACTTGTTTTGATGCTTTAATAGATACATTTGACATTCATAATTCATATATATATGTTGTATTTGTTTATACTATCATTATTATTCTGTTTACTTCTGTTGTATGGTATTACTGCTTCCACTACGGTTTACTATTTTTTTCAATGTATTACTTTTCATTTGAGGAAATTATTTCCCCACTATAACACCCAAGAACATCACTATAATTTGGAAGCCTCTGGAATTTGGGAAAATTCTCTTGAGGCCATGTGATCAACCGGATATGGGGCACCGTTGGGTGGCACCTAGATCTGGGACGTTACAAAGGGGTATCAGAGGAGTTTTCTTTTCTATTTTGTCTTACTATTTGGATCCTATCGATTAGGATATGAAGGAATAGGTAGTTGGTAATATGTTATTCTTGAGAGTAGATAACTGATGTATAGGTCAAACCCAAATTACGTTGATATTTCAATTTTTGTATTTTTTCAATGACTAAAGTTGATTTGATTTCACCATTGGGTGAAAAATTTGTTTTTTGTTGTTATTGTCTATATTTTTGTGGTTATATTTCTATTGAAACCTAATGAGATGAAGGTCTTCCATCTCATTCTACATATAGTCACTTTCTAGTGATCACATGTCATGCATTCTTGTCATACCGTTTAGGATGCATTAATGATTGCATGTTGTTGTGATAGATAATGTGGTAGATATGCATGTTGTTATGAAAAAATCCATGATAAAATACCTACGATTTAGATAGGTTATTGGAATATATATGGTTTCATTGGGATAAAATCCAATCATTATTCACTGAGGTGTTATGTTTTATCTTGGATTATAATTCAATGGATCATGTTTGAACTTAAATTGACTTTTGTCAAGATGTGATGTGAATAAGGATGCCAAAAATTGATTTTCTAGAGTATGGGATCTCACGCTTAAAAATATGTCATGAAATGGAATGTTTTATGGTTTTAGGGGTTCCAGAGATGTTTCAGAGGCTTACTATCGTGAAACCCAAAAAACACGAAACGTGGTGTTATGAACACAGACCATGTGTTCTTATTTTCTGGAAGAAACAACTTTTCTTTATTACACATTGTGTACTATATGTACACACAGTGTAGTCTTTAAACGTCTGACTGACTGTGTGAGTAGATACACTTAGTTGAGAAACATTGGTAGAACACTCCGTGTATTGGGAGTATACGTCATGTCGTAAGGACCATGTGTCCGTCCATGAGACTAATGACACGAGTGGAGAGACGTATGTTTTAAATTTTTTTCCCTATTTATGCACGTCGTGTAGAGTCGACCATTTCTCGGAACATACGACCAATGACATGTGAAGTTAGAAGATAGGTAGTACACACCATGTCTAGGGTAAACGTGTTGTGTAGTGTTACCTCAGAGAGAACAATGTGGTTAGATATGCGTAGAAGTACTTGGGAAGGGGGAAATTCAGGAACACTCCATGTCATTAGAGGAAGATGTCGTGTGTATAGGTGTTACATGACCAGGTTTGGTAGAGGAACATTCCATGTTAAAAGATTATGAGAATACATCATTTAGAGTTTATACACCCCATGTAATTCTATTTTTTAGTACATGAATTATTTCTTTTCCTATTCATTTCTTTCACTTCTAAATTATTGTCCTTGATAATCGTGACCTCAGGTGTTTAATTTACCTTGCAGATTCATTCCTCCAAGACGTCATCTGGTTTTGCGCCTGTTGTAGGGCTATGACCAGACACCATAATAGATAGATCAGGTACTACCAGTACATCCTCACCTCATGCCCATCTAGGAAACAACTATTATACAGAACATAGGTGTTGATGAAAAATTCATTGAAGGCTTTCACAGGTGTGATGCTAACATTTTTGGGAGGAAAACATTCTTCATAGACCATGGTAGAGTTGACATGGGTGTTCCAGCAGTAGCACCCTCCCACTTTATCATGGTATGGAGGACCATAGGCTTCAGAGTAATGGTTGGAGGCCATACATTCCATCTTCATGCATTTAGAGAATCCTCTATATAGGAGGTTTAATATCATGACGTACATGCAAGGTGATTCCTCCAAGAGAAGTTGGGATGTTATCACACATGCGGGAAATTATTGGGATATCTCTTGGTAAGAGCATCAAAGGACCATCTACGACTACTTCTACACAAATACGTTGAGGGACATTCGAGCCTGAGAGTTTATGCATTTGGAGAAGGGTGTTATTTCAATGATGGATTACTCTTCTCATTTCAGAGGGCTTTAACCCATCACACCTCCTTTGGGAGGTGATGAGTTATCAATTTCTAGGAGGTTTGAGTACAGTCACAGGTATGACATCTGATTGTACGTGAATGTCTTCAGGATAAATTTTGTGTTGGATATAGTGAATTAGGCGCTGATTCCTGAGCACAATCTTGGGGATTTGGGAGCCAGGGTGGTTCATCATCCAAGGATAGTACTCCTTCGTTTAATATAAAGAAGTTCCATAGAGAGCCTTCACGGAGTGATTCTATTAGTTGGGATGTATCTACAGGTATCCATGTGAGGTTATATTAGTGCAGAAATACTGGGAGCATGATACCTCAGTTCCCAAGAGGTCCATTTGAGTGTAGATCTTGAGTAAAGACTGGTTATCTTCGTCATTTTTATAGTAATTTTCACAAGATTCTATTTAGAGGGGACCTATTATGACTCCATGTTCAAGAGCACCAGTTTCTCCTCAATTAGGGAACTGTAGATCATCAGGCCTCTCATACCAAGGAGGTGGTCATCTTCTTGGAATTCAAGCTTTAGGTTTTCCGTGATAGTAGGGCGGATCAGGTCTCAGTAGTTAGGAAGGGTCACAAGGTCGGGATACATGCCTGTAATTTGTAGTGGAGAAGACCTTGTAGGAGCAGGATCCCTAACCCTCTATGGTTAGAGTTACGATTATAGTTGCCTCAGTTTTAGCTTCAACACTTTTTTATATAGTGTCTTCCCATAGTTTCATATATGTTTCCATTGTGCAGAGAATTGGGATCCTTATTTATACATTTGAAGATGTTATGACGCTAGTCACTCTGTTGGGGATGAGGAGGGTTAGTGTACGTCAGTGCAAGGAGTGCCCTATTGAGTTTGGTGGGTCTCACTTTTTATGGGACCTCTATGTCTTAGAGATGAAATTCTTCATTTTCATTCTCAAAATGGACTATTTAGAATCATTTTAGTGCTTTTTTGACTTCTATTTCTATAGGGTGAGTTTCACATAACCACAGGGTGGGCATTTTTTACAGAAGGGAGAATGGGATTTCCATGCGAGTTGAGAGAGACTCAAGAATCATGGTTTGTGAGGAATTACAGACCAGATTTCTAGTTTATATATGGATGGCCAGGGGACTTCAAAGATGGAATTTTCACCAATGGTGGATCATTTTAGAGATGGATTTCTAGACAACGTATTTGGTTTACCTCTGGAGCAGGGGGTGGATTTCCCTATTGATATTTTACCAAGAGCAACACTGGTGTCCATTACTCCCTATAAGATGGATAAACCAGAGTTAATGCAGCTCAATAAGTAGTTAGAAGTGTTTTAGGAAAAGGGTTTCATCTGAACTAGTACTTATTCTTAGGGATCTCCTATATTTTTTTCGAGGAAGGCAGACGATACCCTCGGACATTGTGTGGACTCTCGGATGTTGAACCAGTTGACGGACAAGAACTGATATTCCTTGTTGAGTATTAATCATATCATTGATCAGCTTCAAGGAGAGAGAGTGTTCTATAATATTGAAATGAGATTTGGTTATCATTAGATGCATGTTAAACCATTAGATATACCTCTTAAAACCTTTCAGAGTAAGAATGTTTTAGATGAGTATTTGGTTATGGTGTTAGGTATCACAAATGCACCAACAATTTTATTGGTACTGATGAACCGAGTGTTCCATCCTTACTTTTATTCTTTTTTTGTAGTATTCATTGAGGATATCTTGGTGTACTCTCAAACTTGACCCAACCATGCCAGCCATCTTGAGAACATTTTGATTACATTGAGATAGAATCAGTTGTATTCCATGCTCTCAAAATTCCAGTTTTGGATGGGCTAGATTCACTTCTTAGGTCATGTTATCTTAGATATAGTAGTATCAGTAGACCGAGAGAATGTGAAAGCAGTAGTTTCATGGGAGAAGCAGCAAAATATCTTATAGGTATGGAGTTTTTTGGCGTCGAATGGTTACTACATATTATTTATTCGAGACTTTTCATGCTTAGTTGTGCCACTAATGGTCTGGACTACGATGTGTTCAAAGAACATGTGGATAGAGTCATGTGATTCATCCTTTCAGGGGATTAATAGTAGGCTGACTTCAACACTGATACTGATTTTTCCAATGTCGGGAAAGAGTTACACTGTTTACTATGAGGTGTCAGGTATCGGGCTGGGAGAAGTGATTATGAAGGGGAAGGAGTTGTTGCATAGGGGTCTCGGTAGTTGGGGCCACTTGATAGGAGTTACGTGATGCACAATCTCGAGTTAGCTACAGTTGTACATGATTTACACTATTAAAGACATTATCTTTTGGGATAGAATTTTTTGGTATTCATTTAACACAAAAGTCTCAATCATGTATTTACTTAGCATGATATGAATTTGAGACAGTGAAGGTGGGTTGAGTACCTTCAGTCTTTTGACTTTGATATTACCTACACACCTAGGAATGGTAATATAGTGGCTGATGAATTGAGTAGTATGACACATATATAGGCAGTTCATGAGGCAAGTAGTTAGTGGAAGATTAAGGCTCTATTCCGAGATATGCTTTTGGAGTTACACGATAGACAGGGGCATAGATTTCGTTATTCTATAACAATTACCTCTACTCATCTAGATAGAGTGCGAATGAGGTGGATATCAGACTCCGAATGTGTAGTCTGATGGGAAAGTGTGTTAGGAAAGGAACCTACTACTGGGTGGACCATAGAGGAGGATGAGATATTGCATTTTCATGGGTGTGTATGGGTGTCAGAAGTCATATATGAGGAGTTTATGTGGGATTTTCATTCCTCAGTTTGGGCTGTTCATTATTGTGCCTCCAAGTTGTATCAAGATCTACACCATCAGTATTGGTTGCCATGTGTGAAGGGGGAAGTTTCTAGATTTTTTATGAGATCTTCCACCTGTCATCAGGTGAAGGTTGAGAATTAGTTATTAGCAGAGATTTTACAGTAGTGACCAATTCCCAAGTTGAAGTTGAATGATGTCGTGATAGATTTCCTGACAGGTTTACCAAGGTCTCCTCGACGGAATGATGCATTTTTTGGTTGTTATTGAAATTCTCATGATGGTTGGAAATTTCTTCTCAATCCAGTAAAACATTAGTGTTGATGAGATTGTAAGGTTGTATATTCAAGATATTGTATGTTTTCATGGGGATCCGCACTCTATCAATTCAGACTGGGATTCCCGGTTTAACTCTTGAGTCTGGAAGGTATTACAGAGGGATTTGGGTACATAGATACTTATGAGTACAACATACCATCCCCATACAGATGGCTAATCTGAGTGCACAATTCAGGTTTTGGAGGACATGATTCGATCATACTTCCTCAATTTTTGTAGGTCTTGGGAGATACATAAACCCCTAGTTGAGTTTTCCTATAATAATAATTTTCATGTGATGATTCAGATGGATCCATAGGAGGATTTTTACAGTATGCCATGCCGATCATGCCTATGTGGGCTAGAGGCAGGAGAGACAACTATGGTGGGACCTTGTCTTGTCTAGGATACCACTGAGCAAGGGGAGTTGATTCGATAGAGGATGGATACTGAATAGCCTGGAAAGAAATCTTATTCTTATCAATGGATATGACCATTGGAGTTCACTGTCAGAGATCTGGTTTTCTTACTTTTCACTACGAGGTTGGGACACAAGAGGATCATCAGACAGGGAAAGATTTCAACAAGATAATGCAGGCCGTTTGATGTTTTTGAGAGAGTCAGTTTACTTTCCTATCAGTTACACTAACCTGAGAGGTACCAGGCTACACACGACATCTTCCTTGTTTCTCATCTATGACATTACTTTTTATAATCGTCTTATGTTTTCCAACCTGAGGAGATTGAGTAGGTGGTGTTTTGGTCATTTGAGGAGCACACTATTCATATTGAGTATCACATCATGAAGGTTCTATGTGGTCATACTGTTCCTTGGGTACATGTGATATGGTATCATGGGTGAGCACAGGATGACACATGGGAGAGGAAGTATAATGTACGTTCCTAGTGGCAGGGTTTTTTTGAATTTTCTTCTTCACCACCCTTGGAAGGGAAATTCAGGGTAGAATTACTTTTAGGGGGTTTTTTGTATGAACCTGGAAATTTATTTTAGGTGTGGATCTTTTTTTTCCGGTTTTTTATGAAAAATTAAGTGTTGGGAAATTTTACAAGTACGCATCATGTACTCTTGAGTACACTTTGTGTACCTGGTTGCCACCTATAGCCATGTACTATCCATGTAACATCCTAGTTCATGGCTGTGTGGGTGACCTAGCTTACCACCTAAAGTGGGAGCCAGCTGATGCTGGTACAAGCCGTGTACATTAAATGAACATACCTTGTATTTTTATTTTTATTTGCTAAATCATATCTGGGTAACATCACTTCTCAAGAATGAACTTATTCTTCTCGTGTCTCATATAAGAGAACAACGTGTGACCAATGATCTTTGAGATCCTCCCATTCCTTCTTCTGAGCTCCGACTGAGATGCCGCTAGTGGCATCGGATTCCCACCAGGTAGAGCTATCTTTTCCCAGATCCTCCATTACTGATTTATTCTTTCTCATTAGTTATCAAGTGTTGATCTATTTTACCATTTTCTTAGATCTATGTCATTCTACGCCAATTCAAGGGCCAACATTCAAGTGTGTTCATCGAACAACATCAAGGTAGGTGGTTTGTGCCTTTGATATATTTTCTGTGTATTATATGTTCTTAATGTTTCAAATACCCATGTTGGGGTACTCCATATATTGGATTTTTACCCTGTTAAATATTAGATATAGTTTGGTTGATTGATTAATGGTTTTCTCCTATGCATAAAATTTTATACAGATGTTTATGGGAAACAGCATGGGTGGATTCCAATTTTTTACTATTATTTTCCATTTGGCCTAGGTTTCCTATGAGGAATATCATGATTTTCATGCCTTGAGATGTTAGGATTTAGTTGATTTGATGAATGTGATTTATGTTTTTATGGTTTGATTAAAGTGTAGACATGTAATAGTTCGAATTACATGTAGTGCCATTAATGAATGTTGTATGTGCACTGATCTTCCTTGAACCATGTATGACTTTTAATAGGAATATTGTGGGGGGTTTCTATGATTATTTACATAGGACCATGAGAGTCTTGATGTAGATTTTGACACAGGGGTATTGACCATGAGAGCTACCCAGAGGACATTTATGATTATTTACACTACTTTAACCTAGGGGGTATTGACCGTGAGAGATACCCGGAGGTCATGTGTAATTTATTGATTCCATATGGACCTAAGGGAATTTATTGTGAGAGCTACCCAAAGGTCATTTATGATGTTTGTGTGTGTGTGTGTTGGGTTTTCTTTTATGTAAATTATGATTTTCAGGGATTATGGTTGCATCTTTTCATGATACATATGAATTTTTTCAATCATCTATATTGAAAATCATTTATTATGGAATTATATGAGATATAATTCAAGGTAAGAGAAGGATTAAAATGATGAATGCACAAGTAAAATAATTTATTCACGTGTTATAACACAGGAGTAAATGCATTAGCACTCAATGAGATTCAATGAGGGATTATATATATCGTATCCATGTGATGAGAGTAGGTATTGGTGTTTTCATGTTTTTTTAGAGACTCCCATAAAAATTTCTATCACTTCATCCTCTTCCTTCCCCTTGATAGGTGATATCACACCATGGAAGAAGAATAGAACCTATCTGAATGTTAGATGATTCAGTGTATCCCATAGATACACTATGAAGATGGGATGTCTTTTTTATTCCCTTAGTGATATCTATCAAGCCCATATGATGATGGTTGAGATGTTTTGGTTTCTATTCTTTGTACGATACCCATTAATATAACATTTTATTCATTTATATATTTGTGTAGGTTTCATATTTTTGGCATGGGTGATCTTGAGAAAGGATTGAAATTACTTCCACATATTAAGGTACTTATTATCTGACTCATTTGAATCCGTTTATATAAGTATTAATTATTCTTTGGATTGACCTGCTAGTGTATATCACGTGGAATTTCGAACATTTTTTCTTTGATATACTTTTTTGAATCCAAACAATGAAATATATTAATGGTCAAAATACATGATTACAAAATGAATAATAGAGAAAAGGTAATGCATCAAACAAAAACTGAACATGGAAAATATCCCTGAATTGGGAAACATTATGTGATGTTATATTTCATTCTCTCCTCAAAACGGAAAAGCTTCACAAGATAAAAAAATACTCAAAAGGCCAAATATCCTCAAAAAATATCCCTAGTACAATGAAAACAATGGGTCTCAATTTAATTAACGAAAGAAAATTTGACTCTAATTCAATTCTTCAAAATCCCTAAACCATCACAAACCACAAACGCAAACAAACTACCATTACCTTAGCAATAAGAGGACTCCAACATAAAATAATTTTTTTTTCAATGGATCCTAAAACATGGCCTAAGGAGAGCCGACCAACAACCCCTATAACCACCCAGTATTCATCAAACATCATTGCATCCATGTTAACCATAACTGTCTCGGTTGTTAGTAGTATCCAACAATGACATACAACTTGTTATACTCTAAAAGAAAATTATTCCTCTTGATTAATCCAAATTTCAATAAAATTGATAGACCTTTTCATTCAAACCATTTCATGCCAGATTTTATTTTTGAAAATATCTCATTGTGTTACATCCAAATAAACCATGAAATCATAAAAATCACTTGAAAAAAATATGTATCTGACAAATTATACCGACTTTGAAATACCTCGTCCTATTTAATAATATAAAATGGAAATAAAATAACTTCGTCCCCCATAATATCCAAATTAGTTCAACTCAATGACATCCAAATAGTGCATGAAAAACTATTTCTGTTATATTACTAAATAGTAGAAACTATTGTGAAGTGGAAACATGATTTGAAAAATAAAATCATAAATCTGGAAGAACATTTCTAATGACATTCTTCCAAAATATTTAATTATATAAATAAAATAAAGAGATAAAACCCTCTTTCAAGAGACATCACAGGATATGTTTTCTCTCTTCAAAGTAACCCAATAAACACTAGTGTAAAAAAGAGGGTTTCACATCATTTTTTAGTGTTTTTAACCTCAGTTACCTTGATATTCTCTTGTAGATGTCATTAAAAATATATATTTTTTTCATGAATTTTATTTTTAAAAGATGTGGTAAATTTATTTTAACATCTATTTTCAAAAAATATTTATAGAAACTAGACTACAACTATTTATAGATATTTTTTTTCACGTCAGTTATATAAAAATGGAAGTGAAAAATATTTATCACATTGGTTATTTAACATAACAGATGTGTAAATTAATTTTTCACGATGATTATTATATAAAAAATATGAAAATTGAATTAAAAAAATTTCACATCGGTTATATAATAACATATGTGAAAAATAATTTCTTTTAAAATTTAATAAAAAAATAACTCATTAGTAAAATAAAAGAAACAAAAACAACAACACCAACACAACAAGCATAAAATTACCTCACAAATTAAAATCATTGCAAATTATAATTTGGAATTTAAATTTAAATTTTTTTGTTATAAATAAACAAAAAATCAATTAATCCTATGAAATAATCCTCCCATTATATTTGTAATTGAAATAACTCTTGTCTAGTATAAAAATTCGAGACATTAAAAAGATAAAAATTAAAAAGAAGTAATTTTTCATGTATTATCAATACAAGGATTTAAAAAATTAAAGGAAATATTACAATAAAATCTATTCTTATATAATTTTGCAACTATCTAGGTTAATATTATTTTAAACAATAATATTAGGACATAGTATCTACATTCCATTACTTTGTGAATGTATAAGCTATGTTTAAAAATAATTTTTCAATTCAAAAAAATATTTTAAGTACTTCCATCCAAAATATAGTAATTATATATGATAATTATTATTTTCTATTATATATTTTATCTTTTTTCTCCTCTTTCATGTTTTCTCTATAAAGTAATACTATGTCCAGTTTGAAAAAACCATGTATGAAATAAAATTAAATTTCATTATAATATCTATGTGTATTGAAATGATCAAACATACGTGTTCAGAACATGTTTTGATTTATAGAGTATGTTTTTACCTTTAATTGTTTCTTGTTACAAAAATAGATAAATATATAAATTTTAACTTTTTTTAAAACAAATAACACCATTATAAAATAAAGGATATAATATATATATACCTCAATGGTAATATGTCATATAAGTCGAGATGAAAAAACTAAATAATGGATGATACTTTGTCCAATTGTAGTGACATCATCTATTATAAATGGTACTATTATTGGTCTATATATAATATCATTCATTGTGACCCTAAGATTCTTCATCTCTATCTTTTAATGATAAAAAATATCCCTAATATTATATATAATCCCATATACAACAATATGATTATGTGGATCCTCAACATATAACCCACATAAAATGGGATGTTGTGGAGGTGGAGGTGTAGGATATGGGTTATTTGGAGGTTGTGAAGGATTGGGATATGCATGCAGAGGTGAGGGAGTGGGATATGTAGGTGAAGGTGGATGAGTGGGATCTGCGGATAGAGGTGGAGGAGTTCGAGATGCAACCTAAAACTATATTTTCATGTCTACAAACATCAACTGTACTAAAGATCTGATCCAATCCTATATTGCCTCACACAGTACATGACCTTTAGCTTATAATGATTATATTTTTCTTGTATATACACCCTCCTTTTATGAATATTTTTTACAACCAAATTTTTTTACTGATACTCCTGTTTTGTATACTCATACACGACCTGAGTGTTAAGGCATACCCAATGTAGTAGCTAAAATATCCTTCCTACACATTGGTATAAAGGTCACATGAGTGTTCTTCTACTCAAGGGATTACTGTATAGAATATTTGAAAAATTCATTAATGAATCACAATATATAAATATTTTAATTAACATAAATAAAATAAAAAAATTAAATAACTTCTTATAATCCTCTCAGCTATATCCCTCAAATCTTCTATAAGATATTTTATTTCTTTGATCATTTGGGCCCTCTCTCCTTTTTTATTTCTAGCTGGGGGGAGGAGGATCAACCTCTACATATCCTAAAGACTCAGCTTTCAGTTTTTTAACTTTTCATGATTTTATTTTCCCTTCAAATAACATATAACCTCAACAAGAAAAAGTATGAGGGTATATAATTTTCAATTGGATCTCTAGATGATATCTCATCATTTTTTATTAATTAAGAATAAAACAATTCATTAATATGATCATTAATATAAAAAAACTATAAAATATTACATTTCACTTCAAAAACATTTCATTTATTCTACATTCAATAAAATGCTTCTATGTATCATCATTTAGCAATGGATATATGTCCCATGGGTATTTTTGGTATGTCACCAAAAAATAAATATGATGTGGGCGTTGAAATAAAATCCATCAATATCATAATATCCAAATACAAAAATATCTTCATCAGTTATCTAGTGTTATGTATATCATATATCATCTGATAAGAAGGGGGAAAACTATATTAGTAAAAAAATCAGGATAACTAAAATAATAAAAAAATACGTTACTAAAATTGTTTGACATAATTGATATATTTTATCTTTGTCAATACTTATCCAATTGAAAATCAATATAATTAAAGAAATATGCATTCACTATAATAATAGTCATAAATAATTTTTAATTTGGACCACTGGTAATATCATTATAATAAAACTCAGCTGGTATCCTTTTTTAACCCCCTTTCTCTCACATTAGGGTTCACCTTTATAGAGATTTATCTAGGGAATTATTGTGTGATATCTGGAAGTTCCTCACCTCTACACCTCTTATCTTTATTCCTTCTCATAAATACCCTTTTATTTCATCTCCCTTTCATTGGGGTTCTGTCTCTTCGATGGTGTTTCCTTATGTGGGGGTATTATATTCTTCTTATAGATTGTTGTTCCTTGAATGAAGGACTTCAGTTCACTGGTGCTATCATTTTTCTCTTTATGGACATGTGGTTCTATTGAAGATAAAGGTTCCTCTTCCTCTTCTATTTCTATATGTTTATGTGATTTAGCCTCTATCGGGTCTGGAGTGATATTTTTCAGGGATGGATTTGGATGTGTCGGTTGAGTCATCTTCTGGGACCCACGAGTCATAGAATGTGTAGTTCATGTGACATTGTTTCTTCCCAATCCAGGTTCAACTCCTATCTAGTTTCCTTACCCATTACTCCTCATTGGGGTTCTTTGGTGTGACAGTTCTAATGGATGCTTTAGGATGTGACGTTTCGGTTGATGATGACATTATAAGATGCTCTACCTATGTTTACTTATGTTTTTTCCTCTACTTATTGGATTCTATGGATCTTTTTTATTTCTGATTTTGGTTTTGGATCAATTATTATTGTGGTTTTTTGTTGTATAGTGAAATGGGAATCGCTGATGTTGTCTCACTAGTGTACGATTTACAGTGGAGAAGATATTATTAATGTGGTTATGTTTTCCCTGACAGATTTCAATGGATTTTCTCATGTTCCATGGGTCCTCAAATGCATGGATTTTGTTATTTTTATTAGACCTCTAAAAACCAGTCATCCACTCAACTCTTTTATGATGGTATAGTCCATCACACTCTTCCCATTTAGTTTGGTTCTGTGTTCTCCAATGTGGTTTTTTACGGGTTGGTCCTATTGGAAATGGTTTCTAGGTGGAATATCTAACATAGTATTATCCCCCTATGGGTCCCTATAGGTTATTCTTAATACATTTTAATCAATGAAGATGTTTTGTTAGGAACTTTTTTTACAGTGGATTGATCTTATTGTTGTTTGATTGAGGAAGATGTTTCTTTATTTTTGATATAATGGATTAGGGGGAGTGTATTTCGGGTTTCTCTAATGTATTAAGTGATTTCACTGGTGAGTTGGTGAGTTTTATGGGTTTATCAACATTCTGGGGCGTGGTTTGAGGAAATATATTGGATATCATGGCCCGTGGATGTTGGTGATGAGCTCGAAGATTGTTTAAATATCATTTTTGAATTTGTAATTTTCCAAATATTCATGGATTGGTTTTGGAGGTGACATGGATAATGAGATGTGTTGTTGTGGTGATCGTGAAATGGAAGGATGGGATGGAATTATTTAATGATTTTTTTAATTGAGTTTTGTAGTTTGATTTTAGTTTTTTTTTTCTATTGGTTATAATTGGATCTGGTTTGTTTTATTATGGCTTACACTTAACATAAACAAGTTTTATTATAAAATACCATAAATATGGATTTGGACTAACGGGTATCCTAAGGTCTCAACAATGGGAAACTGATTGTTTTGGTAAACATGGTTTTCCAGGTTTACCAAACCTTAAAGTCTTCTCTTCCCATATGGAATTAAATTGATCTTATGAAGACGTATGGGGATTATCCTCAATAGATGTATGTGTATAGTCCTACCGAAAATCTCATGGTGAGTTTAATGTTTGATCAAACATTATCATATAAATAAAAGAATAAAATAATACACAAATATACAAATCCATATTTTATAGATAAATTGTATATATAATGAAAAGTTATCAAACAAAGAGAAAATAAAAAAAACACAATTTTATTCATATCTGTTAATGTAGTTTATTAAATTATAACAACATTAAGGAGTGATAAAATGGCATAAAAAAGGGTTAAAATATAACAATCACATAAAAATTTGAATTAAAATTTTAAAATGACAAAAAAACAATAATAAACAAACCAATATTTATTATATTTGTTAGAGTATCTCCAATGTAATACTCCATTTTGCAGTACAGTTACTCCAATATTCTATGTGAATAGTAAAAATTCTGCAATGAATTACACAATGTTTTATGCCAAATATAATATTCATTGAATAGACTCCTGTATAAAATTTTTTATTATTAGTTAATATGTGAAATCTAATGTCATAGAATACCATGTAATTTATTTTTAAATTATTTGGTTTTATTTCGAGATTAGACAATCAGGAGGATCTTCATTATAAGGCATGCTGATCCTGGAATAAACATTTAAACTTTTTTTAAGTTAATTAAAATGGTGCACATGTACGGTTTTTGAAAACTCTAAATGGGTGCCCAATTACAAAATATGAGGGCACAGTTATGTACGAAATGATAAAATTACTTATGAATGGGCATAACCATGATTGGTGTGGGTCAAGATAAAAAGTTATTTTTCAGAAATTTTTAGAAAAAAATAAAAATAAAATAAAATGATAGTTTTATTTGAAAATTTTTTGCTGCAACACAGTGAGGAGATGACTCTTTTATTCCATAAATGAAGTATCATAACAATGTTTTAATAAAAATAAAAAAAAATTACGTTTCATAAATGAAACATCGTAACAGTGGTGACTCAATATAATAGGAACACTGTAACATGATTACCCATTTAATGGGATAATAGTAATTGTAGATCATATTTTGATCTAGAAAATATCTCTAAATCTCTATTGGATCACCATTGAAAAACGACGAACAAAGATCACCAAAAACATTGTGCACTCCCCCTCCTCTTCGAGATATCTCAACCTCGATGAAAAATCAAGGACTTTCGTGGAAGGATCACCTTCAGCCTCTAATATTTCCTCTAATAGAATGTGTTCTCTATGTAGTGGTTTATTCTGTGTGAACTTATTTCCCTTTACTTCTTTCTAAAAAAACTATCATGGATTATCGCACCAACAGGTTGATCCACGTGTCATTTGTTCTTGTGGGATTGGATTGAATTTGGGACAAACATTGGGAGAATAGATCCATGTTGAATATGTTTTTTGATTTAAATCTTTTTTTTAGTCGTCCTTAACTTTCTAATGTGGACAGATCAAGGATGACATGAACATGTCCGGATCTGTCCACCTTGGGTGTTCATATGAGCCTCTTCCTCCCCCATTCTTCATTCCTATAATCTTTGTCACCACAACCACTTAATGATCATGACATGGAAGCAGATCGCAATAAAAACAGATGGATACTATGATAGAAGTTTGTGGAGACATGGGGCTTCCAGCTCAAAGTTCGGCGGTAGAGGTGGCAGCGGCCACAAGCGGGAGGCAGCACGTACCATTGGCACGCCATAGAGGTGGAGGCTGCAACCTTCGTCATGCAGTGGTGCAGCACCATAGATCCCTCAGGGTGCTATGTCAGGAGGAGGAGGCCACAACTATTGGGTCATAGTGGTGCAGAGGGTGGCGCGTCAAAGGAAAGCCATAGTGGTGGAGAAACCCACAAAAAACAACACGGGGGGCGGACACAAGGGTCGCCAGAAACTGCCGACAGCAGGGCTTTGGCAGATATTGAACCGAATCATGTATCATGGTTAAAGAGACACGTCTCGAGCCAGAAGCACCACAATCCAACGAGACCATGGCAAAAGGGCCCGTTGTGAACCGTGGGGCTGTCATGTGGTGAAACTGCCACACATACCAAGGGGTGGATACAGCGACTGCCACTACATCTATGCGACCCAACTCTGCTCGAGACACAATAGGCTAGACCCATGGCTGAGTCGGTTTGGGCCAGACTCGGACCGAGTTGGGCAAGACCTGGGTCGGTTCGATGGGCCCTCGGGTTGGGTCGGGTTGGTCCGATCAGGTTATACCAGACCTGGAGTCAACCGACCCCTTTTCATTAAAATGAACATAACTTCCAACCCGAACTTCCGATTAAATATATGTCTGCAGCATTGGAACCCTCTTGATGAGGACATACATTTCATATAATCTAAGTGGATTTTAATGGAATTTTATATGGGACAGATGGCTTACGTAGTCGACTCTCCTAGAATCAAGCACACTACTAGTGGGATTCCTGCAGCTTGTTCTCTCTAAAAGACTATGATGAGAGGGTCTAAGTGATCCAATTGTCCCAAGAGATGAGAGGTTCTTAGAGATCTAGCTAGCTCAAGAGACGATCAGGTCTAAGAGATCCAACTTGTAAAAGATACAAGTGGGTCTATGTGATAAAGGTGTCCTAAGAGACAAGTTGGTCTAACTTATCCAACTGTCCCAAGAGATGAGAGGGTCTATGTTATATAGTTGGATGAAGAGATGAGGGGGTATAATGGATCCAGCTAGTCAATGTGAAGAGTGGGTCTAGATGATCCAGTGGCCCCAAGTACTCATCATGGATGGCTGGTTCTGCAGTATAAGGTGTTAAGAGTTACAACTGTTATTATTTATTTCTTTTTTTAGAATATTCATGTGTGTGTTGTCCATTTCATCATCATTAATTTTCATTAGTGGTCTTTCTTTGTGGTTTTGGGTCCCTACTAAGTATTTTATTACTCAACCCTACACGGGTATCACCCGCACATGTCATGTCTTATGGATATGATCGATGCATTGATGGAGACTTTGGTGGCCCATGACCGAGTAGTTCCCGATGAGATCAGATTGTCTAGGCGTACTCCAACGGCTTCCAGCAGTCACTTTACACCTACCCTTCAGGTAGGATTTTCAGCGGACTAATTTTCAAGGACCATTGTAGTTTCTTGCATTCCATTTGTCTTTTTTGGGATTTTATTCTGACCCCTTTAATTTCATCTTGTATTGGTACACTCTTGGGGTTTGTCTTAGTGTCATCCTTATATTCCTTTTATGTATTGTGGGCAAGGGTTGTGAGTATGTGTGTTCATAGGTACATGGAAAATGCCTCCCAGTTGCATGTTGATTCTTTCAGCACTAGTCACCATCCCTTGGCCGTTGGGGGGCAGTCTTGGGGTAGTCTCGGTACGAGCCCTGGGGGATGGGTCATGAAAAACTTGTATTAGAGGTTTCCAGTTGTACCTCAAAGACCAGGAGTCTATTGTATAGTTTTGGGGAAACAATGTTGAATTTTTCACGTTCGATATGTGGTCTTAGGGAGTCCATTTTTGGTTAGTTGGCTGACGTTTCCATACACCAGGACCCTAAATTTTTCTTTTCAACTCGGTACATGAAAATAGTGGTTTCATTCATCATATTGTAATTGAAAGTGTGTTCATGTCATTTTTAGTCAGAATAATCTCACCAAGTATAATATTTTGACTATGGTTCATCTTGATATATTTTAGGATTCCCCCACATGTACAACCAGCTAGAATTCTGGTACATGACCTTGATGATGGTACACACAGCAATGAGGCTTTGGTTTAGGGATCGATGTTGGTTATGACCCCTCCTGGTGGTGCACCACGTTTCCCACAACCCGACGATCTGCAGTTCCTACCAGTGTTACCTATATTAGATATGTGCAGGCTTAGTGACATACACAATTTCCAGAGGTAGTGACCTCGAAGGTTCAGGGCTGAGACTAACCCCCAGTTGGCCAAGGATTGGATTGAGTTATTAAGGAAAGTCGTTCATCTGGGGAGGACGCCTCTCGACCAGATGGGGATCATAGCTGCGGGTCTTCTTTAAGGCTCGGTAGATAGATATTGGAGATTGAAATACAGAAACACGATGATGAAACCCTCTCCTAGACAAAATTTGGAAACCTCCTTAGTCAGGATTTATTCCTAGTAACGTTGCACCCATTGCACATACATGATCTACTGCACATACAACAGGATGGTTTGACAGTGTTGGAGAACACATCAAGATTCACTGAGCTTTATCAATACTCTACAGATATGGTATGAGATCCTTTCATTCAATCGAACGATTTTGAAAAGGTAATACGTTGAGAGGTCAGAGTGTCCATGGTATCAATCATCATCCTTTTTTAGGTTGGGGTGCTAGATAAATCCCTTCTTGTTGAGAGCTTCCTAGTCGAACAGATGCCAGCAGTAGGAGCTACCAGTAGACACCAGGTGAGGGAGTCTTCAGTAGTGGGTAGCAGGCAGCTGACACAAAGACCAAAATGGGAAAGTCCATTTAGGTTACGAGCCTAGGACACATGGTCGGTAGATCGAGAATACATGGGTAGTTGGAGAATGTAGAGGTGTAGGGTTTGATACTTGTGTGGTGGGCAGGGACACATGGGTCGTGACTGCCAGAATTACCATGCAGATGATCAGTGGATGGTCGATGAACCACTGAAGCAGATGTAGAGGTTCGATCAAGGTGGTATGTAGGGAGGCAGATGTGTAAGGGGATAGGTCTGAGAGGTGGGTGGTTGGAAGAGGATTGAGATTCTACCACCACCCCTAGGTGGTCTACCATGGGCTTCTGGAGATGGTGTATAGGTGTGAGGCCATCATTAGGTGGTGGAGGCCTATGGCCACAACACTCGAGAGATTATTAGAGGTTTTATATGTGTCTTTTCCACCTTATCTTTTGTTCTTATAGACACATGTACCCGTCACTCTTTTCATTCCATAGAACATGTTCGGAGCTCAGAAAATCCAATAGAGTCGTTGGCTTGATCCTTACGATTAAAGACACTTAATGGGTTGGATTCGACAATTATATACTAGCGCTGACAGTGTGAAATTACTTTTGGAGATGATAGATTCGGCTGGGATATCCTAGTAGTGGTGTCGAGGCTTTATGATGTCATCCTGCGTATGAACTGGTTATCCATAGTTCATGCTTAGATCGACTTTCTTAGGCATAGAGTGTAGAGTTTCCACAAGGATGGGACTAGGTTTTCCTTCACATGCGTGATGGGATCCCTTACAACACATGATGTACTTTCTCAGTGGATGGTATAGTAGATCACACACCTATTCACTAGCCTCACCCTCAGTGTGGTGGTTGAGAGGATTCCTCACTTTCCAATAGTGGTTGACGAGTACGAAGACATATTTCTTAGGGAAGTCCTGGGATTACCTCCTCATAATGAGGGAGTCATATTAATTGATCTATACCCTAGGATGACACTGATATCCACATCATCATATCAGATAGTTCCCATAGGGCATTTTGAGTTAAGGTTATAGCTGGTGGATTTGTAGAAGAAGGGATTTTTTAGAACGAGTGTTTCACTATGGGTAGACCCAGTTTAGTTTGATAAGAAGGCATATGAGATTTTGAGGTTTGGTGCGGACTTCCAGTGCCTGAACCTTTTGACCATGATGAAAAAGTATACACTACCAAGGATTGATGACCTCTTCAATCAGCTAATGGTAGACAGATGTTTCTCGAAGATAGGCCACATATCGGACTATCATCATCTTCATGTAAGGGATGAGGTTGTACCGAAGATAGCCTTTTGATACCTATATAGACAGTATGAGTTATTAGTCAAGTCATTTGGTGTTACCAAAGCTCTAGAAGTGTTCATGGTACTCATAAACCTGATCATACAACCTTACCTCGACCATTTGTTCGTGGTCTTTCTTAATGACATCTTGGTGTACTCAGTGTCTGAGGAGGAGCACGCTTCCCACTTGTAAATAGTCATGGATACACTCCTAGAGCACCATTTTACGGGAAAATCTCCAAGTGTCAGTTTTGGATTTAGGAGGTCCACTTTCTAGGACACATTATATCGGTGGCTGGAGTCATAGTGGATCTATAAAAAGATAGAGGTGGTGCATTTTGGGGATCCACCTTGGAGCGTGACTGAGGTGAAAAATTTCTTGGGTTTGGATGGATACAGGTAGAGGTTCAGGCCTGACTTTTCCCAGGTTACAGAACCCTTATAAGCTTGGACATGTAAGGGATAACCATTTTTGTTGATGGAGAGGTTCTAGAAGATTTTCTAGGAGATGAGGTAGAGAATATCGAGTGCCCCAATCTTGAGACTACCATAGGAGGGAATTGGTTATGTATTTTTCAATGATGTATCAGGAACTGGACTAGGTTGTCTCCTGATGCAGGAAAAAGTAGTTAGCCATGATGTCGATATCCTTAGTGGGTGATGCTGTTTAAACTGTAATATAGTCGATGAATGTCACTCCCCAACAATTACAGCGAGTTTGGGAGGCCCAACTTGTGTCTGTTGAGTGCAAGAACTAATGTACTCAGTTATCCTTAAGACAAGATCATTATGGATTTTATATGGTTGGGGAACATGTTTTCCTTTTCAAAAGGGCACAGTTGTGGCAGTGGTGTTGCATGAGTAGGTTATCAAGGAGTTCTAAACCTCCCCTTTGGTCGTTCATCAAGGAAAAAAACGATGTAATAGGATCTCTAATGTCAGGATAGGTTACTGGGGATGAAGAATACAGTAGCAGAGTTCATTTTATGGTGCCTCACTTATCAGTAAGTGAAGGAAGAGCACCGGGTTCTTGGATGCTCGACCAAATAACTTGATGTACCAGAGTGGAATTAGGATGGTATCTCGATGAAATTCCTGACATGATTACCATAGACATCAAGGCTTACAATACTATATGGGTGATCGTTGACCGACTCACCATGTCGGACCACTTCATACCCATTTGGGAGCAGGAATCGGTAGAGGGCATAGGACACCTCTACGTGCAGGATATAGTTAGACTCCATGGGGTCCCATCGATGATAGTCTCGAACCGAGACATAAGATTTACGTTATGATTATGGAAGTGATTTAGGAGGCATTCGGGACTTGGTTTCTCTTGAGAATAGTTTTCCACCGTCAGACAGACAGTGAGATGGAGAGGACCATCCTGGTTTTATAGGATATTCTTCGTGATTGTACCTTAGACTTATGGTGATTTTGGGAGGATCTACTACCACTGGTGGAGTTCAAATAAAAAAAATATACAACTAAACCATTAGTCTATCACTGTTAGAGGCACTTTATGGGAAACCATGAAAATCACTGTTATGCTGGACAGACTGAGGGGAGTTAGAACTCATGGGTCTAGAGTTGGTATGGGCTACTGCTGAGAAAGTGAAGGTCATCCGTGAGTGGATGAGAACTACATAAAATAGGGGAAATAATTATGATGATAGGATATAGAGGCCCTTGGAATTCACGGAGGGAGACACTGTGTTCCTTAGGGTCTCACCTCGGTAGGGATTGAAAGGATTTGGCAAGGGTGGCTAGTTGTCTCCAAGATTCATCGGCCCTTTCTGATTCTGAGCAGAGTTTGCAAGGTGGCATACTGCCAGGATCTCCCACCACTGATGCACTGGGCACATGATGTCTTCCATGTGTCATAGCTGAGGAGGTACGTGTATGATCCTTCACACATCATTGATGGGGGCGAGCTGGACATCGATGATGGTATAATGTTGGTGGAGTTCTCGGTAGAGGATGAGGATCAACATGAACAAATCCTTCAGGGATAGTAGATTCCTCTGGTGTGTGTTCGATTGTAGTAGGAGAATCTCTAGGAGGTCACATTGGAGTGGGAGGATTATATCTGAGATTAGTACCCAAATTTGTTTGTTTATCCCTTATTTTGGCTTATGGATACATGAATCGTTTAAGGTGGTGGTAATGTAATGTCCCATATTTCCATGTATTTTTTTTAAAATTAAATTGGATTTTTTTAAGGACCATATTCTTAGACAACACTTTATTCTGAGTTCTAGTGATCCCAAAATAAATGATTGAACTTTTGTTAATCTAATTAAAATGGTGTGCGTGCGCGGTTTTGGAAACATCTAAATGGGTCCTGAATTAAAAATACAAGGGAACTGTTTCATTTGTAATGATGAAACTAACTAAGAATGGGACTAAACATGACATGTGAAGGTCAAGGGAAAAAGGTAACTTCCAGAAAATTTATGAAAAAATAAAATGGACATAAATATTTTATTTTATTTGAAATTGTTTCACTGCAATGTAGTGATGAGATGCCTATTTCATTCCATAAACGAAGCCGAGTAATAAATCTGCATCGCAATGTAATAGAAACATTGTTTTATAAATGAAACAGTGTAATGGAGGGGATTTAGTATAATAGTAACACTGCAACACGTTTCCCAATTTAATGGGATTACATGAATTGGAGATCAGATCTGGATCTAGAAAATGACTCTGAATATATGGAGGATATCCATTTCTGAACATTGAACAATAATCTCCAATAACATTGACCACTCCCCATAATATTTGAGAGATCTCTCCCATGATGGAAAATTGATGACTTTGGAGTATTGATCGCCATTCGTGATGAATCCTTCTTCCTATCGAACATGTTCTCTGGGTAGGGGTTTATTCATTGTGAATTTATTTCACATTCTTTCTGTCTAAAACAACAAGCATTGATCAAACAACCAACAGGTTGATCCATGGGTCATTTGTAATTTTGTAATGGGTTTGATTTTGGTATAAATAATTGGAAAATAGATTCACGTTGAATAGGTTTTTTGATTTAAATCTTCGTTTAGCCGCCCATAAATTTAATACATGGACGGATCCATGCCAAAATGAACAAGGCCCAATCCATCCACCTTGGTTGTTCATGAGCCTCTTCCTCTCCAATTCGTCATTCCTCTGATCTCCATCAATGAAATAAATAAATAAATACAACATAGAGGCAGATCACAAAGGAAGAAAATGGATACGTGGTAGGAGACCGCGATGACATGGGGTTGCCAGCTCCAAGGCTGACGAAAAAGGTGGAATGAGGGAGCAACCGTATGTAGGAGGGAGCGTGCGCTGGTGGCGCACTGCATTGGATAAGGTCGTGCCCATTGGGCCACAGCGGTGCGGGACCACAATGCCAACGAGGTGTCACATCAGGTAGAGGAAGCCGCGACCATTGGGTCGCGGAAGTGCAGAGGGCGGTGCTCCTTGACAGTGGAGAACCTCACGACAACCAGCGTGGGGAGGTGACAAGGGCCGCCATCAAATACTAGTGGAAAAATTATGGTGGGCATGACACCAAGGCCCGTCTTGTGGCTATAGGGATGCGATCTAATGGGACCATGGTAGAAGTTCCCCATGGTGAACTGTGGGGTGGTCATCCAAAGAAATCACCGCACTGACCAGGGGCAGATGCGGCGATTGCCACTACGTCTGTGAAATCCAATCCGGCCCTCCCATAGCAGTTCGGGCCGTCCAAGAGGGCCGGAACTGTGTTGGTTCGGGTCAGTCCAACTGGGTCACATTGTTCTCAGACCCAACTGTCCCCTTTTTTGTTAAAAAATCATAACTTCCAAACTGTATATCCAATTAACAGTCTACTTACATTGTTGGTAACATCACTATGAGGTGGTAAATTTGGTACAATCTAAGTGGACTTTTGTGGTAGTTAAACGTGATCGATGAATTGAGTAGTAGACTCTCAAGGAATCAAGCATGGTAAGATCAATAATCTTGTGACTGGTTTTATCCAGAAGATTATGACAAGTCTGTCTATGTCATCCAACTGACCCAAGAGAGGAGCGGGTCCAAGTAATCCAGCTGGCATAAGAGACGAGTTGGTATATGTAATCTAGCTAGCCTAAGAAATGAGCATATCAAAGTGATAAAGTTGACCCAAGATATGAGTGTGTCAAATTGATCCAGTTTCCCCAAGAGACAAGTGGGTCTATGTGATCCAGCTATCCTTTGAGATGATTGGGTCTATGTGATCATACTAGACCAAGAGATGAGAAGTTCTATGTGATCCATCTGGCCCCTGTGAAGAGTGGCTCAAGGTGATACAGTAGCCCCAAGCACTAATTAGAGATGAGTGATTAAGTAGTATGATGTGTAAAAGATTATGACTATTATTCTTACTTTCCTTCAATTAGATTATACATGTGACAGCTGTCCATTTCTTTGTGTGTACTATTCATTTTGGCATTTCTATGTGGTTTGGGGTCCCTACTCAGTATTGTGTTACTCACCTATACATGGTATTCTCCCACACATGTCTTGTCTTGTGCAGATGATCGACTCTTTGATGGAGACCTTGGTGGCCTATGACAAGGCTATGCCAGGTGAGATCAGGCAGGGGAGGCATGTAACGACCCAAAGTTTTATTAATGGAAATCCTTCTTGATCTAATTAAATGTCTATTTATCTTTTTATAAGATGTCAACTTCTTTGGTTTTATGTTAAGAATTTTGACCATTGTTAATATAGCTTTTGAACATTGATCACATTATTAGTATAAATATAGAACCTTAACAAATCCAATTTACTCAGAAAAAAGAAGTGATGGCCTCATCCAGTAGAATTTCCCTATATGAAGCCCATTTTTCAGAGCTCAGAAAAGTGGTGGCATCCTTTGGCTTCGTCCTTGACCAAGCCCAAGCTGAGCTTCACCATGTCAATCTTGAATGGGACCATCTACGGGAAAAATGGAAGATGATAGAAATTACCACTCGAGTGATGCTATCCGAGCCACCCTCAGAGCCTGTCACCATCGCACACCTTACCCTTAGGTATTGTGCAGATGTTTTAAGAGGTTATGTAACAAATAAGTAGTACTATGTTCATGTACATTAATTTTTTTATATAATAATGAATATAATTTCTAGTCATTTTTGATACATTGTAAATATTTTTTAAAGTACAAATGGTGTTTTTAGTTATTATTTAATTAAGAAATATATTTTATTAAATTAAGGTATTTTTTAATTAAATAATATTTCAATAAAATAATAATATTATTATTAAATTAATTTTTATTAAATATAAATTATCTTATAATTTTATGAATGCAATTAAAATTTTCATTCAGGTTTGAAAGCCATTTCTGTCCAAACCCGTGAATTTTCGATAAATGTTGGTTTTTATTTTAAAAGTAAAAATTAACATATTTAAAAAAATATTTAGATAAAATAAAGGTTATTTCTGGAATACGGATTTCAAAATTATCCAATGGTGATTTTTTCATAATTTTCTGAGGCAGTCATATTTTTGGGTAAAAAAATTAAATACTGTTTAAATATATAATGTGTTTTAGGACATCATAATATCCCAATGGTGATTTAATAAATACAATAATCCTTATGTTAGTCCAATATATGTTTTACCATTAAAATAATGTGATTTTGGGGTTGTTTGACTTACTTTACAAGGCATTAATGGACCCCTCAAGACTTATTCAACACTTTTCCTTTATAAATTAATTTCCAGGGGAGTGTGACTCCCCTCCACATAATCAACCTTATTATTTTAAGCAGTTAGGACTTTGGCCTTATAAAATAATGTTTTCCTCTTCCCTTTTCCAAAAACCATGGGCAAAAACCATGGGATGGTTTGTGGTTTGGATTAATTTAATATAAGGGGTCCCAAACCTAAATAATAAAGAATTCTCTCACCTTTCCTATATAAACCCACCCAATATCCCACTTCCTCCTCACTAAAATCCTTTGGAGTTCGTCCAAAATCTGCCCTACTATCTCTAGAAATCTCCCAAGGTTCCCCAAGCTCCCAAGAATCCTCTCACAAGCCTCTCTCTATCCTTTGGAAGCACACTTCCAAGTTAGGGTTTTTTCTTCCTTTCTCATTTTTGTCAATTTTCTTTAAGTTGTTTTGCCCTTTTAATTTCAATTATGAATGTTATAGTATGGTTTCACACCTCCCCCATACTTCCCTCTTATTGTTTGAATGATGAGAGACCCCTTTATCTCTCATTAAATGCCTCCCATGTACACCTGTTAATATGCCGAGATTCCGAAAGGAACTTCTCTCTATTATTTTACATTCAAGCAATACTTTTGTATCATGAATCTAAATTCTATTTAAATTTTTGGGAAATTTATCTATATGACCTCCTTACTATACATTACATCTAAATATAATGACTATCCCCTTTCTCTCTCATCAACCATTTTTTTATGAATTCTTATGTCACGTCGTTACGCTGCCGAAATCACACCGATTTTCTAAGCCAATGCCATTGTGTAGTGAATACCATGCCCATTTATCCATCAAGGGTATTCACCTTTATGCACATTTACTTATTGATTATAAAGTTTCATGTATGAATTCCACATTCCTTTATCATGGAATAAATTATTATGTTTTATGAATCCATGTTTTATGATCCATGTGGCACACTTATGCATGAAATGAAATGTTTAATAAGGGTGCGCCCTTATAGCTCTCCAATGCATTGGGTAAAGTATAGTATCATGATACGTCATGTGCAGTGAGTGTTGACTCATGCTAATTCAATTGAAATTAGGGTTTACTCGTGCTTTATGTGCAATGAGCATTTACTCATGATCCATGTGCAATGAGCCTTGGCTCATGCTAAATCAATGTTAAGTGTTGTTGCCACATTTCCATGTTATGATTATCATGATTTATAATGCCTTTATGTACATGTTTCTTATATGATATATTGATATTCATATTGTCTAACATGTGTTGTACTCCTCATGTTATTCAATGTGTACTCCCTTACTGGGCATTATAGCTCACCATTTTCTTATGCACGTCCTCAGGTTATCCCATGCAATGCTAAGTACGAGGGAATGTAGTGGTCATGAAAAAGATTTTTTCAGTAAAGATGTTGTATTTCATGTTTTATGTTTTTATGTAATGGTCCCAATCCCCAAATACAATAAAACTCTCGATATTCGTTTTTGTATCAATTGATGTTTTATGTAATAAATCATGTTTAAGTTTGTAATAAAAGTCGAGTTGTCATAGTTGGTATCAAAGGATATGTTTAGTTATTTTTGAGATTAGGAAACCCTTGTAAAGACTTAGAGAAAATTCTAAGTATAATAAAAACATCCCTAAGTTTTGGTATGTACTGAGAAAGTGGTTTATCAGACAAATACATCCCTATCTGGATACGAGCAGGTAGAGGCGGCTCTGGCACAGATGTATCCTAGGGGTAAAACCCGAAAACACCGCTTTGAGCTAGACTTGAATGGGAAATGGTGCACGACAACGGACCTTGCTACACTCTTGGTTACGACACTCCCGGGGGATATGTTTGGATAAATTCAAAATCTTAGCATGAACCCTTATTAAGTGAAAAAAAAATTCCCCTAAGATTATATGTTAGAAAGTAGATCATGAAAAGCGTAGATTAAATCCCATAGACTCATGAGTTAAGGAAATGAAAGTTTATTTATAAGTCATCAACTTTTGTATTTGGATTACTATTTATGTGTCACCCCTAACATTCCTTTTATTCCAGCCAATGGCTGGTAATAGGAGGACTCGAGGTAACAATCGATGTGAAGATCAGTGTGATGATTGTACTAATGAGATGCCCAATCCAATGGGAGCGGGAATCGCGAACATTGTCACTCTTCTCTCTCAGATAACTCATGTTTTGAATAGAAACACGTGTCCGAAGGGATTTTCACCCCCCTATGAAAGAACAAGTCTCTATAGAGAGCTTCATGAGACAAAGACATCCTACTTTTAGTGGATCATCCGATCCCACGATTGCTGAACAATGGATCAACTCCTTTTAAAAGATCTTCTCCATCCTTCAATGTTCTGAACAAGAGAAGGTTCTCCTGGCTGCCTATCGTATAGAGGGTGAAGCTGATCAATGGTGGACGTTGATCAAAAATGTAAAGCCTGAGGAGGAGATCGAGGAATTGGAATGGAAGGATTTCCAGAAGATGATTTTCGGGAAATATTTTCCGCGCACCCTCCAGCGTAAGATGGAAATGGACTTCCTTTCCCTCAAGCAAAAAGATGAAGAATATGTTGGAGCGTATGAGTAAAACTTCACAAGGCTTGCACGATACTCTTTCGGCTTTTTCGTTACCCATGAATTCAAGGTTGACCGCTTCTTTGGTGGGCTGAAGCCTAGCTTGCGGAAAGAATTATCGATCCGTGACTTCGACAGATATGAGGAAATTGTCCGATGTTCCCTCAAGGTTGAAATGGAGATCGACGAATCACAGAGGTATTATGGGGACAAGAAGCGTAATGTGGACTTCAATGTTGGTGGTCCGATGGATAAATCCAACGGTGCTAAGAAGATCCAGCACCCCACTTTCCAAAAGTGTTGAAAGAAGCACCCTGGAAATTGTCTTCAGGGGACGAGAAAATGCTTCAGGTGTGGAAGAGAAGGGCACCAAGCTATTAACTGTCGGTAAGAAAGACCCACAGCTACGACAGAGGAGAGGAACACTCCGTTCAAACCTCAACGTGGTGTTCAATGCTATAAATGAAAATAACCAGGTCATTTTCAAAATCAATGCCCTAATCCAAGAGTTATCGGAGGCATCCAACAACCTCCAAGACATCAAGGAAGAACTTTTTCCATCACTTCTGTTGATGTGAACCCCAAAAATGAAGTGGTGAAAGGTACGCTAGTTATTCATTAAATAATAGTGAAAATACTTTTTAATTTAGGTTCTACGCATTCTTTTATATCTCAAAAGTTCAGTAGAACAATCCCAGCACCACCCCAAATCATGGAAGTAAAGATGTCAGTGAGTACGGAAAATGGGGAAATCATTGTATCCCATGAATATAAGTCCTCCCCTGTTATAATATGTGGATTAAATTTCCCGGCGAACCTCGCCATACTCCCTATGGTGAAATTTGATGCAATTCATGGCATGGATTGTCTTTCCTTATATAGAGCCAATATAAATTGTTGGGAGAGGGAAATCACACTCCATATGAAGAATCAACCCCCGATTCTTTACAAGTGTCAGGTGGAAGATGAATCTCTTTTAGCTCCATCATCTCAAGCATGGATATTACCACCTTATGAGCACATGTATTTGGATCAGATGATTGATTCCATGGAAGAAACCATCCTTGAAGAAATGCCTATTGTGAGGGAATTCTTTGAAGTGTTTCCCGAGGTACTGCCTGGTCTTCCTCCTAGAAGATATGTTGAGTTCTCAATTGAAATTATACCTGGGGTGCTACCAATATCCAAGACTCCATATAGAATGGATTTTTTTGAACTTGAAGAGGTGAAGAAACAACTACAGGAGAATCTGGATAAGGAGTTTATACGCCCAAGTGCATCACCATGTGGTGCACCAGTCCTCTTCGTCAAGAAGAAGGATGGGTCAATGTGGCATTGCATCGATTATCATGAACTTAAAAAATTCACGATAAAGAACATGTATCCTCTCCCAAGAATATATGACTTGTTTGATCAGCTACGTGGAGCACAATACTTCTCCAAGGTGGACTTGTGGTCGGGATATTATCAAGTAATGGTGAAGAAGGAAGATGTCCCCAAGACTGCTTTCCGTACAAGATATAGTCACTATGAATTCATAGTAATGCCTTTCAGACTCACCAATTCTCCAGAAATATTCATGGACATGATGAATAGAGTCTTTAGAGATTAATTTGACAAATTTTTTGTAGTCTTTATAGATGATATTCTAATATGCTCCAAAACCAAGGAGGATCATGAGGAGCATTTAAAAAATGTACTAGAGAATTTTCGCAAGGAAAGCTCTATGAAAAGTATAGAAAGTGTGAGTTATGGTTGAAGGAAGTCTCATTCGTGGGCCATATCATCACATGCAATGGGATATCTATGGATCCCTCCAAAACAGATGCAATTGTGGGATGGCTGAGGCCAACATCGGTAGCGGATATCCGTAGCTTCTTGGGGTTAGATGGATATTATCGATGATTTGTGAGAAATTTCTCACGATTATCTAACCCTCTTTCCAAGCTAACTCAAAAGGGAGTAATGTTTTCTTGGAGTGATGAATGCGAAGACAGCTTCAAGGAGTTGAAAAGGAGGCTTATCACTGCACTCGTGCTCACTTTACCCACAAGTGGGGAACTTTTTTTGGTATTCAATGATGCTTCAAAGAAGGGATTAGGTTGTGTGCTAATGCAGAATGATAAAGTGATATCCTATGCCTTAAGACAGTTGAAAATCCATGAGCGAAACTATCCAACACACGATCTGGAGTTGGCGGCTGTGATCTTTGCCTTGAAAATCTGGCGGCATTATCTCTATGGAGAGAAATGTGAGATATATACTAACCACAAGAGTCTTAAATATATATTCACGCCAAAAGAGCTTAATATGCGCCAGAGAAGATGGATAGAGCTCATCATGGATTATGACTGTTCAATACATTACCACCCTAGGAAAGCGAACAAGGTGGCATATGCCCTAAGTAGAAAGGATCCCACGATTCTATCAATGATGATAATTGAGAAGGATACAATCTTCATAGACTTGATGAAGATGGACATGAGAATCATAGAGAATGGAACATCATCAATCCTTTCACAAATGATTGCTCAACCATCTCTTTTGGAAAGGATAAAAGATTATCAAAAGGATGATCTGGGAATTTAGGAAAAAGTGGAGGCTATCAAAAATCGTAAATCCTCAGAGTTTAATGTTAATGAAGAAGGAATTGTGCATTTTGGGAAATGAATATGTGTTCTATCGTGTCCGGAGCTGAAGAATGAACTTTTGGATGATTCACATAGTTCAAATTTCTCTATTCACCCAGGGAGCACAAAGATGTATCGTGATATCCAGGAAATCTTTTGGTTGGATAATATGAAGAAGGAGATCACTGAATATACATCAATATGTCTGGTGTGTCAGCAAGTGAAGGCAGAGAAGTAGCAGTCTAAGGGGATGATGAAACCATTGCCCATACTAGTATGGAAAAGGGAGAACATCACCATGGACTTTGTCACCGGACATCCAAAGGAAACAATGCAATCTGGGTTGTTGTAGATCGTCATACAAAAACTGCACACTTCATTGCTCGTCGGGAGGATTTCTCATTGGATCAACTGGCACAGATATATATCTGGGAAGTGGTAAGTTTACATGGATTAACACTATCTATTGTGTCTGACCGAGATCCAATATTCACCTCTATGTCTTGGAAGAGTCTTCAACATGCTCTGAATACTAAACTGAACATCAGTACGGCCTATCATCCTCAAACTGATGGCCAATCCGACCAGACTATCCAAACACTTGAGGATATGTTGAGATCCTACTCAATGGACTTTAAAAGAGGATGAGATCAACATCTTCCTCTTGTTGAGTTCTCTTATAATAACAGTTTCCACTTGAGCATCCAAATGGCACCATATGATGCCCTGTTTGGGAAAAGGTGCAGAACACCGGCATGTTGGTATGAGGTCGGTGAACGTAAGCTACTTGGACTAGAAATGGTCGAGGAAATGGAAGAGAATGTGAAAACCATTCAGCATCATATCAAAAAAGCTCAGAGTTGACAGAAGTGTTATACAGATAACCGTCTATGAGACCATGAGTTTAAAGTTGGAGACATGGTTTTTCTACGCATATCTCCATGGAAGAAGGTCATGAGGTTTGGAAGGAAAGGGAAGTTAAGTCCAAGGTACATCGGCCCCTTCGAGCTTCTTGATCGTGCCAGGGCTGTGGCCTATCGACTAGCACTTCCACCTATTATGTCTAAAGTACATGATGTCTTTCATGTATCCCTCTTAAGGAAGTACATACCGGACCCTTCACATGTACTCTCTTCTGAGTTGGTACAATTGGAAGATGATCTTTCTTATGAGGAGCAACCAGTGAAGATCTATCATATAGAAAAAGTTCTATGAAATAATACAATTCCCCTTGTTATGGTGTTGTGGGGAAACCACAAGTTTGAAGAAGCAACTTGGGAATCAGAGGATATGATGAAGCTGAGTTACCCACATTTGTTTTAGTGTGGGAAAAGGAAAATTTCGAGGGCGAAATTTCATAAGGGGGATATTATAACGACCCAAAGTTTCATTAATGGAAATTCCACTTGATCTAATTAAATGTCTCTTTATGTTTTTATAAGTTGTCAACTTCTTTGGTTTTATGTTAAGAACTCCGACTGTTGTTAATATAGCCGTTGAACAGTGATCACATGATTAGTATAAATATAGGACCATAATAAATCCAATTTACTCAGACAAAAGATGTGATGGCCTCATCCAGTAGAATTGCCCCTTACGAAGCCCATTTGTCATAGATCGGAAAAGAGGTGGCATCCTTGGGCTTCTCCCTTGACCATGCCCAAGCTGAGCTTCACCATGTCAAGCTCCAACGGGACCGTCTACGGGAAAAGTGGAAGTTGATAGAAATTACCACTTGAGCGATGCTATCCAGGCCTCCCCAAGAGTCTGTCACCATCGCACACCTTACCCTTAGGTCTTATGAAGCTATTTTAAGGGGTTATGTAACAAATAATTAGTACTATGTTCATGTACATTATTTTTTTGTATATAATAATTGATAAAATTTCTAGTCATTTTTGATACATTGTAAATAGTTATTAAAGTACAAATGGTGTTTTTAGTTATTATTTAATTAAGAAATATATTTTATTAAATTAAGGTATTTTTGAATTAAATAATATTTTAATAAAATAATAATAATATTATTAAATTAATTTTTATTAAATATAAATGATCTTATAATTTTATGAACGCAATTAAAAATATATTAAGGTTTGAAAGCCATTTCTGTCAAAACCAGTGAATTTTTTATAAATGTTGGTTTTTATTTTAAAAGTGAAAATTAAGATATTTATAAAATTATTTAGAGAAAATAAATGTTATTTCTGGAATCAGGACATTGAAATTATCCAACAGTGATTTTTTCATAATTTTCTGAGACAGTCAATTGTTTTGGGTAAAAATTAAATACCATTTAAATATATAATGTGTTTATGACATCATAATGACCCAATGGTGATGTAACAAAATACTATAATCCTTATGTTCGTCCAATATATGTTTTACCATTAAAATAATGTTATTTTGGGTTTTTTGACTTACTTTTCAAAGCATTAATGGACCCCTCAAGACTTATTCAACACTTTTCCTTTTTAAACTAATTTCCATGGGAGTGTGACTCATCTCCACATAAGCTACCATATTATTTTAAGAAGTTCGGACTATGGCCTTATAAAACATTGTTTTCCTCTTCCCATTTCCAAAAACAATGGTCAAAAACCATGGGATGGTTTGTGGTTTGGATTAATTTAATATAAGGGGTACCAAACCTAAATAATAAAGAATTATCTCACCTTTCCTATATAAACCCACCCAAGATCCCACTTTCTCCTCACTAAAATCATTTTGAGTTCGTCCAACCTCTTCCCTAATCTCTCTATAATCCTCCCAAGGTTCCCCAAGCTCCCAAGAAGCCTCTCACAAGCCTCTCTCTAGCCTTTGGAAGCACACATCCACGTAATGGTTTTTTCTTCCTTTCTCATTTTTGTCATTTATCATTATGTTTTTTTCCCTTTTAATTTCAATTATGAATATTGGGGTATGGTTTCAAGCCTCCCCAATACTTCCATCTTATTGTCTGAATGATGGGAGACCCCTTTATCTCTCATTAAATGCCTCCCATGTACACCCATTACTATGCCGAAATTTCGAGAGGAACTTCTCTCTCTTCTTTTACATTCAAGCAATACTTTTGTATCATGAATCTAAATTCCATTTCAATTGTTGGGAAATGTATCTATATGACCTCCTTACTGTCCATTACATTTAAATATGATGAGGAACCCCTTTCTATCTCATAACCCATTTTTTTATAAATTCTTATGTCACGTCGTTACGATGGCAAAATCACACTGATTTTCTATGCCAATGCCATTGTGTAGTGAATACCATGCCCATTTCTCCATCAAAGGTATTCACCTATATGCATACTTACTTATTGATTATAAAGTATCATGTATGAATTCCACATTCCTTTATCGTGGAATAAATGATTATGTTTTATGAATCCATGTTTTATGATCCATGTGGCACACTTATTCATGAAATGAAATGTTTAAGAAAGGTGCGCCCTTATAGCGCTCCAATGCAATGGGTAATGTATAGTATCATGATACGTCATGTGAAATGAGTGTTGACACATGATAATTCAAGATAAATGAAGGTTTACTCGTGCTTTATGTGCAATTAGGATTCACTCATGCTCCATGTGAAATGAGCCTTGGCTCATGCTAATTCCATGTTAAGTGTTGTTTCCACATTTCCATGTTATGATTATCATGATTCATCATGACTTTATGTTAATGTTTAATATATGCTCTATTGATATGCCTATTGTCTAACATGTATTTTACTCCTCATGTTATTCCATGTGTACTCCCTTACTGGGCTTTATAGCTCACTCTTTTCTTATGCATGTCCTCAGGTTATCCCATGCAATACTAACTACGAGGGAATGTAATGGTCATGTAAAGAATGTTTTCAATAAAGATGTTGTATTTCATGTTTTAAGTTTTTATGTAATGGTCCTAATCCCCAAAGTCACTATAGCTCTGAATCTTCTTTGTTTTATCAAGTGATGTTTTATGTAATAAATCATGTTTAAGTGTTTAATAAAAGCAGGTTTGTCATAAGGCATACTCCTATAGCTTCCATTAGTCACTCTACACCTACCCTTCATGTTGGGTTCTTAGCAGATAGATTTTCATAGACCTTTGTACTTTCTTTTTTTCTCTAATCTTTGATTCCGTTGTATTCTAACCCATTTACTTATATATTGTACTGAAATAATTTATATGGTTGTATTAATGGCATGATCATTTTCCTTTTTAGTATTTTTGGTTGGGATTAAGAGTGTGAGTTCGTAAAAGTATTCATAAACTGCCTCCCACTTATAAGTTAATGCCTTCTGTGATAGTCACCAGTCCCTGTCTTTTTGGTGGTGTGCTTGGGGTAGTGGCGGCATGGGCTAGCGGGAATGGTAGTGACATAAATATATAATAATGTTTTTCCCATAATATCAATAAATACCTGGGTAAAACTAATAAACTAAAAAAAATCTATAAAACAATTTAACATATTATTTATAATATGTGTTTCAAGAAAAGAATTAAAATAAATACATCTAACATTTTATGAATTTTTAAAAATTAAAAATATATATATATATATATGTTACCTGTGATATTAAGAAATTAATATAGTATATTTACCTAAATTATATCCTCATGATTGTTATATATGGCACAAACCAAGTGTATGAAATCCTCATCAATATTCTCTATTAATATTTCTGTGGAAGTAGGGATCTCACATAAATCATCATCACCAAAAAATATATTTTTTCTTATAAAACAATAAACCCCTACGTATTTGATGGATCAAGAGTATATAAAATTTTCTTTTTGTGTGTTTTCATGAAAAAAGGATTGGTTGTGAATTCCAATATATTTATATTAATTATTTTCATACCTAATTATTCTTGTCTACAATTATTGTTATCGATAACCAATTTATAGTTAAACACTGGTACTAAAAATTTAATTTAATCAACATCCCATATTTCTTCAATGATTAAGTAATATGTACTTGATATGTAGATTGGGTATCTTTATTTGGAAATTGAAAAATGCATTACTTCTATGAATAAGAATACACTACTATTATGAATAGAACTTATATTATCTCGGTCGTTCATATGAAATGTATATCCATTAATGTCAGACCCAATCCATGTTATCGAATTTAAACATGGGTTTCCTTCTAACGGTCACATTGTTTCCAATACATCTGATCTACCATGCATAGTCTCTTTAAACTATGGAAGAATGGTTTTTTTATGTTCATTTAAAATCTTAATATATTTAGTCCTTGGATAATATTGTTTCAAGACTTTAATATGAAAAGTTATTTATGGTTGAGCATTAGCTATTTTATTCAAGATGAATAAATATTGATTTTTATCTTCTCACTTGTTTGTGATTTTACATTCAAGCCATAGATCCACATTCCCCCATAATTGACTTGTTCATGGTGAGATGTAGACAAACTGATGTTCTCCTATTAAAACAAGCAGCTTGTACAAAATCTAAAAACTACTTATAAATATAATTCTAAATAATGGAGGATTTGTTTAGATAATGATTATTAACATATACATTCAATATATCCATATTCCTTACAAAATGATATATAAAACAAAGAAATACTGGTCAGAAATCATTTTTTCTCACAGAAAATGAACTTTTAAATTCACCATGATATAGAAAAAGATATAGGAAATTACAATTCCAGATGATACAGTATAGAAATTTCATTATTCTCCAAATTTATCAATGAAAACAAATCAACCAGTTTGTTAAAAATTAAATTGAAAAAATAAAACACAATCATGATAATCATTTTCTATTGGATGAGAAATATTATTTTCAATGAAATGGGTAGGATTTATTGCATCATGAATTGACAATCATGAGATGTCATGTCTAATAACTTCAAATAATTTAGTGACCCATAACCTTTTGACATTGATGAATAACCATGAATCAATTTGATACCATAGAGGCACTGAAAAAGCATAATTTTATACATTTTAGATAATGTATGAAAAGTTGGAGTACGGTATGTTCATCATTCATTAAGAGTGGGAGGTAATTTTAAACACATTCCCATTGAGTGTAAGTCCAATATTACATTCAAACTATCTTTATTATTTCAATTAATATATAACAAAATCTCAATCATGAGGTCAAATATATTATTCTTCACAGAAATGACATCAATGTTATATTTGACTAATGATATATCTAATATGGAAGCTCAAAAAATATTGATCATTTCTTCCTAATATTTATATCATTACCAGATCATTGAGTCTATTTGAATGTGATTTCATTTTTTCACCATCATTAAATATTGATTGGTGTACAATCATTTTTGAGCAATATAAAATTCTTGTGAGCCACTGAATTCATTTTTTTTAATATTCTATAAGTTTGATCCATATACAAAAACATCTAATGGCCTAGTATTCTATTTTTTTCTCAGGATGTAATTGATAATATGATGTTTTTTTCACAAACTGGACATGATTTATTCCCCTTAATACTACATCTAAACAAATTTCCATATATTGGGAATCAATTTATAGTTAACATAATCATCACATTTAGTAGAAAATGATCCATTTTATAAAAATCAAAAACCCTAATACCTTCCTCCCATAAAAGTTTAAAATCTTAAATTAATGGTTATAAAAAACATCAATAATATTTTTAGGTTGTTTTGGTCCATAAATAATTAAAATTAACATGATATATTCCATACTAATAAAAAATTTTGGTGATTAGTTGTAGATTACTAATAAAACAGACTATGGACTATTTTTGCTACAAAATATTCGATATAGATTCATTCTATCAGTTCACAATCCATGTCTATAATTTAAAACATCATTTACAAATGTAAGAAATTGTTGATCAATTGTATTTCACTATGGACAATCAGTTGGATAACATAAATTTACATTATATATCTACTCATCTATATATCATCTTATCCTTTTTTTCATAAATTGAATTTTTAAACAAATGTTTCAATTGAGGAATTTTAGGAAGGTAACAAATTTCTTTAGAATGAGTTATTTTAATAATTAAATCATTTGGTGATTTTTATTTCAATATATACAATGATTTTCCATATTTATGACACTCTAACAGACCAATATATTCCTTCATGTATAACACACAATCATTCGAGTAATATTTTTTCTTCTTCTACCCCAAACCCATCAGGAAAAATATTTTGTTCGCATTATAATTTAAATTTCGAAGATCATTGTCTTTTGGAAGAATATATTTCAAAAAATGTAGTAACTTTATAAAATTCTTGACACACCATCCCCTTTTCACCTTCAAGTTAATCAATCATAACACTATTTATTAAAATGTAAATTCTATATAACATGGATATAATGTTTTTTCAGAATCACCATATTGATTCTCTACTATTTTTTCTTTATTAAATGATAATAATATAATATCTTAAATAATTTCATCAATTTGTCTAGAATTATCATCTTTGAAATCATCATCATCAATAGATCTTGAATTATTCCCAATTTTTGCATGCTGGATCCAAGGGTTGTAACTTGGATTAAAACCATGATAATTTAAAAGATCTTTGATTTATTTGTTATTTTAATTCTTCATATTTAAATATTTTAAGCATGGATATAAAATTAGGTTGTTGAATGGAACTTTGGATTAGAAAATTATAAAAAAAACATCAACGCCTTCCACATATTCATCCATTTTTCATAGAGAGGTAAACTAACATTGAATCATTATTAGCTAAAAAATAAAAAAAAATTTAAAATAGGTTATTTTATTTTGAAATTTAATTTAATGTTTAATTTTATAAATAGAAATAAAAAAATACCATGAAATATTTCATAAAAAATATGACATATTTGATAAAAATGTATTACATTGAATATATTTAATTTCTTTTATTTCATAAATATTTTAAAATTATAATGAAATAATTATCATAAACTACATATGTATTATTAATAATTAATATTCAAGCTTCAAAATCCACTAAACCTTCAAAATACTCATTCACAATACATTTAAAAAACATACCTTAGAAACACAACAATCAGAAAACAAACATTATTTATAACACAAATTTGTCAAATAATATTTTAACTAAACCTTAATCTAAAAATTATTTCATAAAGTAAAATATATCTTACATGTGAGAATAATTGGAACTATGAATGCAAATCTAAAAGGGAAGGTGCGTAAATGGAAAATCAAATAGAACATCAAAACTAGAAAATATAAATGAAAATACTAGGGATGCACTAAAAATGAAAATAATAAACCCAATACATACATTGATATTGGAAGGAGGGATATTGATAATGTGACAACAGTGGGAAGACCGTATAGAGGGAACTAAATTGGTGGTTGATAATGGTAGAGGTTGGAAAACAATGGTTAATGCTAATTGATAAAGAATTGATGCCACTGAATCAATGAATGAAGGGTTAGGGTTCACTCTTTGAGAAACAATCTATAGGTTCCACATGAATTAATGAACAAAAAATTACTCATCCTATCATTTCATAAAAATTTTAATGTGTTTTAAATTATTTTATTTAATAACTGATGTAAAACCACATTTTTTTTACATCAGTTATTAAATAAATGAGGGGGAAAATAGGTTTTCAACATCAGTTTTTGTTATTAAATAAAAAACATTTATAATATATGCCACATATTTCTCAAATAAATTATAAAATAACTGATGAGTAAAATAATTTATAACATTGGTTATAAATAACCAATGCGAAAAATTCATCATCTTAAATGTATTTTTCTCTAGTGAACTAGATTTCATAGTAAACTCTACATGCTTCATAAAATAAAAAAATAATTATTCCCCACCCCTTAATTTAAAAAATAGGTATATTAAAAATAAATTTTTTATCCCACTCATTAAAAATTAAGGAAACCATATCAACATTCCATCCTAACAATTCATGATCCATTAAATCACAACCACCGCGTAAAAATATATGAAAGAACATTGGAGAAAAAGAATCTGAAATATGAATATAGGAGTTATGAATCCACCTAAATATTAACAAATAAGAAATAATTATTACACTAATAAACTCTAAAATTTAACATATCTAATGATCCCCATAAATATTTCCCTAAAAAATTTTATCTCATGACTAACTCTGTATGTAAAAAATCATTTCTTGAAAAAATATTTTATCTTTAAAACTCATGATGATATGTAATTGGTGCGTCCATAATTTCTTTTCCAAAATATATTTATTAAAATTTCCGATGTTTTTAAATCCCAAATCACATGAGACCTTGATAAAATACAACTTCTCCAAAGAGAGACCATGTTTTTTCCACCTTATTTCCCCCACCATAAATTTGAAAACGTTTTATGAATTTAATCAATAATATTTTATTTTATTTTAAACCAATACATTAAATATGTAAGATTATATTGGTCCACTACATTGATCAATAAATAATTTTGCAACATTGATTGGAACTTCCCCCTAAAACCACGAATATGCTTCCAGACCCTCAGATGAATTGATTTAACAAATTATTTTCTTGACCTCCTAATAATGATTGGAAGAATATGATATTTTTTATCAATCTCAACCAATTATGTTACACTGATTCTTTTTAAATTAATTAATTGATTAATTAATTGGTCTTTATTTTATCTATGGAGTTTCAAGTGTGACCATTTGAAATATTTTAATTTTTTAAGAAATTTGGCCAACCTCACTATTAGTTCATGGTTATTAAAAATAGTATAGAGACTAAAAATTGAGTCAATGATTTATAGATGTTTTAAAGACTATTTTTGAATGGATTTCTAACATTTCAATCTAAGAATGTGAGTTCCATGTGTTCCAAGTGAAGGGATCATGTTTGGCGTACAGTTTAGGTAAACCATGTGGCAGCCATACAACACACCTAGAGTCTTATAAAAATAAAAATTTAAAATTTTACCACCTTTTCTTTATCCAGATTAATTCTCACTCTTTTATTTAACCCCACATACATGAAACATTAATTAATAACTCCCACGTTTATATTCACCCCCTTACGACCTCCCCCCCTTGGAGATTTCTCAAACAATTATGAGTGGATATCCGTTTAGGTAATGTTCTATTCTCTCCTACTCCTATAATACTTCTGTCTTGTTGGATATTACCACCACCCTATCACTATATGTACCCTAATTTAGCATTATTTGGTGTTTTATATTCCAAATTTTTCCGAATTTTATTATTAGGGTGTCTGATATTATGGAATGACCTTCCACCTGTTGTTGTAGGAGGTTTTTCATTGCATGTGCTCACCCTAGGTAGGTGTTTTCCTTATTTTTCTTTTCCATAATATAATTAATGTTCTAAGGAGATTTAAATTGGATTTATTTAAATTAATATATTCAATTTAAGTACAATTTTAATTTGTCATTGTATGTTGATCATGTTTTAAGGAATTAAAATATATTTCTAATTGGGTTCTTATGGATTTTTTCATTATTTCCATCTTATTTCAAAGAATAGATTATATTTTTATCCATAAAATATTTATGGTGATTTTCATTAAGTAATTAGGTATTTAAAAATTATTTGGGGTTATTCCTGAAGTTTCATTGGCTGTAACCTGAGTTCAAATGGTTATTATTTGGTGTTTCTTTATTTGAGGAGTTTTACTGTGTGGAATTATTTTTTCCTCATGTTATTTGATTATGACTGATATTATGAATGTCTCTTGACATGTTTGGTGCTTGTACACATATATATAAATATATATATGTACACATGTTAACATATTCACATGAAAAAATGTGAATATGTGAATTGAGATATATATATATATATAAGTGAATATGTGTATAATGTTTAGATTGTAAATACGAGAAATATAATTTATATATTTGAATTTGATTTAAAAAAATGTCTTCAAAGAGATATTTTTAAAAGGTTTTGTTTTCATTAAAAATAATTTGATCTTACCAAATGTTTTTGAAAAAGCCTTAAGTGTTTTATTATTTTTAGGTGATCTTTCAAAGGGGATTTAGAAATGAGAAATGGTTTCGAACAAATATATTTATTATGGGATGTTATTGGTGATGTGTGTTTTTTAGTTGGCACATGGGATATCATTTGTAGGATGGTAATAAGAGAGGTGATGCTCTAGAATAGTGTTTGTACTAGCTATGGGGTTATTGTTAGTGAGACTATGAGGGATCCTGAGTTTCGTTTACTTTTTCAGGTCACATAGTCATCTAATATTCCATGAGTGATCCGTTTACCTTCAGAACCTATAAGTCAGAGATCCTCCCAGTATATTTTAGATTATTGTTGTGGTGTTACATATAGCTTGGTTCCCACTATCACTTTTATGGATAATGTCGTGATTGTTTACCTTTAACCTTATTCATTTTTATTTCATACTTATTCTAAATTTTAGTATTTTATTTGGACTAATTTACTAATTACTTTACTATTTTTTCATTTTTTTATATTGGGTTTTTTTATTGGGGTTTTTTAAAACTATGTAAAAACGGGGAATTTTAAAAGCATGGTTCACATGGTATTAATTTTTAATGCATATTCGAATGTGGGTTAAAAAAGTTATTTCTAATTGTGTGAATTTAATATATGGAACATAGGCTTAGAAGATGATTTAAAAGTGATTGTTATAATTTAAAAAGAATATGAACTAATATTTTTATAAAATCATTGATTATAATGTTTTGTTTTCATGGGTCACTTATAGAATATATATTCTTAAAGTATTCAAAACTATAATTTTTTTTAAAAGGCATGCATGGAATCTGTGGTGATTCCCTATTAGGCTATCGATCTCTCACCCTACTCACACCACTTGGTGTTTGTAGACTAAGTGAATTTGTAGGTTTTAGGCGTGATTCTCTGAATGTTATCTAATTTTGAATAGTGTGTGACCTCATGTCACATTGAATAGTTATCCAGGTTTGTCAGTTTTTATTTTTAGTTTTTTAATAGCTTCAAACACATAGGTTATTTCTCACTTTTAGTTATGGTTATTGGTGGCACACAATATTAGTGGAGGTTGTGGTGGAACAAGGGACTATTTGTCTGAGGGAATTAGAAGGGGAGCCATGGGATTTATTTATCATTTTTAATATATATAGCGTGTTAAATTTTTTTAAGTTTTTATTAATCTTATTATTTTTCTTTTGTGTGACCTACAGACGGGTCATGCCAGAATTTTGGTAGAATATAAAAGATTATTAAATTATCATTATATCAGTGAAAAAATACCCAATAATTACTTTATATGACTATGATACTTATTTTTATCCCAGGGGGTTCAAGAAGATCCCTTGGGTTAGTGGAGATTTAGTTCGGTTGTCGATTCAGCTGGCATCCCCAGTCAGTTCTTTTAAATAGTATTATAATCAAGGTTATTATGGAGACCTAGGTTTCAAGGAGCCCTTTATCAATTGTGTATATCGAAGTAGGATGAAAATAGGGGGTTATTTTACTTTTATAATTTTAAATAAATAATGAAATAAAATTATGTGATAAATAAATTTAAGGAGTAATCAAAATGAAAAATAAATGATATGGAACGGTGATAAAGTAGTTCAACCTATAACTCAATATATGTTCCAAAAAATCCTCCCCTAAAAGGCTTGAGGGCTCTATCATCCCTTGTACTTAACAGTAGCCAATATACTAAAAAAACTTTTCTTTAAATTAGTAATAGTATGAATCCCAATATAGAGTAAGGATCTTTTTTTAAGTGGTTTTAATATGAAACCAAAAACACTCACATTATAGTTATTGAGAACTCATGTGAAAGAATAATATTAACTAAAATGTCATCATTAAGTGACTAATATTTTCCAACCCTTCTTAGGTGTGTGTTTAGACTTTGGAGTTCCATTGATTATTTTTGAGGTTCTATGAATCTAAATGATCCATTATGAGGTGAGAGATGCCAAAGTGGACAACTTTAAACAACTATTTTAATTTTTTTAAAATTCCATTGGTCAGCCACTAGGATCCACTAGTTTTTTGGTGGGTGAGGTTGTGTGCAAGTGCCACTGTATTTATTTCACTAGTAGGTGTGTGAGGAAAGAAAATGTGAAGGTTCCACTACCTAACACACTAGTTGGCTAGTGGTTGGACTTCGGTTGTTCGGTGAAGTTAGATAGTGTGCACAATCCACTATCCAACACACCAAATAGCTGTTAGTTTTTCTCCTACTTAATAGTAAAAATTTCTAAGGAAGGACTTCAAATTGTCCCTCTAAACTCCTCTTGAACCAATTGATTGACCAACTAACATCCTAATATGGTATCCAAAAAATATTAGATGAAACAACATCATGTAAAATCATAAGAATCATATGAGGTGTCTGTGAATATTAAAACAACAATGAGAGTGATAAGTACAACTACATTCCCCTTTTTGATGATCATAAATAGTTAAAATAAAGGGTATGTTAGGAATAAGTAAAAATAAAAAGTCATGATTCATTTTAAATAAAAATATATATTATAATTTCTAAATAAATTTCAATATTTCATAATGAAATATAAAATCAAAATGTTCTAAATTAAGGGGCTTTATTAAAATATTATCTAATTAAAGATATATTATAATAAATTCTAACAATATATAAATCATTTTAATGTTATTTATAAAACTTTGGTGCATAAAATGAATGTTCTTGGTATGTGAATGTTGAATGGGATTCCTAAAAATACTAATTCCACTAATTTTATCACATTTATTGGAAAAAGTACGTATGTTGTTCTGTAATTTAAGAGAGTGTTTTAATCGAAATTATTTGGGCACAACATCTTCTTACAGCTATATATTCTTATTAATTAATTAAAAGAGAAATAGATTTTTCTTATTCCAATTCTAATAGAATAATAATTTTCTATGTATGTGGAATGTTTCACTTGTACATTTCCAATCTACATGGAATCCATGAAAATCATCATCCAAAAATCTAGTAAGTTTGAAGGAAGATTTTTTAGAGAAAATAACCTATGGTTTTTAAAAACATTCAAATATTGAAAAATTATTTTTAATATATTTTAAATTTGTTTCTTTAGTATTGGATTGAAAAAAATCACAATGAAGAACACTGAACAAAATTTCTTTTAGGGTCTTAGTAATGTAAAAAATCGACCCAATAATGACTTTTAAGATCTTATTATGAATTTATTTATAATATTCATCCACTACTATCCTACAAATAAGTAATTATATGTGTCTTTATTTCCATAAACATGACCCCTTCCAAAATTATATAATAGTTCAATTGTGTATTTAATTTTTCATATAAAAATATAAATCATATTTTATGGAATTTTCAAACTAATGAAAAATATTAACTCTCCAATAAAACTCATCTCAAATTATTTTCTCATAAAATTTTAAAATTAATTAGGAATAGTTTATTTTTTAAAAACGAAAATAAAATCATTGATCTGTGTTTTAACAATTAATAAATCCATTGAAATATATTTTAAAAATAAAGTAGAATTAGATATTTCCAATGATAAAATCATTTTCTAAGAGGTATTTAGATAACCGCTCATATAAAATACAAGGTAGTTGTTCTAAAACATAAAGATACTTGGTTCACTTAAATATATGATTTTCATACTTTGAATCTTCAAAACTATGAGGTTTTCGATAAAAATAATTTTGGAAATAAAACAATTCAAAAATCACTGCTAACATCCTTTTGGGATATATTATAACTAAAATTGTTGGATAATGTCAATAAGGTTCTAATAGAATCAATCCATTTGAAGGGTAAAATGGTCTCACCATAAACACTATCGTATTATTGATTATTTCTATTTGTTGTGATTCTAGATTTTTTATGAGGGATGTTGACTTGCTCAGCTAACATATTCCTAGAAAACCATCAGGTGCCAATAATAGGATGTTCATCATGTCTTTAAAAAAGATTTCAAATTTTGTTTATTTTAAATTTGTTTAACTATTACTTCATTACATGTTGAATGGTTTCATTATTAACGGAATTGTCAATATTTATGGGTTCTATGTGCGAAATAAAATCATGATGTTCATCCACATTTCAAACCGATCTTCTAGTACATCTTCCATCTTGAAAATTAGTGATATTATTTCTAAAGGATGGTATTTAGTGTTCACCATTGCATTGGTTAAATGGTATTAAAGGTTTTTATTTCTAAAATTCAATTTCATTAAAAGTATTGGGTTCATTTAAGGTTAAATTATCTTGTTCAAATTTAACTTCATCAAATTCGGGATTATATTTCGTTAATATCATTAAATTTGATTTAAATTGATTTTATTATTATCTTTTTCCTTTTATTAAAGATGAGATGTTTTAGAAACCCCAAATATAGTATCCCATAGCCAATTTTTACTTTATTATATTGGTACAAGATACATGGAAACTCACCACACAGGATCAATCAGTTGAGTAGTCTAGGGAAAATAGATATATACAATATTTCTATATAACATTGAAAATAAAAAATATATATATCCTCTAAAACAGTATGGTATCCTTTATATAATTCATAATATCCTTCTTAAAATCATGGATAAAGGGAAATAAAAAAATGGTGAGCTCAGATTCTAATTAAGGGTTATGTACAGCAGAATCTATCATGAGTAAATAAGGTATAATAAATAAGGTGGAGTGGATAATCAAAACACATGTCATTAAATGAACAGTTGAGTTAAATAACAATCCATGACTAAAATGAACATAACAAAAACACATCGATAATGATAATTTGATTGTAATTAAATGAGATTCATAATTTTGAAACTTCATGATCAATTCCTCTCGACCAAGATATCATGAATCTTTTTATCACCACCTCTCAACCAAGACATCATTCTAAATAATTCATTAGGAAAAAACCAAATACCCATATAATATCAAATTACTATTATTCTGTCTCATGAGACCTATAGATTCATTGTGGGGTTATCTATATCTGGGCCCAAGGCATCACTTCTATGTCCAATGCATTATTTATATTATGAATGATCAATTCAATTCACTATAAAAATTCATTTTATGTCAATAATTATCTGTATTGAATCAAGAATATGTAACCAAAATACTTAATCATCATAAAACATCTCATTAAACAATAAATATGATATCATTGGATCAGATGCCAGATAAAATCAATGGGGTTTTCCAAGATTAAAATCGCTTTAAAATATTAATAGAACATTTCTTGAGGAAAATACACTTTCCATTTTGAAAATAACACTTATTTAAAACATAAAAATTTCCACAATATTAGTAAATCATATTATTTGAATATAACAATGTAAAATTTAAAAACAATAATCAAAGTAAAGAGTAGTCATGATTGAGGAAAATTTTGTTCGTATAGTGTTCACTATATCATGGAATTTTTTCACACTTTTGGTAAAAAGTACCTCACTTAACAAATTGTAAGAATATTATTTTAAAAATATATATATAAGATCAAAAATTGGTAAGTATTACTTTATAAAATCATATGATAATAGTTATAATATTCGTTAAACCCTTTTAATGAAAATTTGCACATTGAAGAATATGATTCCCAAACGAATAGAAAATTAAGTCCTATTTTCATAAAAACATTTTTCAAAAAAAAAATTAATTATTAAATATATGAAAATGGTAATATTAATTAAAACAATAAATGGGTTTTAAGATAATTATCATATATTTTCCCTAAAAAAATTTAAGCAATAATAATCCTAAAATAAAATGAGATTGTGAAAGATATCCTTTACCCCATGTTTGAATTTCCTCAAAATTTATCTAAATTTCCTATATAATAAATTTATATTTCTAATACATCAATAAAAGAAAAATATTAATGCATATAATATCACATATTATCCACTTATATCATTCCAATGCCCATTTATTAATAATTTTTTATTAATATCATTATTTTTTGGTGTTTACTATTTCATTTGTCATCTAAGATTTGGTTTCTTAGTTTCGTTCCTTGATTATTAATCATATTAACACAACATCAACAATTTAAATAACTATATAATTATCAAATATATTTATTATATTCATATTTAAAATCATCTGTGAAAGGTGGACATTAAGAATGAAATACATCGCTTTATGGAGGTGGTAGTCCACAAGTATACACGAGTGACACTATAATTTTTTAATGAGTGGAAGGGTAAGATATTCTATGATATATTATATTTAAAAACATAATTATATAATAAAAATTATATATTTTTTAATTTCCATCTTTATAACCATTCAAGTAAAATTGTGCTGAAAAACGAATTACATCGTTCTGTAGTGACAATAGGTCGTACGTACGCCCGGGCGATGTTTTTACAATCTATGGGGTGATAAAGAGGATAATTTTTTTACCATAATCATAATAAAATATAATTATATTTATTTTACTGTATTAATTATTTTTTTACAGGTACAATTGATTTATATAATGTAGAATAAGAAATAAATTTGAAAGTACTCAGTTAAGAGGTAAACTTATTCAGTGAAAAACATCCTTTATATTACACCTTAATCCTTATAAGGATATTATTTTCGAATAAAAAATTATATAGGACATGGGTAATGAATATTTTATGTTATTAGTGTAGTGATTGTTAATAATGGAGGAGAGAGGGTTCTCTTCTATTTGTGAGGGGAGGGGCACCCTTGGAATTACTTAAAGTATTAAATAAATATAATTTAATTTTCAAGTTATAGTGGATCGTAATTAATATATTTTGAAGATATTATTATGATAAGTATATGTGATCTAATAGAATAATACTTATACAAGTTTATTTGATTTTTTCACCTGTATCTATTTGTTTTATCCCCTCAATAACCCTTCTGGAAATTACCCTAATATGAAGGTTTTTTACTAATTAAGGGTTATGAATTTTACTATAAAAGTACAAGTGACCCATAATTAGGTCGTGTTATATATTTTAAACCATATACCATTAATATTTATGAAGATATTATTTTTATAAATTTTAAATCATTTGATATAATATCATTAATTTAATATATATTACTATTCATTTAACTAGTCTTTAAATTCATAAAGGTAAAATGGAGTTCAAATATAAACCTTTAACACATCCATTATATGATATATATATATATTAATAAAATATATATTACACTATAAATAACACAAAAAATATTTCTTTTAGAGTTTTTACAATCATTTTCATGTTTTTTCTACTACTTTCAAAAGTATAGTGTTGGCATTGTGTAGGAATTTATGTAAATTATTTCATCAAAAAATTAAACCTAAATTACCATGACAAAAATAATAATTTATCTTTCAAATAACCATATAGAATAAAAATGATAAATATTATCCCTATGAAAAAATTTTAGAGATATAAAAATAAAGAGGGTGAAATTTTGTTTTTATTATTTATTTAATATTATATTAAGGTCATTATCAATAGAAAGTGTAAATTAATTAATACATTTTTGATAATATTATTTTCATGGTCTAAAAAACTTATAAAATAACATTGATACATGTTTTAGGGATATTTTTTAGGCCTTATCACGTTATTTTAAACCTTAATAGCATGATTTACCGTTACTGACATGAGAAATATTTACTAAGATTACTATTCATAATGTCCAAAAATTAATGGGACATATTTAAATATTTTTGAAACTAAAAATTAAAAATATACAATAAATTTTTCAGGTTTCAATTTCTAGAATTGGCCAAAATCAATTTTAATATAAATGTGTAAAACGTAACAAAAAAACAGTTTTCAGAGAAATGGAATTTTTAGCACGAAAATGAACTTATACCACAATAATGTTCAATGATGATTCAAAGGTAATTAATTATAATTTATGTAAGTTAATAATACTTATGTTACTTTGATATCAAATTCAAATCTTAATGAGACTTTTAAATGAAATTAAATATTAGTTTCTCAAAAATCAGTATTTATCACTATTTAATGAAAAATAAATCTTTTCAGAAAAATCTCAAATTTTACCAAAAGGTATTTTTTATTAACTAATTTTAAAAAATATATTATTTTTATTAAATTATTTTGATGAAATTTTTAGAAATTAATAATAATATTCTCATAGAAAAACAAATAAAAATGTTTTTAAAGAAAGAAAATATAGATATTTCTATAAATTGAGTACTAGTTTTCCAATAATTAATCAATAAATTTATATCAAATATAATATTTAAACATATTTTTCATAATTGGGTAAATACTATTCATACCCCTCAATCTAATGGATTGGTGATAACTATAACATAATAATAATTCAATAGTGTGTGGTAGTTTATTTAAACTCAGTGTTGTGTATAAAGAGAGATAACAATGAAATTGAATTTATTTAAAACATGTATATCATAAAATATTAGGGTGTTACATTCATTACCCTTATTAGATTTTCTACCTTAAATTTTTTTTACTCTGATTTAAATAACTTCAGATACTTCTTTTTTATCACATCCTCATGTTCCCATTTATATTCCTCAATTTTATGATTTCACCACAAAAAATTGACCATGTGAGTGGTCTTGTTTCATAGAACATTCCATTTATAATCCTAAATATCCAATGGTTTTTCTTCACAAAACTAAAAATTTTCCACGGATATGATGTATGGGTTATGTACATGTGAAAGATCAGGTATGTAATTCCAGAAGATAGATTTATAGATCACATTATGAAATTGAGAGATATTCAGTGAAAGGTCAAAGTGATAAGCCACCATCCTGATATTGATCAACTTTCTATTATTTTTAATTCTCATAACATTATTACAAGGAGATATGTTGGAACCATGGTCTTCTATTCATGATTTGGGATATGGTTTGTGTTTTTTGTCAATCCTCAATGGAAGTTCGGATCATGTACTAGCAAATAGATCATACCGTTCAAGAAGACAACAGTATTGAAGGTGGCGCCGTTTCCCAGTGTTTGCCAAATTTTTGGGGTCCAAAATTTGGAAGTTGGTGAGCATCGTGAAAATAGGATTTTAATGAAGAACATATTTAAATATTGCAATGGCATGAATTTTCGTGAAGAGTGGCTTAATGGTTTGGAATTCGCGAAGAACATATTTATGGAGGCGGTGATTCTTCGCGATTACGTCATAGCTTCATGAACGGCAGTGGATGAAGAGCATCGCGGCGACGAAGGGCGTTGTGAGGGAACTTCGTGGTGAAGGCGCGAAGGAAATGATGGAACACTCCGCGATTATGACGAGCTCCGCGAATAGATAATTGCTGTAGTGCTTCGCGTTTTTGGGATAATTTCAGCGGGAACTTTGGAGCTTCGCGATTTGAGATGACGTGGCGCTGACTTCACAGGGAAGGGTCGAGGTTCGGTGGAATCACATATAAATAGAGGCCGACCCCCTCAAGAGAAGGAGAGAGAATTTCAGAGAAATTCCTTTGCTCTCGGTTCGCAAAGGTCACTCGCGAAGGCAATGTGCTTCCTAACAGAGGAGCTTCGCGGCTGTTATTCTAGCTCTGTGAATGTCGTGCACCCCGCGTTGGCTCAGTGAGATTCGCGAAGTGGAAGGAGCTCCGCGACAGCCAAGAATTGTGAAGGCTAGAGCATCGTGAGAGTGATTCGCGATTGAGCTTTGCGAGAAGGTTGGGACTCCGTGAAGGCTTGTTAGAGATTTGCAAAATTGGGAGCCTTGAGAAGTAGGGTACATTGTTAAGGCCCTTTCCAAAGGTTGTTTTCCCATTAGACAAGGGAAAAGGGGGTATTCATCAGTGGATGGAATTTGGACTTTAACATAACATCAACTCATGACTCTAATGCAAGCAATGTCTCATGCTGAACAGGAGACAGAGACCTTCACGTCTATAAACTGAGTGAGACTTCACCAATAGTAGTGAGCCAGGGGGAGTCAATGGGAGTGACCCAAGGGAAGCAGTGAGTTATCCCTGAACCTTTGTAAAGGAAATGAGCCTGGGACAGAGTGACTATGCCCGAACAAGTGTAATCCACAAGTAGTGAAGATTATTGGATTTTGGTACGAATGGTAACCTATCGGCATATGCTCCTTGGACGTAGCCCTTAGTGGTGAACTAAGTAAAAAGGGCTTTGTCATCTCTGTGCATGTGAATGTTGGCTTTCTGATCATTTTCATCATACAAGTTCAATAAGTTCCTACCAACGTGGGAACAAGATCCATCACATTAAAAGAAAAATTTCTCACCCTGATTCACCCCTCCCCTCTCAGGGTGTCCCAAGGTCCTTCAAGATATTCATTGTAATACCTGATCACAAACTTTAAACTCATGATTTCATTGATGATTGGATCCATACCATTTATGTCGACTCTGATCTAGCCTTATGTTCTATTGAATGTATCTAAAATTCTCTATCATTACCTCAACTAGATCAGATCCCAGTTGATTTCATTCTCAAAATTCATCCCAGCACATTAGAGTTCTTCCCTTCCTGCCACACAGGGCATCATAAGGAGCCATCTGAATAACCAAGCGAAAACTATTATTATATGAAAATCCCACTGAAGGATGTTTTTGATCCCAATAACCATTAAAATATATAGATAAATCTATCATAATCTATTTTAGAGTTTGAATTTCCATCTCAGACTGACCATTTATCTGAGAGTGATGAGGGGTACTGAAAATGAACTTTGTATCCAGATCCTACTAAAGACTTATCTAGAATATCAAGGCAAAGGTAGATCCAAATCAAATATTATTGAGAGTGGTACTCCATGAAATCTCAAAAATTAATTAATTAATAACCATGTAATTTTATCAATTGAAAAATATTCTATAATAGTTAAAAATGCAATGCTTTTTTAAGGATGTCAACTAAGACCCAAATAGAATTATAGTCTTCAGATTTTTTTGGGAGTTTGAAAATGAAATAAATTGTAATATTTTCTTATTTACATTTTGGTATGGGTAATTTTTGTAATATCTCCATCAAATTTTTTCTCTCATCCTTAACTTGCTGATATACTAGGAATTAGAATACATGCTCTATAATGTCCCTTTTCTTGTTATCCCAATAGAAATACTCTTTTAGATTTATATACATCATCATACTTCTAGGATGAATAGATAATGATGAACTATGAGATTTATCCAACAACTCCTTCAAGTATGGTATTGAAATAAAACATGCTCAGTTCCTCAATCATATCATTTTATCATGATCACGGTTGATCTCAGGAATATTACTCACCTTCTTCTATAATTAAACATTTCCTTAAATACCTTATTGATCCTCTCATCATTGGATGGTTAATCATTCAACTTATAAAGATATTGTATTTCCACTTTCCTCAATATTTGAAGATAAATATTCTGTAAATATATAAATATTATATCTCTTTCAATCCTCATTATAGACAAGCTAGCATGGTATTTCCAACTCCAAGCATCATCCACTATGTTTATCTTCCTAAGGTGGTAATATAATGAGAATTCATAATCTTCGATCAACATTAACCATATTCAATAGTTCATATTCAACTCTTTCTATATAAAAATAAACATCCATATTTTATGATTTACATATATATATATATCACACATTTCACCATAATGATAATTCACCATATCCTTAATTGAAAAAATATTTCTACCAACTCCAACTCATGGTTCAGGTTATTCTTCTCATGGATTTTCAATTGAAAAGAGGCATACGCATTCACCATATCATTATATATTAGGACGCATCCCGGTCCCTTCTTTGATTCATCACTACATATCAAATACTATTCCTCATTGTAGGGTGGTGTAAGTAAAGGCACATGGACCAAACTTTTTTTCAGTGTTTTTAATTCTTCTCACATTCATTTATACACAAGAAATTAACCCCCTTTTAGTTCAACATGGTGAGTGGATATGATAATCATCATAAATATAATATACAAAACCAGTAGTATCTAATCAACCCCGGAAGACTATGGATCTTGGTTACCATGGTTGGTATGGACTATAGATTAATAACTATCTATGAAGGATCCACTAATATTTCTTCACTTGAAATTATGTAACCAAATTATGAGACTTATTATAGTTAAAATTAACCCTTGGGAAATTTGGCATGTTGGATCTCCTTCCTCGGGGTCAGAAGCATAATCCTTAAATGTTTTTTACATTTTTCCTTGATCATTGAATATATAATAATACCATCTATAAAGATTAAAACAAACTGATAATATTAATCTCTAAAGACTCAATTCACTAAATCCCTATAGATAAAAAACTAATTTGTAAGTTCAAATGGTGTTAATATAAAATAATAATGACTATACTTCATAATAAAGGTTGTCATGGGTATATCATCTTTCAGGACCCAATTTTGATGATATCCAGATCAAATATCAATCTTGGAAAAATATTTCTCACCTCATAATTGAACAATAAGATAATAAATAAAATTTTTATAATAATTTTTTTAATAGTGATCCTTTTATGTTCCAGATAATCAATGAAATGGTGAAATCCCACATCATTCTTCTCAACAAAAGGAATAGGTTGACTTTATGGTGAAGAACTAGGATGATTGAATACCTTATCTAGATTCTCCTGGAGTTTCTTCATCAATTTTTCCAATTCAATAGGGTCGATTCTAAATGGATTCTTTAAAATAGGCATAACACGATGTATATGTTCTATTGGAAACTCAACTTCATGATTTAGGGGGAAAATTCAATTACTCAACAAATACATCGACATATTCCCAAACAATAGTAAATTTTCAATGTTGATTTTCTCCCAAACCATTTAAGATAAATATCCTTCAAAAATATTTTACTAAATCCATTTGTTCAAAGAAATTTACATTTGGTTTTTAGGGTCATCCTTCAACAGATAGACGATCGTATGTTGATTTGTAATATGAAATATGACTTCCATTAATCAGAAATCGATATGGGATCCATATCAAGAGGTTCAATCCATGCCCAAAATTACATCCAATTCTATTAGAGGAAAAAAAATATTTTCATGAAGCACATTCCAAAAAAATTATATCAGAGTGGAGGTATAGACTTGATATAAGATCATATTACCATATTAAGTCTTCACTAGAAACTCAACATCTAATCATTGAGGTGGTGATGTGATCCCCTTGAAAAAATATTCAGATATAAAAGAGTGGGAAGAACCTGAATCAAATAAAACATTTTCACTTTTAGAGTCAATAATAAGTATACATTTATCCACATCATTAGGAACACCCTCTATTTTTATAGTAATTGAATAAGCTTTTCATATCCCCATTTCTTATTCTATGGTATGTTCCTTTTATGCATGGGACATTGGATAGAATAATGACTCATGTCATTATAGCTGAAGCACTGGATAATAGTGCTTTCTTTCTTTACCATTCCTTCCGGAGCCTTACAACCCTTTCTTTAAGCTTAAAACAAACTCATGTTCCCATTAAGAAAGTATCTATATGTTTATTTCCAAAATTATCACATGTTGAAAATAGTATCCTCCCTTTATTATTCTTTGCCACATTTCTTTTTTCATAGTACTCATCCAACATATTTTTCTCTTGGCCACCCTTGAAGATATAAGACTTTGAAATATAGTCTATGTCTTAATGGAACTCAAAACCATATCATCATATAATAAAATTTTTGAGATAACAATTCCCTTAGGAAATACTATTTCATCCCATCAAATAATGGTCAATATTGATTTTTAGGTAATTTATGTAGTCTTTAGCATGTATGGATAATCTTGTAATGTAATACACATACGTTGCCTCACCTCTTACCTCCTTGTTCTTTAAAATGGGTAACATCTTCTCTATTTCATCTCGTTGTTCACAACGGAATTTTTTCTCAATGAATATCACTTTAAAAGTTCTCAATTCCATTATTTCTAATTTTAAACCTATTTAGTGTTTTGGATCAATGACCACTATTTATCATAATCTCCATTTAAACTATACACATTCTGAATAACCTTTTCAAATTCATTACATCCCAAAGCGTGGAATATTTTAACAGGGTATTTAATCCATTACTCAACTACCAATGGGTTAGTAGTTATATTAAAAAATGGAGTATTTTGTCTCATTAAGATGTCTAACATTAGGGACTAAAGTTGTGGAATAATGAGTTATTCTATACGGCCAGGATTAATCATCATAATCTCGTTGGGTTCCTTAATATTGATATTATCTATTTAATTCTAACACTATCTCTGTTGGATTGCTCAGTAGGGAAATCCCTACATTGCATATGGGTTTCGATTCCTTTTCTCCCATTAGGTGACATTACTGAACAATGGAACACACTGATTTTACTTATAATAATCATGAATATTGATCTATAAAACAAAAATCCGCATAATGGTAACAGTTCTCAAATACTAGAAAGGGTTTTCATAATTCTCATGTTAGCTATTTTTATTAAAAAACTTCTTCCCAGGGTTCCTACTAAACTTAATATAATATAAAATGTAGAAACTGAAACTTCATTTACACAAAACCAGTGTTTAATTAATTATATTGGTATAAGATACAACGAATATCATCTCGATGGATCGATCAGTTTTATGGTCTTAAAAAACTAGATAGATACATGATTTTCATATTACATTAGAAATATTAAAAAACATATCTTAGGAAATATTATTTAATTCTTGATATCATTCATAATATCCTTTTTTAAATACTAGGTAAAGGAACAAAAATGAATGGTGAGCTCATATACTGATGAAATGTTACATACATAAAAAATATAATGATAAACTAAGGAATAATCAGTATGGAAGAGTGGAAAATAAAAATACATAACATTCAATCAACACATGATTTCAATGTGAATCCATGTATAATATCTACATAGAAAACACTTCTATAATGAAAATTGAATTCCTAATAATGAAAATGTGTACGTTTTAAAATTCATTATCAAGGCCTCTCAACCAAGATATCATGAATCTTATCATTATAGACAATAAAAAATAAATGATTATTAATAAATGAGTTTGTTTAAACTAAATAATAAGATAATATGGAATGAAAACTATTTTTTCTCATGATACCGATCAATGTGTCAGCATTATATCTATAATTGGGCATCACCCATCACTTGCATATACAATACCTTCCTCATATTATGAAGGATAAATACAATTCTTTCTCAAAATGACTTATAAGTCATAAATTATATATATTTAATCAATAATACATAACACACATGTTTCATCATCATAATTCATCTAGAGAAATAATATATGTAGAATCATTGGATAATGTCCCTAGTGACATCAATGGGTGATTTCATATATGAAAATACATTTATAATATCACTTGATACTTTCTTGAGTAAAATAACATTTTCAGTTTGAAAACAATTATTTAACATCTAATCATTTCCAAAATAATAGGAAAATATTTTCATTTTAAAATAAACATGGAAAATTGTAACAGAATCTCAAAATAAAAGTGTAGTCATGATGGAGAGAAATTTTTTATGTGTAATGTATGTTAAAATATGTATTTTTTCACACATTTTTTAAAACATACCTCATTTGGAAAATGAAAAGAAGATTATTACTAAATCATTTTATTTAAATTAAAAATTAGGTAAAAATTACATTAAAAATAAAATTATAATAGCTAAATATAATTGAAATCCTTTTAAAAAAATCATGAACATGGAAGATAAATATTCTCTACCAAATAGAAAACAAAGTCTTTTTTTCATTAAAACATTTTTCCCAGAAATTTTAAGTATAACAAAGAAGAAAATGGTATTATTACCTAAAAATTAAATAATATTTTTTTGGATAAGTATAATATAATTTACCACAATGGAATCTCAAGCATAAATAACCCCAAAATAAAAATAAGATTGTGAATCAAATCCTCTAACGCAAGTTCAACATTACATTTAATTGATTTAAAACATCAGTATAATAAATTTATAATTATTATAATTATATACAAAAAACATATTAATACTTATTATATCATATATTATACACTTATAACATTATAATACCGTTTTATTAAAAATTATTTGTTAGATTCATCATTTTTGGGTGTTAATTGTTTCGTTTTTCATGTAAGATTTGGTTGGGTGGTTTCAGTACATTTATCTTTCATAGGGTTGCATCATCTCTATAATGATAATCATGTTATAAATATAATATATATTTATTATATAAATTTTTTTAATTATCCATGAATGGTTTAAATGAAAAACGAATCACATCTCTTTAAGGAGGTGATAGTCCACACATATGCACAAGCGACATTATGATTTTTAATGGGTAGACGTTTAATGAGGTAAATGATATATTATATTTATTGAAGCATAATTAATTCATAAATAATATAAATATATATATATATTCATTTTTTTTACTATAACTGTAAAAGTAAAATGTTTATGAAAAACAAATTACACCTATGTGTGGAGAGGGTAAGTTGTACTTATGAACGCGTGATATTTTCACCTTTAGTGGGACGAAAAGAGGTGGAAATTCATTGTCACATAATAATAATAAAATCTCAATATATTTATGATATTATAGTTATTATTTTATGATGACTATAATATATTTATATTAATTTTATGATGAAATAAATTAAAAACAATTCGGTAAAGCGTTATACCTCTTTGTTGAGAAACAACATTTGGATTACTTATTAAGCCTTGAAAGTGTGGTATTTTGGAAGTACCAGAAGATATAATACATTGTTAAGGATATTGGATTTTATTTGTTTAGTTATTGGCTGATATATCAGGTTCAATCATTTTTTAATAATGGAGGAGAGGAGGTTCCTTTTTATAAGTGAGAGGTGGTGAACTCTTGGAATTACATAATGTATTAAATTAATATAAATTAATATATAGTTTCAAGTGGCTCAAAATTTATATATTTTGAATATAAAAGTACTATAAGTTTAAATTATCTCATAAAATAATATTTACTCAATTTTAATTGATGTTTTAACCCTTTTCTCTTAGTCTTAACCTCCCCTATCCATTTTGATAATTACCGCAGTATCAATGTTTTTTATTATTTAAGAGTCATTAATATTACCATAAAGAGAAAATTGAACCATAAATGGACCATCGAATGTATTTTAAACCATATCCCATTCAATTGGCTGAAGATAAGTTTTGATTAATTTTAAATCATTTAAAAAAATATTGTTTATTATAAAATATAATTAATATCATTTTTGGAACAATTCATTTAACTTTATTTTAAAGTCATAAAGATAAAAAATAAATTACAATATAAACATTAAAAATATACCTAATATTATATATCTATAAATAAAAACATGCAGCCACTAGAAATCTCCCAAAAAAAATTACATTTAGATTTTTTTTAAATCATTTAGATGATTTTTCTACTTTTCAAACTTGTATTGTTTTGTCATTGTGTATATATATATGGTAAGTATTTCATCAATGAAAATTAAAAATAAACTACCATGTTGAAAACAAATCATTTATATTTCAAATATAAACTTATAAATGTTCACAACTTCTTTTTATCATCATAAATGTTTATATTTGGTAAAACAAATAGAGTGAAATTTTTATTTTATTCTTTATGTTTAATTATATTTAGGTTATTATGAAAGGAAAGTGGGAAAAAAATTCTATATTTCTGATAATCTAATTGCCATGGTCTAAAAAACAAATAAAAAAATTAATACCAGTTTTATGGATATTTTTGGGCCTTATCGTATTATTTTTAAGCATAATTACCAAATTCACCCTTACTAATGAGACAAATATTTACTACAATTAGTATTTATAATAAAAAAATGGGAAATATTTACCAAATTTGGACCTCTTGATTCCAAATATGTAAATAATTTTTTAATATTGAATTTATTTAATTTCTAGAAATCAATTTTAATATTAATGAGTAAAATCCAATGAAGAGTAGTTTTTAAAAAAATTCATTTTTTAAGACCGAAAATGAACTTATACCAAAATAAGATTTAATGACAATTTTAATGTAATTAATTATATTATATATAATTAAATAATAAATTTTTTTTCTTAGACAAAATTAAAATTATAATGTTACTTTTTAATGAAATAAAATAATTGATTCACAAAAATCGATAGTGCTCACTATCCACTGAAAAACCAATCTTTTTAGAAAAATCACAAAATATTACCCTATGATATGTTTGATATGATGATTTTAAAAAGGATATTATTTATATCTGATGTGGAAATATTTTTAAAATGTTTTTCAACATATTTAATCTAATTTTTAATAATTTAAATATTTATTTTAACACTTTTTAATAAATAACTTCAATTTTGTATTTTTATCACTAAATTTATTAATTAATCATTTTTATAATTAAATATGGGTTTTAGTCTTTTAATTGCTAATTTAGTCATTCTAATTATTCTAATAATATTAACATACTTTATATTTTAATAATATTAATCTGGTTAGAATTTTAGTAATTTTAAATGTTTATTATTTAACTAATTGTTCATTTTTATTTTCATTAACCTAATTTAGTTTTTAATATAAATATTTACCCTTAAAATTAGATTAATTAAAATAAATTAACAATTTTTATTAAATTGATTAATTATTATTTTTATTATATAAGTAAAAATTTATGTAAAAGTTTAATAAAATAATTTGTTCTTAATTTTATGTTTTCGTTTTGTCATTTAATTTATTAACATAGTTGTCTAAAATCATTACTTCATTTTAATTATTTTAATTTCATGTTCGTGGTTATTTCTTTGTATGTGTTTTTTATTTATTTACATATTTAATTAATTAATCTTTATATTTATATTCTTAGTTAATAATTTAGTCACTCTTATTTTTAGTTTGTATAATTATTTAGTTAGTTTTTAATTAAGTTAATTATTTAGTCTTGAACAGTTTAGTTATCTTCTCTTTTGTTTTAATTAATTAATATTTTATTCATTTTATTATCTATTTAATATTTATTTTTTATTGATATCATTTCAATTTTTTCTATCAGGGATTCAACTCAATGATAACCTCCTAACCTTCGCTACCACCAATGCTATAAGGTTCTGGCACTGATGTCGCGACGCACCAATGTTTTTTTAACTATCGTGGATTTGAATCACCAAACACATTGAAACAACATCAGTCTCTTATTTTTAACTATTGGTTACTCATCTTTATTTTTCTTCTATCAGTGTATTCATTTTTTTTATTCTTCTAATGGTTTCTCATGTTGCACTGATGCCGTGAATCATCGATTCCGCGATGCACTAATAATTTTTATCTCGACTCACTAATCGTTTTTTTCATCGGTTTGACGCTCACATCGGTGACTTATAATTTTTTTTATTGTACATAACAGAGACTCATTTTTTAGAAATTATTAGTGAGTCATTTTTTTATTCCATCGGTGTGTCATGAACACACCGATACTTGTCCCTTGTTTCCATCCTTCTATCGCTTAGTCAAGGACGCACTGATGCCAAACACCCATCTGTCTCACAAACTCACTATTAATTTTTTTTCTTATAACTATCGGTGAGTGGTTTTAGTTTGACTATCGGTGTCCCATTATTATCTTCAATTGGTGTGTCACACAAATAAACACCAATATTCATTTCATTATCATTTCTCACACCGACCTATTTCAAGCACTCACCCTTAGTTAACTTATTTTCTAATCCCTTTCCATACACAATTCCTCACCTAATTTTGTCTCACTGATGCATGCCTCCACACTACTCACTGATGAACTTCCTCATCAATCTCAGGTACAAAACCCTTTCCATGTTTTATCTCACGACCCCTGACACCTTCAACCATCATCCTCACCATCTTACAGAGCACCACATACATTCATGAACCCCATATTCACAACCATATTTTCCGCTCGTACTTCTATTTCTACTCACATACATCATTGTGTCCCACAGAATCACTTCTGATTTCAATCAACCATCTTATAAAGTTAATTACCATACTATTAAACCATAAATCATATATAAAAAACCAAATTTTCACTTCAGAAACCAAACCCTTCACCGTTTGTACTTAGGGGAGTCCTGCCGCTGTGTAGCTGAAGTCAAACAAGACTCTACAGCCATCTGTGGAACGGGTCACCCTCGCACCAAGACCCACCATTCAATGCCGATAAAACCTGAACCGATTCGTTACTTCTGTGAGACTAGGCTCAATATACCTTAGATGTTCAAGATTGTTCAACAACTACGAGTCACTCCACCAGGCCACCAGGTGAAGTAGGAGACCGCCGTTTGTTTTTGTCTAGAGGAGAACCACTACCAATTCATGAAACACAACTACCATGAAGAATAGGTCCAAGCCACTTGAGACCTTTTCGCCACTCCCCGGAAGAAAATGAACCATCCCTTTCTCTTTAGCATCTTAAAACCAAGCATCTTCGGGAAGAAGATGAAACTGACCCCAGACTACGCCGATTTGGGGGTAGGGAAGACCTAATTTTATTAAAATAAAAATAATAATAAATTAATTTATTATTAATAATATGTATAACTAGTTAACAGTAATAACAATTTAAATTTTAAAATATACTAATTAAAAAAAATTGAAACTAAAATATTAATTTGAACTATTAAATTAAAATAAACTATTAAATAAATTTATATTTTTAAAAAATATAGTAATTTAACATTTTAAATAAAGATATTATTTTAATTATAATAATAAAGTTTATTTAATAATATTAATAATTAAATTCAACCTAATTTTTAAAATATTTTATTACTTAATTACTTATGATGTTTAATTATTAATGTAGTTTAAAGATATAAATTTAATAAAATAATGATTATAATAATTAACTTGATTTAATTATTATATTTTTAATAAACTTATGTTTAATCATAATAATTTTAAGTGAATAATTTTATAAATTATATAAAAGTAAATAAATACTATCTACGTAATCTTTTATTAATTAACATTCAGTAACTTTTTAATAAGTAATTTAATATTGACATAAAAAATTAATAATAATAATTAATCATAAATATCAACATAACAATTTAATATAATTTTTAGAGATAAAATTTTAACAACATATAAATTTCAACAATATACCTTAATTTAATTCATTACTGAACTCATAGTTATCATTATTCACAACTAAATTTAACTTTAATAAATAAATTAATTACTTAATTTAATTACTTAATTTCATACTAATAATATTTAAATAATAATAATTAATGATTTAGATTAAATATATAAAATACCCAGCTAATAACTGTTAATTGATTTATCTATTATTGTCAACTATTTTACTATCATGTTTTAACAGTTTTAACATTGTTTTTTTTCTTTACATTGCATGTTTACACAAAGGCCTCAAAAAGGTCCAGGTGCATTCAACTAACTCATCCATATTTAGTTACAAGTGAGAATCTAGTGTGTCGTGTGGTTCGTGAAAATAAAACATGTGTGTGTTGCAATAGTAAAAGAAAAATTTGAGTCAGTGAAAAATGGAGATGACGATCCGCTGAATACATAGGGTACATAAAACCGAGCAAGCATCAGGAAAGACACATTTTTTCAGATATTCACCCACAACACCATCTCTTTCATCGAAGTAGAGATATCAGGTGGACATCCTTGGAGTTAAAGGAGCATAGGAGCAAAGAATCTTTCAGGGAGATATTATTCCCTTTTGTTTGATTTCTTATAGTATGATTTATTATGTTTTCAATTACTATTATAATAATGAACATTTTTTCTGGCTAAATATCCGAGTTTGGGATGAAATTTATGTTCCACTGGTTTTTTTAAATTCTCTTTTCACTTCATATTTTCGATTTATTCATTATTGATCGGAGAGATCAATAGAGTATTCATTAAATTTATTATTACCACTAGATCTTAATTTCAATAATTCTACAATAAATTGGAGAGATTTATCATTGAAATATCTTCCAAATGGTAATAAATTCATAAAACTTCTTGACATAAGGTGAGTTCATCCTACTGTCTTTCTAAATTATCAATTTTTACAATAGATCTATTTTGGAGTGGAGAACTATAAACTTGATCAACATTTCTGACATAACTCTTGGCGAGGGAGGTATCTCATTATCTTTAAATGATGATATTCTGCAACAACTTATAAGTGAATGAGAATACTCTAAAAACCAGAATAATGGATAATTTCCCTAGGGTGATTTACTTTGATTGATCGTTTATCAGTGTTCTTAATATTTGTTGTTCATTGTTTCCAACTATATTCTGCTTCAACATAGCCTAGGTAAAAATACAAAAAAATGTGGGGTTTTTTCTTTTCTACCTTATAAAAACACATTAAAAAAATGAAAATTAAAAATAGGAAATATATATCACTGTTGAAAACATTGATGTCTTAATGAACCTTTTTATAAGATTAGTGGTCATAATGACCTTCCCTAAGGGTTCGACCCTGCTTTCCCATATACAATAGTTATTAGAAATAGAAATACCTAAACCTTGACTGAATTCAATGACACTTTGTGATAGGGTTTTTGCACCATTTTTAAGGAAGTCACGAGCAATTACATTTCTAAAAAACTATAATTATGTGATAAAAAAACGAAAAAAAATTGAAAATTTTGAAAATTGTGTAAAAGTTCAATTCTTTCAACTTCAGTTTGTTACTTTACATCCATTGATGATTGTGCTGAATTTCACTTTTTGTCACTTATTGATTGAAAAATAGGTCTACTAATGATATATTTGTGCCCTTAAACCATGAATTAGATAAAATTTAACTTCTCTAATAATGAAAAACTAATTTGAAATGGAAAATCTAGATGAGAGAGTTCCTGAACCTAACAACATTCAAAATCAACCATACCTTTTAGATGAAAATGAATGTCCCCGTATGGGAGAGTTCCAACTCCCTCAAGTTTCTAGAAATCCTTCTTCTATGAGGTTATCTCCTAAAGCTTGAAACTATGAGCTAAAATAGTCAAACATCTCACTATTGCTAGCTTTTAATAGACTCCCTAATGAGGAATCCCTTTCCTTCATTAGAGTCTTTTATAATAATGTGCAGCAGATACCTCTTCTAGGACTTACAGAGAATGAGATAAGAATGAGAGTCATTCCCTTTTTCCTAAAATGAGATGCTAGTAATTTGTTTTTAATCCTAGATGAGAACATTTTCAAAAACTAGGATCAAGTGTATAACTCTTTCATATGAAATTTTATCCCCAAAGACTTAAGGGTGAACTTAGTACAAAAATCACTAGTTTTTATCAAGATGATGGACAAGATTTCCATGAATCTTGGGATAGATTCAGGGATATTCATAAGAAGTGTCCCCATTATTAACTACCATCTCACCTTCTCATGTACACCTTCTATGATGGGATGTCATCCTCTGGACAGAATCTAGTTGATCAAGCTTGTGGGGGTAACTACACTGATAAGAAAGATTAAGAACTGAAACAAATATTTATCAACGTGTTCCTGAACTCTCAACATAATAAATCAAGAAAAAATGCGAATAAAAATTCTAATCAAAATACTGGTTTAATGAATGAAACTCAAGATGAACATGCTGAAATCACCAACCAATTATAATGTTTAATGAAACAGAACTCTAAGAAAACTGTCAATCAACATGGATGACAAAACACCAATGAATATTTAAGGGAACAATGTGTGTCACACCTCAACCCTTGAATACCCAAAGACGGTACCATACAAAGGATTTAATTCGTTTTGGTATCTGAGAAACCAGTTACTTCTAAAATTATTCTTCTTCTAAAATTGATAACTAAAAAAATTTAATCAAAAACGTAGGGTGAGCATATGAATTCCCAGTAAGGGGTTTTAAAATAAACCTATATAACTTTTGAAAGCATTATTTAAAAATTTCCATAAAACATCTATCTGAAAGAAAATCTAAACACATATCTCATAAAAGTTTTCAACTGAATACATGAAAACAGAGTTACAAGGATGAATGATTCAATTATAGGAATGATCATTCATGGTAGAAAATATAAGAAATTCTAAACACATATGTCATAATAATATGCAAGCACAAATTAAACAACTAAGTGTAATGAATAATTAGAGTTTCACATAAAGGTAATAACATTAATTTCAAGCACTGAATACTAAATCACTGAGTGTTATACATATGTCATGCCATAAGCATTTACTTTTCTGATGCTCATTAGTACTGGCTCTTAACCATGGTTATTCTATTAGTTGAATATCCATTTGTTTAATTAATTATCATACACATAATGAGGGAAGTAGATGTGCAATACATTCTAAAACGTATTGTCAAGGCCTTGTCCAAGATGTATAATGATTAAGGCCTCGACCAAAATCTGTAAGCACTTTAACCAATAATATTAAACTAGTCGAATATTTTTCTAGTGAATTAAATTAGATAATCATAATGAGGAAATCGAATATGTTGGGGTGTGTCAAGGCCTCGTTCCAAGACATAGGGGATAACTGTAATCGGACCCCATCCTGGAGAGCCTCTGTAACAAGACTCCACCCCGGAGTGCCTCTGATAACCAGACTCCAACTCGGAGGGTCTGCTGTAACCGGACCCCAACATAGTGGGCTTACTTTTACTGGTCCCCAACTCAGAGGGCGTATTTTTATCGGTCCCCAACCTAGAACATACTAGTCCAATGCCTTCCTCATATCTCTAAATCAATGTTCCCATACCACTTTGATTTATTAAATCACTTATCATTCCATGTACATATATTACGTGGTTTCTTATTTCACATTATTAAAATTGTCCTATACAACATGGAATAATTAAATGCTTATTTCATAAATTATCATGAATAATATATTTTCTTATTATCACATAAAATAATAACTTTAAAACTCTTCAATAGTAAAAAAACATTTAATTAACTAAAATACATGTTCATTATTCATGCTGAATTCATCCACAGATAAAAGGAATTAGAAATGAATTAAATCATTATATGTCAGTTATTATTTAAATGATAAATTTTTCCCAACGACATGATTAAAATAGAAAACATACTTTGCGCATGTGATATTAATTTAGAACACGCTAATAATGAATGGATTGGGTTACCACATAAAATCATATTTTCCTAATTCTAAAAATCCTTGATTTATGGAAATGAATATTTATAGTTTAAATTGACTAATTTCGAAATAAGATAGATGTTATTTTTACACAAAGCATGTGTTGATAAATAGTCATGTCATATTAAATGGCAATGCCTTATGTTGCATAGCATATAAGGCCAATTGATTTGCAGTGCATCATTTGTTTTATGCAATGCATATATTAAATTAAACATATCAAAAACATACATTAACCACCGAAGTTTATTTAGGGCTAAGTTAATTCTTACTAGGTTAAAACTTATAGATGCATATATATATCGATATGTATATATATATAATATGTACATGTCGCACCCATGACTTTATTTAATGTTTGTAAATCATCTTTAATATCATAAAATAATAATATATTGAATTATGTGTGTATGTCCAAATATACACTAAGTGTATAATAGAAAATAATTATAAATTAAAATAACCCTTACACAAACATAAATTAAAACTTAACATTAAATAAAACATAAAATCTCTTTATATAATTTGCAATAGAAAAAGTGAAGAAAACTATTTTCATTGCATGAGTTATTTTTTATAAATAGACGATTGAAAATAAATTTTATTTTCCCATAAAAAATATATATTTATTCAAAAATATTGAAACATAACCCTTACATTTTGAAACATTATTAAAAATCAACACCTCGTAGATTTAAAATTGTGTGGCTTAAAACTATATGAATGTATATCTAAAATATATACTAATAAAAACAAGGTATATAATCGAGTTCGAAAAAGGAAGGCATTGTTTATTGAACCCTTACTAAACATAAGATAAAAAATAAATAAATATTTGAGACAAATATTTAACCCTTACACAAATAACCAAAAGTTTGAAAATAAATAACTGCTTGAAACAAAATACCGCTCGAATTCAAAATAATTAGAACTCTTCTAAAAAAATTTATTTTACCCTTTAAAACATAAGGTCTTAAAATAAAAAACCATTCAAGAAAATGTATAATGAACTCTTACCCAGATTCTGATGATTAGAAACACTAAGCCATGAAGTTGAAATAGGGTAAGTGATACCCTCAGCAACATGTATTACAAAATACAGAGGGTGAAAAACACTAAAGATAAAACTCTAGAATGCAGTGATGAATTCAATTATAGGTTCACCCCTAGAAAATGGATTCACTGTTGTGTATGAATATCTAAACTAAATGAAGCTTACCCGAGAAGAGTTGTGGAAATAGTGTTAATTAAATAATTAAAATAAATATCATGAAATATCTGCTTCACACCCAACCTTTGACAGAATATAGGGGTCAGACTTAATTTGAGAATAACGAAAAATATTAGAGTTATGAATAGGGAACCTATGTCGCTGAAACTCAAAACCCTCTCCTGGATCTCTAAATTCATGGAATGCAACAAAAAAATGGGTGGCCCACTTGACCTGGACTGCATGCCTTGTAACCTGACACCCGACGTCGGACCCTATGCGACTCCACCACCGATCTCTCCCCGCCATGCTGAACCCCTAGACGCGGCCTGGACCCGCGACCTACAACCAAATTGAAACACACCCCCAAATCTCGGACAAGTCCCACGACTGGCGTTCTGCTGAATCACTTCGTGACGGCCCGACCACCCTCACTCCCTCTTCGTGGCGTGACAAAACCCATGGACGCAGACTCCCCTGAAACCTGCTACGGGATTCCAAAAATTGGGACCCTCCATATTGCACGAATCTCCTTATTTTCCTTCCTTTTTTAATTTGTTATTATTATTATATTTTTAAACCTTTATTATCGTATCTTTATCATTTAAAATCTACAACCTTTTATTATCATATATAATTAATAAATTACAAATCCCAAAGTTATTTTATTAAAACAATTTATCAATACTTTTAAAAAATAAACGTTTTTATTATTAATTCCTTTTACAAAACATTTATTTATATATTTTATGTTATATAATCATATATTCATAAATTAAACCTTTTCATTTTTATTCAATCACGTTTTTTTCCCATTATCCTTTAACATTACTCTCACTTGTTACAAGTCAAGTGACGCCACCCTTAAAAACCATCATCAGTTTATATTTAAAAATGTTTTTATTATCTTTCTTGCATTTTCCAATTTTTTTATAACCTACATTTTTTGGTCCAACACATTTCACTCTCCAATCAAATCACCCTTGTCGTTAGTCAACAAGTTATTTTTGGATCTGATCATTTCACTCTTTAGCATTTTATTTTATTTTTATAAAACAAATATAATCACTAAAAAAAGTTTTTATTAACATATATATATATAAACGATATATATATATATATATTAGAAACACATATCAGAGGGGCATTTTTTTAATAATAAATTAATTAAATACATTTATGATTTATAAAAACATAATATATTTTCTAATATTTATAAAATATAATATCTTTAAATTATTAAAAATAATTTTTATCTAAAATTTTTTTATGTAAATAATACATTAAAAATAGTAAATATTAAATGATACTTTTTAAAATTATATATATATATTAACTTATTAAAGAGTTTTTTTAAGAAAATAATATTTCAATTTAATGAGTTCATGTTACATTTCACAACATAAAGAAATAACTTCAATTGGAAACTACATTTTAAATATAATACCTTTAACTGCTAAACAACATTATAAATAAAAACTATTGTTTTAACATTTAAATTTATAAAGATGACTTACAATATAATTCTAGAACAGACATGAAATATATATTTTTTGAAACCTTATAAAATATTATGGGTTTGTAAGCACTAGGTTTTATTATTAAAAAACTATGACATTATATATGGAACATAAAATACATTAAAAACATGAAAATATTATGTTTTATTACCTTTATAATACTATGTGTTATTATTTTGCAAATTCAAAGTAATGTATAAAATTATAAAATATAACATTATCAAATTAAATTCGCGATCATAAAACGCAGGGTGTTAAATTGTGTCTAGTGTGGTGTGTTTGGGCATACTGAAAACTTTTGTCCCAACATTGGAATGCCTTATCAATGAAAATAAAATTCATATTTTTTTAACTATGGTCCTAGAATTCCTCCTAAAGAAGATCCTTTCTCAAAAAACTACAATCTCGGCTACAGGAACCATCAAAACTTGTCCTGAAAGGATCAAAGCCTAGTTCAACAATCCACTTCCCCTATTTAGTCAAACTAATTGAGACCCAACATTCAAAATCAACAATGGGGAGAGTCTTCAAATGCACAAGGAACCAATGATAACCAAATGTCTTCTAATATTGATTTAATCTTGAATAGAATTAACTCTCAAGAAGAAAGATAAGTGAATTATTAAACCAAACATTGAAATATATATGATTTAGATAAAATGAAAAATGATGCGAGAATGAAATACATAGAAACACAACATGGCCAAAATTCTAGATATTTGACCTCTAGGGAAAATGGTAGGATTCCTAGTACATCTTAACTGAATCCTATAGATAATGACATGGCTGTTAACACTATATGTTAGATGACCAGTAAAACTATTGTTGAAAAAGATCATGAAATTTCCCATAATGAAAATCTGATTGAATTTGGTAATATAAATCATATTTAAACACATGCTGTAAATTCACAGAAAAGTATGAAAATTATCACAATATGCCTTTGTTACTTGAATAAAAAGCAAGAAATTATTTTAAAAATAAAAAGAATAAATTAAAATAAAAAGTTGTTGAAGAGTTGTGTGATATACCAAGAGTTCTTAAATTTTTTTCCCCATCCATCCCTTTCATTGAGAAGCTGAAACCTCAATGTGAAACCATGGATGAACATATTCTGTTCCTTTGCCTCCTTTACAATCATCAAGTAAAAATTCCATTCATTCAATACGTAATTTAAATTCCATATTATTTTAAATATCTAAAGAAATTTTGAATAAAAAAGTCCCTAGAATAATTTTCCACTAACATCCTCACTGAAGAGTGTAGTGTTGTACTCTAAAATAAAATAACACCTAAATTGAAAGACCCAGGTATATTTTTTATCCCATACACCATAGAAAATTCTAATCATCTCAATTGTTTGTGTGAATTAGGTGTTATCATTAATCTTCTCCCTTACCCATTGTTTCGACAATTGAGGTTGGGTGACCTTCAACCCACCACAGTCATACTGTAGTGAGATGATATATCATTCAATCATCCCATGGGTAGGATAGATGAATTTCTACTTGGGATTGGGAATCTATTTCAGCCTCCAGACATTCTAGTCTTAGATCTAGAGTGTGATCACGTAGTGCCCATCATTTTTTGTAGGAATTTCTTGGACACAGGTGGTGCTTTTATTGATGTATCAAAGGGTTAACTTATTTTAAAAATTGGTGAACAAGAAGAAGAGTTCAATGTGTTTAAGAACACATAAGGACCAACTTATTCTGAAAACAGTTCAAAAATTCATTTCCTTGATGATGAAAATTCTATTGTTTCTGTCGTAGAAATTTAAAATTCTTCTCAAATAGCAAATTCAAAAAAAATTCCAGAACCGGACAACTTTCCACTTTCTTCTATAGATGAGTCCTATGTTTCTGAACATAGAGGATTTTCAAGTGATTTTTAATGTGTTTCTAATAACACAAACCTTATTGAACACCGTGATGAATTTGAGGGAGCCTTTTTAATTAAACTAGACAATTCTTCTTTGATAAACTAGTTGAATTATTATCAGGAATGTCTGAACAGTATGTTGTCCACATTGGACAGTGTTTCTGTTAATTCAGAATCTGGGCAAGAAATTGAAAACATTTCATATTTCAATACTCCATACAAGATATATGTTGAAGATATTGGACCTCCTAGGCCTAAGAGTCGTCTTTCAAGTGTAGAACCATCCAATCATGATCTAATTCCAATCCCATATCATATTAAATATTCATTCTTGGGTTAGAAATCTATATTTCCTTTCATAATTTTATCTGAACTTAATAAAAATCAAGAACAATGACTGTTGAGTGTTTTGAAGAATTTCAACTCTTCCATAGGCTGGACCATTGCTGATATCAAGGGTATTAGTCCCACATTTTCTATGCATAAAATACCTATGGAGCCTGACCATAAGCCTAGGATAAAGTGTCAAAGAAGGTGGACCCCAAAAATGAATGAATTTTTAGGGAGAAAGTGATCAAACTACAGGACAATAGAATAATATATCCCATTTTGTATAATTCTTGGGTCATCCTTTTCCAGGTTGTCCCCAAGAAAGGAGGAATCACTATAGTAAAAAATTAAAAAAAATGAATATGTTGAAGTTAGGAAAGCCACAAAATGGAGTGTCTGTATTGATTATAGGATGCTTAATACAACCACTATATTTGATCGTTTTTCAATTCCATTCTTGGATCAAATTCATGAGAGGATTTCTAGATGTGAATTTTTTTATTGTTTGGATGGTTATTATGGTTACAACCAGATTCATGTTGCTTTAGAAGATCAGGAAAAGGCCACTTTCACATGCCACTCGAGGACATCTACATACAGATGGATGCCCTTTGGGTTTTTTGGATTTAGATCCACCTTTCAAAGGTGTATGATGACTATTTTTAGATATGATTGAATGAATCATTGAAGATTTCATGGATGAATTTTCCATTATGGAATGTACGTTCAATTTTGGTCTTGGAAATCTAGAGTCTATCTTAGAAAGATTCATTGAAACCAAAGATATTCTTAATTGGGAGAAGTGTCAATTCGTGGTCATAGAAGGTATATTGATTTTTCATTAAGTGTGAAAGAGAGTAATAGATGTGGATACTTCTAAGATTGATGTCATTAAAAAATATCCCCCTCCTGAAAATGTAAAAGGTATTAGAAGATTCCTAGGGCATTCTGGTTTCTACCAGATATTCATAAAGTACTTTTCCAAAATAACTAAGCCCTTGTATTCCTTTCTAGTTAAGGATGCACATTTTAACATTGATTAAAACATTCTAAAATCATTTAATCTATTAAACAAAAAAATCACTACATCACCCATTGTCACTACACTTGATAGGATGTTACCTTTTGAAATTATGTGTGATACAAGTTACCTAATTTTAGGTGTTTTCCTTGGAAAAAGGATAGATAAGAAATTAAATGGGGTGTATTATTCTAGTAGACTGCTAGATGAAGACCAATACAATTATACCACCACTGATAATGATTTTCTAGATATTTTTTCCTCTAGTTAATTTAGACACTATTTTTTAGGCTCTAAAGTTATCATTTCCACTGACCACTCTACTTTGGTGTACTTTTTTCTTTGAAAGAAACTAAAACCAGACTTATTAGATGAATTCTGTTGCTACAAGAGTTTGTTTCAGAGATTATGGATAATAAAGTAGATGAAAATTTATTTTTTGACTATATTTATTGGCTTCCTCTTACTAAATCTATATATCCAAGTGAGATAAACACTTCCTTCCCTGAAGAAAAACTACACCCTGTTTCTATTAGGCAGTCTGCATGGTATGTAGTTTTCTCCAACTTCCTAGAAGAAGGTTAATTTTTGAAAAATATGTGAAATAATCAAAGTAATAAATTCATTTCTAAGATTAAATACTATCTTTGGGATGATCCCCTGATGTTAGGAGGTGTGCAGATGGTATTCATAAGAAATGTGTGCTTGAGGAATAGATGTTTCATATATTAGAGAGTTGTCACTCCTCACCATGAGGAGTTCACCATGGTGGTGAAAGTACTGCTCATAAATTCTTACTATCTAGTTTCTATTGTCCTACTCTTTTTATGGATACTTGGAGCTATGTGGTTGGCTCTTATAGATTTTATAGTCTAGGAAATGTTCGTAGGAAGCAGGAGTTACCCCAAAAATGGAATTCTAGAAGATGAAATTTTTTATGTCCTGGGTTTAGATTGTATGGTTCCATTTTAATCATCTCATGGGAATGAGTACATACTTGTTGCTGTTGATTATGTGTCAATGTGGGTTGAGGCAGTTGCACTTCCCAACAACCAAGCCAATTTTGTAATTAAATTTTTCAAAAAGAATGTATTTTCTAGATTTGGATTTCCAAAAGCCTTTTTCAGTGATAATGGAACAAACTTTAAGAAATAGAAGTTTAAGGGTTTTATTGTAAAATATTATTATGTTCATAAAACATATACTCTTTATCATCCACATTCTAGAGGGCAAGTGGAAATTTGAAATGGGGAACTGAATAAAATGCTAGATAAAGTTGTGTTAACCACTAGAAATGACTGGTCTCTTAAATTGGATGATGCTTTTTGGGAATATAGAACTTCTTTGAAGACACCAATAGGTCTTACAGACTGTTGTTTTGGAAATGTTGTCATTTACCTGTGGAGTTGCAACATTTGACTTATTGGGCAGTTAAGGCTTTGAACATTGTCATTAAGATTTCTGGTAATAGGATATTACTTGAGATGAGTGAGATGGATGAGATTGGGAGAGATAGTTATGATAATCCAAGGATTTATAAATAGGGGACTAAAATCATTCATGATTCTATCATTCAAGACGAAGAATTCAAACCTGGAACGAAGGTAATTCTCTTTAACTCTAGACTTAAATTCATTCTTGGAAAACATATGTACAAGTGGTCTAGATCATTAAATTTAGTGAGAGTGTAGAACAATGGAGCAATAGATATTATATGTGAAGAAAAAAACCCATGACAGTTAATGGCAAGAGAGTGATGTTGTATTTTGAAGGACAACTAGAGGACTTGGCTGCCTTTACTGATCTTGAAAACTGATCTTAAATAAAGGATGGATGAAGACTCTAAAACATAGCACATCATGGGAGACATTCTATATTTATTTTTTTCTATAATTTTTCCATTTTTACCATAGAATAATTTGCTTCTTCTGTGCTCTGTTTTTGGGAATTCATTTTTACTGCTTGTTCTTGGTTTATTAGTTTTGTCTCATGGTTTTAAGATGATGGTGTTGTGTCATTAAGGGAGTAGAATTCCCATGATTAGGATTAATGAAAAAACTATTTAGGGAAGTCTATTAATTTATATATTCATTTTTTCTTCTCTTTTTAATTTAAAAAAAATTAACTGTTAAGTCCTAGTTACTATTTTCAGTGAGTCATTGACTAACTGCTGAATAATAAATAGTATTGTAGGTGAGTCAGTAACTATTACATCATAAATTATTTCTTTTACTGTTGAAATTATTCTTGTATTAGAAAATTATATTCCATTACATAAACTGTATAAAAATATGCTACATGTCTTGTAATGAAATAAAAATTCTACATATGTTTCAAATTATTCTTGTATTGGAATAAAAGTCGTGTTTATGTCACTGTGTAAAAAAACTTCTACATATACTTCACTACTGAAAACTGAATTTCATTTCTATTAAAATCATTTCACTGCTTAAAAACAAGTGTGTGGGGGGTGGGGTTACATATTTTCTGGTTGTTTTTTACTTCATGGAAACCACATATCTAAGGGGTGTTAGTATGAATCATTTTTCTATATTGTAAATTCTTTTGAATCATACATTATCAAATTTTTTACACCCTATCCACTGTAAACCCACAAGTTACATTCTATTTCATGAACCTTCATGAAGATCTTTTTCACTAGGCGTAAATGTTAATGCCTGTAATTTCTAATGAAGTTTCCTTAAACTTATTCATTGTGACAAATAACATTATGTTGAACTTCAAACATACAATTTGAACATGTCATAAATATTCTCTATTGAAAATCATTGTTGAACTATAACTATCAAATCATTCTTCTCAACCGTTGAAGTCAACTTTGGGGACAAAGTTGTATTTTATGTGTGGGGGAGGGGGTCAATTCATGACTATTCTAAACTGATATTAATTAAAATCCCAACAATTCTCACTTCATGTTAAAACATTTTGTTATAAAAATGTGTAAATATTTTTAAAATATTTAAAAAATTTAGAATGTACATTGATCATAAATGGGTCTTTCTTATGGAAAAAATTTCTTTGGATGTTATGTTGTGATTAGAGTCTAAAATTAATGATAATGAATGATTACTGATTGAATCTACTTAGTGGTTTTATGAGATCATGGTTTAGTACTATTTTTTAGAGTAATATGGGTAACCTGTTAGTGGAGTTATGATCAAAACACATGGAACTGGATGATTGAAGTATTTACTAGGGGAATCATTTTTCTTTTAATCATTAATGTAGTAAACTTAGTGAAACAACAAAAGCGATTTTTGATATATATATTTTGAAACTAGAGTAGTCTTGGCATCTGGGATCCCATGGTGAGTCTCTATGACCCTAGATTCTAGTTGGGTTTCGGTTAACTATAAATCAATGTATACCTTTAATATGTTCATTTCACATTTATTAGCACATGGTAAATGGCTTGGGATAAATAAATAAAGTGTCTAGGGTAAAAAACCAATTCACTAAGGTGAGGGGAATGATGAACCTCGAATGAATAAGGGGATAAATTCTTTATATGGGAGTCATTTAGGTGGTATTGATAAGGTTATTCAATATATATATATATATTATTGGAATATAGGTGATGAGTCAAAGTATAAAGTTCCTCTATTATGTTTTTAATTTCACGGATTTTTAACCTCCTATCACTCTTGGATTCTATACTTAATCCTGGATTGAAATGAGTTGTTAAGTTGTATCAAATATGAGGCATGACACCTTCTTTGATTTATGATCTTTTCTATCTTGATTACACTTTTAGTATTTGTTATATGAAATACATGATTTGAAATATAATTTTCAAAATTCCTATGGACAGTTTAGTCCTCTGTTTAAAAGTACTAGAAATGAAAAATTTTGAACTTAGGAATTCAAAAAACACTTGACTATTTTTAAATGATGATAAAACATGGGATCGTTTGAGGGAATACAATGCTTAAATGTGGGGGAATTTGATGTGGCTCTATTTTTACATATTTTTCCACATCATCTATTTAATTTAAATCAGTTTGAATATTTATTTTAAAACTCTTTAATAAATAGTGGAATTATCGTATTTTTATCACTTATTTTATTAATAAATCGTTTTCTATAATTAAATATGAGTTTCTAGTATTTTAATATATTATTTAGTCATTATAATTATTCTAATTTTAATAACTTACTTTTTAGTGTAATTAACTTAATATGGTTAACATTTTTATAATATTTTATGTTAATTATTTAACCAATTATTAAATTTTAGTTCAATTAACATAATTTAGTTTTTAATTAAACAATATATCATTTAAATTAGATATATTAAATTTAAATAACATTATTTATTAACTTTTTTAATTATTTTTTTATTATATAAGTAAAAATTAAAAATTAAAATTTTATCAAATAATGTGTTCTTAATTTTTAAGTTTTCATTTTTTCTTTTAATTTATTAATTTCGTAGTCTAAAATCTTTAGTTAATTTTAGTTATTTTAATTTCATGTTCGGGGTAAATTCTATGTATGTGTTTTTCATTTATTAAGAAATTAAATTAGTTAATCTTAATATTTATATTCGTAGTTAATAATTTAGTCGATTTTCTTTCAAGTTTGTTTAATCTTTTTTTTTTATTTAATTATGTTAATTATTTAGTCTTTAACAGTTTAGTTAACTTCTCTTTTGTTTTAATTAATTAATATTATATTCATTTTATTATGTTTTTATTATAAATTTTTTATTTATATCATTTAAATCTATTTTATCGGTGATTAAAATCACTGATAACCTCCTAACCTTCAGTGCCAACGTTGGTTTATGGTTCTCGAACCGATGCTGCAGAACACCGATGTTTTTTTATCAATCGGTGAGTCGACTCACCGATCACATTGAAATAGCATTAGTCTCTAATTATTGCCTATAGGTGCCTCATATTTAATTATATTATATCGATGTATTCATTTATTTTCTTCTTCTAACGGTCTCTCACATTGCACCGATGTCGTGACTCTCCGATGTTGTGATGCACCGATCCTTTTTCTCTCGACACACCGATCATTTTTTTCATCGATTTCATGCTCACAATGGTGACTTATTATTTATTTTATTTTAACTAATGAAGACTCATTTTTTATAAAGTATCGGTGAGTCCGTTTTTCTTCCATCGGTGTGTCATGAACACACTGATACTTGTCCCCTATTTCCATTCTTCTCTTGGTTATTCACGGACTCATCAATGAAAAACACCCATTAGTCTCAAAGACTCACCGATACTTTTTATTTTTATTTTCTTTTAACAATAGGTTACTCGTTTTATTTTAACTATCAATGTCTCATTACTTTCTTCCATCGGTGTCTCACCCGCACACTGATATTTATTTCATTCTAATCTCTCACACTGTCTCTTTTTACACAATCACGGTTAGTTCACTTATTTTCTCCACCCTTTTCATCCACTATTTATGCCCTGAATTTGTCTCACTGATTCATGCTCCACACCACTCACCAGCAACCTTCTTTATCATTCCTAGTGACAAATACAATTCCATGTTTCTTCTCATGACCTTAACACCATCAGACATCATCTTAGCCATCTTACATAGCACCACAGATATGACTGAACCCCTGCTTCACCACCAGTTTTGCCACTCCTACTTCTACTTCGACTCACATACATTGTTGTGTCCTACATAACCGCTTCTTCCCTCAATCAACCATTTCATCAAGAGAATAAAACTACAATTAAATCCCAAATCATGCATAAAAAACCAAATTTTCACTTCAGCAACCAAACCCTTCATTGTTTTTACTTGGGGGAGTCGCACTGCTGTGTAGCTGAAGCCGAACAAGACTCTTCAGCCGTCTGTGGAACACGTCGCCCTCACACCAAGACTTGTCGTTCCACGATGATTGAACCTAAAGTGGTTCGTTACTACAATGAGACTGGTCTGAAGAGACTTTCTCTATTGAAAATTGTACCACAACTATAGGTCACACCACCAGGCCACCAGGTGAAGTTGGTGGCCACCGTTGGGTTTTTTCCAGAGGAGGATCGATGTTGGTTCATGAAACGCAACCTCCTGGAAGAAGAGGTTTGAGTCTATGGAGAACCTGTTGCCGCTCCCCTGAAGAAAACGAACCATCCATTTCCCCTTAGCACATTAGAGCCAAGCATCTTTGGGAAGAAGATGAAACTGACCCCCCCTGTTGTGCCCAATTGGGGGGGGACAATTATTATTCAAATAATAATAATAAATTAATATATTTTTCATAATATAAATAAATAAATAAAAATAATAAGTAATTAAATTATAATATATAATAATAAATTTAAAAAAATGTTTAAAACTAAAAATATTAATTCCAACTATTAAATTAAAATAACCTAATAAATAGATTTATATTTTTCATAATTATAATAATTTAACTTTTCAAATATTGAAATATTTTTATTTATAATAATAAAATTAATAAAATAATTTTAATAATTTAATTCAATATAATTTATAAAATATTATATTACTTAATTACTTATGATTTTTAATTATTATTTTTAGAATCTAGTTTAAAAAAATAAATTTAATATATTAATACATATATTAATTAACAAAATTAAATTAGAAAATTTTTAAAAAACTTTTGTTTTATCATAATAAATGTAATTGAATAATTTTATAAAAAATATAAAAGTAAATAAATATTATCGACTTAAATTTTTGTAATTAACATTAAGTTAAATTGAACAAGTAATATAAGATTAACTTATGAAATTTATAATAATAATAAATTATAAATATCAACATAACTATTTAATATATTTTTTTAGAGCTTACATTTTCACAACTTATAAATTTAAATAAGGTAACATTATTTAATTCAATAATGAAATACTATTTATCTTTATTCAAAACTAAATTTAACTTTAATAAATATATAAAATTAAATAATATAATTACTTAACTAGTAAATAAAAATATTTAATAATTAAAATATTATGTTTTAGATTAAATAAATAAAATATCCAGCTAATAACTGTTAAGTGATTTATCAATTATTATCAATTGTATGACTATCGTGATTTAACAGATTTAACGTTGTTTTGTTGTTCTTTACATTGTAGTTTCACACCATGTACTTAAAAACATCCAGGTGCATTAAACTAACTCATCTGGAGTTAGTTACAAGGGATAATTTAGTGTGACATGTGGTTCGCAAAAAAACACATGTGTGTGGTGCAATAGTAAAAGAAACTTTAAGTCGTCGAAGAGTGACAGTGACAAGAAGCAGAAGAGAAAGGGTACATAAAATATAGCAAGCATCAAGAGAGACACATTTTATTCCCATATTCACTCATGACATCTTCTCTTTCATTGAAGTAGAGAGATCCAGTGGACATCCAAGAAGATAATGGAGAATACGAGAAGATCATCTTTTGGAGAGATATTCTTCCCTTGTTTTTGAATTCTTATACACTTCATTCGCCTAATTTCAATTACTTTTCAAATAATGAACAAGTGTTCTGGATATATCTTCTATTTCAGGGAGAAATTGAAGTTCCACTGGTTTCCATTAAATTCCCATTTCACTTCATCTTTTGGTTGTATTCAGTATTGATTAATGAGATCAATAAAGAATTCATTCAATTACCTTGTACCACTAGATCTTAATTTCAAAAATTATAACATCAATTGGAGAGACTATTCATGTAATCATATTTCAAAAAGTAATAAATTCATAAAAATATAGGACTTACTGCGAGTTAATCATGTTGTCTTTCTCAATTATCGATTTTCATAGTTGATCTATTTTGGAGTGGGGAACTCTGAACTTGATCAAATTGTTTGGCATAACTTTTTGATGGGGGTAATACATTCTCTTTAAATGGTGATATACTACAAAAACTAATAAGGTAAGTGGAATACTCTGAAAATCCATAGAATGGATAATTTTCCATGTGATATTTTCCTTGATAGATCATTTATCAACATTATTCATATTTTTTATTCATTGTTTTCTACTATTTTCGGCTTCATCATAGCCTAGTTCAAAATACCAAAAATTATGATGTTGTTTGTTTTCTAACTTATAAAAACACATTAAAAAAATTAACACTAAATAATAGGAATTCTATCAAACTACTGACAATAATGGGGTCTTTTTGAATGTTTTAGAAGATCAATTGTCATAATCACATTCTAGGTGGGTTCGACCCTACTTGACACATATACTGTAGTTAGTAAGAATATAAATAATTAACTTTGACTGACTTCAATGACATTCCACGACAATATCAAAAACATTTATAAAATTTCTATAAATTAATTATAATATTCACTCACAAAAATGAATAAAAATTATTTTTGAAGAAATCATAAATTATTTTTAAAAAATTGAGTGCTTATTTACTAATAATTAATTAAAACATTTGTATTAAATGGAATATTTATAAATATATTTCACATGTGGTAAATCATATTCATACTAAATAATCTAATGTCTCAGTGATAACTATAAAATAATAATATTTCAAAGGTAATTTGTTGTTTTTTTAATCTCTGTTTTTCGTATAAAGAAAGATATCAAAGAAATTAAATTAATTTAAAGAGACATGTATCATAAAATCTTGGTGTATTGTTGATATTTTAAACTTTTTTTAAAGTGTTGAAGGAAAATAACTTCATCATATGTGGGAATAAATTTTCATGATTTTTCATTGGTGTTAAAAATATTACATTTACACTCAAACACCTTAAAATAGTCAACATTATGTTTTTTTCATTTTCAAATCTCATAGGGGGGTCTTCTTATGGATGGTTTTTAAAAGAAAATTATTCAATGTATGACAAACGATATTGACCACCTCATCCCAAAAATATTGGGGGAGTATAAATTCATTCAAAAGTGTTCTTAAAATACCTTTTAGAGTTTGATTCCACCCTTTGAAAAACATATTTTTTCGGGGACTCCTAAGAGATAAAAAATGATTATAACCTTTTGAATTGCAAAGTCCATCAAAATATTTATTTTCAAACTATCTCTCATGATCACACTAAATGGATATGATCTTATATCCATTTTTATTTTCAACCATCTTGGTATATTAAATAAAGACTCTATAGGCCTCAATTTTATGATATGAGAAATAAACCTAAGTAAATATCATATAATCATCCGTAATTAAAAAAGTCTAATATTTACCTCTTATATATTCAACTTGGTTTAGTATAAATAAATTAAGATATAAAAACTCATGGGAATTTTAGGTGGGTACTTCCTTTTTATATTTAATGGAAAATTTTTATTTCTTATCGTGTTGTCATTTCTCAAACACAATTTCATTTTTTGAATAAATTTTAGGCATATCAAATACTTGTTTATTTCTATTTATTTTTAAAAGCGTATGTGTGTGTGATAAAATTACTAAGGCATCCATTCTATAACCCTGAATAAATATCTTTTTCACTGATAACATTAATATGTTGTATTAAAAAGATATTTTAAATCAATAACATAAACATTTTGTAATAATGAAGCTAAAAAATGATTTCAATCTGGATTCAAAAACATTACAAACCTTATTTTCAAAAGAATCCTTAAAACCACCATCACACAATTGGACAATAATAAGAAAATTACGTTTTAATGCATCATCTTATGAAACATCTTTAACAGTTGTATGATTTTAAAACCAATAGTGTGTATGTCTATGATCATATTCCTTGAGTTATCTCCATAGGTGACATGGCCTTCATCAGGCTTTTAAATATGGTTGAACTCAGTGTAGTCACTCCATATGTGTCTCGAGAACCCATTGTCCATGTAACATGTATATCCTTAGGATTCTCTCTTGATAAATTTATCCTCAACATTTACCATAATTTAGTCCATGAGACATTTGACACTATCATCAATTGATTTGATTGATGAGAGGGAGTCATCACTGGATTTCTATATAGAAACATTGAATACATTATTACTTCTCTTTATCATTTTATATTATTTTAAAATATAGGCCACATTGGTTTTATTTTTTCATTTTTATTACATTCATAGAAGGTTACCACTGTTTCTCCATGTTGATTCTCCTTTTTGGCATGATGAAAATATTTCTTCTTCCTCGTGAAAATTTTCATCTTCTTGGAAAAGTGATAATTTTCAGCAACACTAATAGAAGAGTCATCATTTATTTCTATAATTGAAATAGTTTCCTTTTATATTAATTCATCGGATTCATTTATTGCTTTTCAATTAATAGTAATCTCATATTTCATGATTGACCCAATTAGTTCCTATACTTTCATGTTCATAATATCCTTTTCTTATTGAATTAAAATTTCCTTGGGAGACCATGATCTTTAAAAATTACCAAATTATCTTATTAACAAAAATTTATATAGTAAGAGCGTCGTCAATAGATATTATAACATTTAAAATTTATGTAAATCAAGTGAAAAATCAAAAATGAATCCATTATTATGCATAATAAATATTTTAAAGTATTAACGATACATGTCAATTATAGTTCCCTTGACCATGTTAGTTCTTTCATGTGATACTTTAAGAAGTTTCAAGATTTAATATTCAATTTCTCATGTAGGAATATGACTAAATTTATTTTTATATAACACAACATTCAGTCCATTCATGGATTTTCCATCATGTTCAAAGGATAAAATATTATCTAGAGTCCATTTTTCCTTCTATTAATTAGTGGGTGTATAACCATACGTGGAAATTTTCTAAACCAGATAACCAATTATTCTAGGAAATGTAGACATGGAATTATTGTAATAAATATAATCATATATATAAAATAATATATATCAATTGATTGAATTTTCCTCAAGATCACCTTGGGTGATAGAGGAAGTGTCCATACTTTATGATCATTCCTTGAAACAAATTAAGGTTTCGAATCCAAGGATATATTTTATACCAATTAAGGTTCCAAGTGGGATGGAAATAGGGGTGAATTTACTTTTAAAAAATAAAATATATAAGTTAATAAAATTGAGAAATAAATAAAATTAATGAGTAAGCATAGTGGGAAATAAATTACAAGGTAATATAATCATAGAGTTTGACCAAAAATAAATATGAGTGTATATGTCGTATCACCTAAAGTATTGCGGGTGCTATTATCCATCGGATTTAATGGTATCCAAGATAGTTGAAAACCCTTTATTTTTATTTGGTTATAGAAATAATCCCAATACAAAGGAACACACTTACTTTTTTGATGGTTTTAGAAAGAAACACAAAACACTTACTTTAATGGTAATGAGATTCCAAATACAAGAAATAGAAGGGTGGTTTATTTTAGTAAAACCCATTTATAGAACACTCTGAATTCTTATTAAGAATGAAATATAGAATCGATTGAAAGAGAGAGAAATAATTGACTACGAAAAATTAATACAACAATAAGAACAATATGGATCAAGTGATGGAAAAATAGTAACCAAAATGTAACTACTAAGAAAATAATACTTTCCAAGCCTACTTGGGGGTGCAAATATTTATCTATTAAAGGTCCCTTGATGGTGTTTTAGGTGTTGGGGGGTCCAAAGGTAGAATTAAATTGTGATATAATCTAGAGGAAGAAACTTTTAACTACTAGTTTTTCTTTCTATAAAAATTCCATTGATTACTCACTAGGCTCCACCAACTGGTAAATAGGTGAGGCAGTGTGTGGGTACCATTATTTTTCCTTCATAGACTAACTGATAAGGCTAGAAAGTGTGCAATTTCCACTTCTTGTCACATAAATTGGCTGCTGGTTTGCCTCTGGTTGACCAGGGGTTTGCCTTCGATTGGTTGGAATAAATGCCCAGTGGGGGCCTTTAAAATGGCCCTCCAAACTCCTATTGAACATATTGATTGTCCTACTAACTACCGAATATGAAAACCAAACAATAATAACTAAAATAACATCCAATAATATAGTTAGACTAATAAGATGTGTTTTTTTCATGAAAATCAAATAGAGAGTGAGAGGTAAAAAAATTTGGGATTGTTTAGTAGATAGAGGTAGGACCATCGGGGCTTCAGTGGGAGGTAGTAGGAGATTTTGTTCTACTCATTCTCATACTAAACCTCAAGATTCCATGGGTTGTTGGGTTTTGATTATTGAATATTTATTTCTGTATTATTTATTTTATTTTGGAATATTTGATCTATTTAAAATGTTTTGGGATGAAATGAGTGCTCAGCCAGTGGTACATGGTGAGCTCACACCATATGGTAATGTGTTTGGAGCTTGTGTCCATGGTAATATGCTACTTATAGTGAATTTTTTTATTGACACATGGTCAAACAATACATTTAGCCAATTCATGTTCAATCAGTAGTCCTATTTAGTTTGGCTTTATGTTTTACAATGTTGAGCAATTAGATTTCAAATTGATGATTGATAAAGATCTTTTCTAGAAATTTAAATTTTTTTGAGTAATTTTTAATGCAATTACAATGTAAATGTACATTATTAAATGGGTTTGAATGTATTTTGAAGTGAACATTTAATTTAAAATGGATTTAAAGGGGGAAATGTTTGTTTTAAAGATTTTGGTTGATCTTAAATTTTTCAAACAAGGTTTTTTGTTGGGAAAATGTTTTATGGATGGGTTTGGTTTGTATTTGTATATTTATAAGTTTTCTGAATAAGGAAAATTTGTTTTGAAATTTGTTAAGGAGTTTTTCAAAAGGAATTAAAAATGAATTTGGTTTTGGGGGATTTTGAATTTTCTTTAATAGGAAATGTGTGGTGTTCAAAATGGGTTTTAACATGAGTTATGGCTTTTAAAATTTAATTTTTTGGTTTTTAAATTGTTCAAAAGGATACTTTTGATTGGATGGTGTTGTGTCTATTTTTGGCAGTGTTTTTTGAAAATGCCTTTGAAATAATTACATTGAATTGAAATATTATTTTGGATGAGGAAGATTATTTATTGGATTTATGATTTTTTGGAATTGTTTTCATCATATCATTGAAGGAATGCTCAACAGAACAATCTTTAGCGTCGTCAGGTTTGGGTGATTGCCTATTTTGGGGGCATTTAGTCAATCGAGTTTCTCTGGTAATTCTTATCAGGTGTGATTCATTGGACCCTAGGTATTTCTTTTCTTAGTTATAATTTTGGTTTTCCACATGTCTCATTTGAGTTGTTAGGTCCTTTGGAGTTTTGGGAATGGTCGTGGTTGGTGAGGTTTTATTTTGGTTCATGGGTTATAGAGGAAAACCTTATTTATTCTTCAGGTACCAAGGATAGATTTTGAACCAGTTGTGATTACGAACCCACTATTATCTATTTGGTTTTACGGGATCACTATGATAGAACTATTGTTTATGAGGACCTGGGTTATCACTTATCTTTATTCTTGACATAGGGATCAAACATTAGTTGTTTGAAGATGAGTGTTTGTCAGTTATTCCATCTTCTCTTTACTCATAGATAGAGGATGATGGTGATTTTTAAGATGATTTCTTTGAAGTGGTATAGGATTAGTTAGATAACAGTGAGAGGGGGGTTAATCAGTAGTATACAATATTTTTAATTCATTTAAATTTAATTCACCCCCATCAACTAATTAAATTCATGATCCCTTTCCATTAATACTCATACTTATCCTGCAACAAATAACAAAATGAAATCACAACACACAAGGATTTTTACATGTTTCGGTACTAATACCTATATCCATACTGCAATCAGTAATCACCCCTAGTTAAATATTTTTCACTATATATAGATGGTTACAACCAGGGAAAGTCTCATTCCCATAAACATTGAGTCCCACAGTGTTCCACTCTAGAGTCCCACTAAAGTATACAAGTTCCCACTAACACTAGTGACTCCTGAGTCTCACAGGAGGATCTTTTTAATGAATCTCATAGTGTTACTAGAAACCCACCATCCTATTTTAGAATCATACTGGATACTTCCAATGACTCATAGACCTAGTATAAATTTAAAAATATTGAGTCCTATAAGATTTTATACACTAATATTATAATCTAATAATCTTCCTCCACAAGATTTCTGAATCAAACTCACCGATTTACAATTCTACTAAAATTGCACTGATGCTGGACTTGTTCATATAATTATGATCGCTGAATATAATCATCTATATCATTGAAATGTTTCTCAGGAAAGAATTATTTATTCTTCTGAATACCATGCCTCAATAATCACTAAAAACGTAAATACACAAATATTCTAAAACATTGATAGAAATACTGTTCCGGCTTCAGTCTTAAAAAACTGCCAACTAATTAGACGAATGTTATTTCATGAAAACTCATTCAATATTCATGAATGTATATTATAAAATTCTTGTCCTTCTCTTGTATTCATCACATGTGCATATTAACATTCAATAATACATGTATGTGTATTTTATATAGATATACCCAAGCACACAAAATTATATTTTCTCACTTCACAATTCACACACACCTTTCACCTCATTCTTCATACAGAATGGTATATGCATGAGATTTTACATGTGCATGTTATGTTGATACATAGCCCAAAAAACATCCATTATATATTCATGTATGTTTAAATCTATTCTTCTTATACTTATGCATGCATAAGTATGCATACATGTATTTCCCTTCTGATTCATTCACGAAAACTTAAACAATAACACACCAACCACATGAATAATCCTTATGAATATATAGTATGCACAACATCTTTTTTCTTTGGAAAAACCAACTGAATTCAGTTTTCATAATCACTGTGCACAAAACAGAATGCTTATTATTTTTCACAAATGTATATAATGATATATGAATTATGCTTCTTATGTTCCTCATATTTGATCACGCAAACTAGACAGTCACTAGTTTATAGATATCTTCACTCAAGCTTGAGAGACTGAATGTTTATCAATTTATCTCAGATGATTCATGGAACATTATTCTTCTTGAAGAAATATGAGTGTGAACATAAAATATTGAGTACTCACGGGATTATTCACCTTCATTAAAACAAAGATACCATAGATCCTTTGTGAACCATAGAGATCACATAACTCTTTATCTCTCAAAAAACTACTCACAATGATAGATAAATGCAAACCACCAATGAACTCAATGTAAGTATTTATAGTATTTGAAAATTACATTCGAATATTCTTTAATCACCGAGATTCAAGAAACTTCATCTCATTCAAACTTTTCCACTATTTCGTAGTTTCAAGTATTAGCATCATGAATTTTTTACCTTATCCACAACAAAAAAAATATGGTTTGATCCTCATTCAATTATGCAGACAAAGTTGCATAACTATTTTCGATAATACTTGGTTATTCATAACATTGAAACAATTATGGTATATCTTAGATGGAGATTTGTTTGATGCTTCCATGTAGATCCGACAAGAACTGAGATTATTCGACGGACTAATGCTTCTCAAATGATGTTTTTAAAAGAATATGATGTGCGGATTATTTCAGATAGATTAGATTATTCAGTGAACTGATCCCATAGGTGAGATCATAGTGAGATGATTGAATGACTGCGATAAAATGTTCAAACCAATCAAACGACCATGATTTATCCGAAACAAAAAATTTCTACCCCACATCGAAATAAACCACATCTTTCCACTCCCATATATTACAAGCCTCAACAGCAACTAGTCAATAAGTTCTCTTCCTCCTCCTTCGGTACCTCCCCATACCAATTCTTGGAGGGCGCACTCATGTGCCCACCATCACTGTCCTACCACCCCTCGAGGTGGTTCTCTACTACATGCACCTTCTCTAGGTGCCCCGTGCACGTTTTTGACTACAGATGACCCATGCTGGCCGGCTGGTGTTGAGATCAGCTGCCCACACAATGGTGTGTTCCGCACTCCCTAGCTGGCTGGTCTAGTGGATATATTTTTTAAGGACTAGTCACATATAATGATTCCTTGTAAAATGAAAAATATAATTTCCACTTCAAATAAATTCTAAAACCGGTATCAATTCCCCTTCATAAAAATTAAATCATTTTTTGTAATTAATCATCAATTTATTCTTCAAATCATTGTTATAAACTATGTGTCTACCACAAAGGAAAAATGTCTTTTGAAATTAAAGAGCATATCTACAATCGTCACATTTATAAAACTATAAAAACATTTAAATATTCTACAAAAACTCATTGACAAAAAATTCAATTAATTGTACACTTCATGTTTTAGTGTCATTGGAATGTTCTTTAGGTTAGGATCTCCTTTGAGAGTGGTTTGGTTGAACATTTGAGGTTTCTCTTCCTAATTTTCCTTTTCTATTGATGATATGTTTTCTGTGGTAGGGTTATCTTGTGTTATGTTTATGGGAGAGTAAATGGTTGTTTCTATGTTATTAAGGGTGGGTATTTAACAGAGTGATTGGTTTTATCTCTTTTATTGAGGGTTCAGGTTCTGTCTCATGGAAATATTTTGGATGTTAATAAATCCTTCTTGATCCACCACACTAGATGAGCTCTAAAATGGTTGGGAGGACCACGGTGGGTCTCCATTTCATTATTTTCCCATTAGAAATTGATCGAGAATTGTTCTATGAGTTATTTCAGATCTTGGATATTTTTGAGACATCTTTAGTGCAATGAGTTAAATTTGGTCTTGGGTAGCTTGGAGATTGTGTCAGAACATTTTCTCCCTTCACATTTGAGATTTGTCTTAAATACTTCTCCTCATGTTTGGTGGATTTCTGGGGATAGAAAATGTTATCTTAGGGAGGATTGTGGAACACTAATTTTAATTACATTAATTAATTAATTAATTATGTTTTCTTTTTTTCTTTATGGAGTTTCAATCCCAACCCTTTTAATTTTTTTAAATTTTAATTAAATATGGTATGTCTCAGGGTTAGTGTAAATCATGAAGTGACCATGAACAATATGACTGAAATGTACAGAGGAACTTTTTCAACAATTTTTCTAACTGTTTGATCTAACCGTGAAGGTTCCCTCTGTGCCCAATAAAGGGTACACAATTTTCTCTCGATTTGGGTAAATTGTATAGAAATTTTGCAATTCACCCAATATCATAAAATTGAAAGAAGAAATATAATTTCACCCTCTTATTTACCCAAAACATATCCCCCTATATCCCTTAACCTCTCTTACACAACATGGCTAGGATCCCCCCCTGTTTTACCCCTACTTTGGCTTCCTCTCCTTGGTGATTTCTAGTGCAATTTCGAGTGGATCTTCTCCCAGCTAAGGTTCTCTTCCCTCTCCTCCCCCTCTTCTTCTTTCTTCTTTGTATTCAATACCTCCTTCTCCCTTTATGTTCCTTAGCCATTACATAGGCAAGGTTTTAGATTCTAAATCATTATGGATTAGGTTTTTTGGTTTTTTGACCCTCTTTTGGTACCTTCAACTCACCATTACTGAAGGATTCAGATCGTTTCTGTTTTCCCCAGGTAAGTGTTTTAATGATTATATTTTCCCTCATATTCTACATGTGTTTGGGAGTATTAAACTGGATTAATTTAATTTTATAAATTCCATTTATGTTCATCTATATCTCGAAATGTATATTTCTCATGGTCTTTAAGGAATTAAAATTGACTTCTATTTGGGATCTTATGAATTATGAAATTCCCTCCATCTTCATTAAAATAATAAATTATAATTTTGGCCAATAAAATATTTTTGATGGTTTTCATGAAAGAATTGAGTGTTTAAATATAATGCAATGTAGTTCAGGAAATTTCATTAATTGATGCATGTGTTCAAGGGGTAAATTATTTGGGGTTTCCTCGTTTGAGAAGATTTATTTAGTTTAATCATGGTTTCCTTAGGATATTTAATTATGACTGATGTTACTGATGTGTCTTATCATGTTTTGTTCTTTTTCACATATTTAGTGGTGTGTGTGTGCAGGTGCACAAATTTACACAAGAATATGTGCATTGAGAGGTGTTTATAAATATATATGTAATCGCATATGTGTATAACATTTAAAAGGGAATGCATTGAAATTTAAATTCAATTTTTGATTGTGGTTTTCAAAAACAATTCATAGAGGTGTTTTTAAATGTGTTTTTCTTTTAAAAACAATTTGAGCTTAAGAAATGTATGTGGAATTTCCTCATGAAAAATGATTGATTTTCAAGTAAGTCATCAAATGAGATTTCAAAAGGTGTCATGGCTTCAAAGTTTATTATTGATTGTGGGTTTTTATTAACGATGAATGTGATTATTTCTATGTTATATATTTTGTGGTAGGCACAGAATAGACTGTAGATAGATACGTAACCAGAAAAGTTTTTCTCTGGCCTAGTATATAGACTAGTTAGGGTTTTTTTCTAGTGATACTATAAGGGCTCCAATGTTTGGTTTACTTTTTCAGGTCACATATCCTCCTAGTATTCCATGAGCGAGTAAGTTACCTTCGGAGCCTATAGGTTGGACCTCCTCTCCATGTGTCGATAACTATACATTAATTTTTTTTCCTAATTGTGGGTTTTTATTAATGATGAATGGGATGATTTATATGTTACATGTTTTGTGGTTGGCACATAAGAGACTGTAGATAGACAAGTAGCTTTACAAGTGTTGCTCTGGCCTAGTGTGCGGACTAGTTCAAGTTTGTTACCAGTGAGACTGTAAGGGCTCCAATGTTTGATTTACCTGTTTAGGTCACATAGATGGACAATGTTCCTTAATAGTATCAGTTACCTTTGGAACATATAGGTTTCAGCTCCTCTCCTTGTGTCATGGATTATGTTTTTGGTGGTACATATTGTTTGGTGAACACTCTCACTTTTATGGATGATGTTTTCATTGTTTCTCTTTGTCCTTATTCATTTTTATTGTTTAATTCCTACTGAAATTTATACTTTTTGTCCGTTTTGTTTTATTTATCACATTTTTATTGTTTCATTTCATTATGTTGGGTTTTTATTCATAGTTTTTTTAAAATGTAAGAAAAAAATTGGAATTCTAATGGCTTGGTTCACTTGGATTGAATTTGTAATGGTGATTCTAAATTGAATTTTTAAAATAGGGGTTTCTAAATGTGTTCTATTAGTAAATGGGAATTATGGTGATAAAATGATTTCATTTTTAATTTTTTCAATGAAAAATAAAAATGTTTGTGTTTTATAAAATGGTTGATTCTGATGTTTTGTTTTCATATGATCATTTAAAAAAATATATCGTAAAAATATATTAAAAACTAGCATATTGTTTGTTTGTTTTGGAAAAGGAAATCATGTAATTCATGGTGATTACCTACTGTGATGTCTTGATCAAACCCTTCTCACACCACTCGGGGTTTGTAGAATGAGTGGCTTTTCAGGCTATAGCCTCGATTCTCAAAATGAGATTCGAGATTGGATGAATCATTACCTAGGGTTACATGGGATAGTTATTTAGGGATGTTTTTGTTTATTTTTAATGTTTTAGTAACTTCAACAATATATGTCATTTTTGGATTTCAATTACGATTATTTGTGGTGAACTATATTTTTGGATGTTGCAGTGGAAAAGAGACTATTTCATATAAGGGTGTTGGTAAGAGAGTCAAGGGATTTATTTTTCATTTTATATATTTTTTCTTGTTTAAATTTTTTATGTAAAGTTAATATTGGTTTTTTGTGAATGTCCTAATTATAGATGATTTATGATAAAATTATGATAGAATTTTGGCTCTTATAAAATTATGTTTATCTCAAAGATTGATTCAAATTCCTATGACTTTTATTGTCATCATGGGGAGATCAGGGATGCACCTTTGGTAAATGGAAATCCACGTTGAGTTTCGGTTTATGTGGTATCCCCAGCACAAAACTCATTTCTTATTGAGCTACCCATTTACTAAAAGATGACTCTGTTTTTTTATGTTTGCTTTCGGCCCTAAGGCCTTATAATAGAAGATCATAAGAGTATAGTCCAGGAACCATGAGTCTATTATATTTTAATGTTCCAATATGACATAAAACCTCTTTTAGCAATTGACCACACATTCATCATATTGAATAATTCATATGAAATTATCATTGATCAATCTATGCGACACAAAATCACTCATAACAGATATATTAAAATTGTGAAAGTAATGTGAAAGAGAGGTGAAACAGTCATGGATTGAGACTGATCCATGAACTTCCAAAAATCAAAAATTGTTGTAAAAAATTTATAAACCACAATAAAAAATGAAAACAAATCTATTTCATGTTAGAATAAAAAAGAGGCGGTCTGGGACCGGCAAGCCAATCTATAATAGTACATCACTTCCTTTATGTTATCCTTAATGGTGGGGGGGAATTCTTATAAGATTCCCCTCTTTAAATGAAATCTTGAGCCTAAAGATCTATTAGGTATGCGTAATACATCGGGGTCACTCCTATGATCCAATATCCCAGAGTGAACGATGATAATAGAAAAACAACACTCAATGGAAAAACAAAGAATGAGCCATTACCTATCAACATCGACTGCATGCACCAAACATACTAGAATACACCTGAAACAATGTGAACAACATGCTAGTAGAGAAATTATATGTGTAATGGAACCTACATGTAACACTAGTGATACGTGAGGTTCTACAAATAATCCATAGTGAAATATTTCTCATCACACAACACATGATAAAACATTGGCCATATGGTTCCTTGAATCAGAGATACTAATATAAATTGATTATTAGCTCAAAATAGGAAGTTGTGATAGGATATCAGATATTATATGTGTCCTTATATGATTTTTTAAGAAAATGATTGATGCAATGTGGTGACAGATCGAATTGTCAACCACCTTCCCAAATGTGACACCGAAAGTTTCAGAAACCATCAGCAAATACCCAAAAACACAACCCATTCCAATGGAACAAACATGATTTAAAAATCTGGTAGAACATTGTCACTTTTATATTTCATATCACAGTTGTGATGGTCTTCTGGAATTATGCATGTATGATGCCTCTTCTGTACCACTACAATTGTTTCTAGAGGTAGGTTTCCCTCATAGATAGAAGAACATGCCCTCATTTTAATTAATTTAGAACATTGCTTAGAAATTTTAAGAAATAAGGAGATGAACAATTTATTATTTTTTCTTGTTTTATTAGTTGGGTAGAAATGTGTTACTCTAGAATACCTTGATACATTAAAAAACCTAAAAATAAGTTTTTTTCAATATCCCTCATATTAAATTTTTTTAAGAATTTTTTCATTTACATCATGTGATATTGTTTTTATCACTTCTATAAAAAATATAATTATTTATTTAAACTAAACACAACATTAATTTTACTAAAACATAAAATAAAAGGGTAAAATAATATTAAAAGAATTAAATATTATTGGGGAAGAAATGAAAAAAATTGTTTCGTAAAATAAAAATAAGATGGTTGAATAAATAAATTTACTATTTGATTGGATTACATTAATGTTTGAGGGAAAAAATAAAATAAATGAAAATAATGTGGACATACCTTCGATCTCTACAAACTCATTTAATCCTAGAGCTTTCCAGGATACCACTTATGGGTATCTTCTTATTCTATGTGACTAAATAATACTCAAATGATTTCTTGTGATGAGGACTCATGATTGTCTTGAATATGGCGGGACTCGTGATGTTTGTATATACGTTTAAATTTGGTATGATTGTCAACAACACATCACACATGCAACAAGAAACTACAATGCAGGGTATATTGTGTAGTGTTTGGAATGTGAGTCACAACATGATAACACCCCGTTTAAACTTATTTACCCCCTTATGTTTTTGTAGTGATATTGATGATAATATGATTTTAAATTATGGAATTTTTTCAATGTTTTTTATACATCTGTTTCTTAAATAATGATTTAGTAATTTTTACATTGATGACGTATATTTTCAGAATATTTGTTTTGGGTGAAGTCGCACAGTCTTCTGCATATATACACTATCAAAGATTTGATTTTATCTGACACTACACATTATCAGCATAAAAAACACTGACAAAAGGGGAAATTTTATCAGCACTCAAAAAATTACCTTTTATCAGCTCTAAAAAATGTTAAAAGTAAGACTTTATCAATTTTACTCCATTGATGAAAAAAATACCACCTTTATCAACATTTTTTAGCACTGATAAATGATACTTTTCTAAGTGTTTTTCATAGTGCTGATAAAATATTGTCTTTTAACACTGATAAAATTATATTTTTAGTGCTCATAAAAGGTATACTTCATAGATAAATTATATAATTAAAAGACATATATTAATATATAAACATATTTATATTGAGATAAATATATTTATATTGTTATAAATATATTTATACTGATATAAATATATTTATGTGGATATAAATACAATATATTTGTTAAAATATGATTTATATAATACTAAATTTGTAATCAAAATTAATATATAAGATATTTCGTGGAAAATGGTTTTTAAAATATTTTTAAACTTGAATTAATTAAATAATTTAAAATTATTATTAAGTAATATCCATATAATAACCATTTCAAGAAGCAAAAATTCAATAAAATAATAACTCTTCTAAAATATTTTGAAAACATGGCTCAAAATTTAAACAAACATAACTTTTGATTCAGGTGTCTGTTTAAACTCTACCACATATAAAATAAAAACATGCGAGAAATATATGTCATGTTTAGTGGATGTATCTTGATTATTATTTTTTTGGAGTAATAAAAGGTCAAGAAGACCTCCAAAATATAGTTTTTTTAGGGTATCCCCATTTTTTATCATTTCATGGAAATTCAGCCTCGTTTAATGGACTGTTCATATATATTTTTTTGGATAAGACTCAATTAATTCACAATAATTACCCTCATATGGATATTATAACATTCCAATTTTTACCATTTTTTATATTATACTATTATTTATAATTAAATATATATATATAATATATACATATTTGTATATATTCACACATAATCTGCATTAAAAAATTGATATATATTATCTATATATTTTAATTTATGTATATAAATTTAAATATATAATATATGTAAATAAATAAAAATATGTATAATTATATTTATATATACACACATATATAATATATATGTATATATGTATAATGTATATATGCATTTATATATATATTTATTTATAAACAGATAAATAAAAAACATATTATATAAATGTATCTAAAAATAATAATATAAATATATATTAATATACAAATAAATATATATATATAAAATATAACTAAATATATATATATATATATCAAAAATTGAGAACAAATCAAGTGTTGTGGCATGTGGTTGAGGTCTCCGGTTCAAATACATGGGGAGGCAATGCGGTTGTGGTCTTGGCTGAGCTCCTCTAGTGCCAATAAAAGTGATTGTATAGAACGTATAAATGGTGGATTTGTGGTTGTGATGTCAACCTAATGGAAATAAAGAGTTATTTGGTTGTCTCTATTCAAGATTTCTGAATATTTATTTTTAGAGGATGAAATTTTATGTATTTGGATGTTCCTCTGGCTTCAAGTTGGGATAGAGATTCAAAATCCTTTCAAGATGGGTTTCTAGCTTTATTAGCTAGACTGAGGTCGATCAGACTCCTTGATTTTTCTTAAGCATTAGAACTTATCATATTTTTTATGTAGATGTTGTAAGATGGACTTTCATCGAATTATTATTACTTTCCAAAAAACAATTCACTATATTTTTATTGTAATACATTTTTTTCAATTTATGGATTTGAATTGTGTTAATTAGAAAGCATTAGTTTTAATGGGATTTGATGTTGTCTAAGGGTGTTAGTCCTTTAATTTAGTATGATGATGGGAATTATGATTTGTATAAATTGAGAGAAGATGCTTCACTGGACATGGGTTCAGTTGGAGCTTCTAGGTGACCAGATAGTTGTGCTGAATGAAGGGTATTTATTTGAACTCAGATACAATTATTTCAATTATATAGATTAGTGTTGAACATGATAGAACTAATTTTCATTTATCAAAAGTGAAGGGAAAATATTTATGGATAATATGAAATTCTAGAGAAGATAAATTGAAATTTAAAATCTAGTTCAGATGAGTAATAAATGATGGCTCGATGGTAGAAAAATATTTTTTTAATCATTGGGTAAGTTTTAAAAGGCTTTTGATAGGGAGGGATCATGTGTTGGAAGTGATGGTCTCAGTGGGAAATTCTATATTGAATTATTTGGATTTTTTCTTTATTTTCATTATTTCTTAGATATAGTGGCCATTGGTAACATGTCAAGTCCTATTAAAAGTTAAAGAATTTGTCTTTCAACAGACATAAAGTAACATATATAGTTTTTCTTTATGAGTTCACATTGGATGGTTCTATGATGGAATATTTCCCAAAGGAGGGGGTAGTCTATGGGAGTTACTTCATGGAGTCATGAGAAGAATGATTGGGATATTTTTTTGTTCATATGTAGTGGTTATTGGGAAACCTCATTTGTCATAATGAAAATATTATGTTGGAACAACCTAGGGATTGGGAAACCTTGATCAATTAATGTTATTATCAATTGGATGGGATATAATGATCTTATTTTAGATTCCCTCTCAAAGACATGATTATTTTCATTATAAGGTGATTGGATGATGCAGAGGTTGGGATTTCAATGTAGTTTTTTAATGGGAAGTGTAGAATAAGGAGGGGTTCTTGTGCAATTTTGGTAGGATTTCATTGATGTTAAATCATTTCCCTTTATTCAATCTCATATAAATTTTGTGGTTAGTGATATGGATGTATGTGAAGAGTAAATATTTACTCAGTTTTATGGCAGTCTAGTGATTGTAATGTTTGAGTAGGAATCGTAGGGCTAATAATTCGTACTTTGATTACATGAATATTAGATGTATTGAATATTAATAAAACATCTTATTACATATTGTTTGGTGTTATGCATGAATCTAATGTAATAATGTTCTAGAGTATACATCACATTGATAAGGTAATACCAATTCCCCATTATGATAAGAACCTTGATGTTATATGATGACATTATCAAATAATGTTATCTAGCTGAATAACGTGTTATTATTGGAAACATGGTACATAGACTTTTTAAGGGCATCCTCCCTTTTTATTACATAATTTTTCATTACATTTTACAAAAGAGGATCTTTAATGTCTAGTGTCTTGGAAATCATAAAAAATACATGAAACTAAAAAAAACATTTAAATTACCTTGAAAAGATTATTTAAAATTTCATCCTTTGTAAAAATACTGCATCTAATAACATGGAGACATACATCAATGGAAAGGGTTAGAAGAAGGCCGAGTAAGGAAACCTAGGGAATCTATTTACTTGTGATATCAATAAGAACAAGATGAAAAATATAAATACATGAGAAATGGAAATAGAGGAATATAATAAGAAATAGAACATTAATCATAATTGAATAACTAGATACTATATTTAATTTATAGATTCATGAACATATCACCACATTTCATCCACAAGGTGTCATAAAAATTAACGAGGGTATTCACCAATGTATCCTGAAACATGTCATCTCTAGAGATTAAATTCATTACCCAATGAATTGGTGCTCTATCAGGGACCACCCGTAATATGTCTTTATCTTCATGTGATCCACATAGATCAGAAAGTTTTTTCATAAATACCCCAAAAAGAATAAATGAAATGTGTTTCATTTCAAAATCATGATGTTTTAAAAAGTTCTAAAAATGTGTTTTTATGTCATTTATAACCCATGGAAAAGGAATGAGGGTTTCATGTATGAAAATTCAAGAATAAAATAATTCATTTTATTTCATTATGAATACCCCTAAAAATGACCTATTTTTCCGTATTCACATAAATAAAATAAGTTAATTTCTTGAGAAAAAGAGTGTGATTTGTAGATGAAAATTATGCAGCATAACGGCTATATAACATGGTATTAAAATGATTAAAATGTTTGGGTAAAAGAGTCACCCACTCATAAATTACTCATATTAGAGATGCAAACTCTAGCTCATGAGTGGGATAGTTTTGTTCATGATTTTTTAGCCGCTATAAAGAAGAGTAAATAACTCTATCCTTCTGCATAAGGAAACAACCATGTCCTTTATTTGAAGCATCACTATAAATAAAAAACCCATTATTCCCCAATGGTAGATTAAATATAGGAACATTGACTAATTTTCTCTTCAGTTATTCAAAACATTCTTCACACTCTTTTGAACAACCAAATATAACCCTATTTATGTGTGAGCTTGGTCAATGTGTTAGCCAATTGGGCAAAATTCATGACAAAGCTCCGATAATAACCTGCTAAACAAATAATACAGCATACCTTAGTTATACTCATTGGTGCTATCCATTAATGGATCGCCTTGGTCTTTGAAGGATCAACAGAGATTCCATCCTTAGAGACAATATATCCAAGAAAATAAATCACTTGAATATTGAATTCACACTTCCAAAACATTCCCTATGATTAATTTCTTCTAAGATTCATTAAAATAATGTGAAAGTGATTTTCATGATCTTCATAGATTTTGGAGTATACCAAGATATCATCAATAAATACCACTACAAGCTAATCAGGATATTACATGAAAACTATATTCATTAGATCCATGAAAACAGAGGGTGTTTTAGTTGGTCCAAAAGGCAGTACTGCAAACTCGTTGTGCCCATACCTGTATTGAAATCCTATATTTGGAATGTATTACTTCTTCATGCACAAAAGATGATATCCAGATCGATTATTAATCATTGAAAATGTTGATCTCCATGAATTTGATCAAATAAATCATCAATGTGAGGAAGGGGATACTTTTTCATTATTTTTATAGCATTGACCACCCTATAGTCAATTCACAACCTCATAGATCCATATTTCTTCACAAAAAAATGAAAAGGGGCTCCACATTGAGAAAAAATCAGGAGAATAAATCATTTATTAATCAACCCCTCTATTTATTTCTTTAGTTTCACTAATTCTACAATGAAAATTCTATAAGGGGCCTTTGATATGGGCATTGAACCAAGAATTAAATCAATGGAAAACTCAATTTCTCGTTCTGAAGGATTTCCAGGTAAATCTGTTGGAAACACATCAACATATTCTTTCATGATAGGTATTTCCTCTATTTAAACATTCATTTACTCACCCATAAGTATTTTACTCCCATCCTCCCCAACAATTGAATTTATTAGAGCTACTATGGGTGGATCTAGATAAGAATAAGATGGTGACTTTTCTACTCTAAAGATATGGTACTCTTTATCATCATAAAAAATTCTAACCTCCTTCTTATAATAAATTTTTTCATCATGGTTCAAAATAAAATCAATTCAAAGGATTATATTAAATTCAATCATGGGAATGATTGTGATATCATCAGATAAATAAAATATATATGCCCTAATGGGAACTGATTCACAAAACGTTTTTTCAATGATAATTTCCTTAGGAGTATTGACTAACATCTCCCTTGTAAAATAAAATTTGAAATATTTAATTTTATTAGCAAACATGGAAGATATGAAACAATGCGATGATATAGAATCAAATAAAGCATTAGATAAATTTGAGGAAACCATTAAATTACCTTCCTCCATGTCATTCAGAGCTTCAACCTCAATAGTAGTGATCACATAAGTCTTGAATTTCTCCCCTGGCCTTTTCTGAGGAATGATTCCTTGGAACTTAGTACATTCATTTGCATAATTCCCCATTTCTCAACAATTGTAGCATTCAATATTGAAAGCCTCTTTCACTCCCTTGCAATCATGAGCTTGGTTTCCTTTCCCACCACACGTGTAACTGACTCCCATTCCCATAAGGCAATTACCTGGGTGTTTATTCCAACATTTACTATAGGATGGAAATTCAACTTTTCTCTTCTTCCCCTTACTTCCATTTCCAGAGTGTTCAACAGATCTCTTCTTCTCTTTCTTTGATTTAATGTTTTAATACATAGAGAATTACTTAACAATCATTATAGAACATTAGAAAATATCTTCGTACGATGAGAAGGATTGTGAGATTAATGCTAGATGGATAAATGGAATTAACCCATCAAACAATAGATCAATATTACTCCTTGGGTTACGTATATAATTTTCCACCTACCTTGCTAACCTTGTAATGTTAGCCTCATACTTTGTGAAACTCTCACCCTCTTATTGCCTCAAACATGGAAATTGTCTTTCCATATCCTCTAGATGGTCACGAGGAAAGTATTTTTCTAGGAAAAGTTATTTAAAATCCCTCCATTCCATATTTTATACCTCTTCATCCTCCTTTATGTTTTGAATTAAAGACCACCATTGATCTTCCTCTCCTGTGAGGTGATAAACTACCATGAAATTTTTTTCCCTTCCTCTACTGCCCATGTCAGGAAATATTTTCTCTAAGGAACTTATCCATTTCTCAAATACAAATGGATTTGTAGTCCCACTAAATGTTGGTGGTTATTTCCTTATGAAGCAGTAATAACATTGATCATCCACATTGTTGATCGGGGTGCTCAATACGGGTAAGGTTACTATTTATAACATGAGTGAGTTTTCCAGGTATGGTGATATATTATGCAGCACTAGTTTCACCACAAGCGCCACTATAATTATATTGAACATGAGGTAATTACGTACATGGATTACGTGCATTGATACTTTTTCTATTCCTTCCTCTAAGAGCCATTTCTAAAAAATGGCATACGCTTGAATAGTGTATGAATCGCAATACATAATTCCAAACTTGTAAAACAGATAACATAAATTGAACAATTTATGGATATAATCAATAATAATAATAATAATTTCTTCTGGAATTATATACTCATAAATCCTTCACAATGATTTGTAATGAAAATGTGAATTATCATAAGAATATCCCCTAAGGGTTTCGTAACCAAGAGTGCAGCAAGGTACGTTGTCATCTACCAGGACATCCCTGTCAAGAATAAAACTCCTTGTGAGTGTTTTCACTCCTTGGTACATCTATGACAGAGCTTCCTCTACCTACTCGTATCTAGACAGGGATGTATTTCTTGGAAAACTCTAAAAATTTCTACAAAACCAAAATTCTAGGATGTTCTTCTTTTCTAATCCTCGAAGTATATATTAGGGTAATGTTCTCTAATCAGAGTTTTCCTAAATCTAGTTTCTAAGGATTGTACTAAACTTCTACTGATGCCAACTATAACGCCCTGACCCCAGTTACCTAGATTCACCACATTATTACATAAAATTGGCATGATACAAAGAATGATGTTCTGAAAGACCGATTATTTTAGTAGACTTATAAGTACTAGATACATACATAAGTTTTACATTACATCATGAAATAAAAACAACAAAAATATTTTGTCCATTTGAACACATTTATATCCCTTATCTTATTCCTACAGTTCAACCATAAAATACTTATTCACATCCAGGGAAAAATAAAACATAGAAAGGCTTGAGCTTAGATTCTCAGAATTATTAACAATATAGCGGAAACATTCATAAATAAGTATAAAAATTTAAGGAATTGTATAAGACTAAAAAATCTTTTTAAAATTTATCTTCGGAATAATATGGATAAATACAAATCAAAATAATTCTATTTACCCATTCACATGGATGTAATACTAGTTGAATAATCACACGTAATATCAATAGCTAATTTCATAATTATGGAATTCATAATGCCAGAAATCATAATCACATAGTCATGGGCTTCTCCCAAGACTATAAATAATATTTTGTCAAGGCCCTATTCCAAGACACAAGTTTGTCTCTTGAGACCTACTGATGCATCTAGGATCTATACCGATCTCCACCCATCACTTACTAAGTCCAATGCATTCCTTATACGACAAGGTTGAAACATAACATAAACACTCGTATTAAAACTAGCATACAAAATGTTAATAATTTAACCAAAACCCATGAATACTATACAAAAACACATCAATAGTCAAATGTGTCATGAAACCTTCAATACAATATAGAATATTGTATCATAATAAATCAACTACAAAAAAGTGTAAAATCCATAAAAGGATATTGACATAGATGAAATCAAAACAATTTTAGAGAAATATATCTTTCTAATTTGAAGTCATTTAAAAGTAACATAATTATAAAATAAAACATCTAGTTTGAAAATAATTTTATAATATTGTAATGGAATCTTCAAAGGTTTTATAATGAAGAAAATTAGTTGCACCCTTTGTATAAGTAAAAAAATATTTTTACCTTAATTTGTGGAAATGGTCATAAAGTACCTTGTTTGGAAAATGACATAATGATTCCTTTATAAAATTTCTATAAAAAAACCAAACAAGGGTATAAATGAATTTAACCCATATTCTAGGAAATAGTAAAAAATTTGAAATACATTTTTAAGAAACACCGATGTTGATGATATAGAAGTACCGGTAGATATTCACGTATAAAGAACCTCGAATAATGAAGAGATTGTAGAATCAACCTTTACCTTGTACTTTTGCATGGTCAATGGAACATTAACCTCCTGTATAATAATTAAATCAATGTTATTAAATTATTCAATAACCACATACATAAATATTATATCATATATGATCTCCTATTTTTTTTGTTAATAATTTTCTGTAGTATCATCAATTCAGGTGTTAACTGATACGTATTCCTTTATATGTTTTGTTATGTAAGTACTTTTTGTTATGGATAGGATGTATTTGATTCATATCATGAATGATATTATGTTATTAAATTTTTTTTCATAATATAAAATTTAATCTTGAATGGTTACGATTGGGAAATGAATCTTTTCGCATTCGTGGAGATGGTAATCTGTACGTATGCATGAGAGAAAATATCATTATTTTGATGGTTCAATCAGATGTAATTTCATGGTATATAATATATACAGAATCACTAACATTTATATTTAATATTTAAATAAATTATACTCATTATTATACCGATCCAAAATACTTAATTGTTGAATAACACATTGCTCCACGACGTGGAGAAGGTATGATGTACGTATGCACGTATGATGACTTTTTAATTCATATGATGGATTGAATAATGAATATGGTTGTACCATATTTATAATAAAATTAAATTATGTGGAAGGTACAAGATTTATTATTTTTTTATGGAAACAACAATGAAATAGGAAGTGTAAATAGAAAATAACTTTGAAAGATGTGATGAAATCATTACCTCTTCTTCGGGTGATTTCTTTTGAATTGATAAAAGGGATCCTTATGTTGGATTTATGATCAAATAAAGCCTCTATGATGAATTAAGGGTAGTTGTGAGGATATTTGAGAAGGGTTTTTCTTATACAAATGGATATGGAGGTGTGATTTTGTGAGAAGGGGAAGTACTCTTTTATAAGAGAGGTGAGGGTCACTTTAAGAAAAGTTTGAAATATTATTTTATTATTCAATCATATTCAGTTTCTAATGGTTCCAAAAGAATTAATTTTGATAATAAGGTGGTTATGGGTCGAAAAAAACTCAACCAATAGGTTTTATATAGGTTTAGGTTACCATATTAACCTTATCTTTTAGATTTAACTCTTAGTTAGATAGTTTAACTTTTAGAATGTATTCTTGTATTATTATAATAAATGGTTAATAAACATACTATAAATATCCAAGAGAACCCCAAGTGGTTCATTAATGACATATTTATCATTATATATGTTCTTTGGCCAAAAAAATTATTTTTAGGAATATTATATTTTTAATAATATTGTATTTGTTTTAAAAACTCATTTATGGTAATTTTGACAGTAGTTACTATTTTGTTTTTTTGAAAGTCATAACCACCTTATTACTTAGAAAATAATTCATTGAATCAAACATAACATGTAATATTAATATTGAAAATTATTATGTTTCCTCAAAGTCTCAATTTACATATATTTGGATATTAATAATATCAATTATTTTATGTTTTCATTAATATGGTAATTATTGCATCATAATTGTGTCATGGGAAAATTTAATTATATAATGTCAAAAAATATAAATAAAATTCTACTATATAGAAAATATTATTATATTTATAATTTATACTTATATTTGATTTTATATTTTGTATAACCCTGTTCAATAATGTTTTAGTTATGAAAATTTGAATTTAACATTTTTAACTCTTCTTTAAATAAAATATTAATAAATGGCCAAATCTAATCTAAGTGGACCAAAAAGGATCATATATTATTACTTATATTGATTTTGGTCGAAATTAACTTATACATTAGAATTAGGACATGTGTTAGGGTAATAATAATAAAATTTTTACCTTTAATTTCCCTATTAACATTTAACCGTGAGGATGAGTTGAAAACCACTCAACCACTATGCAATGTTTCTCAATATTAATCAAAAATTGAATGTTTTCATAAAATTAAAAAAAATTACCCTAAGAGAATTTTTATATTCCGAATCCAAAAATGAAGTCCATTTTGAAATATAATATTTATAAAATTTCAAAAAGTGGGTATTACTATTCATAACAGCTAGTTTGATTGGTCATGGTGTGCTAGAACTCAAAGTTGCGTACATCGCCAGCTACTGTATTATTCAAAGGAAAATTTACCATGTAAGATTGTGGTGTTAAATGGTGTTTTAATAGTTCTACTAAACATGATTGATATTAAATACTATGTTGATCCAAAATCAAATAGTGAATTCATTATTCTTGAATGAATAACTAGTGAACATGTCACCACATCATTCAAGGTCTCCACATAACCAGTGGTGAGTGCATATTCCATTCCTTGATACACTGGAGGTTATTTTTGTTAATTTCCTTAGAAAAACCCTGTCTTAGGGAATTGTATCAGATAACTACCATGTTACTTTCTGTTAAAACACTACACTATAGGTTGGGTGTTGAGTTGAACCATTCTTTCTTATTCTGCATTTGTAGGGTTCTTCATTTCCCTATGAAAAAATTATCTTGATGCCCCTCTCTTGCACATTTATATCATAAAATACTTTCTCTTTAGACAATTATCAAGATGATTCTTCCCAAACTTTTTACATGACGAATTTTGGGTTTTCATTCTGTCATGGTATTTATCTGTTGATCTTCCCATATTAAACTATATTTTCCTCTTTTTAACATCGATCCCATGAGAAAAATAAGAGTCACCAATCATCATATCAATCTTTAGGGAATTTTACAAAATCATCTTATAGCTATCAAAGTCATGAATTACTATGTCTTTTTGTAGATTTGGGTTTAATCCACTAAAGATGATATCGATTTTTCATTCGGTGTTCATGAAAAATCTAGATGCATATCGTACAAACATTATAATGTTTTCCTCATATTCCCTAATATATTCATATTCCTTTTTCTTCAGTCTGAGGAACTCCCTCTCCATCTTAATATGGATAGTTTAAGGGAAATATTTAGTGAAAAATATTTTCATGATTCCTTCCCAATACATGGAATCAATTTCCTCCTTAAACTTTGTGTTTTTGATTAGCTTCCACCACTGATCATCTTCCCCATCAAAATGATAGACCGTTGGTATGAATTTCTCTAATTTCTTGCATTTAAGTACATATAATATCTTCTCAATGGATTTAATCTAATGTTCCACAATGATGGGATCAGAAGATCCACTAAATATAGGAGGCATTTGTCACATAAAGGATTCAATTGGAATTTGTTATTTATTAGAAGCGAATTATACACAATTTAATTTATTATTCATAACATTATCCAGTTTAGCCACTACTATCATGATGTTATAGACTCCCATTCCCATTATTTTTGGAATATCATTAGCATAATCCGCACATTTCCTTTCACATTGATTGTGGGAATGTGTTCTCCTATTTACCAAAAGCAACTAAAAAAAGAATCAAAATAAAATTAGGGGGCTTGAATACTTAGCTAATGTGAATATAAAAAAGAAACTATGAATATATAAGGAATAACATTTAAATATAAATTATATCCTAACATGTGATTCCCTGTGTTTAAATCAATGATATAAATGGTGATATAATAATCCCTAGGTTTCTTACTAATTTTATCTAATAATTATAAACAAAAATAAATATACCATTCTCTGATACCAACTATTGATACCCTAGCCTTTTACATATATTATTACATGATTTTAAGCATAATTATCCATAAAAGACAAACCAATGATTGAAAAGTATCGTTTCTTTGCAAGTCTATGTACATGATTCGAAAATATGATACTAGAATTTAAATACACATTTTATATAATCTTCGTTATGAAATCTTAACCCCATTTTAGATCTAATAACCACATAGGATAACTAGGGGAAATTCAAAAATGAATGGATGAGCTAAAAATCCCAGTAATGGAATAAACATGTGAATAATGATTAACACTTGTTTTAGAAGGAATACCATGATAATATTAAAGGGATGACTAATGAAGAAACATGTGGAATCATAATATATATATAACATGGAATCATATGATCATGGAAATATTGGAATGAGGAAACAACTTATAACATGAAAAAAACATGAGTCGAGGCTAAACATCGAGACTATATCACATGTTGGATAAAGTCCCATAATGGATTAAGATAACTCCCTAACATGATACATTAAATCTCTGGAGACTAAAAACTAACTAATGAATTGGAGAACTATCTGGGAATGACAATCATAACTAGTTCATGAATTTGTGTGTAATATAAAGAATTAAACAAAAATAATACACACAAGGGTTACCAATCAAACTAAATGGATACCATAATCATGTCATAAGGAATAAAGAAAGGGTGTATCATAATTATATCCATCAAAAAAGGGATTATATAATTTTTTAAAATTTATAAAATAACAATAAATCATTAATAATGATTTCTAACTATTGTGAATACATGAAAACAATTTCAAGAAACTCCTGAAATGAGTCACTTTAATGTTGTTTATGGGAAAATATAAAATATTGCTATATCACCATGTTTGCTCTCATATTTGGGTTGGTGTAAATTCATTACACATCTATCATGTATTGTTTTACTTTTTATTTAATTAATATTTCTGGATCATGAATCGGGTGACAAATTCATGTCTCTGTTTGTCACTATGGGAAAATATTAAAGAGTCTTTAATGAGGAAAAAGTTATTATTGGTTGTATAAAACCAAAAATTAAGTAATATAGTTTTTATTTATAAATTTTTTTATTTTATAAAAATTATGGTTTCTTAAAATATTTAATAGAGTGTACTTGAAAATTGGTAAGAAATGGAGAATTTACCTTTAACCGGGCTTGCGTATTGGGAGGAATTGAGAAAGGGAACCTTTTAATTAAGGTATTTCCCAATAAAATAATGATTAATTGAACTGGATAAATATTTTTCGAACATATAAACACAATTTATAAGAATTATATATGAATAATGACGAAATATATTGCGGTAAAGGGAGAGAGACTGTAACCAAAAGGAAAAATGGAGGTTTATAGAGATACATTACCTTATGTCCAAATATGTTCTTCCCTTCCACTTAATGTAATGGATTTTAAAGTTAGATTAATTAATTAAATAATTTATAACATTTTTAATCTATATTTCATAAATTATTATTTTATTAAATTCATTTATGGGCATTTTGATGAGTTATAAGGTATAATTTCATTGTTCTGGGACTGCTCGTTTTCATGGTTTCATGGTCGATTTACTTGTTTCAAATTATGGAAGTTCTTTTAAAATGGATATAATTATAAACAATTGAAATTATATACTATTAATGAACTAATATAATTTTAAATGGTCCAATATATCATTTTTTCCTAGAATAAAGATGATTCATATGATAAAACATTAATGATAATTATTTATTTAATTTTGTTGGGTTTTTAGGATCATCATAAATAGTTTAATTTTATATAATATTTAATATATAAATTACTTATATAACATGAAAAAAGATAAAAGAAAAATATTAATTTATATCTTAACGTTAATAATGGTTTTATAACCATCTTTGAAGGTATTAATGGAAAATGAAACTCGTTGTCCACGAAGGCGATGAACCGACATCCCACGGAGGATGTTTTTATTTTTATAATATAAGAAAGGAATAAGGGATTTGATGATTCATATAACATTAACACAATAAAATAAAATTATATATATAATATTTGGAGATATCATGTCACTTTGGATATGGGGTGGTGACAATAAGGTAGAAGAAATAAATAATTTAAAAGAGAAAGAAGGAGGATTTTACCACTTGAATATAATATCCTTAAGAACCCCCTTATGGAACATGGAATTGGTATTTTTTTTATAACAAAAGCTATTGGATATGGGTAATAAGATGGGTAATGGAATTATTCATAATAATTACAATATAAAAGGATTGTAATGTGCAATGAGAAGGGGTGGTATCTATAGGGGTGATGGGTGTTTTTGATTATTAAATTCATTAGGTTGTTATTTTGGCACAAGACTATCAATAATGTTGATTTCTATGCCTAGGTAAAATAAATATTGATGTATGAATTTGTATAATTGGTTCTTATATCATTATTACATCATTCGTGACTCCAAAATTCATTTATTTGGCTTATAATGTTAAATATCATAAATTACTGTATTTCATTATTCACTAAAAATTCAACTATATTAAAAAAATCTAAAAAATTCACCCTATATTTTTATTGTGTAAATTTCAAAAATGGAATCCAATTTACAAAAATATTTTTCAAAACATGACAGATTTAATTTTTCATTAAAATCATCATTTATTAAAAAATATCATTTTTAATATTACAATCGAATTTCTGACACTAGGAAAAATTATTTAAACTCGAATAAAATTATCTTATAATTATAACACCAGAAAAATATTATTTCATGAATCTATTTTATGATGTTAAATTTTCTTTTAAATCATTATACTAATCATAATATTGTAAATCAACATTTATGTTTTTCAAAAATATAGACACTTAGTTTATCATTTTAGAACATTTATTTACTTATACCATGGTATAAATACATCATATTTTCATTTATAATATACCTAAATTGAATTTATACATTCATAGTTGAGTTTACTATTCTAATGACTAGATTTATCTTCCTAATAGTTTGATTACTATTCAAATGCTTAGGTTACTATTCCAATGATATTGGTTCCTTAATTTCTATAAATTACAGTCATTTCATTCATTATTCATTCACTTCTATATTATATCAAGGTTATAAATAAATTTATCTTAAACATGAATATTATATTATTAATTTTATTTTTTATTTATACAACATTTTTCGTTAGTGTAGTGATTCTAGGGGATTGAGTAGATCTATATATTCACATTCTTATTATCTTAATTTCTATTTATTATCCCGCTGTAATATTTTACATTCTTATTGGTTTATTTGTTGAAAAATGTATCATTATTACTTTATGAGAATAATTTTTTTATTAGATTCACTCTGTGATGTATGAAAAAATTATAAGAAGGAAATTCCATTGATAAAATTCTTGTTCATTTCATCTTGGAATCTTGAGGTTGGGGTTTATTGATATAGAGGCATTTTTTCTCCTATCTATAATAAAAAGTAGAGACTTATACTATTTAATAATGTAAAAATTGTACATTTTTCAATACTTTATCAAGAAAAATGTAAATACATAATTATATCAGTCAATGGAATGCCACATCTATTGTGGGTCATGATTAAAGGTAGCATGGCCACCCTTATCTTTATTGCACATTAATTCGTGACTTATTATATAAAATCAAACATAGTATAAACCAAAATATTTACAAGACTTGTTTCTATTATAATTAGTCACATGTAATATAAACTTGTTACATGGTTAATACAACATTATTGAAAACTTCTACAACATGGTTTTAATATTCCACACATAATTTAAAGCAACACAGGATAACCAAGGGACAAACAATAGAATAGAATGACATATAATGACTATTAAGGGAAAAAAATAAAGTATGGAATAGGATAATGAAATATATATGGTTCAAGAGTCATTACAATGTCACATAAGAGGTGAGAATAAAAATCATGAACAATTAGGCATGGTATAACGTGATAGTATACAGGTAACTTGAGAATGTGGTAACAACATTAAACATTACATCCTAAGTCAAGGTTAACCACCAATTAATTGTAACACAATGTGCTTATGATAACCTCATATGCACAATAAATGTAATCTCATGAGACTACAATATTAACCAATGGATTGGACTGATATCTGGGCATATCCATCATAATCATATCATCTACACGCATAAGTGTTTCATATAGATCATATAATATAAGAACATTTTTCATCATATTTACTGCCACGATTTAGGCGTTTAGAATAAATATAAGGGATTAACCAATCAATGAAGGATAATTATTTCTAGTTGATTACCCTGGAGTGTTAATGGAAATGGTATTCATAGAACAAAGGTTTGGTATGATAAAAATTGTTAGATTACTTCAACAGCATAATAGTGGAACATAAAGGTTCATGGGAGAGATTAATGAAAATGAAAGGGGTCTCTCATCACTTTTAAAACATAAGGGTATTAATAAGAATATTTACAATCACATCCTTCCAATATTAATTTAAATACAATTGGATTTATAGAAATACTGTTTCTGAATATAGAGGATAAGGAGAGGATCACTTACTAAATTTTGGAATAGTAATGACTTAGGTAAATTTCATAACAAGAGGAAAAAATTATCTCTCATTATAAGAAATTCAATTGGAACATTTATGGAAATTTATGAGGGTTTTAAAACATAACCAATTGAGATTTAGAGGAAAAAAGAAGTAATATTATTGAATGGAAAAGAAACAATAGTGAGAGATCCCTTACCTTGGGACGATGATCCTTAAAGCTAGAGAGGGGCTCCATTGAAATTTGGAACCACCTTAGAGACAATATTGGAAGATTAATTGATAGAGGATTCATTCTGAATAGATTTTTCAGAAGGTGAGGAGGAAATGTGGGGTATTTATACTTAATGAGGTGGTTTTAAGTGATTTAATAATGATTATTTTTTATTTAAAACTAACCACTTTTGGGTTGAATTCATTTCAATAAATGTGGATGAAAATTAATGTTTTAAATTTTGGTTAAGGACTTTACAAACCTACACGACCCATTTAATGATTTCATTTTTAGTTTTCTTATAACCTTACCTTTAAATTTTAACCCTTTAAATTATTTTACCTATTCCACATTAACTCATTTTTTACCAAAGTAACCTTTTTTATGTATAAAAAAGAAAAAGAAATTATTTAATAATTCTAAAATTATAATTCAATATATTCAATATATTTTATTTTATTCAATTTATTAAATGTTACACAATTAGATCTAATTTGATACGCATATAACTCATAAAAAAAATTGTTATAGAAAATATACAATCATGGTTTTCAAAATGCTAAGAATATGTTTATAACTGTAACACCATATGAATTATCACATTACCTAAATAACTTTTTATTATTAATGTGTGTTAATATATTTTAAAATAATGATCATACAATTCTTATTTCAAAATAATTATGTTTTTTAATTAAAATAATATATTCGCTTTTTACCCCAAAAAATTTGTTTTAGAAAATTTACCTATATTTACCCAAAGATAATTTCGATGTGAATAAACTAAAAATGAAATTTATTTATTAAATATAACAACCTAAATTTGATAATTATGGGTTTTAAAAACAAATATTTATTTATTTAATATTAATCATTTTTACAACATAACAGACCTTTTGACTATTATAAATATTACTTAGGACTTTGCTAATTTATATAATCATCTAAAAGTGTTTTATAATATAATATCGTGAAAATAAAATTTATTTAAAACTTATAAATTTATCATAAAACTTACCTTTAATAATATATTTCTATTGTTTCCAAAAATATATTTATAATATAATAACAACTGTCACTTTATTGAAATAATAACAATAATAAGGACCAAACATTTTATTGATTAATGCTCATAATGTACACCGGTGTTTACAGCCAACATATCTCCTTAAAAATGATTATATTTACTTAAATATAGACCAATATTATTGTACTTCATCCTTCACTTTGATTCTATCACGTTTCAATATCATTTCTGAAATGAATATTTTATTACTAACTGAATATTCTTTAAGTTGTTTTTGTTTTAAAAATGTGTTGATTTTTTGGAAAACAATCATTTTATACAAGTATTATTTTTTAAATCAGGTTATGGATTTATTGATGAATATTTTTAACTTGTTTTGTTTATAATATTTTTGTGAATGTGGATATAGTAAGTGTTTTCAATGATGGTGATGGGATGTACCAGATCAGACTCAGCTCAGCCCACATGAGAAAGCCTGAGTTTGTACGAAGTTTAAAAGCATCCGACAAGGAATCCATTGAATCAGAACATGTCAAATTAAAGAAATAAAAATATTTTTTAAATGAAATTTTTTACTATGATGATGAAAAATAGTTTTATAAAGAAATGTTGTCTGGTGAAGATGAAGAAAAGTTTTTATGTAAGAATGTTTTGAAATTTGGAAGGATAAAAACATTCCAAATTCAAGTTAGATAATTATTCTCTATATATTAATGTTCTTAAAAATAATGAATAAGTCATTATATTCGTTGTAGATAGTAGAACAAAATAAAATTTTAATTTTTTCAAAGGTTCCAAAAATTGATGTTTTCTAGAAACACCACAAAAAGCTCCATTAAACTGAGAAGTTATATTAGAGCAAGAATTTTTATTGGATTAATTTGTTTTATCATACTGAGAAGTTATATCAGACTGAGAATGTAAAATAAAGATGAATATTTACAAGAGATAGTGTAATTTCTACATGATAGTGGTTTAAGGTTTATGAAGTCTTTAAAAGTTGAAACCATAATGTAAAACATTTTTCAGTTGGCCTTGAGAATCAGAGTAAGAAATCATATTTGTATTTTTTTGGATTAATATAAATGAAATGATGAACAGAGATCCATACAGAGATGTTCCAAATTATCAGTTTTTGGACAAATATTTTGAATATTTCTCATTCCAGTAATATTGGGAATTCCGATATTATGGATATTTCAAGATATATCGAGAAGACACCAAAAGATATGATAATTTTTGAAGTACTCAAATATGAAGTTCAAATGTGGTTAAAATTTGGAGATATGTGATTTTGGTTGAGCGGGAAAATAATTTATGCTTCTTACCTTTATTATTTCTAGGGAACCTAAAGATATAGGTGGAATGTACATTGGTTCTATAAACTATTCACCCATTAGAAAAAGTTGATACTTTGTACAATTGGTTTCAGAAGTGATTTTTCAAACTGAAGTTGTTCCATGTTAAAGAAGAGTTTCTAGAATGATTATTTAGATTAGAACATCAGACTTAGACAATTTCAGTATACCAGATATAGAGAATTTGATTGAGGATATATGTTATAGATTTCAGAAGTAGTTTGAGGAGAAATAATTTTTTATAGAGGTATAGATGGAAAAGGTGTCTCAAAATTGGGTTAATTAGACTGAGGGAAATCAGACTAAGCAACATCAGATTGATTATTTAGACAGATTCTAATGGAGTTGAAAGATTCTTTGTTTCAATTTTTTTGTGGAACAAATTTTTTTTTAATAAAAAACGTCTAATCTTACAGGAGTTTGTATAACCATTTATATTTAGATATAAAATGTGTCTAATAATATTTGAATCATTTTTTATTCACTTCTTCGTTATAGTGAATATCTACAGACACACCAAAGTGGATATGACAAGGATGTAGGTTCTCATATTAGGTTTGAACATTGTAAATATTACGTTCAAATTTTAATTTTCTATTTTTTGTATTCATTTGATTTTTATGAAATTTTATATGGAAAAAAATCAAACAAGTTTTAGGGGTTAACTTTCCCCAAGTTGAAATTTGTAAAAAAAAGAAACAACTGATTTAATCCACCATGCTCATATGTTCTTTGATCCTCTGGAAATTCAATTGGAATCAAGGGGAGATTCGCTTGTTAAATCCATGTCATAGATAATCTCAATTCTATCAAAAGTATAGTAATTTATAAATTTATTGGAAAAAATTATTATGGTTCGAAAAATATAATGATTTCATATATCCTATCTCATACGTAAGAATTTTTTGATACTACATCCATTGGGTTTCCACACATTGAGAAAGATGCTCCTATGAATTTTTCTAAAAATAGAAATATTAAAGATGATGTAAAATAAAGAAATTATATTCTTACGTCACTATTAGAAAATTTTTATATGAAGGTGATGGGTCTCAAAATATCAAAGAGTATGTGGGAAAAGATTGAATGTATTTTGGAAGGGAATACTAAAATAAAGGAAGAAAATACACAATTATGGAGAAGAAAGTTTGATGATATCAGAATGTGAGATGAAGAATAAATTTATGAGTAATTCCCTAGAGTAAATGAAGTTGTTTGCAACATATGATGTTTTGGAGATTTCATGGATGATTTTACAATTGTAAAGAAACACACGAGAAACATTCCAGATTGGTATGGTTCTATAATTGTTTCTTTAAAATATTAAAATGATTTATCTCATGATGAATTGAATAAAATTATTGTTTCTTCTGAGAGGAGAAAGTATCTAGTTTTCAAAATGAATATGAAAGATGAAATAGATTTTGAAGCTATGAAAAAGATAAAACATACTGATATTGAAACTGGCAATCAATGTGATTTCAAAGATAAGGATTATGTTGAGTTGAAAAATAAAATAATATATATTATCTATAAGAATTATAGAATAGGAAGAAGAAAGTGTGGAAGAAAACATCATCTCCAATGTTTTGAGTGTTCTGGAATTAGGCACTTCACAACGAATTTAACCAAGAAGAATTTTATAGAATATCAAGATGATTATTATAAAAAACCTCAGTGGAAGAAGCAGAAAAAAATTCAAAATAAGAAACGTCATCCAAAAAATAAAAGAATATGTTCACTAGAAAAAAGAGATGTATATTGAGTATGAAATTTGAATATAACTCAACTGAAAACAACTCTCCAGAAGATGAAAGTTTATAAACGTTCCGAACCTTCATTGAAAATGTTAAGAAAAAAAATTAATCATATGGTAAAGAATATGAAGGAATTGAAGAATTCTTATAGATATAATTAGCTCATATTAGAAATTTTTTAATGTCTTAATAAAAATATAACTCTCAATAAAGAAATTATAATGATTAATAAAGTTAGTTTAAAAGTTAATGAATTCATAAAATATGTTTTCCAATAATAAAAATAATACATCGAGGAGTTATTAAGTTGAAAACATAGAATTTATGAACAAGGAATGATTTTTGAAGATCATAGTAAGATGTTTGAAGCTAAGTAAGAGGATGTCAACAATTCACAATAAACATTTATTGGCCAAATTTAATTTAATAAAGAGAAATAACTATTTCAGTAAGGCTTCAAATTTAAAAGCTGAATCATTGTAGATATAGAAAAACATCACTCCATAAATCAGGTGAAATCTACACCCATTAAACTAAAAAATTAATCTGATTATTCTATCATATTTGTTGTAATGAATATTGTTGGAAAATCATGGGTTGATAGGGGACATAAAAACCTATCACATATAAAAAAATTGAAAATTAATCCCATGGGAATGTTGTCACTTGATAAGGAGTAACTAAATGTGAATTTTGTTTTGAACCATGATAGTATTATTATAGGGAAATCTCACTATTCTATAGAAAACCACGATTTGTTATGTTTTATTATTTTCTATAATTTAAGGCTGTATATCGTACAATGGATTTCATAACATGTATTTTTGAGGAAAGGGGATTAAACTAAGTGTATGAAATGGTGGAAGCTAAATGAGAAACATTCCTACACAATATGGAGTAAGAAAAGTAAAATTTCTAGATGTTAGAAATTTTCGAACAAAAATTCAGTGTGATTTTCAAGATGATGTTTATGGAAGATGTTATCATCAAGTTAAATTTTATAAAAAATATAAAACACTCATTTCATAATAATTTACTTATAGTGTAAAAAATTGAATCAAGAAAGAAGAAATTTTAGGAAAGGTATTTTGTTATTGAGACAGATTTGAAAGAAGGTAAAAAGAAAAAACTACGGAAACATGATAGTGGTTGTTCATCAAACATGCAATGTGATTCCAAAATCTAAAAAGATGTTGAAAATATTGGTGGAGGATTTGATACATTGAGGAATGATAGTTCCTTAAAAAAAGGAATTAGAATTGATGTTATTGAGTCAAAAAAGTTTAAATCTAAGGAATTTCTATTTTTTTATAGTCTAAAACATAACTTATTTAGTGTAATTAAACTTTTTGATAATTGAAAATAATTAATTTTTATAGAAGATTATTGTATCACCAAGAGCATGGAAGATGGAAAATTTTCTACCAGAGGTGAAATAACTAGTGGGCATATTTTTAAAATTTGAGAACATGATAAATCATTATTTCTAAGTTCTAAGGATGAGATTAAGTTGGTGAATCATATAATTAGACACCTTTGGATAAATATTGTGAACAAAATTTCTATAGTTTATGTCCTTAAAAATTTTCCATTATTAAGGAGAAGATTAGAAGATGTTTTTATAAACTCTCAGAAAGGGATAATTACTAATAAAAGTTATATGAAATATGACTCCTAACAGACTTCTTTAATTTATTCATTCTGATTTAGTGGGATGTTGATACATCAATAAATAAATAGATATTTATAATTTATCACTTTTATTTATGATTTCACTCAAATGACTAACATCATGCATATTGAACACATGTAAGAGGCCGTATATATGTTCAGATTCTCCAGATAATATGTTGATAGAGAAATGAGGGTTTACATAAAGAATTTTAGAATAAATAATGATACAAAATTCATATATAATGATTTCAAGTCATATCAGATAATGAATGGAATATAAATCATGTATAGTTCTCCCTAAAATCCACAAAAAAAAAATAGATTAGCTGAAAGGAAAAATGTAAATTTTGTTAAAATGAGAAGAATCATGTTATTATAATACAAAAATTCAATGTTCTACAAGATAGAAGCTATTAATACTACTGTACATGTTCAAAATAGATTTTGTTGAGGTCATTATCAAATATGACTTCTTATGAAATGTGGTAAAACAAAAAAAACATCATCGAAACACATCAAAATGTTTATAATTCCATGTTTAATAAAAATAAAAAATATAGATCTTGAAAAAAATGATGATAAAAACAAATAAAAAAATTAATTGTATATTCATTAATCTTAACGCGATTCACCTTTTCATTTTCACCCTTACACTATTGTATTAAACTGAATTTTTATTGTAAATTTAAAATATAATAAATTATTTAAAACCATTTTTTATTAATTTATTTTATGTTTATCATTGTTAAAAGGGTAAATTATTATTATTCTTATATTTTCATTGAAGGTGCAGGTGATTTGGAGGCCCCAGAGATGATCTAGAAGAAAAATGGAACAAACTGCATGGAATCTCATGGACATCTGCCCACTATTTTTGAATTAAGAGAATTACTTACTTCCAAATGGGATGAAACTTTTCTTTCCACTCCCAAAAATCATTGTATACAACTCTAATAAAATAACCAAATCCTAATGTGGCCATATCATGGCCCTTCAGAAACATTCTATCTAGGGGACACAATCTGCCCGAATTCAAAAGTTTGTTTCGGACTTTTTCCCATACCTAACAATCCCAAATTATAATGGATTCCAAATTTGAAATTTTGATATTAAACAAGCCATCCAATAACTCTTCTCTTTTGGTAAAGTCGGGATATGGCTTTCTACTATTCCAAAAACCGGGACACAATTAGTATCTCAAAAATAGGGGGCTCAAAACCATGTTCTATTTTGGCTATAAAGAATAACCATGGGAACCTTAGTAGGAAGATCAATGTAGACGAAAATATCTTCCATTTTGGAGTCCTATAGGATTCTAATCCTCATTCTATATGTTCTGGAGGCCCCAAGCCTCATAGAGCGATCAATAATGAAGAAGGAGTTCCACTCGAGCATCCTCCTCCTCCCGATGTCAAGCTAAGCGGTGGGTGATCATTGCGAGGGAGATAAACAATTAAAGTGGGAGTTTTGGAACATAATTATATAATTTATTGGTGTATATTATAGTTTTAATTGTTCTTTCAAATGTAAATTAACTTGGTTTGATTAATTGAATTGAAAACCTTTTTATTTCATAACAGATTGATGTGCGATTTTATCTGTATGTCATGTGTTGTTCCGATTTGACAATATAAGAACCATTTTATTTCATAGAAATCTGAGATTTCAATGTTCACTTAGAAACCTTAAATCATTCTAAGGGGCTGCAACTTGACTAAATGATTGTTATGTCAAGTTTAACTTCTAATCACTTCATTTGATGAGGCATGTTTGTATCCAAGATCATGGTTATCCCTCAACAAAAATATTACACTAAAAACTATTAATCAATTAAGAACGAAGAAATATTCATGTTCTATAGTAACTTAGAAATGATCACTTTTTATCTCATATTTTATATCATAAACTCTGTCATTTATATTTACAACTCTTTAAATTAATATACTTTATTGAAAATGTTTTCAAAACCACCAACTCTTTTAGTAATTTTTATTAAAAATACACACTCAAAACCTAAAAACGCTCCATGAGACACAATCTAGGTTCTAACCTAGACTAAAGAATATTCTGTAATTACTATCAATTTGATGTTTCATGACAACGTGGTAGGATTTGGTGTCGTTTCTAGGGGCCGCTTCGGTTTTTAGTACGTGTTTTTTATAAGATATTTGTAATTTTTGTGAATATTTATTTACCTTTTGAATCCTTTTGTATTTTGATTTATTTGTTTTGTATGTTTGGGGAATGAAATATTATAATAAGAAAAATTTACCTCTTTTCAAACCCAAACCGGAGAGGTTTCTACATCATAGACACCAAGACATTGAAGAGAGCCTTTTGAAAGAGGAAACAAAAAAATTCCAACACTCTTCTGGATCATTCTACTTCTTCTTCTAGAACATGAATCAAAATAGAAACCTACATGTATTACATGGATGAAAACAATAGAACACTAAAATAACTAACCTCACCTGATATCTATATACAGCCCACATATATAAAATTACAAGGAGAGGTACCCAATTTTGAACTAAAATTTGGTTTAATTCATCTATTACGAAGATTCCATGGACTTCCTGGAGTGGATACACATAAGATATTAAAAGAAATTAATAATGTGTGTTCAATATTAAAACCTAAAAATTTGGATGAAGAACATGTAATGATTAGGACATTTCCTTTTTCATTATAAGACACTGCAAAAGAATGGATTTATTATTCCCCAATAAGAGGCGGGGTGGACATGAAAAACCTTTTTCATGAAAAACATTTCCAAGCCTCTTGAACTGCAACAATATGAAAAGAAATATGTGGTGTAATACAATATGAAGGGGAACCACTTCATGAATATTTGGAATAATTTAAAAGGTTTTGTTCAAGTTTCCCACACACAAAAATAAGTGATCAACTTTTAATTCATTATTTTTATCAAGGTTTAATACACTTTATCATAACACGATTGTTGCTGCTGCAAGTGGTGCACTAGGGGATAAAACCCCAATTGTTGGAAGGACAATGATTGAGAACGTGGCACAGAAGAGTCAAAATTTCGGTACAAGGTCTCATGTACCCATTCGAGGTGTCCATGAGATGAAAAGTACTGAATTTTAGAAGAATAGGGACACAATGTTCAAATAGGTAAGTACCCTTCTACGACAACTCACTCTCTCCCAAGGGAAATCTCAATATCCTCCTCACATCCATTGTTGTATCTTCTCTTCTGACACCCATTATTCAAACCAATTCCCCCAATTGATAGAATCTTCTAAGAGTTGTGAGGAAATATTTCAACACTTCCCCTATAACAAACCCTTTAGTCAATATCCTTATTATCCATCTAACCCTGGGTGGAATGAAAACCAGGACTATAGGAAAGAGGTATTCAAAACTACTTCATCAACAATGGAACCATCCCGGGCATAGTAGTCATCCACGACCACCTAGAAAGCCTCAACCACAACGATGTCCTTTCCTACAATCCCCACTAAATCCCAATCCAATCCTATAATATATTATGAAAAAATAGGTTCCAACAATATCCAATTCCATCAAACCACTAAGGCAGCCATACAAGACCTGAAAACCCACTTAGTCCAGCTAGCTATCTTGGTGGGGGAAATTCCAAGTCATGGATCGGGTAAATTGCCCTTAAAACTAGTACTTAACCCTAGATATAAGGTAAATTTTAGTTCCAACATAGTTAGGAGTGTAAAACAACTTAATACCCAAATGAACCCTCTATTAGATTCATCCACTCCTAAGGAAACCACCATACCAACTACTGAAAATGGTCAAACAGATGAAATTAATTATCCTAATAGAATCCCTTCCAAAGGAAAGATTGTGTTTGTTGATGACTCTCCTATACCAACCATTCCTATTCCATTTCCCCAAAGGATCGCCCAACCGAGAAAACAAAAGTAAACTGAACATGATAAGGATGTATTGGAAACATTCAAAAAAGTGAAGGTTAACAGTCCATTGATTAATTCCGTGAATCAACTTACAAGATACACAATGTATCTAAAAAAGATGTGTACACACCGAAAGAGTCTTATAGGTGATAAGAAGGTATGCTCGGGGAATAATGTCTCAAAATTGATAGAAACATAACTGCCTACCAAATACAATAATCTTCGAACCTTCTCGATTCCATTCATTATAGGGGAGTATTCATTTTTTTAATTCAATTCTTGATTTATGCTCTTCTATAAATTTGATTCCTCACTCAAATTACTCTTCATTTTAGGTTGGATAATTGAAGACAACTGGGATTGTCTTTCAGCTAGAAAATTGGATTACGACACACCCTTTTGGTGTGTTAGGGGTTGTTCTTGTGAGGGTCCAAAATTTAATTTTTCCGGCTGCTTTGTAGGTGCTTACAATTGAAGGTGATAGGATGAATAGAAATACCCCAATTATATTGGGCAGAACATTCCTAAAAATATCCAAAACCTAATAAATTTCCATAATGGGACATTATCTATGGATTTTTTGGGTGACATTTTACTCTTTAATATCCTAGATGCCATGAAGCACCCCTCAGAAAAACATTCCTCTCCCTCTATTTATTCAATTGATATATTCACATCCCCTAAAAACATTTCGTATCATACGCTTGATCCCCTTTTTTATTTGTTATCCTTGATTGAAATTATTGGTAGGGAATCATGAATTGATTTTTTTAGTGGTCTATAAATGTTTTTTACATGTTTATTAATTGATAATTTCATGAAAACTGAGGATTCAATGACTATCGATGATACTTCTAATATTGTAACAGCTCGTTCATCATATGAGGATGACACCATTGAGTAGTTAAATGATATTACAGACCCCTAACAGTCATACCCACATACATTAATAAAAAATACACCTGCATTGGATCTAAAAATATTCCTCAAGATTTGAAGTATTGTTATATTTAGAATGGAAACAAGCTACCCACCATCGTTTCTAGTTCACTCCCACCTGAGCATGAGTTTCAACTGCTTTTACTTCTAAGGGATTATAAACAAGATTCGGGATAGACACTTTCAGACATTAAATGTATTATCCCATCAATTTGTATATATTATATATTGTTAAATGAGGAGGATAAACTAGTGATGAAGGCATAATGTCGACTAAACCAAAACCTCCTAGAAGTTGTAAAAAGGGTGTTAAAAAAAATTATTAGCTACTAGATTCATTTACCCCATCTCTAACATTCAATGGGTTAGTATCATTTAATTAGTTCCTATAAAACTAGCCTTAGAGGAATCAAAAATAAATACATTGAATTGGTTCCAACTCATGTGAAGAATAGTTGGTGTGTTTGTTTAGACTATCGCTAGCTAAACCAACACTCTCGGAAGGACCATTTCGAATTTATATTCATTGAAAAAATATTAAAGAGGCTAGCAGGTAAGTTCCACTATTGTTTCCTTGATGGGTATTTTATATAGTTTTATATCTATATTCCCCCCAAGGACTAGGAAAAGATGACCGTCACTTTTCCCTTTTGCACATTTTCATATAATAGCATTCGATTTGTTCTGTTCAATGCTCTAGGTACATTCCAATGATGCATGGTTAGTGTTTTTTTGGATAATTTAGAGAATATCAGTGAAGTATTTATGGATGATTTCACTATTTATGGATCCTGTTTTGATGAATTTTTGAGCTATCCTGGTTTTGTCCTAAGTCATTGTATTGAAACATATCATGTATAAAATTATTAGAAATTATATTTCAAAGGGCGGAAAGGTATAGTATTGGGTCAGGTGATTTAGGGGGATGGTATCGAAGTAGATATATCAAAATTGGAAGTAATTTCATCCTTACCATTCACTAAAAATTTACAGGATGTGTGGTCTTTCCTAGGCCATGTGGTATTTTACCGTCGTTTCATTCGTGACTTTGGTAAATTTTCACTCCCCTCTCCCGATTACTCCAATAAGAAAAGGAAATTGTTTTTGATAAATAATGTGAAGATTATTTTAATATGTTAAAATGCAGTCCCAAGTCACCCCTGGTAATCCAACAACCTCAGTGGGATTTACCTTTTTATCTCATGTGTGACACCTCTAACTATGCAGTTGGGGATGTCTTATCACAAAGAGTTAATCGATATCCACATTTCATTTCCAATGCCTCATGTACTTTGGACACTTCCCAATAATACTACACCACAACTGAAAAATAATTTATTTCCATTGTGTTTTCATTGGAAAAATTCAGGTCATACCATTTGGGGCCCAAAGTCATTGTGTTATCAAACCATTCAGCCCTCTGGTATCTCCTTAAGAAACCGAAAGCCAAACCACATCTCATTTGTGGGATGATCCTCCATCATGAATTCAATTTAAAAAGTAGAGACGAAAAATAAGCCGAGAATATAGTGGATAACCATATCAGTAGGATCATTCCATCCTTGTACATTGAATCATCCCACAGTATTATTATAAATAATATGTTTCTTCATGATCCACTATACTGAGTGCAGGATTCTATTCCTTAGCATGATTGATGCAGCGTTGTCATGCACATTCTCAAAAATATTTATACTAAGTGAAGCACAGTAGCTGAACTAAGTTGATCTATTGGGGAGCTTTTGTGATCAAGAACTCACTATTTATAATTAACAATATATATATGTGAAATAAAATAACTGAAAAGGATATTTAAAAAATTGAGAATGAAATACTAAAAGTTAATATGCAGATGAAATTCCAACACAATGAATGAAAACAGAATGATGTTAGACAGAAAAAAGATCCTCCCATGATATTATCCAAAGTGAACCTTCATTATCTCTTTGATAGTTTCAAATATAATTAATGTTCATGATCCTTCATATGCATGAACATCCCCTTCTTCCTATGGTTGTGAACATATGGTACACTCAACGATTCTTGAGATTGTAAAGACCTGGAAATTTCAAGGAAATGTTTTTTCTTAAATACTTTTGAATTTTACGAATCTTTAGTTTCTGATGGCACCTGATTCCGAGGCCCGGTGTACCCAAAATCAATTTCTGAAGTTTTGTTCGGGTACATTCAATGAACGTACGTGTGGATTTTTCAATCTTTTGAACCGGTGCTCAGAATTGAAATCTGAGGACATCGATGAACTCTCAATGGCGGTATTCACCTAAGGGGACCTTTACCGCATTTGTTTTTGGTCGAGAGTATAAGTTAAAATTTGTGGATTCATAACAAATTATATAAAATTGTTGTGTTAGAAAATTTTATTTTTATGTGGTGGTTAACTTCACCAAAGAGGGGTTGGAGGTGGGACCCACACCCCACATAGCCTCCCATGAGAGGATAATGTGTGGTTGGCCCACATGATCCCTAACCCTTCAACTCCCCTTGAAACCCCCCATTAATCCTCTTAACTTATGAACATCCCTCTTGATGTGCCAACACATCCTTTAATTATAATGGGGCCTCTCCACCTCCCTCCCCTTAAATGTGTCATCTGAATTTATTAATTAAATGGCACAAATTTTTTAATTAATTTTAACTTCATATCAAGAATAAAAATAATAGCCAAGCTATTATTTTTGGGCTTCGCACATGTTGTGTTGGTAGAGCATTGGAGAATAGAGAGCATCTTCTTCCAACGAAGAACAATTTCCTCTCTCGAAGAAGAATGGAGACGCCCATGAAGAACACACATCATCTTTCTTCTTCCTCTGTTCCATGGAAGTAGACATCGCCCACGAAGAACATTTTCAATGACTCTCCCTCCAACGTTGACGGAACGGCACCGTCTTCCACGACAACGTCTTCCGCGAAGCCATTTTCCGTGTCTACAATGTACGAACCTTGAATCAAAGTATGGAGGATTTTGTATTATTTAAACTTGTGATTTATACCCTCTTACTTGGGAGATTATATGTTGGATAACTTGTCGAGCCTCTAACACGGAGGGTACGGGCTAACGAACAAGTCAGGACCCTCCGCCATTTTTTTCTTAATTCGTGGTTTGTTGGGCGATGGATGTACAGAAGGGAAACGACGTTTTGAGGCCTTCGCAGGGAAGTGAAAGTCCCAAAGATGCCATAGGCGTAGAAAGAAGGCAAAATGGACCACCAGAATGACTCCAGTGGCCCGCAGCGGCACGGGTCGCCGGCATGGTGGCACCAGTGACAGGAGGCGGCGGTCGGCACCGGCCGACCGCCTTGGGGAAGCGGCGCCCCTCGCACGGCACCGGCGGAAGGCCGCCGTGGCACCAGCCATGGGGGTGGAGAGTAACTCGCGCCGTGGGTTCTGGGGATCCTGGGCAGCGCTATCCTGGCACCACCGTTACTAATTCCCCCCCCCCCCCACATCGCGCTAGGCCAGCTGACCAAGCCACAGTCGGCCACCGATCCGGGAAACCTTCCGCACGAGCCAAGCCACCAACCAAGCGGGCCGAACCGTCGTGCACGGGATGGGCCTCATCCACCGGGCCGGACCCAGAACCGGGTCGAGTCGACCCGTTTCAGGTAGGGTCGGGTCGGACCGGACACAGACCCCCCTCTTCGGACCAATTTTGGTTAATCACCTATAACATGAGCTACGGACCTCCGATTGACACACCGTCAGTTGTGTAGGATTCCTTGGATCAAGATATCCATTTAGGTATAACACATTAATGGTTTTGGCGATGTTTGTATATGGATAGGTTGGTTTGAACCCAAAACCAATCGGGCCCTCAGAGCAGAAACAATTTTAACTTGAGGACCTTTTTCCGATTTACATGTCGTCATCTACGTTGGTCTCCTTTTGATGAGAAAGTTCTATTGAAATAATCCAATTGAGGTTCGAAAGGTGGGATTGGGGTAGTCATGACACATTACTCGAGGATGGGTCCTGATAAATTGATATTAGAGGAGTCAGTTCTACTGCATACCTCAGGACTTTGATCATTCATTTCTGTGAAGCAATAGTGTTAAGAGTATTGAGTTTGGTTTTTAGTCCATGGAGTCCAGTGTTGGTGCGGCGGCCGACGTATCCATACACCAGGACCCTGACCTCTGATTTCCGACTCAGTGCACGAATACACAAATTACGTGTGTGTTTCCTTTGGAAAAGTTTTCTTTGTGAATACTTTGTGTCAGCTCCCAAGGTACACTGTTTTAACTGTGGCGAACCTGTTTCTTTTCAGGATGGCCCCATTAACGTAGCCAACTAGGGATCTGAGTAACGTATGAAATGGAAGCCCACCGAGCAATGAGGCTTCAGTGTAGGGCCCCATCACAACGGAGGTTCCAACAGTACCAATGCCAGCTGGGCCACTGATACCACCAGCCCTAGCATCAAAGAGTGTACACCGCCTGGGTTCGTTCCACGAGTTTCAGTGCCAGAGACCACCTAGGTTTTGGGGAGAGACAGACCCAAAGGCAGTTGAGGATTAGTTTGAGTCTGTTGTGAGAGTTTTTATATTGGTAGGGACACCAAGCTACCTCATAGTGATCCTTATCATGAGTCTCCTATAGTCAGCGATAGGCAGATGGTGGAGCCTGGTGCTCCAGGTGCATGATGAGGCATCACTACTCTGGACAGAATTCGAGAGCCTATTCCAGGCAGAGTTTGTACCAGCCACCCTTCATGTGGTGCGGATTCAGGAGTTACTTCATCTATAGCAGGCAGTATGATAGTATCTCAGTACTCATCGAGGTTCACTGACCTTTCGCGCTACTCTACAGATATGGTATGAGACCCATTATTCAGGGCATGGACCTTCATGTAGGGACAAAGGCATGAGATCCTGGTTTCGATGATCTATATCAATATTCTGACATAGGCGGGGGTACTGGAGTGATCCCTTCTAGTGGGGATCTTTCATTGTGAGCAGTCACAAGTAGAGAGACCCACCACAGGGCGACACGCAGCGTAGTCTTCTACAATCGTCAGAAGACAGATGACGTAGGGGTCCAAGAGGACCATACCCACAGGTGGTCGATTTCACGACTCAGGATCGGTTGTGTGGGGCACATGAGACAGAGATAGCCATATGAGGAGCAGGTAGTGCTATGCATGCGGCGGGCAGGTTCACATGGCATGAGATTGCCTGACCCGCCCAGCAGATGAGCAGTAGGCAGTAGAGGGACCTCCCAGGTAGAGGCAGAGGTTCGACCGTGGTGGTCCACTGGGAGAAGGCGGACGTGGCAGAGAATCTGACTGAGCAGTAGGTGGTGGATGACATTTTAAGGCCCTACCACCAACACCACCAAGAGGTCCACCACGACCATGGGGAATGGGTGGATATGGGAGATCTCAACTTCTGGTAGCTGAAACCTATAACCATAGTGATCCAGGAGCAGGTGGATAGGAGCGGGACTAGTTCCAAGCATAGAGTCATTTTTTTAAGCTTCTAGCTTCGTTGATGTAATTTTTTGTTGTTTCTTTGTGTCTTTGTACATTGAGCTATAGTAATAAAAACACTTGTCCTTATGACGTTTTATTTCCTGCCTTTTGTGTGGATAATACTATGAGATTCTAGATAAAACTGTTGGCATGACCCTCACATTCATGATTCTTACTGGAGGAGACCTAGTGACCACACACTGATGCCGACAGTGTGACTCAACCCTTGGAGGTGATAGTAATAGTTGGATATCTTGGTAGTAGCATTGAGGCCTTACGGCGTCATCCATGACATGAATTGGTACCGTTCATATTAGGATAGATTGTATTAGGAAATGTCCATGGTTTATCTAGGGGATGAGAGCATATTTCACTTTTTCGAAATGGAGAAATCATAGCTACTCTTATAGGACATAGACGAAGAAGGGTGTAGTTGAGTTCTTTATGATTGTCTAGATATGTAGAAGGCAGTAGAAGAGTTTGTCTTGATGCCTGACTTGTTAGAAAGTAAAGTCGAAGCACCAAGTTCCATCCGGATTGGTTCAGCCATTAGAGGTCCCAGAGTGGAAGTGGGACGGGATATACATGGATTTCATGACGGGACTTCCACGTACATCCAGAGGACACGACTCTATATAGGTGATCGTAAACTGACTCACCATGTCGGCCCAATTCCTACCGATTAGAGAGTAGGGATCAGTGGAGATCTTAGGATGCCTCTATGTTTAGGAGATCGTACGACTTCATAGAGTGACATCGATTATCATCTCCAATCGAGACTCTCGTTTCACTTCCCAATTATGGAAGGGGTTATAGGAGGATTTTTGGATGCAACATCACTTAAACACCGCCTTCCATCCTTAGATGGATGGTCAAAGTGAGAGGAACATTTAGACTCTCGAGGACATGCTCCGTGCATGGGTCCATGGCTTTGGTCGCATCTGGGAGGATCACATACCCTTTGTAGAGTTTGCGTACAAAAATAGCTACCACTCCACCATTGGGATGTCCCCATACGAGGAACTCTATGGCCGACCTTGTAGGTCATCTCTGTGCTGGAATGACCTAGGGGAGTCAGCACTTGTAGTACGAGAGATGGTTCAGGCTACGACAGAGAAGGTGCAGATCATCCAGGAGCAGATGAAGACTTCACAGAGTAGACATAAGTCTTATGCTGATAGGAGATGTAGACCAGTGGAGTTCCAGGATGGAAACCACATCTTCCTACAGGTCTCACCTCGACGAGGTCTACGAATATTTGGCTGAGGCAGAAATTTTTCTCCGCTTTTTATTGGGTCGTTTCAAGTCCTTAGTAGAGTAGGCGAGTTGGCTTACCGCCTGGCCCTTCCACCTCAGATGCACTTGGTGCGCGACGTCTTCAACGTATCTCAGCTGAGGAGATATGTGCATGACACGTCCATATCATCGACCATGAAGAGCTGGACATCGATGACGGGGAGACATTCACGGAGGTCCCGGTGGAGATAGAGGATCGAAAGGAGCGGGTCCTACGTGGATTTCTGATTCCTCTGGTGCACATTCCATGGCAGCACAGGAACCTCGAGGAGAGCACATTTGAGCGGGAGGCTTAGATGCGTGATCAGTACCCTCATTTTTTCCCTAGACATTGTTGTAGCTTTATGGGGATGTAAATCCCAAAGGTGGGGGTAATTTAAAGACCCATAAATTTCAAGAATTTTTTTCTTAAATACTTTGAAATTTTACGAGTCCACTGTTTTTTATGGCACCTAATTCTAAGGCCCGGTGTGACCAGAATCAATTTTTGAAGTTTAGTTTGGGTACGTTCAGTGAACGTACGTGCATGTTTTTCAATCTTTTGAACTGGTGCTCAGAATTGAAATCTGAGGACACCGATGAACTCGCAGTGTCGGTATTCACCTAAGGGGGCCTTTACTGTAGTTGCGTTTGGTCGAGAGTAGAGGTTATAACATAGGGATTCATCATAAATTTAATAAAATTGTTGTGTTACAAAGATTTATTTTTAAGTATTGGTTAACTTCTCCAAAGAGGAGTTGGAGGTGGGGCCCACACCCCACATAACCTCGTATGAGAGTTTGGTGGGGCCCACAAAAGCCCTAACACTTCAAATCCCCTTGAAACCCCCCCCCCCCCCTTAATCTTCCTAACTTTTGATCTTCCCTCTTGATGTGCCAACACATCCTTTATTTATGATGGAGCCTCTCCACCACCCTCCCCTTAAACGTGCCAACATAATTAATTAATTAATTGGATCTACTTTTTTAATTAATTTTAAATTCATATCAAGAATAAAAATAATAGACAAGCTATTATTTTTGGGGTTGGCACATGTTGTGTTGGTAGAACATTGGAGAATATAGAGGATATTCTTCCAATGAAGAACAATTTCCTCTCTTGAAGAAGAACGGAGGTGCCCACAAGGAACTCCCATAAAATTCCTTCCTCCTCCACGCCAAGCGAGAAGAAGCCGCCTGCAAAGAACATCACCAAAAACTCTCCTTTCGATGTTGACGGAACGACACCATCTTCTCTGACACCGTCTTCCGCGACGCCGTTTCCCACGACTACGACAAACGTTCCTTGAATCGAGGTAGGGAAGAATTTGGATTATTTAAACATGTGATTTATACCCACGTACTTGGCCGATTATATGTTGGATAATTTTTTGAGCCTCTAACATAGTGGTTACGGGATATCGAACAAGTCTGGACCCTCCGCCATTTTGTTCGTAATGCGTGGTTTGTTGGGAGATGGATGAACGGAAGGGAAATTACATTTTGAGGCCATTGTATTGAGGAAAAACACTCGAAGAGAACATAGGCACAGATAGGAGGCAAAACGGACCACCGGAATGACTGCGGTGGCCCGCGGAAGAGCACAGCGGCATGGGTTACCGGTGCGGCAGCGCTAGCGAACGGAGGTGGAGACTGGTAACGGCTGGCCACCTGGGGGCAGCAGTGTCACTCATGCACCGTTGAAAAAAGACTGTCATGGCACCGGATGCGGCGGTGGAGAAGAACCTACGATGTGGGTTCTAGGGAGTCTGGGTGGTGCCAGCCTGGCGCCCCAGTTAAAAAATCCCCCACCCCCACCGCATCGCGCTCGGCCAGCTGGCGGAGACGCGGCCGGCCACCGAGCCGAGCCACATGCCACGTGGGCCGAATGGCCGCACGTGGGCCGGGCCTCAGCCGCCGAGCTGGACCCAGATCCGGGTCGGGTCGAACCGGTTCAGTGCGACCCAGGGCGGGTTGGGTCGTGTCGGGCCGGACCCAGACCCCCCTCTTCGGACCACATTCGGTTAATCACTCATAACGTGAGCTACAGACCTTCGATCGACCCACCGTCAGTTGCGTAGGATTCCTTGGATTGAGGCAGTCGTTTCGGTATATCACACTCAAGGTTTTGGAGAAGTTTGTGTACGGAAATATTGGTTCGAACCCAAAACCAACCAGGCCCTCGGAGCAGAAACACATATAACTTAAGGACCGGATGTCCGATTGATGTGTCTTCAACTAAGTTGGTTTCCTTTTGATGAGATGGTTATTTTGGAATACTCCACATGAGGTTTGGACATATTTGGAGTATGGTCGGGTTGGTTTGAGCGTAAAATGAACTGGGCCCCTGGAACAGAAAAGCTAATAACTCTCAGATTGGGCATCTTATTGACACATAGTCTGTCACGTTGGGTTCCTTATGATGAGTCGGAACTTCTGGAAACATCAAATTAGGGCTTCGTTGATGTATCGATTCTTGGCTTGAGGAGAGGACACACCTGTAATCGAGCGTGTTGTGTGCGGGAACCCTAGAGCTGGCTGCGTCGGCAGTGACTACTATACAGGGATCCTACGTGGGTTCGACAGCGACAACTTCTATACCAAGACCCTCCGTGGGTTCTACAGTAGTGACTATTATACCGGGATCCTATGTGTGTTCGATAGTGGCGACTTCCGTACCAAGATCCTTCGTGGGTTCGACAGCAGTGACTACTGTAATAGGATCCTACGTGGGTTCGACAGCAATAACGTTTGTACCAGGATCCTCTATGGGTTTGACAACTGTGACTTCTATGCCAAGATCCTACATGTGTTCGACATCACTGATTTTGTTCCAGGATACTATGTGGGTTCGACAAAGGAGATGATTCAGAGGCTTCATCTAATCATCTCTACCCCTCTTCATGTGTTTCATACCTGTGTGAGCTGAGTCATGTCTTTCAACCATTATTATCATGGTGTTTGAATTTACTTCTGGTGTGGACTGAGCTATGCTTCAACTCATGAGTTGGAGACCAACTATCACAGATAACTTAGGTGTATGTATGGGAATATACAAAATTTTGGTTGGTTGATACTTTGTGGTTATATCTTTCTTCTTTTTCTTATCCTTAGTGGATATTGTGAAAACAGACGGGTATCGAGGTCCCTACTGAGTATCGTTATACTCACCCCTGTACGGGTTATGCCCGCACCTCATTGTTATGGATGCAGACGATAGACAGCGCTAACGGAGGCCGAGAGCACCATGACTGGACGGTACCTGGAGGTGGACCATGCAACGAGTCGGCACACAGTGGAGACTGACAGACATGGGTACTGGGGTGGCCATATGTACCTACCCTTCAGGTAGGAATCCCCGGAGGACGATCCTGGAGCTGCTCTTTACTTTTAGTTGTTTGTCCCTTTACTTGTACTTTTTGTTTAGTTGGGTTTATATACTAGCCCATTTACCTTCCATCACATTCTTTTGTATTCAGGTTTACTTAGTGTATACTTCATGTTGCGTACCCTGTTGTCTTTGTTTACATTCATAAAGGCAATGCCTTCCCAGCTTAGGGATTTATTCCTTTGGTGCTAGTTCCCAGCCCCTTGCCTATGGATGGCGGGCTTGGGGCAGTCACAGCATGGGCCCTGAGGACGGGTCATGACAGAGACACCGTACATCCACTTCCTCGATCGATGGAGAATGTGACAAAAGTAAAAGCTAATCCTCGGGTGGCAAGTGGATACACAAAGGCGCCTTACCCACTATATACCGCTTAGACTATCTCTAAGTAAATAAGAAACAAAAAAACATTATTGATCAAATAATTGGGTTCAATACTGAATTTCTCCCCTAGATAATTCTTCAGGATATCTAGTCATGATCATTAGCATAAAAGTTCATAGTGAAGAAGAAAATTGGAGGAGAAAACAAAAGAGTGAATGATAAATAATGGATGAATAAAACTTAAATAAAAATATGAAATGCTATTATAGAATGAATGAAAATAAAATGAAATAGATAACCTGCATAAAATGTCCATATAAGGCTATTCCTATATTTCCTTCCCCGTGAAATGATGAATAAACACTCTTTTGTAGGGAGAGGGTGTGAAATTTTTGCTCCAAAAATAGTCTCTGAATGTAGGTGCGTGTATGACCTCATTATTGACCCAATTATTGAGTAGTTCCTTATTGAATGTTATTATGAAACCTCTCCTATGTCTACCCATGATATTTCTTCTTGATTGGCCATGGTTGGAGAGAGATATGGTCGATTTAACCTTGACATTTAATCTTTCGAGGCTGACTGTTTGTAATCCAATGTAGCGAGTCCCAATGCATTAATGACATTGACATTGAAATATTTATACGCTAAATATTTAACGAAACTTCTTCCAACGGATGTACTCTTGATCCATGTAAATTTTCAGCTCCAATGGTTCTTCCATTTCTGAGATATGGGCCCAACAACAAAATTTTCCAGTTCTGTGCACATTTTTCGAGGCCGGAATTGTGAGATGGTTTTGAGCTTCCAAATGATGGATTGAGCTTTGGGTCCAGATTGATAAAATGAATCCCATCAAACATAGAATGTGATAAAATATGAATTATTAAATTTGGATTAGTTTTGAAAATGTAATGATCAAAACATTAAAATAATGTAAAACTGTTTAAATCCTGAATAAGCCATTTTTCCAATTAAGCTAAAAAATGCTCCTAAAACATAAAATGTGATAATTGATCTTGAAATAACACATTGGTGGGGTTAAAAAATTCAAGTTCCGAATAAAATAATTTAAAATTTTGTTCTATCAATTCCCCCCACACATAAACAATACACTCATGGCCAACCATCTTATACCAAGGTGAAAACAAATTTCTCAAATCATAAATGAAAACACCACTCAATTATCATATCAAAGAAAATATCATTCCTCATACATGGATTAAAATTTCATAACACTCAAAAATCGTATATATCCATTCAATTTCATGTAAATCATCACATGCATGCCATACCTACCTCCCCAGGAAAATATCTTTCTCTTCACTCAAGGATATTTTATGTGGTGTTTTTTTCTTTCTCAAATCACGTGTGAATTCCATAAGCTTCCTATCCTCCTAGTATATCCACTTAGTAGAGTCAAAAATGTGTCAATAATGTGGTCTTTTACAGGGGTTTCTCTAATGCTGAGGGTTGGTAGGATTAAAATTTAAAAACATCTGAGGCAGAATGATGGGGGTTATGCTCTAATGTGATGTAAATGCATGAAAATTGTTTTTATCAACAATTATGTGCTCCTCAATGAGATCAAAAATTAATAACAACAAAAAAACTCTTCCTTTTGGAAGTTAAAACTTTTAATTTTAGTATCAACGAATCTCATCCCTCCTTTCCCCAATTGTAGCATTGTTTCATCTTGAATGAAGATCTGGATTTCTCTTCAAAATCATGTTTTGGAGGAAAAGAGAGGCAACATTTGATCTTAAAATATAGGTGAAAACCTAGACCATCTATGTAATTATATTTTTTCCACCCAGCCATTTTCCTTTCATCAAATTTCTTCCTCCGAAGAAGCAATATATATGGAAACACTTTCAATTCATCTTAAAAACATTCTTCAGGAAAGAAAAATACCGCTCATCTTCTGCCTCCCTCAAACATGAGTTCAATAGTAATCATGCATTTAACTTTTAGAGCATGTTAGAAAGGGATAAATGACTTGTAATTTGGCCGTATAACAAGATATTTCATGTCTAATCGGGGCTTAAATATGGGCAGATGAAAAGGTAGGCCAAAATAAGAGTTGAATTCAAAAAGTGCATTTAAGGTGATGCCTCAATCATATTTGACACATTCCATTAACTATAATAGCTTTTAAAAAGATAAAAATAGAAAATTATAGATCACACAACATGTCTCAAGACACATAAGAAAAAATAGAATGAATGAATATGTCAAACAGGTTTAGAAACTGTTCGGTATGGGCATGATTTTCAATTCGGACAGCACCGGTGCACATGATTTTCACAATAAACCAAATATCATCAAATAAAAGATTGAAAATCAGAAACAAAACCAATTCAGTAATCATATATATTATCAAATACTCAAATAAAAAAATGTTCCAAAAATACCAAGATGGTTGGAATATTTCAAAGCACTCAATTCTACTCATGAATCCTAAAAAACCAAAAATGAAGAAGGAAAACATAAAACATTCACAAAAAGACACGAAAAAAATAAATGAAAACTCAAAATTCTTAAAAAAAAAGTTGAAATCCCTACCCTACACTTATTCCATTTACTAATATCTTTTTATCTAAAATCAGATACTAAAATTTTCACAATGATTTTAAATAGGGTATAAAATATTGAAATTGAAAGACACAAACTGATTTATTTTTCACTGGCATCCTTGAGTTAAGCTCCTATTTGCTACCACATTAAAAAAAATAAGATGGAAATTCCAAGGCATAATAAAAATAAATAAAAATAAATAGAAATAAACATATAGGGAATAGAAAATGGTAATTCTTGGATTGACCCCCCAAGAGGGTTATAGGTTTTTACTGCCTCTAGTATGGCAGTTGTAGTAGATTATCCTCATTCAGAAGGTGGATATGGTTTCGGTGAGATAAACCACCACATGTGACTTTTTGTAGTGTCCATGAGTGAAAACCAAGAATGGACAACCCCAAAGAATATAAGAATGTTCTCAACCCACAATAAATAAGAATTATAGAATTTGATTTTAGGTGTGGAAGGGAATAGAATATAAGGGTGCTCCCTGTGAAATTATATGGTTTCCTCCTCCATAGGGTATTCAAGTTTTTGTAGAGGTGGAAGTCGCACCAAATTATTCTCTTTCTATTCTTCCTCGATCACCACCACATGTGTGGTATAATAATAAAAATCCACAGACTTCTCCATTTTTGCGGTATCAAAATATTCAGGAAATGATAAGTTAGAAAATAGTTCAGTTTGTAAATGATTAAAACATGATGAATCAATCAAGAAATATTCATTTTAAGTATGCCATCAATGAAATTGGTCTCTATAAGAAAGTCCATTGGAAACTCCATATCAATAAGTATATCTTCTTCTTCATCATCCAAATAAAGTGAGAGGTGAAAAGGTTATGATTTTTCAATATGAATGATGGGAAGATAATGTTTCAGGTTATCATTGACAAAGTTATTCTAGGATTCCTCCAAAAATTGTTGATATCCCATATGTGCATCAATTGGAATGTGTACTTCAGGGACCTCCCCAAGTAATGGTTGAGTATGGGGTGATATTATTAATTCTTTTAGAATCTCCTTCTCACCCTCCTTAGGTTCTTTAGTATGAAAAATGATAGGTGAAATATATTCCACCACTTGTTTTGGTTCAGGTTCTGGCACTGGATCAGGTTCCGGTTTAGGTTCGGGTTTCTCCCGTAGTGAATGAATGTATTCCCCAAAACTCACAGAATATCCTTTAATTTTATGTATCTCTTCATGAATTTCATGAATTTTTAATTCATAATCATTTTGAAACTCTTCATGCACCTGTGATTGGTCAATCCATGCATATTAATATGAATTGAAATTCATCATGAACAAAAAAAATTTACTTCTTTGGAAATTAATGATTTTTTTTAAATGAAAAGAAGAAAAATAATTTACAATATGTGAATAAAATTAGCATGTGAAAACAAATTTGATCCATTATAATGGCACCAATTTTATGAAGCATTGTCGTGTGAGCTCTCAAAAATATTTATACTATGTGCAACACAGTAGATTACCTTGGTCAATCTCTTGAGGAGATTTCGTGATCAAGCACTCACTATTTATAATTCAATATATATATATTTGTGTAAAATACAATAAACTAAATGTATATTTATGAAATTAGAATGAAATAATAAAAGTACATATGCAGATTCAATTCCAACATAATTAATGAATATATAATAATGTTAGATAAAAAGGAGATCCTCCCAGGAGATTATCCAGAGTGAACCTTCATTGTCTCTTTGATAGTATCAAATCTACATAATGATCTTGCTCCATCGTATGCATGAACATCCCATTCTTCCTATGGTTGTGAACATACGGTACACCCAACGATCACTAAGATACCATACATCCACCTCCTCAATTGAGGGAGAGTGTGACAGAAGTGAACACTAGGCCTCAGGTGGCATGTGGAGACACAAAGGTGACTTGCCCACTAAGATACCCTTTATCCTAACTCTAAGTAAATAAGAAACAATACAAAATTACTGATAAATGACATGGTTTCACCAATAAATTACTCCCCTAGGAAATTCCTCGGGTTATCTACTCATGATCATGAGAAAAAGAGTTTACAGTGAAGAAGAAAATGGGGGGAGAAAACAAAGAGAGAAAGATAAAGAGTGAAAGACGAACACGTAATTAAAAATATGAAATGCTATTATAGAATGAAAGAAAATAAAATAAAATAAATATACTACATTAAATTTCCAACCAATGTTATTCCTAAGTTTTAAACCCCCTGAAATGAAGAATAAACACTCTTTTATAGGTAGAGGGGGTGAAAATTTGGTTCCAAAAATAGACTCTAAATGTAGGTGTGTGTATGACCTCATTAATGACCATATTATGGAATTGTTTATTCATTAATGTTGTTCCAAAATCTCTCCTATGTTGACCCATGAAATTTCAGATTGAGTTTCTAGGTTTGGAGAGAGATATGGTCGATTTACCCATGACATTAAATCTGAATAGTCTAATGGTTTTTAATCCAATACTGTGGGTTCCAATGCATTAATGACCTTGAAAATAAATGCTTCAGACACAAAAATATTAATGTAAATTTTTCCTATAGATATATTATTAATCCATGTAAATTTTCAGCTCTAATAGTTCTTTCATTTATGAGATATGGGCCCAACAACAAAATTATGCAGTTCTATTCACAATTTTCGATGCCTGAATTGTGAGCTAGTTTTGAGCTTCCAAATGATGGATTGAGCATTGGGTCCAGAAGGATTAAATGAATCCCATCGATCATAGAATCCTGTAAAATAATAATTATAAAATTTGGATTAGTTTTGTAAATTTAAAGATCAAAAAATTAAAATAATGTAAAACTGTTTAAATTCAAAATAATCCATTTTTCCAATTAAGCTAAATAAATGATCCTTAAACATAATATGTGACAATTGATCTTGAAATAAAACATTGGTGGGATTAAACATTGATTTTTAGAATAAAATAATTTAAAATATTTTTTTATCAATTCCCCCACACTTAAACATTGCACTCAAGGCCAACCATCTCATACCAAGTTGAAAACAAATTTCTCAAAGCATAAATGACAACACAACTCAATTATCATATCAAAGAAAATATCATACTTAATACGTGGATAAAATTTCATAAAACAACAAAAATCATATAAATCCATTCAATTTCATGATAATCCTCACATGCATGTCGTACCTACCTCCCCAGGAAAATATTTTTCTCTTCACTCAAGGATATTTTGTGTGCATTTTTTTTCATTCTCAAAACATGTGTGAATACCATATGCTTCATATCCTCCTAGTATATCAACTTCATAGAGTCACAAATGTGTCAATCTTGAGGTATTTTACATGTGTTTTTCTAAGGCTGAGGGTTTGATGGTTTAAAATTTAAAAACATTTGTGGTAGAATGAGGAGGGTTATGCTCTAAAGTGAAGTAAATGCATGAAAATTATTTTTCTCCAAAATGGTGTGCTCCAAAATCAGATCAGAAATTAATAACAGCAAAAAAGCTCTTAATTTTGGAAGTTCAAGCATGTAATTTCAGCATCAATGAATCTCATCCCTCTTTTCCCCAATTGTAGCATTGTTTTAGCTTGAATGAAGATCTATATTTCTCTTCAAAATCATGTTTTGGAGGAAAAGAGAGGCAACATTTGATCATTAAATACTGGTGAACACATGTCCCATCTATGTAATGATATTTTTTTCCACCCATCCATCTTCCTATCATGATATTCCTTCTACCCTAGAAGAAATAAATATGGAATCCCTTTAAATCCATCTTAAAGAAATTCTTCAGGAAAGAAAAATACCACTCATATTATCCCTCCCCAACACTTGAGTTCAACAGTAATCATGTATTTAACTTCTCGAGTAGGTTTGAAATGGATAAATGACTTGTAATGTGGCTATCTAACAAGTTATTTCATGGATAATCAAGGCTTCAAGAAGTTTAGATGAAAATGTAGTCCAAAATAAGAGTTGAATTCAAAAAGAGCTTTCAAAGTGATGCCTCAATCATAGTTGACACTTTCCATGAACTATAATAGCTTTTAAAAAGGGAAAAATAGAATATTATATATCAAAAAACATGTCTCAAGACTCTGAAGAAGAAATAGAATGAGTGAATATGTAAAACAGGTTTAGAAACCATTCGGGACGGGCATGATTTTCAATTTGGATAGCACCGGTCCACATGAGTTTCACAATAAACCAAACTTCATCAAATTAAAATAATGGAAATACAAAACAAAATCCATTCATCAATCATATAAATAATCGAATAATCAAATAAATAAATGCTCCAAAAGTACCAAGATGGTTTGATGTTTTTAAAGCACTCAAATCAGCTCAAGATCCTAAAAAACCAAAAATAAAGAAGGAAAACATAAAACATTCAAGAAAAAGACACAAAAAAATAAAAGAAAAGTCCAAATTCTTAAAAAAATTGAATTCCCTACCCTACACATATTCTATTTACTATTCTCTTTTTATCTGAAATTAGATCCTGAAATTTTCACAAAGAATTTAAAATGGGTATAAAATATTGAAATGGAAAGACACAAACTGATTTATTTTTCAATGGTAGCCTCGAGTTATGCTCCTAGTTGCTAAAACTTTAAAAACTATAATATGGAAATTTCAAGACATAATAAAAATAAATAAAAAATAATCATAGAGGGAAAAGAAAAGGGATAATACTTGGTTTGACCCCCCAAGAAGGTGTTAGGTTTTTACTGCCACTAATAAGGCAGTTGTAGCAGATGATCCCCAATGAGAAGGTGGATATGGTTTCGTTGAGATAAACCACCACATGGAACTTTTTATAGTGTCCATGATTGAACACCAATAATTCATAACCCCATAGAATATAATAATTTTCATAACCCCCATGAAATATGAAAGATAGAATTTGAGTATAGGAGTTGAAGGGAATAGAATATAATGGTGTTCCCTGTGAAATTATATGGTGTCCTCCTCTAAAGGGTATTCAAGTTGTTGTAGATGTGGCAGTCACACCACATTTTTCTCCTGTTATTCTTCCTCGATCACCACCACTTGGGTGGTATGATAATAAAAATTCAAGTCCTGGTCCATTTTTCTGGTATCAAAATATTCAGGAAATGATATGTCAGAAAATAGATTAGTTTGAATAAGATAAAACATGAAGAATCAGTCACAAAATCCTCCCTTTCATGTATGTCAACTAGGAAATTGATCTCTCTGGGAATTACCATTGGAAACTCCATATCAGTAGGTATATCTTCTTCTTCATCTTCCAAAGAAAGTGTGTAACGACCCGAAATTTTGAATATATCTTCTTTCCTAATTTTGTGTGTTATTTTATACTCAACAAAACTGTTTCATTTGATAACATGAGTATAATTAAAATGAGACTGTTGGGTTTTGACTGTTATATAATCTTTGGTAAATATGACCACTGGAAACTAATATTTTCAATAATTGTATCTAAATACATGTGATCTTGGTTAATTAATATAGAAAGAAGATTTGATGGCCTCATCGAGTAGTCTTGGGCCGATCGAAAACCATCTAACAGAACTTGGGAAGGAGGTAGCACCACTAGGCTTCGCTCTGGACCATACCCAATCCGAACTTTATCGTGTGAAGCTAGAATAGAATCGCCTTCGCGAAAAGTTCAAATTAATAGAAATTACTACTCGTGTGATGTTGGACGAGACACCCTCAGATTCTCTCACCATAGCACAACTTACACTTAGGTCCTATGATGGGGTTATAAGGGGATATGTAAGGAGACCATAGCTATGTTGTGTAATCCTTGGTTATAAATAAAATTCAGTTCTCTTCATATGGTGATGTTTATGAATTTTCAAATTTTCGGATAAATATAGTATGCATATTTTTTATGGATTTTAGAAAAAGGATATTTTAAAAATGTTTATGTAAACCTTAAATAATTAAAAATTTGTAATGACTGTCAAAAAATGATCTTCTACAATTATGTTCCGTACGAAATATAGAGTCTAATAAGATGAACATAATTTTTGATGAATAGTAAATTATGAATAGGGATTTTATGCTCAAGATTAGTAATGTGACCAAATAGATTAGTAATCAAATTTAAAGAAAGTATTAATATAATATAGGCACCTTGATTAAGTAATGTGATTCAATAAAATAGGTAAATAACTATTTTAGAAATTATTAGTCAAGTATCAGTTTTTTCAAGAGAATAGTGTTTTTTAATAAAAAATTACATTAAAAATATTTTGAAAATTCTTTTTATAAAATGGAGTTCATTTTTGAACTCTGAACATCGATATCATGTTAAGGTAATTTTTGGGGATTTTTCTGAAAAAAATGAATTTTCAGTGAATAGTGTATTTATTTAAAAATTAAATTAAAAATATTTAGAAATTTTTTTATAAAATGGTGGTCATTTTTGAAATCAAAGCATCGATATTTGGTTAAGGTGAAATTTTGGGATTTCTCTGAGAAAGTTGAATTTTCGGTGAATAGTGAAAATACAGTTTTTAAGTTACGGGTGTTTAATGACATCATTAAATGATGTATTAAGTATGTAATCAATATGGTAGAATTATGAATAGTATTATAAGCTATGAGGTGTCCAAGTGGCCAATTCCATGGGCAAATACCATGGACAAGCCCATGGTTTTTCCAGTACACCAATGAGGTGTCCCTTGGCCATTAATGCTTTGTCCCCTCACTTCCCCTATAAATACCAAGCCATTATCTCATACGTTCGACTCCAAAAACATCCTAAATGAATTTCGGGTCTCCTTACCTTCCAATGATTCCTCCCAAGGTGCCCCCAAGCTCTCAAGGTCCCATCCTTTGAGTTTTAAGAGTTACGTTTTATGGTAAGGGATCCTACCTCTCTCTTTCTTTCCATGTACTCTCTTTTATGTCATTTCATTTAAGCCCAAAGTTCTTATGTTGGGGATGTTATTTTATATTCATCCTAGTTTCATTTTAATTTACATATTATGAGATACCCCCTCTTTCTCTCATCATTTCATTTTAATAATGTTTTAGTGGCGTTGTTAGGCTGCCAAATTTTTAAAGGGTTCTTTCACCCTTCTCGTTTTCAAGATCTATTTTCATGTCAAGTCTTTAGAGTTTATTTCTATTTTTTGGGGTATGATATCTATATCTATCATATTGATAATTTTTTTTCATATTATGAGAGACCCTATTTGATCTCGTCAATTCATTTTTTGAAGTTTTAAGTGGCGCCTTTAGGCTGCCGAATTTTTAAGGGGTTCTTTCACCCTTCTCATTTTCGAGATCTATTTTCATGTCAAATCTTTCAAGTTCAATTTTATTTTTTTCGGGGTATGATCTCTATATATATCATACTGATATTTTATTTTCATATGATGAGAGACCCTATTTTATCTCTCCAAATCCTTTTTATGTTTTAAGTGGCGCCGTTTGGCTGCCAAAATTTTAAGGGGTTCTTTCCCTCTTCTCATTTTCAAGATCTATTTTCATGCCAAGTGTTTCAAGTTCCATTTATATGTTGGGGTATGATCTCTATATCTATCATACTGATCTTTTATGTTCATATTATGAGAGACCCTATTTGATCTCGTCAATTCATTTTTTTGGTGTATTAAAAGACGTCGTTAGGGTGCCGAATTTTCATAAGAGAAATCTCATTTTTGTCTCCCTTCAATGTTTTTCATTGTCACGACCCGACCCTACTTGGGCTCGAGCCACAACTACCCCAAGCCTGCCTCCATAGGCCAGGGTATGGCGACCAGTGCCGAAGGCACAACAACTCGGGGAGGCCTTTTCCTAAGCACCTGTACACACACACACACGCAACACACTCAATGAAAAAGTGCAGAGTAAAAAAGAGAAGGCAAGTAAAGAAAAAAGAAAGGGAGACTGCTATATATATACCACAAAGTGCCTCGACCTCTACCAGTAAAAAGTACCAGCTTTAAGGAAAAGGGTAAAAACACACGCCCAACCAAAAAGCTCCACAACTCGGCAACAGGTAAACAAAAAGAAAAGGCAGACGGGTCTCCCACCTGGAACCCGGATACGACCACCGCACACGGTCCAAGCTCCCAAGCTCCTACGCTCCACTAAAGTCACGCTCCACCTGTCTATCGTTTGCAAGGGTACACCAAGTGCGGGAAAAGCCCAAGCAGGGGTGAGTATAAAAATACTCAGTAGGATACCCCGATGGCTCGAGGGATCAACAAAAGAGGTACCGAAGGGTGTGAGCAGTAGAGCGAACAGGGAGAAGTAAAAGAGTACAACAGAGAGTGCAGTAAAGAGTCCATCTCAACCCAACAAGAGAAAGGAAATAGACTCATCCAGACACAAGGAGCTGGAAACGGTGAGAAGATGAACTTCGCATCGAGTCTTCTCTACCTATAGTAGCAGAATAGACTCGTCCAACCATGAGAAGCTAGACACGGAAAGCACGTGGCATACCCCACGCATCTTCTCCTCTCCTGGAAGGAGTGTAGCCAAACCCAAGAAGTGGGTTCTAGAAACAAGGTATATACATATGTATGCTCTGTCAAGAAGACCGAACAAACTCGTAAGGGGATCTTCATCCCGTAGTTCATCCCAAGAAAATGATTCGCCACCAGTCCCAAAAGAAACACCATCGATGCCCATCATCCCGCATGTCTTCCTCAACCCGCAAGCTAAGGGGCTCAATCACCACACCTAGACACTATCCGCTTTGGGTAGAACTGACTCGCCCGCACTGTTTTAGATCGTGTCACAAGAACGCGTCACAGTGGGGAATGTGCCCCTCGTACTTGAGAGTTCTAGGGAATGTCAAACCACACCTCATCACTGCCTTGCAGTCGAGAGGTCTCCTCAAAGTCAAGGTCGTTACAACACTGACACGTAACCAGGGGTCCCGCTTTGGTAATCATGGAGGTATGCCATAGACTAGCATAGTTGAGAGGACTGAGTCTGGAATGCCATCCAGTGTCCACACTGCCCAGCCCTGCTGGAAGGGTAATTCACAACCAGATATCGGGTGACCCACTGCCCAGCCCTGCTGGAGGGTAAACCCTAATACATCATCAGGCGACCTGCTGCCCAGCCCCGCTGGAGGGTAAACCATAATAAGATATCGGGTGACCCACTGCCCAACCCTGCTGGAGGGTAAACCATAAGACGTCATCAGGCGACCCACTGCCCAGCCCCGCTAGAGGGTAGACCATAACACATCATCAGGCGACCCACTACCTAGCCCCGCTGGAGGGTAGACCTGGAATAGGTCGACAGGCGACCCACTGCCAAGCCGTGCTGGAGGGTAGACTTGGAATAGGTCGACATGCGACCCACTGCCCAGTCGTGCTGGAGGGTAGACATGGAACTAGACGAAGGGCTACCCACTTCCATGCCCCGGTGGAGGGTAGACCCTAAGAGTTCGTCAGGTGACCCACTGCCCAGCCTCTGCTGGAGGGTAGACCATAAGTGTGACGGGTGACCCACTGCCCAGTCTCTCCTGGAGGGTAGACCCTAAGAGTGTCGGGTAACCCACTGCCCAGTCTCTACTAGAGGGTAGACCCTAAGAAGCCGATGAGTAACCCACTACCCAGCCCCGCTGGAGGGTAAAACTCATAACTGCTCTGGCTATAACCATTGGAGGGTACAACACTGGCCAACCGAACACGAAGTGGGTACTGTGAAACCTCCCAACTCCAGAACAACTCACCCAAAAGAGGTGCAGTGTCTGCTCCAGCACTGTGTATCAATAGCATCGCTACTATCCAATCTATCGAGAGAGAAACCAGGGGGGAGACCACTCAAACTTGCTGGTCAAACAAATGAGCACAAAGGGACCCTCTACGCTGCGAGAGGTCCAAGTACGCAATGCAGAACACGACACGCACGTGGGGCCCACACGGCGTGTGGCCCCAAGTCAACCCCAACCAAGCACACAAACGTCTCAGGTACAAACCACACGTACCTCCAAGCGTTCTCGTATAATCCCAGAGTACACCGCGTCTCCGGCCCTAAGGTTATCGTGCACATGACACCCAAAGTCAACGTGATGGTGTGACATAAAAACTCCACCTCAAAGGCCTAGGAATGGCCAACCACATCTTGTGAACCATTTACATCACTCTCCCTAGAGTCATCGACCACACGCCAAGGGTCCTCTACAAACAAGGTAGGGCGAACCACCACTAGAGAACCTTCCATGCTTCCACATTTAACAATATCGCACAAGAGGCTCCGGACAACCAAACGGATCGCACCGTTGTAATTCTCTTTGAAAAACACGCGAGATAGACTTCTCATTAGCCTAAAACGGATATCCGACCGAAAAATCACCAACACCGTCTCACGCCCGAACGACGTCCCGTGATCTCGAGCCTCGGTCCCAAAAACAGTCGGGCGCATCGCACCATTGCGATCCCCTTGGGAAAACTCATCAAAAGCACTACTCACATGAGTGCATCAGATATCCCGAGAAAAAGATGCATTCCGGCGCACCGCACATGAGTGGTGCCACGTGGGAGCCGCACCGCGGTCCCAAAACTCAATGAACAAATCACACCGTTGCTATCCTCTCGAAAAAGTACACTAAATAGACTATTCACTTGTCCAAAATGGACACCCGGTGATAAAGCTGGAAATCACCGTCAAATCCCGAAAAAGCCCTCGCGGGCCCAGCACCATCATGCCAAATTAGAGCAGGCGGATTTCACCACTGCAATCCCCTCAGAAAAACATCCAACGTCTACTGCTCGCACGCCCCGAACGGACATCCGGTGAAAAAGGCGTGAAATGCTGCACGCAGCTCGAAAGACGGCCCATGGGGCCCAGGCATCAAATCCAGTCCCAATGCTCGAAACTACCCTGTAAACCATCGCCCCTGCGCCAGGGTCCCAACTCAATTGACGGCACTCAATGCAGACGTCGCATGCGTCCGCGCCGTCCAAAACAAGAAACTCGGGGAAATACACTCGTCCACTTAAGGGCACGTCGCACCTTCGCGGCCCCTCGTTTTGGGAATTAAAAATTCCCGAAAATATATCTAAACATTCCCCATGACGCAATGTCCATGCTACCTCTTACGGCGCGCAAAACGGACACACGTAGCGAAAGCTACGGGCGTCAGAAATTCAAAGGGGCACTCCCTTGGGCCGGACCGGCCGGTCCGCCCACAACCGGCCCGCGGCCCTACCGCGGGTCAGGTTCGAGACGCCATGGCCAACTCCACCGACCGGCCGTCAAGGACCATATCCGCTTCTCCCGCAACGACCAGCAACATGCAGGTCGCGGTCGCGCCGCACGCGGGGTCGCGCACCCCGCGTCCCTCCTCCATCGCGCTGCACCGGCACCACCGCGCGGAAGCCTGGCTGCCCGCCGTCTCAGCCAGGGAGCCTTGCCATCAGCTGCCTCTGCCGAAGAGTGCTGCCATGCCGCCGCACTGATGAGCGCTACCGCCTGCCACTGCCGAAGCCCCTGTTGCCGCGCCTTGGACTGGCGGAGCACCCAAACCGGCCGGAAACTGCCGGAACAACCCGAAATTCCCGTGAACTTCGGCGAACGATTTCGAACACCTCCGAACTCCGATTTCAAATCCGAAATAAGCGTCGGAAAATCTAATTCGCATTCATGGGCTCAGATTGAAGATCAGGCAGTAACTAAATGTACAAAATCATGTTGGAATTTATGTCCGGGAATAAAAATGCAGAATGCAACATTCTACCTAATGGGGCTTCACCCGAAGCTTCGCGACGATCCGCCGGCATCACCACACCTCTCCGGAGTTGCCTCATTGGACCGTCTCACCGGAGATGAAGGATGAGAGGGGAGGGGTTCCTCTAGGGGGTTCAAGGGAGGAGGGGAGGGGTTTTTAAATAAAATTAATTAACAATTTTAATTAATTTAAAACCCCCGAAAAGACCCACATCCGAAACTCCCGATGGGGTCAAGGTTAAGCCTCCCCTAGGGCAAAAACCACCATCCTAGCACAATGGAGGCCTCATAATTTTAATCCAAGGCCCCATTCAAAAGTTATTAATCTTAGCGCCCGAGGCCGCCAAATTACGAAAATGCCCCTGGGCCATTTTTCACAAACGGCCCGCGCCCGCGAAACTTATACCCCTACTAGGGTAAAAGGCACACTCTGAACTCAATTGTTCCCTCGGTTTTCCAATCCGAGCCACCGTTTAAGAGATACCTGTGTCTCAACATTAAACGAGTTAATTAATTAATTAATTAATCCGTTTAACGTTCCAGAAGCGGGCGAGGGGTCCAAACACCTCGCGCCGACAAGTTTTATGTCGTTCCTAGGGTAAACACCCAATTCCGGACCCATCCGTACACTCGGATCTCGGATCTGAATCTTTGTTTAAGAGTTATACTGTTTATTTATCATTTCCTGTGTAAACGCACTGAAAATTTAATTCCAGCCACTACGGGTCTCGGAATCGCACGCCGTCTGAAGGCGTTGCCCTGGAATATTATCAAGAATATTCCAAAATCTTTCGTACCAAAAACTGGGTTCTTAAATCATTCCATCCTTCAAGATTTTCTTCCTCGAAAAGCAAAACAACGGGAGAACACAGTGTACTAAGCCCACACCTGGCTTTCCCATACCCAGAAGAACCCACGCACAAATCCGTGTCACCACACACAGACCAAAGAGTTGATATGTTCACACGAGGTCAGCCCTTGCCGACGTCGTGCACCCACTCCAGACATTGGGGTTAGGGCAAGGTGGTGGGGTACCTCGCCATCCCTTTGCACGGTCTCAAACGGCCCGAAGGCCCTCGGGGGTAGCTCACCTCCCCGGTCAAACCTCTACGTCGCACACCGCGACTGGAATCACCACCTGCACCTGGAACAAGGCCCGGTGATTCCCTCCTTCAGAATATCCATATGGTGAAACACCCAAGGATATATAGTCATACAATATTCCACAGTCGATGCTCTCTTATATGCTCAAAAGGTGAAGGATTCAGCACCATCGACTAATGGAAAATGTCTCACGCCTTTTTCCTTACCAACACGGGGTTACACCCGACGCCCTGCATCACCCTGGTAACACCTCAAACAAGAAGCAGGGAGAAAAGCCTTTCACACATAGAACCTAACAATTCTACTGCAAAAAGTAGAAGAGTCTCAAGGGGTACCTTTAACTATCTCATGCTCTGCAGGGTCGTAGACATCCAAAGCTCACAGTTGCCCGCGGTCCCAACCGTTAGCTCCCGGAGCCTGACGTGGACCGCCTAGTGGTGATGGGGAGAGCTCGTAATGTCTTCCCCCACCTCCAGATCCTCCCGCTCCTCTGCTATCACCACCTCTATGGCCACTACTCCGATCACAGCACTGCCTCTGCCGTGGTGGTGCGCCTGCTGCCTGCCCGAAGCTCTCAGGAACTCGGGTTGGGCAATCTCTTGCCAAGTGACCTCGCCTATCACAAGCATAGCACTGGAGCTCTCTGAGTTGTACTGGTGCCCTCCGGCGCCACTATTGTGTACGACTACGCCCCTGATTCCAGTTGGCAGTAAGCCACCTGCATCGAGGTTCTTCTTGATGACGCCCACTAGCCGCGACAGACGTCTCAGCTCCGACGTGCCCGCTGCCACCACCAACACTAGAATGTGACAGGAATCCCTCTGTCACCAACCCCTGCTCTAGCACCCCGACATATGTGGAAATTCCAAAGGGTACTATAAAAGCACTAATCTCTCGGCGGAGACCCTGTTCAAACTTCCGCGCTCGGAGGTTGAATTCATGGACCATGTCCGGGTAAAAGCGTCCACGGTCTGAAAAACTAGCCACGTACTCGGCCACTGTCATCCATCTCTGCTAAAACTGCAGGAGCTCCTGAATCTGAACGGAGCACAAGAAGGATGGGCAAAACTTCTCACGAAACAAGAACTGAAAGTCGTCCCACAAAAGTGACTACTCTTCAAGAAACTGAGTCACCAGTCTCCACTAACGCCGAGCTGCTCCACGAAAAAGGGTGGCTGCCAAAGCCACTCTATGATCGGTCGGTGTCTTCACAGGCCTGAAAAGGTCAACCACTGCCTGGAGCCAAACCTTTGATGCCTGAGGGTCTGGCTCACCACTGAACCTCAGCGGTCTCTGCCCCTGGAACTCACGGAGCGCGCTCAACCTGCGCTCAAGCTCAGCCTGCTCTGCTGAAATTGTCTGCTGCTCAACAAGTGGGGGGTGTTGCTACCGGTCCACCTGGAGAAAGGGGCTCACATGATGGGTCCTAGACTGTGGCCTCGTAGCTCATAGGGTCTTTGTAACAAACCAGAGCTGGTATCCTGGCTGGCTCTCTTCGCGGAGACATCATGATCATTACCAAAGAGTGTCGTGGTCAGATAAGAATATATGTATATACCAATACTAACGATGGGGAGATGACTCAAGAAGGACTGTCAAAGACTCAGTCCTATGTGATGCACAAACAAATTTCCCGGAAAAAAGTGTGTCAACATGCCGAGTCGACAAGGGGGTTATCAAGGTCCTGGTGAATGGATATGTCGGCCGCCACACCACCACTGGACTCCCTGGCCTGAGAGCCGCTCTCGAGACACATTAACACTGTTGCCCTATATCCCATCCAATTCCTCTTTTAGGGACATCCGCACAACGTCCCAAGGAACGAACCACCTCTGATACCACTTTGTCATGACCCGACCCTACCTAGGCTCGAGCCGTAACTACCCCAAGCACGCCACCATTGGCCAGGGGCTGGCGAATAGCACCGAAGGCACAACAACTCGGGGAGGCCTTTTCCTAAGCACCTGTACACACACACATGCAGCGCACTCAATGAAAAAGTGCAGAGTAAAAAAGAAAAGACAAGTAAAGAAAAAAAGAAAGGGAAACTGCAATATATATACCAAAAAGTGCATCGACCTCTACCAGTACAAAGTAAAATCTTTAAGGAAAAGGGGAAAAACACACACCCAACCAAAAAGTGCCACAACCCAGCAAGAGGTAATAAAAAATAAACAGCTGACGGGTCTCCCACATGGAACCCGGTTACGACCACCGCACGCGGTCCAAGCTCCCAAGCTCCTACGCTCCACTGAAGTCACGCTCCACCTGTTCGTCGTCTGCAAGGGCACACTAAGTGCGGGAAATGCCCAAACAGGGGTGAGTATAAAAATACTCAGTAGGATAACCTGAAGGCTCGGGGGAGAAACAAAGGAGGTACCGAAGGGGGTGAGCAGTAGGGAGAACAGGGAGAAGTAAATGAGTACAACAGAGTGTGCAGTAAAGAGTCCAGCTCAACCCAACAAGAGAAAGGAAGTAGAATCATCCAGATGCAAGGAGCTGGAAACGGTGAGAAGATGAACTTCCCATCGAGTCTTCGCTACCTATAGTAGGAGAGTAGACTCGTCCAACCATGAGAAGCTAGACATGGAAATCACTTGGCATACCCCGCACGTCTTCGCCTCTCCTGGAAGGAGAGTAGCCAAACCCAAGAAGTGGGTTCCAGAAACAAGGTATATACATATGTATGCTCTGTCAAGAAGCCCAAAAAAACTCATAAGTGGATCTCCATCCCATAGTTCAGCCCAAGAAAATGAGTCGCCAACAGTCCCAAAAGAAACACCATCGATGCCCAGCATCCCGCACGTCTGCCTCGAACTGCAAGCCAAGGGGCTCAATCACCACACCTTGACACTATCCGCTTTGGGCGGCACTGACTTGCCCACACGGTTTTAGATCGCATCACAAGAACGCGTCTCGGTGGGTAATGTGCCCCTAGTACTTGAGAGTTCTTGGGAAAGTCAAACCACAACTCGTCACTGCCTTGTAGTCGAGAGGTCTACTCCATGTCAAGGTCGTCACAACACTGACCCATAACCAGTGGTCCCACTCCGGTAATCACGGAGGTAAGCCACAGACTTGCCTAGTCGAGAGGACTGAGTCTGGAATGCCAACCGTTGTCCCCACTGCCCAGCCTTGCGGGAGGGTAAACACTAATACATCATCAAGCGACTTGCTGCCCAGCCCCGCTAGAGGGTAAACCATAATAATATACTGGGTGACCCACTGCCCAGCCTTGCTGGAGGGTAAACGATAAGACGTCATTAGGCGACCCAATGCCCAGCCCCGCTGGAGGGTAGACCGTAACACATCATCAGGAGACCCACTACCCAGCCCCGCTGGAGGGTAGACCTGGAATAGGTCGACAGACGACCCACTGCCCAGCCGTTCTGGAGGGTAGACCTGGAATAGGTCGACAGGTGACCCGCTGCCCAGCCATGCTGGAGGGTAGACCTGGAACTAGACGACGGGCGGCCCACTGCCCAGCCCCATTAGATGGTATACCCTAAGAGTTCTTCGGGTGACCCACTACCCAGTCTCTGCTGGGGGGTAGACCCTAAGTGCGTCGGGTGACCCACTGCCCAGTCTCTCCTGGAGGGTAGACCCTAAGAGCGTCGGGTGACCCACTACCCTGTCTCTCCTGGAGGGTAGACCCTACGAAGCTGATGAGTAACCCACTTCCCAGCCCCACTGGAGGGTAAAACTCAGAACTGCTCTGGCCATAACCACTGGAGGGTACACCACTGGCCAACCGAACATGAAGTGGGTACCGCGCAACCTCCCAACTCCAGAACAACTCACCCAAAATAGGTTCAGCGACTGCTCCAGCACTGGGTGTCACTAGCACCGCAACTATCCAATCTATCAAGAGCGAAACCAGGGGGAGGCCACTCAACCGTACTGGTCAAACAAACGAGCACAAAGGGACCCTCTACGCCGCGAGAGGTCCAAGTACGCAAAGTAGAACACGGCATGCAGGTGGGGCCCACACGACGTGTGGCCCCAAGTCAACCCCAACCAAGCTCACAAACGTCTCAGGTACAAACCACACATTCCTCCAAGCGTTCTCGTATACTCCCAGAGTACACCGCGTCTCCAGCCCTAAGGTTATCATGCACACGGCACCAAATGTCAACGCGACGGCGTGACACAACAACTCCACCTCAAAGGCCCAGGCACGGCCAACCACATCTCATGAACCATTTACATCACTCTCCCCAGAGTGATCGACCACACGCCAAGGGTCCGCTACAAACAAGGTAGGGCGAACCACCACTAGAGCACCTTCCATGCTTCTACATTTAAAAATATCACGTATGAGGCTCCGCACAACCAAACGGACCGCACCGTTGTAATCCTCTTGGAAAATCACTCGAGATAGACTACTCATTCGCCTCAAACGGATATCCGGCGGAAAAGTCACCAACACCGTCTCATCCCCGAACGACGTCCCATGATCCCGGGCCTCGGTCCCGAAAACAGTCGGGCGCATCGCACCATTGCGATCCCCTCGGGAAAACACATCAAAAGCACTACTCACATGAGTGCATCAGATATCCGGAGAAAAAGATGCATTCCAGCGCACCACAAAGGAGCGGTGCCACGTGGGACCTGCACCCCGGTCCCGAAACTCAATGAACGGATCGCACCTTTGCAATCCACTCGAAAAAGTACAGGAAATGGACTATTCACTTGTCCAAAACGGACACCCGGTGATAAAGCTGGAAATCACCGTCAAATCCCGAAACGGCCCTCACGGGCCCCACACCATCATGCCAAATTAGAGCGGTTGGATTACACCATTGCAATCCCCTTAGAAAAACATCCAACATCGACTGCTCGCACTCCCCGAACGGACGTCCGGTGAAAAAGGCGTGAAACGCTGCACGCAGCTCGAAAGACGGACCATGGGGCCCATGCCTCAAATCTAGTCCCAATGCCCGAAACCACCCTGGAAACCTTCTCCCCTGCGCTAGGGTCTGAACTCAACTGATGGCACTCAAAGAAGACGTCGCATGCGTCTGCGCCGTCCAAAACAAGAAACTCGGGGAAATACGCTCGTGCACTTAAGGGCACGTCGCGCCTCCGTGGCCCCACGTTTTGGGAATTAAAAATTCCTGAAACTAGGTCTAAACATTCCTCACGACGCAAGGTCCACGCTTCCGCTGACGGCGCGCAAAACGGACGCCCGTAGCGAAAGCTACGCGTGTCAGATATTCAAAGGGGCACTCCCTTTGGCCGGACCGGCCCGGACCGGCCGGTCCGCCCACAGCCGGCCCTTGGCCCGGCCGAGGGTCCGGTTCGAGCCGACGTGGTCAACACCACTGTCCGGCTGTCAAGGCCGGTCTCCGCTTCTCCCGCAGCGACCCATGACATGCGGGTCGCTGTCGCGCCGCACGTGGGGTCGCGCAACCCGCGTCCCTCCTCCACCGCGCTGCGCCGGCACCACCGCGCGGAAGCCCGGCCGCACGCCGTCTCATCCAGGGAGCCCTGCCGTCAGCCGCCTCTGCCGAAGAGCGCCACCGCGCTGCCGCCTGTTGCTGCCGAAGCCCCTGCCGCCGCGCCTCTGACCGCCGGAGCAGCCAAACCGGCCAGAAACCGCCGGAACAACCCGAAATTCCCGCGAACTTCGGCGAACGATTTCAAACGCCTCCGAACTCCGATTTCAAATCCGAAACAAGCATCGGAAAGAGAATAAAATATAATTTGCATTCATGGGCTCAGATTGATGATCGAGCAGCAATTCAATGTTCAAAATCGAGTTGGAATTTAAGTGTGGGGATAAAAATGCAGAACGCAACATCCTACCTCGTGGAGCTTTGCCCGAAGCTTCGCGATGATCCGTCGGCATCACCGCACCTCGCTGGAGTCGCCTCGCCGGACCATCTCACCAGAGATGAAGGATGATAGGGGAGGGGTTCCGCAAGGGGGTTCAAGGGTGGAGGGGAGGGGTTTTTAAATAAAATTAATTATCAATTTTAATTTATTTAAAACCCCCGAAAATACCTGCATCCGAAACACCCGATGGGGTGAAGGTTAAGCCTCCCCTAGGGTAAACACCACCATCCGAGCACAATGGAGGCCTCATAATTTTCATCCAAGGCCCCGTTCAAAAGTTATTAAACGTAGCGCCAGAGGGTGAAAAATTACGAAAACGCCCCTGGGGCTGAAATGTTTTATGTCGTTTCTAGGGTAAACACCTCATTTCGGACCCATCCGTAAACTCAGATCTCTGATCTGAATCTCCGTTTAAGAGTTATCCCATTTAGTTAGCATTTCCAGTGTGAACGCACTGAAAATTAAATTCCGGCCACTCCGGGGATCGGAATCGCACGCCGTCTGAAGGCCCTGGAATATTATCAAGAATATTCCCAAGTCTTTCGCAGCAAAAACTGGGTTCTTACATTCATTTCATATGGTATGTATTTAAAATTGCATTACCATGTTCTTATATCCTTTATATTTTGTCCCTCTACTATTTTATAGATCATTTATGAGTGGGTGACCCATGTCCCCTCTCTTTTCATTGTTTTCTAAAACCCTACAACATAGCCGTCATGCTGCCAAATTTCCATCTCAAAATCTCTCTCCCCTTTTCTGAAATTCTTTTATTTTATTAAGTGAATACTAAAAGATCGTTCTTCTAAAGGGGTATTCACATATATACCAAAATGTTCTATTTTAAAATCTGGTATTTACATACATGAGACCCGCATTACTTTTCCATGGGTTTAAAGTGACATAAAGATCATGTCTTTAAAGAAGTTTTTAAAACATTATGATTATGAAATTAAACCCATTTATTTTATGATATATGGGTTATTTATGAAATGTTTTATGATGATATAAGTGGCTCACATGATAACAAAATCAAGTTTAAGGGTGCGCCCCGATAGCGCTCCAACGCATTGGGTAAGGACTTAATCTCTAGAGATGACCATTTTGAATGATACCTTGGTGAATAACCTTGGTAATTTTTAATGACACCTTGGGGATGGACCTTGGTGAAACGGAAATGATTGTCTATGTTAAATGTTGTAGCCACATCTTCATGTTATGAAACATTTTATTTTTATTTTGATATTTCTCATGATCTATTTTTCATGCCCTAAAGTTATTTTTCATGACTTTTGATGTATCTCAAGTTCTCATGTAAAATGTTTCCCTTGTTTTCCTTACTAGGCCTTTTTGTCACCCTTTCCTTTGATGTATGCTCCTAGGTTATGAGATGTTGTAATGAACTTAGGATGAAGAAATAAAGAATCCTTTCATGTGCTTAAGAATAATGTTTTTTTCTCATGTAATAAGTTCCTGGTTTCCAAGACACTAAACCTTAAAGATCCCCAGTTTTGTATAATGTAATGAAAGTTTATGTGATAAATAGGCGGGATGCTATCGTTGGTATCAAAGGATGGTTTAGTTATTTGTGGAAATTAGGATATGAAAACATTAGGAAGAAGCCAATAGAAAAGTTTAAATATAGGAAATATTCCTGGTATTTTGGTGAGTATTGAGTTAGGGGTTGCCAAGAAAATACATCCATGTCTGGATACGAGTAGGTAGAGGTGGCTCTGTCATAGATGTACATAGGGGTAAAACCCGAAAACACCACTTTGAGGTAGACTCGAATGGGAACTGGTACACGACAACGGGCCTTGCTGCACTCTTGGTTACGACACTCTCAGGGGATATGATTTGGTAAATTCATAAGCTTAGTATGAATCATTATTAATGGAAAAAAGATAAAATAAAATAAAGAATCGCATAAGAATATATGATCATTTATAACATAGTTTGGAACCTAGGGATCACAATTTAGTTTATAATTTTCTTCAACAAGTTATCCTTATATTCATTAAGTTCCTTTTCATGATTATTGGCTATGTATTTAAGCCCCGAATTGTACTTTCTTTTCTGAGTTAATGGAGGGAAATGGAAGAACATGTCTCAACAACCAATGTGATAGGAAATGTAACGATTGCCATTTTAATATGACAGAGATGATTAGGAGATTAAATGTTGATTATTATTTTGAAAGACGTTCACTATTTTTGGAACCCTATTTGATCGAGGTAATACATAACTACGGTATTTTCTTGGAGGAGTAACAGTTGAGTTATATTTTGAAGAATCGATGAATATATGGTGAACATCTGGTAATATAGGTTACAATTGGAAATTATTAACCTATCATGGGGAAAATATGTTTAGGTTAGCTACTTTTGTTATAATATGATAGGAGTGGTTGATGTTGTTTGGAGATAAAAGATAAAGTTTATTTTGGAAGACTATTTTATCAAATCCTTCTTATCTTTAGGTTTCAATATTAGTTTCATTTATTTTGAGGAATTTTAAGGAGAGTTATTTATGGAATGGTCTATAATGAACTTTGGGTAGTACCGTGGAATTTTGAAGATTTAAAGAAGTTTCCCTTCCTATGGTATTCTTTCTTTTTGAAGAGTTGTTTTATCATACCCTTTATATTTTTGGGATAATAGAAGAAATAGATAGTTAATCTTTAGTGGATTACGTGATTCTCTAGAAGATTATTATTGTGTTTTAATGAGACCGAGTGTCTGTGAACGCTCATCGTTTGGAGAAACTATTAGTTCTGGTAGAAACATATTAAGGGATGAAACTCTACATGATGGTAAATATATTTCCTTATGTTTTTATTCTATGTAGTAAATGAATTCCTCAAAATTATTAAAAGGAGCATATAACAGAAACGTTGTTGGTTCAGGTTTCCTACTGGGTAATCAATGACCATTTACAGACATCATAAGTTTTTGAATTTCTTGTAGTTAACTTTCTCCTAATCATGGTTTCTATCACTCACCCTCAGAACATGACCCTTGGTTTTTTCTTCCATATCCATGTTTTCCTATATGGAATCCTAGTACGGGTTAACTCGAGTGACCATTTTACATTCCTTTCTTTCTTTTAATGTAATAGTTTTACTGACTCTTTTTCTGATGTGGGACTTTAAATGAAATTTCCAATCCCAATTTTCAAAAATTTCTAGGACGCCATTTCTTAAGGGGGGAAGATTGTAACGACCATAAATATTGAATAAATCTTCTTTCCGAATTTTATGTGTAATTTTATACTCAACAAAACTGTTTCATTTGATAACATGAGTATAATTAAAATGATGCTGTTGGGTTTCAACTGTTATATGATCATTGGTCAATATGATCGCGAGAAACTAAACATTTCAATTATTGTCTTTAAATACAAGTTATCTAGGTTAATTAATAAAGAAACATGATTTGATGGCCTCATCCAGTATTCTTGGGCCGATCGAAGCCCATCTAATAGAACATGGGAAAGAGGTAGCACCACTGGGCTTTTCTCTGGACAAAACCCAATCTGAAATTCATCATGTGAAGCTAGAATGGAATCGCCTTCGCGAGAAGTTCAAACTGATAGAAATTACTACTCATGCATTGTTGGTTGATCCGCCCTCAGATTCTCTCACCTTATCACACCTTACAGTTAGGTCCTATGCTGGGGTTATAAGGGTCTATGTAAAGAGACCATAGCTACATTGTGTAATCCTTTGCTATAAATAAAATTTAGTTCTCTTCTTATAAAAGGCCCCCACCTCTACCACCTCATTCACACTTTCAAGCCATTTGGATCAGCCAACCTCTACCAAAATACTCTCCCAACTTCCCCCTATTACTCCTAGAAGCCTCACTTTGGGCAGAACTCTTCCCAAAGAAGCCTTTGGCTCAAATCAAAAAGAGTTACCCGATTTTAAGGTAATGTCTTCTCTAATGTTGTTTTGTTTTTTTTTTCTTCTCAAACCCCCTAAACACTTTCTATTAATTTCTTTTGTAACAACACCAGTATCCTCAATATACTAGGATGTTTTTATAAGAACTAATCGAGCTACAATTACACACACCTACATATAATAGTTAGAGAACATACTGTTTTTATGGATGGTGAATTTTTGCCTCACGAAACGATGATTGTTCAACACTCATATAACACCTTAAAAGGTGGCCATTAAGATGTCACTATATTTATATATGATATATAATATGTTTATGTTTTACTTAAGCTTCTTTATTTTTCATTTACGGCATACCTTTATGATTTCCATTATGGGTAAACACGATAATTTCATTTTAGGAAGTGCGGACTACCGCCCCCTCAAAGTGATTTGAATCGTTAATTCCATATGTGGGATATATAAAGGATGGATTAAATGGTATTATACATTATATTATAATGGAATTATATTATACCTTTATATAATTATAACATCATTCCATTAAATACAAAATAGAAATGAAAGTATCGTTCATGCGTACGTACGGCTTACCGTCTCCATGAACGGTGCATTTCATTTTTTACCTCTAAATGTTATGGAATATTATAAATGCATGTATATACTAGATATATATGATATATATGATTTCTACATCATGAACATAATTCTGGATATAATGGATATATCACCACATGAACAACTTGTAATTATAAGAATTATATTTTTGACTCAAGTACCTAAGATTGACAAAATGACCATTATAAACTTAAATAATTACATAATGTTCATAACATGGTAATAAGTGATATAAAAGGAATAATGAAAATGAAAAAGGTTCTTATGTAAATAGAAATTAACTCTAGTTTATTATTCAGGAGGATAAAGAGCAGTCGAGTCAGGACAGGACGCAAGGTAAGGGAATTTCTTAACCCAACTTCCATTCTTTGGGTTAATCTTCTACTTTCAAATTATGTCATGATATTATTATGTCTTATTTTTTATTTTTACTTTCTTTATGTGTACCTATAGTGAATACACATAATAGATCTATTTTATTTTAAAAATTATCTTTTTAAGGACTTCGTCTCAATATTCTTTCATTGAGGCATATTTTGTTTTATACACAACATTCTTTTATACGGTGTATAAACCCCTTTGACTTTTACGTTTATTCAAAAGGAATCTTTTTTATACAAATCGTTTTACTAAACGACAAAAAGGGAATGTTTTTTCTTGCCGTACATATGCGGCGACAACGACTTCTCCGCTGTCGTGACCATTATTTGAGTTTCGGCTTCCTCTACAAGCCATAACTTTTTTTAATGAAAAATAAATACAAAGTTTTAACTTTCTTTTATTTTGTTATTGAAAATGGTTTTGAAAGTTTTTTTTATTATATCAATGTGTTGTATTGATATCTTGTGATTGAAAGGTGGAAATGTTATGTTTCCTTTATGCATGTTTTATGTGATATGATTATGTTATGGTTTATGATATGTTTAAACCTATTCATTTGAGGAATGTATTAGACTTAATAAGTGGCGGTTGGAGCCCGCTATAGCTCCTCGATGCATCGGTAGGTCTCATGAGACAAACTAGTGTCTTGGCACGAGGCCTTGACAAAATCTTATTTGTGGTCTTGGCACGGGGCCTTGGCTACGTGGTTATGATAGTCTAGCATTATGCATTCCATCATTATGAAAGTGGTTATTTATATTGCATATGATTATTCGACCAGTAGAATATCCATGTGAAGAAGTAAATGGCATTATCTCATTTTACTTTTGTCATATTATGTTGAAGTTCAAGTTTAAAAAGGCTTCTGTTTTAGTTATACATTGCCTTAAATGATAATGTTTATTTTCAAAAGCTTCTGCAATATTGTTTTACTTACTGAGCATCTGAGCTCACCCATTTCAATGTTTTAATATTTTCCAGGATGTGATGAAGTATTTTATGAATGACCTGCAGGGATAGTCAGAAAGGGATATGAGTGTGGACTATGAAGACCATGTTATTGTAGTTTTTTTTACTTTAAGATGTAATGAACGACTTATGAATGTATCTAGTGTTTCCAAGGCTACTAAACTGATCGGTCTTTCGAGACTTGATCATTTGTGATTATGCTAATGTTACGAAGTAATGCACCGGCTTTGGGTAGCTGGGGTCTGGGCGCTATAGTTGGTATCAGAGGCAGTTTAGTACTAACCTTGGAATCTAGATTTAGATAAACTCTGATTAGAGCACATAGCCCGAAGATAGACATTGAGGATTAGTGTAGAAAAACATCCTAGATTTTTGGTATTATAGAGATTTTGTGAGTTTTCCAAGCAATACATCCCTGTCTGGATACGAGTAGGTAGAGGCGGCTCTGGCACAGATGTACCTAGGGGTAAAACCCGAAAACACCGCTTTGAGCTAGACTCGAACGGGAACTGGTGCACGACAACGGGCCTTGCTGCACTTTTGTTTACGACACTCTCGAGGGATATGCTTAGGACAATTCTCATTTTCTTTACAAACCACTATGAAGGGTTATGAGTATATACTTCCTCAAAGAAATCATTTTTATCGATTATATCCATAAATTGTTCAATTTATGTTAATTATTTTATAAGTATGGAATTATGTATTTTGATTCATAAACTAATCTATTTTATGCCATTGTTTAGAAATGGCACCTAGTGGAAGGAATGGAAACCATATCAATCCACGCACTCCGTGTAGGGATTTCCCTCCTGCCCAAGCTAATTATTGTGGATCTTGAGATACAACAGGTGATGATCAACTTATTACCATACTAGGACATCTCTCTCAGGTTATGAATAATAACCTTACTCGTATGGAGCAACATGATCCCCAACGTGGAAGATCAATGTTAGGCCGCTTCATGAGGCAACAACCGCCAACATTTAATGGGGGTAAAAATCTATTAGTATTTGAGCAATGGATAAACTCTTTAGAGAAAATATTCCATGCCTTGGGGAGTAACGAAAGGGAGAAGGTTGTCATGACAGTCTACCGTCTTACTGGAGATGCCGATCAATGGTGGTAGATGATTCAAAATACAAAGGAAGATGGAGAAGTATCAAGTATGGAATGGAGAGAGTTCAAAGATATTTTCTTAGAAAAATATTTTCCTTGTGACCATCGAGCAGATATGGAAAAGAAATTTCTGAGTCTAAGAAAAAAGGAGGATAAGGATGTCGCAAAGTATGAGGCCAACATTACAAGGTTAGAGAGACATGCTGCAGATTATATACGTAACCCAAGAAGTAAGATTGATCATTTCTTTGATGGGTTAAAACCATTTCTCCATCGAGCATTAGTCTCACAAACCTTCTCACCATAAGAAGATATTGTCTCGTGTTCTATCAAGACAGAAAAGGAATACTCTAAGTCTTATGACAACAAAGTAAAGCAAGAGAAGAAGAGAACAGTGGAACAAGAGAGAGATAAAGGGAAGAAGAGAAATAAGGATTTTCCATTATGTGATAATTTTGGGAAGAATGACCATGGTACTTGCCTAAAAGGAATGGGATTTTGTTACAAATGTGGAGAAAAAGGTCACCAGGCTCGTGATTGTAAGGGAAAGAAAGAGGATATCAATGTTGAATGCTACAATTGTAGAGAAATGGGTCATTATGAAAATGAATGTCCTAAGCGTTAGGGAAACGTACCTCAGAAAAGGCCAAGGGATCAAGGCCAATCTTATGCTGTGACTACAGTTGAAGCGGGATAATTAACGTATTGGTGCTTTTGGACTCATGGATTATATTCTGGTTATTAGAATAAAGTGATATATATATAAGGATTGTACTACAGTACTTGTTGTTTCATTAAGGTTTTAATATGATGAAGGTAATAATTTTTTTAGAATGTGACAATAAGAGAATCTTTTCTTTGTTTGGGGAATCTAATAAATTGATGTTGGAATTAAGAGTCCTTTTAGAGAATGTTTCGACAGAGTTATTTTGGATAACTATAAAGGTTGGGATGGATTAAGTTGAACTTTGAATATTATTGTTTATGGTTAAAACATTTCTGAAGATTATCTTTGGAATATTATAATATTATATTTTTAGGAAAAGGACAACCTGCAGGGTGGGGCATAACCCGTCGCGTCGGATAAAGCTGCAGGAATCGAACCCATAACCATAGTGCGACAGGCCTTTATTACCTACCACTAGCCTACGGGAAGTCCCTGGTTAATAAAAATAGTTTTACTAATCTAAATGGTATGTGTTAATATTTGGAACCTTATACAATTAGGATAAATAGAATATTTTTGAGTTCCGTTACCATTTGGAGTAAAAGATGGGTTTGTGGTAAAAATTTATTAATGAATGAAAGTATACATAACAAGTATGTATATTCCCTTATGTTCTTAGTAAATCCCCTAAATAAATTCCTCAACATTATAAAAGGTAACTGAAAACAAAAATGTTGTCGGTTAACTTTTCCAACTGGGGATTCAATGGCCGTTTATCCAATCACAAGTTTGTGATTTTCTTATAGTTAAACATTCTCCTAATCCAGTTTTCTACAACTCTCCATCAGACCTTGATGGTTTGTTTTTCTTCCATATCCATATTTTCATAGAATCATAGTATGGGCTATCTCGGGTGACCTTTGTACTTATCTTTCGTTCTTTTAATGTTATATTCTTATTAACCCTATTTCCGATGTGGGTTTTCCACAAAGGTATTTTCTATTTTAAACCTTTTATTTTCAAAGAAAAATTTCAATTTGGGAGGATGCAATTTATTGAAGGAGGGGAGAATGTAACACCCTGAGCTTCCACGATACGCTTCTCATTCAATAATGCAATAGCTTGCATTGTACGCAACATCGAGTTCTAAAACTCCGCGACTAATCAAAGTAGCCGTTATGAATAGTAATAACCACTTTTTAAAATTATAGAAATTTTATATTTCAAAAAGGACTTCATTTTTGTATTCTTAATATCAAAATTATCCAAAGTTGAATTTTTTGTAATTTTCTGAGAACTTCTAATTTTTTTATGAATAGTGAAAAATAATTAAAAACAACTTTTTTAGTCAAAATAATTTATACTGATAAATTATAATATTTAGAGGTTCTAAAGTATAATTAGAATATATTTTTACCATTTTATCCAATGGTGTTCATTAGAATTAATTTCACTTTGAAATTGGACATAATCAATTGTCAATCTTTTGATATAAATTGTTTCTTAAAAACACGCTATTTGTTGTGACAGCGGGAATTAATTATAAAATTAATTAATGCAACTTATATGTTATTAATTTTGTAAAATAGACATCATTTTTGAAATCAGAATATCAAATATATCTTAGGGTGAATTTTTGAGATTTTTCTGAACAACATCAATTTTTGATGAATAGTGAAACCACTAAGTGGCAGTTAAATAACTGATTTTTCGTTTAAATGAAATATTACCACTTCTGTGAGTTGATTTTCATAAATCTGACATACATGGTTATCATTAAGAAGTAAAATGTGGTTTAATGAGATTAAAATAATTTTTTGGTGAATATTAACTTTTAAGTTCTTAATCGCGATTAGAGGTAATTAGTGTAGTTTAAGGTAAAAAATAATGTTTTAATAATATGAGATGAGCATGACACATGTCCTACCCATATTGGATGTGTCGTGTCCGACCGAGACAATCCATGGATCAACTTTTGGACCCCATGGAGCCACTTTATTTGGAAAATGACTTAAATACCTTTTATTTAATGTTAAAGTAAAAAATGACACAAACATTAAATGTTTTACTAAAACAATTTTTACATGGGTTTATACAAGTCATATTTTTGACTATAAATGGACATTGGAAAAATAAAAATATTTCCTACATCATGGTATTTTTTTATAATTTTTAGACATTAAATAAATTAAATTATTAATGACAGCATGATGATGCAGCGGTTACCTCATTAATTAACGATTTAAATAAAATGAAAATATAATGTAAAATCCAAGGCTTAAACTTGTCCAAAGCCTATTGTATGGGTATATTTAGAACCCTTATCACCTTATCTTCGAATTATTTAAGTTTGGGGACTTTTTAATCCGAAAAGCATTGTATAATAAAGTAATATTTCATTACATTCCAAGAGTGCCCCTCCTCTCCACTTATAAAAGGCCCCCACCTCTACCACCTCATTGACACTTTCAAGCCATTTGGATTGGCCAAAATCTACCCAAATACTCTCCCAAATTCTCCCTATTACTCTTAGAAGCCTCACTTTGGGCAGAACTCCTCCCAATGAATCCTTTGGCTCAAATCAAAAAGAGTTACCCGATTTTAAGGTAATGTCTTCTCTAATGTTGTTTTATTTTTTTTCTTCTCCAACCCCTAAACACTTTCTATTCATTTCTTTTTTAACAACACCAGTATCCTCAAATTACTAGGATGTTGTTATAATATGTATTCGAGCTACACTTACACACACCTACATCTAATGGTTAAAGAACATACTGTTTCTGTGGATGGCGAATTTATGCCTCACGAAACGATGATTGTTCAACACGCATAAAACACCTTCAAAGGTGGCCATTAAGATGTAAATATATTTATATATGATATATAATATGTTTATGTTTTACTTAAGCTTCTTTATTTTTCATTTATGGCATAGCTTTATGATTTCCATTATGGCTAAACGTGATAATTTAATTTTAGGAATTGCGGACTATCGGCCCCTCAAAGTGATTTGAATCGTTAATGACATATGTGGGATTTATAAAGGATGGAGTAAATGGTATTATAGATTATATTATACTGGAATTATATTATACCTTTATATAATTATAACATCATTCCATTAAATATGAAATAGAAATGAAAGTAGCGTTCATGCGTATGTACGGCTTACCGTCTCCATGAACGGTGCATTTCATTTCTTACCAATAAATGTTATGTAATATTATAAATGCATGTATATACTTGATATATATGATATATATGATGTCTACATCATGAACATAATTCTGGATATAATGGATATATCACCACATGAACAACTTGTAATTATAAGAATTATATTTTTGACTCAAGTACCTAAGATTGACAAAATGACCGTTATAAACTTAAATAATTACATAATGTTCATAACATGGTAATAAGGGATATAAAAGGAATAATTAACATGGTAAAGGTTCTTAATTAAATATAAATTAACTCTAGTTTATTATTCAGGAGGTTAAATAGCGGTCGAGTGAGGACAGGACGCAAAGTAAGGGAATTTCTTAACCCAACTTCCATTCTTTGGGTTAATCTCCTACTTTCAAATTATTTTATGATATTATTATGTATTATTTTGTATTTTTACTTTCTTTATGTGTACCTATAGTGAATACACATTATAGATCTATTTTATTTTAAAAATGATCTTTTTAAGGACTTCGTCTCAATCTCCTTTCATTGGGGAATATTTTGCTTTATACACAACTTTCTTTTATTCGGTGTATACACCCCTTTGACTTTTACGTTTATTCAAAAGGAATATTTTTTATATGAAGCGTTTTACTAAAATACAAAAAGGGAATGTTTTTTATTGTCGTACATATGCGGAGACAACGAATTCTCTACCGCTGTGACCATTATTTGAGTTTCGGCTTCCTCTACAAGCCATAACTTTTTTTAATGAAAAATAAATACAAAGTTTTAACTTTCTTTTATTTTGGTATTGAAAATGATTTTGAAAGTGTTTTTTTATTATATCAACGTGTTTTAATGATATCTTGTGATTGAAATGTGGAAATGTTATGTTTCCTTTATACATGTTTTATGTGATACGATTATGTTATGGTTTATGATATGTTTAAACCTATTCATATGAGGAATGTACTGGACCTAATAAGTGACGGGTGGAGCCCGCTATAGCTCCTCGATGCATCGGTAGGTCTCATGAGACAAACTAGTGTCTTGGCACGAGGCCTTGACAAAATCTTATTTGTGGTCTTGGCATGAGGCCTTGGCTACGTGGTTATGATAGTCTCGCATTATGCATTCCATCATTATGAAATTGGTTATTGATATTGCATGTGATTATTTGACCAGTAGAATATCCATGTGAAGAAGTAAATGGAATTATCTCATTTTCCTTTTGCCATATTATGTTTAAGTTCAAGTTTAAAAAGGCTTTTGTTTTATTTATGCATTGCCTTAAATGTTAATGTTTATTTTCAATAGCTTCAGCAATATTGTTATCCTTACTGAGCATCTGAGCTCACCCCTTTCAACGTTTTAATATTTTCCAGGATGTGAAGAAATATTTTATGAATGACCTGCAGGGATAGTCAGAAAGGGATATGAGTGTGGACTATGAAGACCATGTTATTGTAGTTTTTTTTACTCTAAGATGTAATGAAAGACTTATGAATGTATCTAGTGTTTCCAAGTCTACTAAACTAATCGGTCTTTCAAGACTTGATCATTTTTCATCATGCTAATGTTACGAAGTAACTCACCGACTCTGGGTAGCTGGGGTCGGGACGCTACAGTTGGTATCAGAGGAAGTTTCGTTTTAACCTTGGAAGATAGATTTAGATAAACTCTGATTAGAGCACAGAGCCCGAAGATAGACTTTGAGGATTAGTATAGAAAAACTTCCTAGAATTTTGGTATTATAGAGATTTTGTGAGTTTTTAGAGAAATACATCCCGGTCTGGATACGAGTAGGTAGAGGCGGCTCTGGCACAGATGTACCTAGGGGTAAAACCCGAAAACACCGCTTTGAGCTAGACTCGAAAGGGAACTGGTGCACGACAACAGGCCTTGCTGCACTCTTGGTTACGACACTCCCGAGGGATATGCTTAGGACAATTCACATTTTCTTTACAAACCACTATGAAGGGTTATGAGTATATACTTCCTTAAAGAAAACATTTTTATGGATTATATCCATAAATAGTTCAATCTATGTTAAGTATTTTATAAGTATGGAATTATGTATTTTGATTCATAAACTAATCTAGTTTATGCCATTGTTTAGAAATGACACCTAGTGGAAGGAATGGAAACCGTATCAATGCACGCACTCCGTGTAGGGATTTCCCTCCTGCTCAAGATAATTATTGTGGATCTGGAGGTACAACAGGTGATGATCAACTTATTACCATACTAAGAAAACTCACTCAGGTTATGAATAATAACCTTACTCGTGTGGAGCACCATGATCCACAACGTGGAAGATCAATGTTAGACCGCTTCATGAGGCAACAACCGCCAACATTTAATGGGGGTACAAATCCATTTGTATCTGAGCAATGGATAAACTCTTTAGAGAAAATATTCCATGCCATGGAGAGTACCGAAAGGGAGAAGGTTGTCATGGCAGTCTACCGTCTCACTGGAGATGTCGATCAATGGTGGTCGATGATTCAAAATACAAAGGAAGATGAAGAAGTATCAAGTATGGAATGGAGAGAGTTCAAAGAGATTTTCTTAGAAAAATATTTTCCTCGTGACCATCGAGCAGATATGGAAAGGCAATTTCTGAGTCTGAGAAAAAAGGAGGATGAGGATGTCGCAAAGTATGACGCCAACTTTACAAGGTTAGCGAGACATGATGCAGATTATATACGTAACCCAAGAAGTAAGATTGATCATTTCTTTGATGGGTTAAAACCATTTCTCCATCGAGCATTAGTCTCACAAACCTTCTCGTCATAAGAAGTTATTGTCTCGTGTTCTATCAAGACAGAAAAGGAATTCTCTAAGTCTTATGACAACAAAGTAACGCAAGAGAAGAACAGAACGGTGGAACAAGAGACAGATAAAGGGAAAATGGGAAAGAAGGATTTTCCATTATTTGATAATTGTGGGAAGAATCACCTTAGTACTTGCCTAAAAGGAATGGGAGTTTGTTACAAATGTGGAGAAAAAGGTCACCAGGCTCCTGATTGTAAGGTAAAGAAAGAGGATATCAATGTTGAATGCTACAATTGTAGAGAAATGGGTCATTATGCAAATGAATGTCCTAAGCGTCAGGGAAACATACCTCAGAAAAGGCCAAGGGATCAAGGCCAATCTTATGCTGTGACTATAGTCGAAGCGGAATAATTAATGTATTGGTGCTTTTGGACTCATGGATTATATTCTGGTTATTAGAATAATGTGATATATATATATATATATAAGGATTGTACTGTAGTACTTGTTGTTTCAGTAAGGTTTTAATATGATGAAGGTAATAATATTTTTAGTATGTGACAATAAGAGAAACTTTAAATTGTTTGGGGAATCTGATAAATCGATGTTGGAATTAAGAGACCTTTTAGAGAAAGTTTGGACAAAGGTATTTTGGATAACTATAAAGGTTGGGATGGATTAAGTTGAACATTGAATAGTATTGTTTAAGGTTAAAACATTTCTGAAGATTATCTTTGGAATATTATAATATTATATTTTTAGGAAAAGGACAACCTGCCGGGTGGGGCATAACCCGTCGCGTCGGATAAAGCTACATGAATCGAACCCACAACCATAGTGCGATAGGCCTTTATTACCTACCACTATCCTACAGGAAGTCCTTGGTTATTACAAAATAGTTTTACTATTCTAAATGGTATGTGTTAACATTTGGAACCTTATACAATTCGGATAAATAGAATATTTTTGAGTTCCGTTACCATTTGGAGTAAAAGATGGATTTGTGGTAAAAATTTATTAAAGAATGAAAGTATACATAACAAGTATGTATATTCCCTTACTTTCTTAGTAAATCTCCTAAATAAATTCCTCAACATTATAAAAGGTAACTTAAAACAAAAATGTTGTCGGTTAACTTTTCCAACTGAGGATTCAATGACCGTTTAACCAATCACAAGTATGTGATTTTCTTGTAGTTAAACTTTCTTCTAATCCAGTTTTCTACAACTCTCCATCAGACCTTGATGGTTTGTTTTTCTTCCATATCCATATTTTCATAGAATCCTAGTATGGGCTATCTCGGGTGACCTTTGTACTTATCTTTCGTTCTTTTAATGTTATATTCTTATTAACTCTATTTCCGATGTGGGTTTTCCACAAAGGTATTTTCTATTTTCAACCTTTTATTTTCAAAGAAAAATTTCAAATTGCGAGGACACAATTTATTGAAGGAGGGGAGAATGTAACACCACGAGCTTCCACGATACGCTTCTCATTCAATAATGCAATAGCTTGCATTGTACGCAACATCGAGTTCTAAAACACCGCGACTAATCTATGTAGCCGTTATTAATAGTAATAACCACTTTTTAAAATTATAGAAATTTTATATTTCAAAATGGACTTAATTTTTGTACTCTTAATATCAAAATTATCCAAAGTTGAATTTTTTGTGATTTTCTGAAAACATCCAATTTTTTTATGAATAGTCAAAAATACTTAAAACAACTTTTTTAATCAAAATAATTTATAGTGATAAATTATAATATTGAAAGGTTTTAAAGTATAATTAGAATATATTTTTACCATTCTATCCAATGGTGTTCACTAGAATTAATTTCACTTTGAAATTGGACATAAACAATTGTCAATCTTTTGATATAAATTGTTTCTTAAAAACACGCTATTTGTTGTGATAGCGGGAATTAATTATAAAATTAATTAATGCAACTTATATGTTTGTAATTTTGTAAAATAGACATCATTTTTGAAATCAGAATATCAAATATAGCTTAGGGTGAATTTTTGAGATTTTTCTGAAAAACTTCAATTTTTGATGAATAGTGAAACCACTAAGTGGTAGTTAAATAACTGATTTTTCGTTTAAATGAAATATTAGCACTTCTGTGAGTTGATTTTCAAAAATCCGACATACATGATTATCATTAAGAAGTAAAATGTGGTTCAATGAGATTAAAATAATTTTTTGGTGAATAGTAACTTTTAAGTTCTTAATCGCGATTAGAGGTAATTAGTGTAGTTTAAGGTAAAAATAATGTTTTAATCATATGAGATGAGCTTGGAACATGTCCTACCCTCATTGGATGTGCCATGACCGACCAAGAAAATCCATGGGTCATCTTGGGGACCCCATGTAACAACTTTAGTTGGAAAATGACATAAATACCTTTTATTTAATGTTAAAGTAAAAAATGACAGAAACATAAAATGTATTACTAAAACAATTTTTACATGGGATTATACAAGTAATATCTTTAACTATAAATAGTCATTGGAAAGATAAAAAGATTTCCTACATCATAGTAGTTTTTTTATAATTTTTAGACATTAAATAAATTAAATTATTTATGACACCATGATGATGCACCGATTACCTCATTAATTAACGATTTAAATAAAATGAAATGATAATGTAAAATCCAAGGCATACACTAGTCCAAAGCCTATTTGATGGGTATATTTAGAACCCTTATCACCTTAGCTTCGAATTATATAAGTGTGGGGACTTTTGAATCCGAAAATCATTGTATAATAATGTAATATTTCATTACTTTCCAAGAGTGCCCCTCCTCTCCACTTATAAAAGGCCCCCACCTCTACCACCTCATTCACACATTCAAGCCATTTGGCTTGGCCAACCTCGGCCCAAATACTCTCCCAACTTCTCCCTATTACTCCTAGAAGCCTCACTTTGGGCAGAACTCTTCTCAATAAATCCTTTGGCTCAAATCAAAAAGAGTTACCCGATTTTAAGGTAATGTCTTCTCTAATGTTGTTTTGTTTTTATTCTTCTCCAACCCCCTAAACACTTTCTATTCATTTCTTTTGTAACAACAACAGTATCCTCAAAATACTAGAATGTTGTTATAAGAAGTATTCTAGCTACACTTACACAAACCTACATCTAATGGTTAAAGAACATACTGTTTCTGTGGATGGCGAATTTCTGCCTCACGAAACGATGATTGTTCAACACTCATAAAACACCTTAAAAGGTGGCCATTAAGATGTCACTATATTTATATATGATATATAATATGTTTATGTTTTACTTAAGCTTCTGTATTTTTAATTTATGGCATACCTTTATGATTTCTATTATGGGTAAACGCGTTAATTTAATTTTAGGAAGTGCGGACTACCGCCCCCTCAAAGTGATTTGAATCGTTAATTCCATATGTGGGATGTATAAAGTATGGAGTAAATGGTATTATACATTATATTATACTGGAATTATATTATACCTTTATATAATTATAACATCATTCCATTAAATACGAAATAGAAATGAATGTAATGTTCATGCGTACGTACGGCTCACCGTCTCCATGAACGGTGCATTTCATTTCTTACCTCTAAATGTTATGTAATATTATAAATTCATGTATATACTGGATATATATGATATATATGACGTCTACATCATGAACATAATTCTGTATATAATGGATATATCACCACATGAACAACTTGTAATTATAAGAATTATCTTTTTGACTCAAGTACCTAAGATTGACAAAATGACCGTTATAAACTTAAATAATTACATAATGTTCATAACATGGTAATAAGGGATATAAAAGGAATAATGAAAATGAAAAAGGTTCTTAAGTAAATATAAATTAATTCTAGTTTATTATTCATGAGGTTAAAGAGCGGTCGAGTCAGGACAAGATGCAAAGTAAGGGAATTTCTTAACCCAACTTCCATTATTTGGGTTAATCTCCTACTTTCAATTTATGTCATGATATTATTATGTCTTATTTTGTATTTTTACTTTCTTTATGTGTACCTATAGTGAATACACATAATAGATCTATTTTATTTTATAAATGATCTTTTTAAGGACTTCGTCTCAATCTCCTTTCATTGAGGCATATTTTGTTTTATACACAACTTTCTTTTATACGGTGTATAAACCCCTTTGACTTTTACGTTTATTCAAAAGGAATATTTTTTATATGAAGCGTTTTACTAAACTACAAAAAGGGAATGTTTTTTCTTGCTGTACATATGCGGCGACAACGAATTCTCGGCTGCCGTGACCATTATTTGAGTTTCGGCTTCCTCTACAAGCCATAACCATTTTTAATGAAAAATAAACACAATGTTTTAACTATTTTTTATTTTGGTATTTAAAATGGTTTTGAAAGTGTTTTTTATTATATCAACGTGTTTTAATGATATCTTGTGATTGAAATGTGGAAATTTTATGTTTCCTTTATGCATGTTTTATGTGATATGATTATGTTATGGTTTATGATATGTTTAAACCTATTCATATGAGGAATGTATTGGACTTAATAAGTGACAGGTGGAGCCCGCTATAGCTCCTCGATGCATTGGTAGGTCTCATGAGACAAACTAGTGTATTGGCACGAGGCCTTGACAAAATCTTATTTGTGGTCTTGGCACGAGGCCTTGGATACGTAGTTATGATAGTCTGGCATTATGCATTCCATCATTATGAAAGTGGTTATTGATATTGCACGTGATTATTCGACCAGTAGAATATCCATGTGAAGAAGTAAATGGAATTATCTCATTTTACTTTTGCCATATTATGTTGAAGTTCAAGTTTAAAAAGGCTTTTGTTTTAGTTATACATTGCCTTAAATGTTAATGTTTATTTTCAAAAGCTTCCGCAATATTGTTATCCTCACTGTGCATCTGAGCTCACCCCTTTCAATGTTTCAATATTTTTGAGGATGTGAAGAAGTATTTTATGAATGACCTGTAGGGATAGTCAGAAAGGGATATGAGTGTGGACTATGAAGACCATGTTATTGTAGTTTTTTTACTTTAATATGTAATGAAAGACTTATGAATGTATCTAGTGAATCCAAGGCTACTAAACTAATCAGTCTTTCAAGACTTGATCATTTGTCATCATGCAAATGTTACGAAGTAATGCACCGACTCTGGGTAGCTGGGGTCGGGATGCTACAGTTGGTATCAGAGGAAGTTTAGTACTAACCTTGGAAGCTAGATTTAGATAAACTCTGATTAGAGCACAGAGCCCGAAGATAGACTTTGAGGATTAATATAGAAAAACTTCCTAGAATTTTGGTATTATAGAGATTTTGTGAGTTTTCCGAGCAATATATCCCTGTCTGGATACGAGTAGGTAGAGGCGGCTCTCGCACAGATGTACCTAGGGGTAAAACCCGAAAACAACGCTATGAGCTAGACTCGAAAGGGAACTGGTGCACGACAACGGGCCTTGCTGCACTCTTGGTTACGACACTCCCAAGGGATATGCTTCGGATAATTCTCATTTTCTTTACAAACCACTATGAAGGGTTATGAGTATATACTTCCTTAAAGAAAAATTTTTTATGGATTATATCGATAAATAGTTCAATTTATGTTAAGTATTTTATAAGTATGGAATTATGTATTTTGATTCATAAACTAATCTAATTTATGCCATTGTTTAGAAATGGAAACTAGTGGAAGGAATGGAAACTGTATCAATGCACGCACTCCATTTAGGGATTTCCCTCCTAATCAAGATAATTATTTTGGATCTGGAGATACAACAGGTGATGATCAAATTATTACCATACTAGGACAACTCACTCAGGTTATGAATAATAACCTTACTCGTATGGAGCACCATGATCCACAACGTGGAAGATCAATGTTAGACCGCTTCATGAGGCAAAAACCGCCAACATTTAATGGGGGTACAAATCCATTAGTATCTGAGCAACGGATAAACTCTTTAGAGAAAATATTCCATGCCATGAAGAGTACCGAAATGGAGAAGGTTGTTATGGCAGTCTACCGTCTCACTGGAGATGCCGATCAATGGTGGTCGATGATTCAAAATACAACGGACGATGAAGAAGTATCATGTATGGAATGGAGAGAGTTCAAAGATATTTTCATAGAAAAATATTTTCCTCGTGACCATTGAGCAGATATGGAAAGGCAATTTCTGAGTCTGAGAAAAAAGGAGGATGAGGATGTCGCAAAGTATGAGGCCAACTTTACAAGGTTAGCGAGACATGCTGCAGATTATATACGTAACCCAAGAAGTAAGATTGATCATTTCTTGGATGGGTTAAAACCATTTCTCCATCGAGCATTTGTCTCACAAACCTTCTCGTCATACGAAGATATTGTCTCGTGTTCTATCAAGACAGAAAAGGAATTCTCTAAGTCTTATGACAACAAAGTAAAGCAAGAGAAGAAGAGAACGGTGGAACAAGATACAGATAAAGGCAAAAAGGGAATGAAGGATTTTCCATTATGTGATAATTGTGGGAAGAATCGCCCTAGTACTTGCCTAAAAGTAATGGGAGTTTTTTACAAATGTGGAGAAAAAGATCACCAGGCTCATGATTGTAAGGGAAAGAAAGAGGATATCAATGTTGAATGCTACAATTGTAGAGCAATGGGTCATTATGCAAATGAATGTCCTAAGAATCAGGGAAACTTACCTCAGAAAAGGCCAAGGGATCAAGGCCAATCTTATGCTGTGACTACAGTTTAAGCGGAATAATTAATGTATTGGTGCTTTTGGACTCATGGATTATATTCTGGTTATTAGAATAATGTGATATATATATAAGGATTGTACTGCAGTACTTGTTGTTTCAGTAAGGTTTTAATATGATGAAGGTAATAAAATTTTTAGTATGTGACAATAAGAGAAACTTTACTTTGTTTGGGGAATCTGATAAATCGATGTTGGAATTAAGAGACCTTTTAGAGAAAGTTTGGACAAAGGTATTTTGGATAACTATAAAGGTTGGGATATATTAAGATGAACTTTGAATAGTATTTTTTAAGGTTACAACATTTCTGGAGATTATATTTGGAATATTATAAGATTATATTTTTAGGAAAAGGACAACCTGCAGGGTAGGGCATAACCCGTCGCGTCGGATAAAGCTACAGGATTCGAACCCACAACCATAGTGCGATTGGCCATTATTACCTACCACTAACGTACAGGAAGTCCCTGGTTATTACAAAATAGTTTTACTAATCTAAATGGTATGTGTTAATATTTGAAACCTTATACAATTAGGATAAATAGAATATTTTTGAGTTCCATTACTATTTGGAGTAAAATATGGGTTTGTGGTAAAAATTTATTAACGAATGAAAGTATACATAACAAGTATGTATATTCCCTTACGTTCGTAGTAAATCTCCTAAATAAATTCCTCAACATTATAAAAGGTAACTTAAAACAAAAATGTTGTCGGTTAACTTTTCCAACTGGGGATTCAATGACCGTTTAACCAATCACAAGTTTGTGATTTTCTTGTAGCTAAACTTTCTACTAATCTAGTTTTCTACAACTCTCCATCAGACCATGATGGTTTGTTTTTCTTCCATATCCATATTTTCATAGAATCCTAGTATGGGCTATCTAGGGTGACCTTTGTACTTATCTTTCGTTCTTTTAATATTATATTCTTATTAACCCTATTTCCGATGCGGGATTTCCACAAAGGTATTTTCTATTTTCAACCTTTTATTTTTAAAGAAAAATTTCAAATTGCGAGGACGCAATTTATTGAAGGAGGGGAGAATGTAACACCCCGAGCTTCCACGATACGCTTCTCCTTCAATAATGCAATAGCCTGCATTGTACTCAACATCGAGTTCTAAAACACTGTGACTAATCAAAGTAGCCGTTATGAATAGTAATAACCACTTTTTAAAATTATAGAAATTTTATATTTCAAAATGGACTTCATTTTTGTATTCTTAATATCAAAATTATCCAAAGTTGAATTTTTTTTAATTTTCTGAGAACTTCTAATTTTTTTATGAATAGTGAAAAATACTTAAAAACAACTTTTTTAATGAAAATAATTTATAGTAATAAATTATAATATTTAGAGGTTTTAAAGTATAATTAGAATATATTTTTACCATTTTATCCAATGGTGTTCATTATAATTAATTTCACTTTGAATTTGGACATAAACAATTGTCAATCTTTTGATATAAATTGTTTCTTAAAAACACGCTATTTGTTGTGACAGTGGGAATTAATTATAAAATTAATTAATGCAACTTATATTTTTGTAATTTTGTAAAATAGACATCATTTTTGAAATCAGAATATCAAATATAGCTTAGGGTGATTTTTTGGGATTTTTCTGAAAAACTTCAATTTTTGATGAATAGTGAAACCACTAAGTTGTAGTTAAATAACTGATTTTTCGTTTAAATGAAATATTACCACTTCTGTGAGTTGATTTTCAAAAATCCAACATACATGGTTATCATTAAGAAGTAAAATTTGGTTCAATGAGATTATAATAATTTTTTGGTGAATAATAACTTTTAAGTTCTTAATCGCGATTAGAGATAATTAGTGTAGTTTAAGGTAAAAATAATGTTTTAATAATATGTGATGAGCTTGACACATGTCCTACCCTCATTGGATGTGCCATGGACGACCAAGACAATCCATGGGTCATCTTGTGGACCCCATGGAACCACTTTAGTTGGAAAGTGACATAAATAACTTTTATTTAATGTTAAAGTAAAAAATGGCACAAACATAAAATATTTTAAGAAAAAAAATTTTACATGGGGTTATACAAGTCATATTTTTGACTATAAATAGTCATTGGAAATATAAATAAATTTCCTACATCATAGTATTTTTTTCTATAATTTTTAGACATTAAATAAATTAAATTATTTATGACACCATGATGATGCAGTGATTACCTCATTAATTAATGATTTAAATAAAATGAAAAGATAATGTAAAATACAAGGCTTAAACTTGTCCAAAGCCTATTGGATGGGTAGAGTTAGAACCCTTATCACCTTATCTTCGAATTATATAAGTGTGGGGACTTTGGAATCCGAAAAGCATTGTATAATAAAGTAATATTTCATTACTTTCCAAGAGTGCCCCTCCTCTCCACTTATAAAAGGCCCCCACCTCTACCACCTCATTCACACTTTCAAGCCATTTGGCTTGGCCAACCTCGGCCCAAATACTCTCCCAACTTCTCCCTATTACTCCTAGAAGCCTCACTTTGGGCAGAACTCTTCTCAATAAATCCTTTGGCTCAAATCAAAAAGAGTTACCCGATTTTAAGGTAATGTCTTCTCTAATGTTGTTTTGTTTTTATTCTTCTCCAACCCCCTAAACACTTTCTATTCATTTCTTTTGTAACAACAACAGTATCCTCAAAATACTAGAATGTTGTTATAAGAAGTATTCTAGCTACACTTACACAAACCTACATCTAATGGTTAAAGAACATACTGTTTCTGTGGATGGCGAATTTCTACCTCACGAAACGATGATTGTTCAACACTCATAAAACACCTTAAAAGGTGGCCATTAAGATGTCACTATATTTATATATGATATATAATATGTTTATGTTTTACTTAAGCTTCTGTATTTTTAATTTATGGCATACCTTTATGATTTCTATTATGGGTAAACGCGTTAATTTAATTTTAGGAAGTGCGGACTACCGCCCCCTCAAAGTGATTTGAATCGTTAATTCCATATGTGGGATGTATAAAGTATGGAGTAAATGGTATTATACATTATATTATACTGGAATTATATTATACCTTTATATAATTATAACATCATTCCATTAAATACGAAATAGAAATGAATGTAATGTTCATGCGTACGTACGGCTCACCGTCTCCATGAACGGTGCATTTCATTTCTTACCTCTAAATGTTATGTAATATTATAAATTCATGTATATACTGGATATATATGATATATATGACGTCTACATCATGAACATAATTCTGTATATAATGGATATATCACCACATGAACAACTTGTAATTATAAGAATTATCTTTTTGACTCAAGTACCTAAGATTGACAAAATGACCGTTATAAACTTAAATAATTACATAATGTTCATAACATGGTAATAAGGGATATAAAAGGAATAATGAAAATGAAAAAGGTTCTTAAGTAAATATAAATTAATTCTAGTTTATTATTCATGAGGTTAAAGAGCGGTCGAGTCAGGACAAGATGCAAAGTAAGGGAATTTCTTAACCCAACTTCCATTATTTGGGTTAATCTCCTACTTTCAATTTATGTCATGATATTATTATGTCTTATTTTGTATTTTTACTTTCTTTATGTGTACCTATAGTGAATACACATAATAGATCTATTTTATTTTATAAATGATCTTTTTAAGGACTTCGTCTCAATCTCCTTTCATTGAGGCATATTTTGTTTTATACACAACTTTCTTTTATACGGTGTATAAACCCCTTTGACTTTTACGTTTATTCAAAAGGAATATTTTTTATATGAAGCGTTTTACTAAACTACAAAAAGGGAATGTTTTTTCTTGCTGTACATATGCGGCGACAACGAATTCTCGGCTGCCGTGACCATTATTTGAGTTTCGGCTTCCTCTACAAGCCATAACCATTTTTAATGAAAAATAAACACAATGTTTTAACTATTTTTTATTTTGGTATTTAAAATGGTTTTGAAAGTGTTTTTTATTATATCAACGTGTTTTAATGATATCTTGTGATTGAAATGTGGAAATTTTATGTTTCCTTTATGCATGTTTTATGTGATATGATTATGTTATGGTTTATGATATGTTTAAACCTATTCATATGAGGAATGTATTGGACTTAATAAGTGACAGGTGGAGCCCGCTATAGCTCCTCGATGCATTGGTAGGTCTCATGAGACAAACTAGTGTATTGGCACGAGGCCTTGACAAAATCTTATTTGTGGTCTTGGCACGAGGCCTTGGATACGTAGTTATGATAGTCTGGCATTATGCATTCCATCATTATGAAAGTGGTTATTGATATTGCACGTGATTATTCGACCAGTAGAATATCCATGTGAAGAAGTAAATGGAATTATCTCATTTTACTTTTGCCATATTATGTTGAAGTTCAAGTTTAAAAAGGCTTTTGTTTTAGTTATACATTGCCTTAAATGTTAATGTTTATTTTCAAAAGCTTCCGCAATATTGTTATCCTCACTGTGCATCTGAGCTCACCCCTTTCAATGTTTCAATATTTTTGAGGATGTGAAGAAGTATTTTATGAATGACCTGTAGGGATAGTCAGAAAGGGATATGAGTGTGGACTATGAAGACCATGTTATTGTAGTTTTTTTACTTTAATATGTAATGAAAGACTTATGAATGTATCTAGTGAATCCAAGGCTACTAAACTAATCAGTCTTTCAAGACTTGATCATTTGTCATCATGCAAATGTTACGAAGTAATGCACCGACTCTGGGTAGCTGGGGTCGGGATGCTACAGTTGGTATCAGAGGAAGTTTAGTACTAACCTTGGAAGCTAGATTTAGATAAACTCTGATTAGAGCACAGAGCCCGAAGATAGACTTTGAGGATTAATATAGAAAAACTTCCTAGAATTTTGGTATTATAGAGATTTTGTGAGTTTTCCGAGCAATATATCCCTGTCTGGATACGAGTAGGTAGAGGCGGCTCTCGCACAGATGTACCTAGGGGTAAAACCCGAAAACAACGCTATGAGCTAGACTCGAAAGGGAACTGGTGCACGACAACGGGCCTTGCTGCACTCTTGGTTACGACACTCCCAAGGGATATGCTTCGGATAATTCTCATTTTCTTTACAAACCACTATGAAGGGTTATGAGTATATACTTCCTTAAAGAAAAATTTTTTATGGATTATATCGATAAATAGTTCAATTTATGTTAAGTATTTTATAAGTATGGAATTATGTATTTTGATTCATAAACTAATCTAATTTATGCCATTGTTTAGAAATGGAAACTAGTGGAAGGAATGGAAACTGTATCAATGCACGCACTCCATTTAGGGATTTCCCTCCTAATCAAGATAATTATTTTGGATCTGGAGATACAACAGGTGATGATCAAATTATTACCATACTAGGACAACTCACTCAGGTTATGAATAATAACCTTACTCGTATGGAGCACCATGATCCACAACGTGGAAGATCAATGTTAGACCGCTTCATGAGGCAAAAACCGCCAACATTTAATGGGGGTACAAATCCATTAGTATCTGAGCAACGGATAAACTCTTTAGAGAAAATATTCCATGCCATGAAGAGTACCGAAATGGAGAAGGTTGTTATGGCAGTCTACCGTCTCACTGGAGATGCCGATCAATGGTGGTCGATGATTCAAAATACAACGGACGATGAAGAAGTATCATGTATGGAATGGAGAGAGTTCAAAGATATTTTCATAGAAAAATATTTTCCTCGTGACCATTGAGCAGATATGGAAAGGCAATTTCTGAGTCTGAGAAAAAAGGAGGATGAGGATGTCGCAAAGTATGAGGCCAACTTTACAAGGTTAGCGAGACATGCTGCAGATTATATACGTAACCCAAGAAGTAAGATTGATCATTTCTTGGATGGGTTAAAACCATTTCTCCATCGAGCATTTGTCTCACAAACCTTCTCGTCATACGAAGATATTGTCTCGTGTTCTATCAAGACAGAAAAGGAATTCTCTAAGTCTTATGACAACAAAGTAAAGCAAGAGAAGAAGAGAACGGTGGAACAAGAGACAGATAAAGGCAAAAAGGGAATGAAGGATTTTCCATTATGTGATAATTGTGGGAAGAATCGCCCTAGTACTTGCCTAAAAGTAATGGGAGTTTTTTACAAATGTGGAGAAAAAGATCACCAGGCTCATGATTGTAAGGGAAAGAAAGAGGATATCAATGTTGAATGCTACAATTGTAGAGCAATGGGTCATTATGCAAATGAATGTCCTAAGAATCAGGGAAACTTACCTCAGAAAAGGCCAAGGGATCAAGGCCAATCTTATGCTGTGACTACAGTTTAAGCGGAATAATTAATGTATTGGTGCTTTTGGACTCATGGATTATATTCTGGTTATTAGAATAATGTGATATATATATAAGGATTGTACTGCAGTACTTGTTGTTTCAGTAAGGTTTTAATATGATGAAGGTAATAAAATTTTTAGTATGTGACAATAAGAGAAACTTTACTTTGTTTGGGGAATCTGATAAATCGATGTTGGAATTAAGAGACCTTTTAGAGAAAGTTTGGACAAAGGTATTTTGGATAACTATAAAGGTTGGGATATATTAAGATGAACTTTGAATAGTATTTTTTAAGGTTACAACATTTCTGGAGATTATATTTGGAATATTATAAGATTATATTTTTAGGAAAAGGACAACCTGCAGGGTAGGGCATAACCCGTCGCGTCGGATAAAGCTACAGGATTCGAACCCACAACCATAGTGCGATTGGCCATTATTACCTACCACTAACGTACAGGAAGTCCCTGGTTATTACAAAATAGTTTTACTAATCTAAATGGTATGTGTTAATATTTGAAACCTTATACAATTAGGATAAATAGAATATTTTTGAGTTCCATTACTATTTGGAGTAAAATATGGGTTTGTGGTAAAAATTTATTAACGAATGAAAGTATACATAACAAGTATGTATATTCCCTTACGTTCGTAGTAAATCTCCTAAATAAATTCCTCAACATTATAAAAGGTAACTTAAAACAAAAATGTTGTCGGTTAACTTTTCCAACTGGGGATTCAATGACCGTTTAACCAATCACAAGTTTGTGATTTTCTTGTAGCTAAACTTTCTACTAATCTAGTTTTCTACAACTCTCCATCAGACCATGATGGTTTGTTTTTCTTCCATATCCATATTTTCATAGAATCCTAGTATGGGCTATCTAGGGTGACCTTTGTACTTATCTTTCGTTCTTTTAATATTATATTCTTATTAACCCTATTTCCGATGCGGGATTTCCACAAAGGTATTTTCTATTTTCAACCTTTTATTTTTAAAGAAAAATTTCAAATTGCGAGGACGCAATTTATTGAAGGAGGGGAGAATGTAACACCCCGAGCTTCCACGATACGCTTCTCCTTCAATAATGCAATAGCCTGCATTGTACTCAACATCGAGTTCTAAAACACTGTGACTAATCAAAGTAGCCGTTATGAATAGTAATAACCACTTTTTAAAATTATAGAAATTTTATATTTCAAAATGGACTTCATTTTTGTATTCTTAATATCAAAATTATCCAAAGTTGAATTTTTTTTAATTTTCTGAGAACTTCTAATTTTTTTATGAATAGTGAAAAATACTTAAAAACAACTTTTTTAATGAAAATAATTTATAGTAATAAATTATAATATTTAGAGGTTTTAAAGTATAATTAGAATATATTTTTACCATTTTATCCAATGGTGTTCATTATAATTAATTTCACTTTGAATTTGGACATAAACAATTGTCAATCTTTTGATATAAATTGTTTCTTAAAAACACGCTATTTGTTGTGACAGTGGGAATTAATTATAAAATTAATTAATGCAACTTATATTTTTGTAATTTTGTAAAATAGACATCATTTTTGAAATCAGAATATCAAATATAGCTTAGGGTGATTTTTTGGGATTTTTCTGAAAAACTTCAATTTTTGATGAATAGTGAAACCACTAAGTTGTAGTTAAATAACTGATTTTTCGTTTAAATGAAATATTACCACTTCTGTGAGTTGATTTTCAAAAATCCAACATACATGGTTATCAATAAGAAGTAAAATTTGGTTCAATGAGATTATAATAATTTTTTGGTGAATAATAACTTTTAAGTTCTTAATCGCGATTAGAGATAATTAGTGTAGTTTAAGGTAAAAATAATGTTTTAATAATATGTGATGAGCTTGACACATGTCCTACCCTCATTGGATGTGCCATGGACGACCAAGACAATCCATGGGTCATCTTGTGGACCCCATGGAACCACTTTAGTTGGAAAGTGACATAAATAACTTTTATTTAATGTTAAAGTAAAAAATGGCACAAACATAAAATATTTTAAGAAAAAAAATTTTACATGGGGTTATACAAGTCATATTTTTGACTATAAATAGTCATTGGAAATATAAATAAATTTCCTACATCATAGTATTTTTTTCTATAATTTTTAGACATTAAATAAATTAAATTATTTATGACACCATGATGATGCAGTGATTACCTCATTAATTAATGATTTAAATAAAATGAAAAGATAATGTAAAATACAAGGCTTAAACTTGTCCAAAGCCTATTGGATGGGTAGAGTTAGAACCCTTATCACCTTATCTTCGAATTATATAAGTGTGGGGACTTTGGAATCCGAAAAGCATTGTATAATAAAGTAATATTTCATTACTTTCCAAGAGTGCCCCTCCTCTCCACTTATAAAAGGCCCCCACCTCTACCACCTCATTCACACTTTCAATCCATTTGGCTCGGCCAACCTCTGCCCAAATACTCTCCCAACTTCTCCCTCTTACTCCTAGAAGCCTCAATTTTGGCAGAACTCTTCCCAATGAAGCCTTTGGCTCAAATCAAAAAGAGTTACCCGATTTTAAGGTAATGTCTTCTCTAATGTTGTTTTGTTTTTTTTCTTCTCCAACCCACTAAACAGTTTCTATTCATTTCTTTTGTAACAAAACCAGTATCCTCAATATACTAGGATGTTGTTATAAGAATGATTCGAGCTACACTTACACACACCAACATCTAATGGTTAAAGAACATACTGTTTTTGTGGATGGCGAATTTCTGCCTCACGAAACGATGATTGTTCAACACTCATAAAACACCTTAAAAGGTGGCCATTAAGATGTAACTATATCTATATATGATATATAATATGTTTATGTTTTACTTAAGCTTCTCTATTTTTCATTTATGGCATACCTTTATGATTTCCATTATGGGTAAACGCGATAATTTCATTTTAGGAAGTGCGGACTACCGCCCCCTCAAAGTGATTTGAATCGTTAATGCCATATGTGGGATGTATAGAGGATGTAGTAAATGGTATTATGCATTATATTATACTGGAATTATATTATACCTTTATATAATTATAACATCATTCCATTAAATACGAAATAGAAATGAAAGTAGCGTTCATGCATACGTACGGCTTACCGTCTCCATGAACAGTGCATTTCATTTCTTACCTCTAAATGTTATGTATTATTATAAATGCATGTATATACTGGATATATATGATATATATTATGTCTACATCATGAACATAATTCTGGATATAATGGATATATCACCACATGAACAACTTGTAATTATAAGAATTATATTTTTGACTCAAGTACCTAAGATTGACAAAATGACCGTTATAAACTTAAATAATTACATAATGCTCATAACATGGTAATAAGGGATATAAAAGGAATAATGAACATGAAAAAGGTTCTTAAGTAAATAGAAATTAACTCTAGTTTATTATTCAGGAGGTTAAAGAGAAGTCGAGTCAGGACAGGACGCAAAGTAAGGGAATTTCTTAACCCAACTTCCATTCTTTGGGTTAATCTCCTACTTTCAAATTATGTCATGATATTATTATGTCTTATTTTGTATTTTTACTTTCTTTATGTGTACCTATAGTGAATACACATAATAGATCTATTTTATTTTAAAAATGATCTTTTTAAGGACTTCGTCTCAATCTCCATTCATTGAGGCATATTTTGTTTTATACACAACTTTATTTTATACGGTGTATAAACCTCTTTGACTTTTACGTTTATTCAAAAGGAATCTTTTTTATACGAAGCATTTTACTAAACTACAAAAGGGAATGTTTTTTCTTGCCGTACATATGCGGTGACAATGACTTCTCCACCATCGTGACCATTATTTGAGTTCCGGCTTCCTCTACAAGCCATAACTTTTTTTAATGAAAAATAAATACAAAGTTTTAACATTATTTTATTTTGGTATTAATAATGGTTTTGAAAGTGTTTTTTTATTATATCAACATGTTGTAATGATATATTGTGATTGAAATTTGGAAATGTTATGTTTCCTTTATGCATGTTTGATGTGATACAATTCTGTTATGGTTTATGATATGTTTAAACCTATTCATATGAGGAATGTATTGGACTTAATAAATGACGGGTGGAGCCTGCTATAGCTCCTCGATGCATCGGTAGGTCTCATGAGACAAACTAGTGTCTTGGCACGAGGCCTTGACAAAATCTTATCTGTGGTATTGGCACGAGGCCTTGGCTACGTGGTTATGATAGTCTGGCATTATGCATTCCATCATTATGAAAGTGGTTATTGATATTGCATGTGATTATTCAACCAGTAGAATATCCATGTGAAGAAGTAAATGGAATTATCTCATTTTACATTTGCCATATTATGTTGAAGTTCAAGTTTAAAAAGGTTTTTGTTTTAGTTATACATTGCCTTAAATGTTAATGTTTATTTTCAAAAGCTTCCGCAATATTGTTATCCTTACTGTGCATCTGAGCTCACCCCTTTCAATGTTTTAATATTTTCCAGGATGTGAAGAAGTATTTTATGAATGACCTGCATGGATAGTAAGAAAGGGATATATGTGTGGACTATGAAGACCATGTTATTGTAGTTTTTTTTTACTTTAAGATGTAATGAAAGACTTATGAATGTATCTAGTGTTTCCAAGGCTACTAAACTAATCGGTCTTTCAAGACTTGATCATTTGTGATCAGGCTTATCTTACGAAGTAACGCACCGACTTTGGGTAGCTGGGGTCGGGACGCTACATTTGGTATCAGAAGCAGTTTAGTACTAACCTTGGAAGCTAGATTTAGATAAACTCTGATTAGAGCACAGAGCCCGAAGATAGACTTTGAGGATTAGTATAGAAAAAATTCCTAGAATTTTGTTATTATAGAGATTTTGTGAGTTTTCCGAGCAATACATCCCTATCTGGATACGAGTAGGTAGAGGCGGCTCTGGCACAGATGTACCTAGGGGTAAAACCTGAAAACACCGCTTTGAGCTAGACTCGAACGGGAACTGGTGCACGACAACGGGCCTTACTGCACTCTTGGTTACGACACTCCCGAGGGATAGGCTTAGGATAATTCTCATTTTCTTTACAAACCACTATAAAGGGTTATGAGTATATAATTCCTCAAAGAAAACATTTTTATGGATTATATCCATAAATAGTTCAATTTATGTTAAGTATTTTATAAGTATGGAATTATGTATTTTGATTCCTAAACTAATCTAGTTTATGCCATTGTTTAGAAATGGCACCTAGTGGAAGGAATGGAAACCGTATCAATGCACGCACTCCGTGTAGGGATTTCCCTCCTTCTCAAGATAATTATTGTCGATCTGGAGATACAACAAGTGATGATCAACTTATTACCATACTAGGACAACTCACTCAGGTTATGAATAATAACCTTACTCGTATGGAGCACCATGATCCACAACGTGGAAGATCAATGTTAGACCGCTTCATGAGGCAACAACCGCCAACATTTAATGGGGGTACAAATCCATTAGTATATGAGAAATGGATAAACTCTTTAGGGAAAATATTCCATGCCTTGGGGAGTGCCGAAAGGGAGAAGGTTGTCATGGCAGTCTACCGTCTCACTGGAGATGCCGATCAATGGTGGTAGCTGATTCAAAATTCAAAGGAAGATGAAAAATTATCAAGTATGGAATAGATATAGTTTAAAGAGATTTTCTTAGAAAAATATTTTCCACGTGACCATCGAGCAGATATGGAAAGGCAACTTCTGAGTCAGAGAAAAAAGGAGGATGAGGATGTCTCAAAGTGTGAGGCCAACTTTACAAGGATAGCGAGACATGCTACAGATTATATATGTAACCCAAGAAGTAAGATTGATCGTTTCTTTGATGGGTTAAAACCATTTCTTCGTCGAGCATTAGTCTCAAAAACCTTCTCGTCATACAAAGATATTGTCTTGTGTTCTATCAAGATAGAAAAGGAATTCTCTAAGTCTTATGACAACAATGTAAAGCAAGAGAATAAGAGAACGGTGGAACAAGAGACAGATAAAGGGAAAAAGGGAAAGAAGGATTTTCCATTATGTGATAATTGTGGATATAATCACCCTAGTACTTGCCTAAAAGGAATGGGAGTTTGTTTCAAATGTGGAGAAAAAGGTCACCAGGCTCGTGATTGTAAGGGAAAGAAAGAGGATATCAATGTTGAATGCTATAATTGTAGAGAAATGGGTCATTATGCAAATGAATTTCCTAAGCATCAGGGAAAAATACCTCAGAAAAGGCCAAGGGATCATGGCCAATCTTATGATGTGACTACAATTGAAGCGGAATAATTAATGTATTGGTGCTTTTGGACTCATGGATTATATTCTGGTTTTTAGGATAATGTGATATATATATAAGGATTGTACTGTAGTACTTGTTGTTTCAGTAAGGTTTTATTATGATGAAGGTAATAATATTTTTAGTATGTGATAATAAGAGAAACTTTACTTTGTTTGGGGAATCTGATAAATCGATGTTGGAATTAAGAGACCTTTTAGAGAAAGTTTGGACAAAGGTATTTTGGATAACTATAAATTTTGGGATGGATTAAGTTTAACTTTGAAAAGTATTGTTTAAGGTTAAAAAATTTCTGAAGATTATCTTTGGAATATTATAATATTATATTTTTAGGAAAAGGACAACCTGCAGGGTGGGGCATAACCCGTCGCGTCGGATAAAGCTGTAGGAATCGAACCCACAACCATAGTGCGACAGGCCTTTATTACCTACCACTAGCCTACAGGAAGTCCCTGGTTATTACAAAATAGTTTTACTAATCTAAATGGTATGTGTTAATATTTGGAACCTTATACAATTAGGATAAATAGAATATTTTTGAGTTCTGTTACCATTTGGAGTAAAAGATGGGTTTGTGGTAAAAATTTATTAACGAATGAAAGTATACATAACAAGTATGTATATTACCTTACGTTCATAGAAAATCTCCTAAATAAATTCCTCAACATTATAAAAGGTAACTTAAAACAAAAATGTTGTCGGTTAACTTTTCCAACTAGGGATTCAATGACCGTTTAACCAATCACAAGTTTGAGATTTTCTTGTAGTTAAACTTTCTCCTAATCCATTTTTCTACAACTCTCCATCAGACCTTGATGGTTTGTTTTTCTTCCATATCCATATTTTCATAGAATCCTAGTATGGGCTATCTCGGGTGACCTTTGTACTTATCTTTCGTTCTTTTAATGTTATATTCTTATTAACCCTATTTCCGATGTGGGTTTTCAACAAAGGTATTTTCTATTTTCAACCTTTTATTTTCAAAGAAAAATTTCAAATTGCGAGGACTCAATTTATTGAAGGATGGGAGAATGTAACACCCCTAGCTTCAATGATACGCTTCTTATTCAATAATGCAATAGCTTTCATTGTACGCAACATCGAGTTCTAGAACACCGCGACTAATCAAAGTAGTCGTTATGAATAGTAATAACCACTTTTTAAAATTATAGAAATTTTATATTTCAAAATGGACTTCATTTTTGTATGCTTAATATCAAAATTATCCAAAGTTGAATTTTTTGTAATTTTCTGAGAACTTCCAATTTTTTTATGAATAGTGAAAAATATTTAAAAACAACTTTTTTAATAAAAATAATTTATAGTGATAAATTATACTATTGAGAGGTTTTAAAGTATAATTAGAATATATTTTTACCATTTTATCCAATGGTGTTCATTAGAAATAATTTCACTTTGAAATTGGATATAAATAATTGTCAATCTTTTGATATAAATTGTTTCTTAAAAACACGCTATTTGTTGTGACAATGGGAATTAATTATAAAATTAATTAATGCAACTTATATGTTTATAATTTTGATAAATAGACATCATTTTTGAAATCAGAATATCAAATTTAGCTTAGGGTGAATTTTTGGGATTTTTCTGAAAAACTTCAATTTTTTATGAATATTGAAACCACTACGTGGTAGTTAAATAACTGCTTTTTCGTTTAAATGAAATATTACCAATTCTGTGAGTTGATTTTCAAAAATCCGACATAAATGGTTATAATTAAGAAGTAAAATGTTGTTCAATGAGATTAAAATATTTTTTTTGCTGAATAGTAACTTATAAGTTCTTAATCGCGATTAGAGGTAATTACTGTAGTTTAAGGTAAAAATAATGTTTTAATAATATGAGATGAGCTTGACACATGTCCTACCCTCATTTTATGTGCCATGTCCGACCAAGAAAATCCATGGGTCAACTTGGGGACCCCATGGAGCCACTTTAGATGGAAAATGACATAAATACCTTTTATTTAATGTTAAAGTAAAAAATGACACAAACATAAAATGTTTTACTAAAACAATTCTTATATGGGGTTATACAAGTCATATTTTTTACTATAAATATTCATTGGGAAGATAAAAATATTTCCTACATCATAGTATTTTTTTTATAATTTTTAGACATTAAATAAATTAAATTATTTATGAATCCATGATGATGCAGCGATTACCTCATTAATTAATGATTTAAATAAAATGAAAAGATAATGTAAAATCCAAGGCTTACACATGTCCAAAGCCTATTTTATGGGTATATTTCAAACCCGTATCACCTTATCTTTAAATTATATAATTGTGGGGACTTTGGAATCCGAGAAGCATTGTATAATAAAGTAATATTTCATTACTTTCCAAGAGTGCCCCTCCACTCCACTTATAAAAGGCCCCCACCTCTACCACCTCATTCACACATTCAAGCCATTTGGATCGGACAAACTCTGTCCAAATACTCTCCCAACTTCCTCCTATTACTCATAGAAGCCTAACTTTGGGCAGAACTCTTCCCAAAGAAGCCTTTGGCTCAGATCAAAAAGAGTTACCCGATTTTAAGGTAATGTCTTCTCTAATGTTGTTTTGTTTTTTTTCTTCTCCAACCCCCTAAACCTTTTCTATTAATTTCTTTTGTAACAAAACCAGTATCACCAATATACTAGGATGTTTTTATAATAAGTATTCGAGCTACACTTACACACACCTACATCTAATGGTTAAAGAACATACTGTTTCTATGGATGGTGAATTTCTGCCTCACGAAACGATGATGGTTCAACACTCATATAACACCTTAAAAGTTGGCCATTAAGATGTCAATATATTTATATATGATATATAACTTGTTTATTTTTTACTTAAGCATCTTTATTTTTCATTTATGGTATACATTTATGATTTCCATTATGGGTAAACGCGATAATTTCATTTTAGGAAGTGCGGACTACCGCCCCCTCAAAGTGATTTGAATCGTTAATGCCATATGTGGGATGTATAAAGGATGGAGTAAATGGTATTATACATTATACTATATTGGAATTATATTATTACTTTATATAATTATAACATCATTCCATTAAATACGAAATAAAAATGAAAGTAGCGTTCATGCATACGTACGGCTTACCGTCTCCATGAACGGTGCATTTCATTTCTTACCACTAAATGTTATGTAATATTATAAATGCATGTATATACTGGATATATATGATATATATGATGTCTAAATCATGACTATAATTCTAGATATAATGGATATATCACCACATGAACAACTTGTAATTATCAGAATTATATTTTTGACTCAAGTACCTATGATTGACAGAATGACCGTTATAAACTTAAATAATTACATAATGTTAATAACATGGTAATAAGGGATATAAAAGGAATAATGAACATGAAAAGGGTTCTTAAGTAAATATAAATTAACTCTAGTATATTATTCAGGAGGTTAAAGAGCGGTTGAGTCAGGACAGGATGCAGGGTAAGGGAATTTCTTAACCCAACTTCCATTCTTTGGGTTAATCTCCTACTTTCAAATTATGTCATGATATTATTATGTCTTATTTTTTGTTTTTACTTTCTTTACGTGTACCTATAGTGAATACACATAATAGATCTATTTTATTTTAAAAATTATCTTTTTAAGGACATCGTCTCAATTTCCTTTCATTGAGGCATATTTTGTTTTATACACAACATTCTTTTATATGGTATATAAACACCTTTGACTTTTACGTTTATTCTAAAGGAATATTTTTTATACGAAGAGTTTTACTAAACGACAAAAATGGAATGTTTTTTCTTGCTGTACATATGCGGTGACAACGACTTCTCCGCCGCCGTGACAATTATTTGAGTTTCGGCTTCCTCTACAAGCCATAACTTTTTTTAATGAAAAATAAATACAAAGTTTTAACTTTCTTTTATTTTGGTATTGAAAATGTTTTTGAAAGTGTTTTTTTATTATATCAATGTGTTGTATCGATATCTTGTGATTGAAATGTGGAAATGTTATGTTTCCTTTATGCATGTTTTATGTGATACGATTATGTTATGGTTTATGATATGTTTAAACCTGTTCATATGAAGAATGTATTGGACTTAATAAGTGACGGGTGGATCCTGCTATAGCTCCTCGATGCATCAGTAGGTCTCATGAGATAAACTACTGTCTTGGCACGAGGCCTTGACAAAATCTTATTTGTGGTCTTGGCACGAGGCCTTGGCTACGTGGTTATGATAGTCTGGCATTATGCATTCCATCATTATGAAAGTGGATATTGATATTACATGTGATTATTCGACCAGTAGAATATCCATGTGAAGAAGTAAATGGCATTATCTCATTTTACTTTTTCCATATTATGTTGAAGTTCAAGTTTAAAAAGGCTTTTGTTTTAGTTATACATTGCCTTAAATGTTAATGTTTATTTTCAAAAGCTTCCGCAATATTGTTATCCTTACTGAGCATCTGAGCTCACCCCTTTCAATGTTTTAATATTTTCCAGGATGTGAAGAAGTATTTTATGAATGAACTGTAGGGATAGTCAGAAAGGGATATGAGTGTGGACTATGAAGACCATGTTATTGTAGTTTTTTTACTTTAAGATGTAATGAAAGACTTATGAATGTATCTAGTGTTTCCAAGGCTACTAAACTAATAGGTCTTTCGAGACATGATCATTTGTGATCATGCTAATGTTACGAAGTAACGCACCGGCTCTGGGTAGCTGGGGTCGGGGCGCTACATGGATGAACATCCCCTTATTCCTATGGTTGTGAAGATATGGTACACTCAACGATCGCTGAGATACCATACTTCCACCTCCTTGATTGAGGGAGAGTGTGACAGAAGTGAATGCTAAGCCTCAGGTGGCATGTGGAGACACAAAGGAGACCTGTCCACTAAGATCCACTATAACGTCCCGAGTCTGGAGCCCCTCCACTGGTGCCCCGTACCCGGTTCGCCATATGACCTCAAGCGTATTTCCCCGAACGCCAGAGGCTGTCGACTAGCAGCAAAGGCCTTGGTGAGTCAGTGGGGAAACTATTCCCTCATTCCATAAGGTATACAAGGTAAGAAACAACAATAAACAGCGGAAACAGCAACCAAAATGCATAACAATAGAAACCAAAATAGCCGAAGCAATGCAGTTATATAACAATGATGATAATAATGAAGCATGTACAAGTATATATGGAAAGCAGCAAACACAACAACATGCTGGAATAAAACTGAAACCAAGTTCAAAATAAAAAAAAATCTTCTCATCATCGCGATCCACGGCTCAGTCCCATGCTCCCTAGCTCCTGATGCAGTCAAGATCCTGAAGTACAAGGGCTCTTACCCTTATCTATACCTTCAGCAACATAGTTTTCTTAGGCCCAAAAACATGGCCGAAATAGGGTGTGACATATAAGCTCAGTAGGCAGTCACCCGAATATTTGTGCCTAATAGTCAATAAATACATGGCAATACTAATGCAAGAAGCAGTAAACAGAAAGCACAAACAGCTACAGTCCACAGTTCTAACAAGTACAGCACACAAGAAAACAGTCAGCAATAAGAAGAAAACAGGTAACCCTCTTGGTAGCTCTCACAATCTAACCCCTATGGTTCATCCTCTAAGTACTAGAAACCTTCTTGAAGGCACACACAGTCTCACCCCTCTGGTTCAGCTACATAATTAAGCAGACTCTCTGGGGAATCAGTCACTGTCAATTCCCCCTATAGTCTCATATCGTGCTAAAGGCTCTCTGGGGAAGCACTCATCATCAATTCCCCCTGTGGCCCGCGTCTTAATTAAAAGACACTCTGGAGAATCCCTTCTGTTAATTATCCACTTGGTCTTGCATCGTGATTAAAAGACACTCTGGAGAAGCCCTTCCGTCAATTCTCCCTTTGGTATGCTACTCTAGGTTCTCACAGCCCTGAGTAATTAAACATGATCAGCACGTGTGTATCATCCAAGTAAACCTCAAGAACTACTTGGATATCAACTAAGGCTCAACATCAATAAATAATAACAGTCCACAATCCTACAACTAGGCATGGAAACTGGAAAAATGCCAAACAGGAAGAACAAGCATTGAAAAGCAATCTGAGCATAACAAAATACAATAATCACAAGAAATAATCTCTACTAGAAAAATCAAGAAAATCAGGAAAGTAATAAGGGAAAAATAGGAAACATGCAATACCCCATTCAAGGGTATTGGTGGAAATTGCACAAAATATTCATCAACATTCTGCGGAAAGGCACAAACCACCTACCTTGATCCTAGGAGATCGATATACGTGAACCTCGAAGACAGATTCCCCTTAGAACAATGTAGATATGAGAAAACGCACAAAAAGTTCATCCCATGATAACATGAAAACAAGGGGGAATCAAGAAACAAGGCTCAAGAAGAAGGAAGAACTCACCGCTGTGATTCCAATGCAATTGACCGCGCTTGAATCGGAGAACGAATGGCGAGGTAGGACTCCGTCGATGATCCGTCCATACGGATGCTCTTGGACAGTCGAAAACTGAAGAAGAAGATGAATATGGGGGTTAGGCACAACCCAAGTCAATTTAATGTAAAAAAGTACATGGAGAGTACTTTAAATGTTTTCCATACTCCGAAAAACCGGCCTCCACCTCAGCCTTACACACCGTGTGTTTGGCCTGGACATGGCCAGCACATGGCATCGAGCCAGAATAGAGTACACAACGTGTACTAAGAAATTACACGGTGTGTACTTTGAAAATTCCTAGAAAAACCATTTTTCTTAAAAACTCCAGAAAAAAGGAAAAACATACCTGAACGAAGGTCCGGGTTCTTACAAACTTCCCCCCTTAAAGAATTTTGTCCCCAAATTTCCCTAACGAGGTGGAGAAGAAGGATCCCCGATCAGCTCCGGCCACTGCGATCGTACATCAGCCTCCCTCTCCCAGGTATCACCCTGTACTCACCCGTGAGGCCATAACACTCGTACTAGAGGAACAGACCGCCTACGGAGAACCTTCTTAGTACGATCGACAATCCAGATAGGATGCTCCTAGAACGACCCATCGGCTTCAAGATCGATTTCCTCAGGCTGAAAGACGTGAGACAGGTCTGAAAAGTAACGTCGGAGCTGAGAGACGTGGAAGACGTCGTGCATGGCCCGATACATCTGAGGTAGCTGCAACTGATAGGTGACCGACCCCACTCTCTCCAATACCTCAAACGGCCCGACGTACCGTGGCGAAATCTTACCCTATCTCTGAATCCTCTTGTGTCCCAACCTAGGTGCGACACGTTGGAAAACATGATCACCAACCTCGAACTCCAGAGGTCGTTTCCACTGATCAGCATAAGACTTCTGCCGTGACTGTGCAGTAGCCATCCTCTTCCGAACCAGCTCTATCTATTCTGAAGTCTCCTAAACAAGATGAGTTCCCAGTAAAGCTGCATCTCCTGCCTCCAGCCAACATAAGGGTGATCGGCATGGCGTACCATACAAATCCTCGTATGGAGCTATCTGAATGGTCACCTGGAAACTGTTGTTGTAGGCGAAATACACCAGAGGAATATGCTTCTCCCAAGAACCTATAAAGTCAAGGATGCATGTTCGAAGCATATCCTCAAGCACCTGGATCGTGCGCTCGGACTGGCCATCAGTCTGGGGATGGTATGTTGTACTCAAAAGTTCCTGTGTACCCAAGGCCTTCTGAAGTCCCTGCCAGAACAGAGAGGTGAAGCGTATATCTCTATATGAAACAATTGAGCGTGGAACTCCATGCATACACACAATCTCCCTGATGTAATGTCTTCCCATATCATTGACAATAAAGGTCTCCTTGATCAGAAAGAAGTGAGAAACCTTCATAAGTCTGTCGATGACAACCCAAACAACATCGTTCCATCGAGGTGATCTCGGCAACCCAGTCACAAAGTCCATCGCAACATCGTTCCACTTCCACTCCGGAATGGGTAACTGCTGTAAAAGACCTGCTGGTCACTGATGCTCTGCTATCACCTGCTGACAAGTAGAACATATCACGACAAAACCAGCAACATCCTTCTTCATACCTGGCCACCAGTATTGGCGATTATGGTCCCGATACATCTTGTTGATTCCAGGATGAATTTCCCAAACTGAGGAATGTAAATCCCGTATCAGCTCCTCGCGTATGTCTGCTGTCACCCATACGCATCCATAGAAACGCAAGATATCATCCTCGCCCACTGTCCATATAGGATGAGGGTCCTCTCATGACACATTCTCCTGAAGGTCTAAGCCTTCCGAGTCTGATAGTTGCCTCATCCGTACCCGATCAAGTAGCGTAGAGGTAACAGCTACAGAAGATATAAATGTCTGTCCCCATCTGTTGTGCACCTCTAGATGCAACTCAGAGAACAAAGACATCAGATGCCACTCACTACTGGCCTCCTGAACCACCTGAATCTGAGTTCTCCTGCTCAACGCATCTTCCACGGCTTTGCCCTTTCCCGGCGTGTAGGAAAGCTCGATGTCAAAAGACTGTAGATACTCAACCCACCTGCGCTGCCTCAGATTCAGATCACACTGAGTGAAGATATACTTGAGACACTTGTGGTCAGTGAATACCAAAAATTTCTCTCCCATAAGAGAGTGTCTCCAATAGCACAAGGCATGAACAATAGCTGCCAAATCCAGATCGTGTGTAGGGTAGTTCCTCTCATGTGGCCTCAACTGCCGAGACCCATACGTAACGACTCCAACTCCCTGCATAAGTACATGTCCCAGCCCAATACCCGAAGCATCATAGTAAAGAGTGTATCTCTTTCCTGGCTCTAGAAATACTAGTATCAGTGCTGACGTCAACCTCCGTTTCAGATCTTTAAAGGATGAATCATAAGAATCTGACCACAAGAACCTTGCCCCCTTATCGGTCAGACCTTTCAAAGGTGCTGCTAGACGAGAAAAGTCTGTAATGAAGTGTCTGTAGTATCCAGCCATCCCTAGGAATCTTCATACCTCAAAAACATTTTTCGGTTGCTCCCAGGAAACTATATCTCTCACTTTCTCTGGGTCCACAGATACTCCTGTCTTTGAGATGACGTGACCTAAGAAGTGAATCTGATCCATCCAGAAGTGGCACTTCGAGAGTTTAGCAAAAAGAAGATGCTCTCTCAGTGTACTCAGAATGATCTCAAGATGGGTCGCATGGTTGTTTCGAGTGTGATAGTACACCAAGATATCATCCAAAAAGACCACGATGAAGGAATCCAAGTAAGGATGGAACACTTAGTTCATCAGCGCGATAAAAACTGCAGGTGCGTTCGTAAGACCGAATGGCATGACTGTAGACTCGTAAAGAGTGTACCTGCTTTTGAAGGTTGTCAGAGGTATATCTGATGGTCTAATGCGCAACTGATGATAAATGAACCTCAAGTAGATCTTCTAGAACACCCGGGATCCTCAAAGCTGATCGAAAAGGTCATCAATCCACGGAAAAGGATATCGGTTCTTGACCGTCATCTGGTTCAGCTTCCGATAATCCACACAAAGCCGAAGGGTACCGTCTGCCTTCTTTGCAAACAGGGCAGGCGAACCCCAAGGAGAAGTACTGGGTCGGATGAATCCCTTAGCCAGTAGCTCCTCCAACTGCTTCTTGAGCTCCTACAACTCAGGTGTGGATATCCTATAGGGAGGAATGGACACCAGTGCCGCTCCTAGCATGAGCTCAATAGAAAATTCTACCTCATGCTCCGGAGGAAAACCGGAAAATTCCTTTGGAAAGACATCCCTGAATCGATCCACCACTAGAGGGAAGTCAAACTATGGAGTCCCATGATCATCCAGGTAAAGGCTAGCAATCTGGGTCGTCAGTCCTCTTAGCCCATGATGCTCGAGTCCTGCCCGACTCTCCCGAATGTCCCATTCACCTATATGATGTAAAGATTCACCCTCTGGTGAAATGAATCTGACTCTGTGGTGATAGAAGTCGACGACTGCCCGGAAGGGAATCAACCAGTCCATGCCAACGATGGAATCATAGTCTGTCATCTCTAGGACATAGAGATCCCATAAGAAGCGATACCCTGCAACCTCGAGAGGGCACTCTCTACACTAGCGTACACTAGATTTCCTCATTCCCAAAGGTCTGTCTAGTATCAACAAGTCGGCAGAAGAAAAGATGCAGAGTAAAAGGCTCTCCAAAATAGCAACAGAGATAAAGCTATGCGTAACACTAGTATCGAAAAGGGATGAAGATAAAACTGAGGCTACTAAAATCGTACCTCGAACAATAGAAGGGCCGAGATCCTGCTCATGATAAGTCTGCTCCACGGCGAAAGACTGGCATGCACCGCGGCCCTGCGCCCCTGACTGACCACTCTGAGATGAACCTCCCTGTTGGTGCTGAGGAACTGGTGGCTGACTGCCACGGCCTCGACCTCCACCTCAGCCCAAACGGCGGGAAGAACTCCAGTTCCCTGTCTGGTGAGAGACTGGTGGGGCTTCTCCTGAACGAGGAGTCATGGAAGAACCCCAGTCACTTGCTGCTAGTGAGAAAACCTGGCAGAAATGCTGGAGGTGACCCATCTTGCCACAAGATCGGCACTCCATGGGGTCTCTCTGGAAATGCGGTCTCGTGTGCCCTGTCCGGCCACACTGGTAGCATGTCACCTGGCTGCCTGATGACGCATCTCGCTTCCTCGAATCACCACGTGTAGGCTCCCTACGGTACTCCTTGCTGTCATTTGAAGGAAATCTAGCTCTGGAAACAGAACCACCCTAACTCACAGCTCCAGAGTCTCTCAGATTGCGCTCCGCAATCAGTGCCTGTTTGGTGATGGAAGTAAAGGAAGTTAGCTGGAAGATGTTCAAATGTGATCGAATCTCCCGCCTGAGTCCATCCTCAAATTTCCTCACGAAGAACACCCCACTCCCATCCCGAAGGGGTGTAAAATGCTGCAGCTCAGTGAAACGAGAGGAATACTCAATGAAGGATAGAGTACACTGCTCCAAGATCATGAACTCCCTGGCTCGATCGACCCTCAGGTTCTCCGGGTAGATGTAGTCATAGAAAATGTGTTGGAACTCCCCCCAAGTCATAGCCTGCTGCTGACCCGCCTCTGAGATCACATCCCACCACCTCTTGGTAGAGTCTGGGAGCATGTATGTGGCGAGCTTGACCCACCTCTCTGGAGGCGTCTCCAGATTCTCGAATATAGTCAGCATGGATTCCAGCAATGACTCTGCAGCCTGAGGTCCCCCCTCCCCCGAGAACGTGGGAGGATTGTAGAGACCCGAAGCCTGAAGTACATTGACATTACATTACTTTTGCGGAAAACATAGTACATAACAAAAACACACACACAAGGACCATAATAGTTTAGTGTCTTTGGAAACTCGGAACGTAATCTTCTAATCGTGGTGAAAGATCTTCAACATCTCCCATAAAGATCTTCTTCTTTTTTTATACCTAAAACCTTTCTTTATATCCTGGGGAAAAGAAAACATAATAGGGTGAGCTCAAATGCTCAGTAAGGGTAAACAAAAGAAATATCAATCACATCGTATACACAAGCACATAACTTTTGGAAATCTTAACCTGCAAAAGAGCTCATAATATCATAACATGGGGTAAATCATAGAAGTGAAATGTAATCCCAATAATCATAACTTAAAACATGAAACTTTGTGGCATACACACATAATCATAGAGAATCATTTCTTGTTAGTCAAGACTCATTGTCAAGACTATCTTAGTGGACAAAGTCTCTTTCTAAATCGAGTAACCCTCGTTCCAGTCCTGTTTTACTGAACCGGTATAACCTACCATTCCAGCCATGTCTATCTCATGGGATATAAAATCTTTACCCAATGCATTGGAGGGAGATATAGGTCCCACCCATCTCATAATGATACCATTCTTATGTGTGCCACAAAATCATAAACCATACATCATTGCATAACCCATGTAATAAAAATGGGAATCTTAAACATCATGACATCATAAAACAATTCATATAAGATAAAGGAATTCATAAAAATATTTCCATCACAACATAATCAAACCAATGTAATAATAGGGATAAAAACAGAACCCTTTTATTATCTTAGATGGAAAATAATTTTGATAAAATACTTGAACTCCATTCTTGAGGAAAATATCCTTTCTACTTCAAAAACACTTTTCCTTTCATAGCATGTCATACAATTCTAAACTAAAAGAAGTTGATTAAAAATAAACTTGAAAACTTGCAAAGGAATATTCTTGGAAATAACGTTTTAAAAATCCATTCATGTCGTATATGTTAAAAAAAACATTCTTCGTACTTTTGTCAGAAAAGTCAAAAAGTACCTCGTACGAAAAAACGACAAAAGATTCATTTCATATTCTTTACTAAAAACTCACCGAAGGGTAAAATAGGATTTAAACTATTGTTAGTGGATGGAAACAATATTACATATTGAGGTAACATGGATGTGGATGATAAAATACACCCCAGTAAATACTTACGAATTAACAATCTCGGATAAAAATGAGATTGTGATATTTCCCCTTACCTTAGGTCTGACTTGCTTTGTAAGTGTCCCAACCTCCTGTATAATGATTTAAATCATGTTATTGACTTATTACAGAATCATATTAATTGTTATTATATCATATATTGTCCACTTATGACTTTATATTACCCGTTCTTTTGTAAATTCATGTTAAAGTAGCGTTTTGGGTAAAATCGTCTCATTTGTCGTTCGTGTTTTTAACTTGTAATTATTCATATGATTACTTAGATCATGATTACTTAATTACAGAATATTAAACATGATTTATATATATATATTCAGAATATACATATATAATAAATCATTAAATGGAAAGAAATACACCGTTCATGGAGACGGTAGTCCGTACGTACGCATGAACGCTGCTTTCCTTTCCTTATTGTCTTGAATGGAAGTAAGTAGATGACATATATATATATATATATATACATAAATCCAGTAGATTTACCATGTCATATATTCCATTATTATTCATTATATATACTTTATAATCATTCTGGAATGGTTAACATGGATAATGAATCTCATCGCGTCGTGGAGATAGTAGTCCGTACGTACGCACGAACGATGATATCGTTCCCATGGTCGTGGAATTGTGTTGAAGTGTATGTATACTATTTCAGTATCAATATCACTTTATAATAATCATATATAGTTACTCATTAAGCCATTATACCCATTCAATTAAGGTGGTGGCGGAAAATAGATTACACCACGGCGTGGAGACGGTATTCCGTACGTACGCACGCGCGGTGAATTCCTTTTTCCGTAGGATGGATAGAAGGTTAATTAGAGTTGTTTCATATTTATAATAAAATATCAGTATGTAATTAATACTGATTTTATTACTTTATCGTGAAACAACTAAAGAAGAAGAAGTTGAAGAAGAAAGAAATTGAAAAGATCGGTAATGGATATTACCTCTTCTTTGAAACGCCTCTTTGAATCCTCCACTTAGGAAACTAAGATTGGTCTTTGAAGAAGGCCAGGACCTCTAGGATTATTCTAGGGAAGTGGATAAGGGATTTTGGCAGGGGTTGGCCGAGTTTGAAGGCTCAAAGTTGTGTGAGGAAGAGAGGGAGGAGGTGCCCTTTTATAAGGGAGGAGAGGGGCACCTTAGGAATATCTCAAAATATTATTTTATATTAAAGTAAAAATCGGTTTATAATGGTTCCAACGGGTTTTATTTCGAAGATAAAGTGGGGATGGGTCTAAATCCTATCAACCAATAGTATTTAGACAAGTTTAGGGTATTATTTTAACCTTATCAATTAGATTTAACTCTAAGTTAAGTAATTTAACTTTTACCGTATCTTTTTGTTTTCTTACACTATATGGTTAATAAACATACTATATCAAGCCAAAAGAACCCCAAGTTGTTTAGTATTAATATATATATCCTTATCTAAGTCATTTGTCCAAACCTTAGATTTTTAGGAATAAAATAACAATTAATAATATAATATTTGATTTAAAAACTATTTTGTGTCAATTTTGACACTATTTGATATATGATTTTTCTGAAAGTCATAACAGAATTATATGTTCGAACCAAGTTGATTAAATCAACACTAATATATCATAGTAACCTTGAAAATTATTTGGATTCATAAAAAGTCTCAAATTACATTTAATTGGGTGTTTATAACATCAATTCTGTCAATATTTCATTAATAAGATAATTACTGCATCATCATTGTGTCATAAATAAATTAAATTATTTAATGTCTAAAAATTATAAATAAAATACCATTATGTAGGAAACATTTTTAGATTTCTAATTAATATTTATAGTCGAATTTATCTTATGTATAACCTCATATTAGAAATGATTTACTTATTAAACTTTGATTTTAACTATTTTAACCCTTCATTAAATAAATTAATAATAAATGTCCTAATCTAATTCAAGTGGGCCTAAATGATAATATTTTACACTTGAGGTTGTTTTTGGTCGAGATACACTTGTCCAATAGGATTAGGACATGTGTTATGATAATATTAATATCATTTTTACCCTTAATTACCCTATTTACTTTTAACCGTGGTAAATAAAAGTAAAAAGTTACTATTCAGAAAAAATTATTTTCATCTCACTGAACCACATTTTACTTACTGACATCAACCGTGTCTCTCGGATTTTTGAAATTCCATTCACAGAAGCGGTAAAATTACGATTTATGAAAAAATTAATTTTTTTAACTACCACTTAGTAGTTTCATTATTCATCAAAAATTGATGTTTTTCAGAAAAATGCCAAAATTTCACCCTAAGCTATAATTGATATTCCGAATTCAAAAATGATATCTATTTTAAAAAATTCCCAACATATAAGTTGAATTAATTAATTTTATAATTAATTTCCGCTGTCACAACAAATAGCATGTTTTTAAGAAACAATATCTATCAAAAGATTGACACTAGTTTATGTCTGGTTTAAATGTGAAATTACATCCAATGACCAACATTGTATTAAATTGTAAAAATATATTCTAAATATACTTTAAAACCACTCAAATTAATAATTTATCACAATTAATTATTTTGATTAAAAAGTTGTTTGTAATTAAAATTTAGTAATTTTCACTATTCATTAGAAAATAAAATTTATCCGAAAAGTATCAAAATTTCACCTTAGGACAAATTCGATACTCCGAATCCAAAAATGAAGTCCATTTTGAAAAATAAGATTTACAGAATTTCAAATAGTGGTTATTACTATTCATAACGGCTAGTTTTAATAATATTTTAATAGCATATCGTTGTTTAGTGAAACTCGGTATTGCGTATTACACACGCTATTGAGGAACGTCGCGATTGCGTGTAATGCAAGGAAAGTCAAGGATGTGTGTTGTGCAAGCTCCTTTTGGTGTAGCGTACAACACAAGACATTAAAAAAATTAAAAAGATTATTTTTCATAAAATCTCGGGCTGTTACATTCTACCCCCCTTAAAATGAATTTCTCCCTCGAAATTCGTCTGGGTTATAAATGGATTACTATTCGAAAGTTTCTTTAATAGAAACCCACATCGTAAGAAAAATACCAAAACTTGGCTTTAAAAACTAAAGTATGAAATGTAACGATTACCCAAATAAACCAATCCCTGGGTTTCCACATAGGCGAAAATATGGATATGGAAGAGAAATCTAACCATCATGTTCTGATGGAGAGTGGTAGAGAACATGGCTATGGAAAAGCCAGTAATCACAAATCCATAGATTTGTTATGATATAATGTACCATCTGATCCATCAGGTATAAGATCACTAGGACAACATTTTTGGTTTTCAAGATCATTTCCCTAAAGTAGAAAATTTGAATTAGAATAAATACTTACTTTATTTTGGTACAATCTCACTGTTGTTCTTGCCTTGAACAATTTCCACTTCATCTCTTAAATAAATGAAGTTGAATTTGTTATTCGTGAAGTGTTAGCTGATCATGTGATAGAATGACGGGTCATTCCATCTGTCTCAAACAAAAGGTTAGCAAAAATTATATACATAAGTCGATCTATAGTGAGATTAATCATATATGGTTCCTAAAATGGACTTATACTTCATATATCATGCTGCTTAATATAATAAAACTAGTTTATACTAAACAGGGACTTCCTGTAGGCCAGTGGTATGCGATAAAGGCCAGTCGCACTTCGGTTGTGGGTTCGATTCCGACAGCCTTGTCCGAAATGATGGGCTGTCGCCCGTCCTGCAGGTTGTCCTTTTTCTAAAACTACATTACTATAACATCCCATCAATAATATCAAAAAAAATTCTAACCTTAAATAATACTAACATATGTCCAACATAATTCATTCCAATCTTTAGGCTTATCCATAATACTACAGTCCACTCTCATAACAAAGTGAAAACAATTACCAGAGATTCAATACCATCCTTGATCCCCATATATCATAAGATATGTTTTGTTGGTCACATTCCAAACATTCAAAGTCCTTAATCATGTATTCTCTTGAATACCTTAGTGAAAACATGAATGCAGTTAAAAGTTAACACTTTCCACATACCAAAATCCTCAGAATTCTATATACTCAAACCATGATATCACTTAGTCCTTATATCAATCATGAGCTCATGAATACTGTCAAATATTTAATTTTCTTGTTTTCCCTTCATTATGCGCATATCATTCTTTTTCCAAAAATATCTCAATCACTTTCCATGGTTACTGGTACCATAAAATTATTGAAAACCACAATAGACCAATACATAAATATTGCAATATTCCACGATCCTATATTCAACACTGTTTTGGAATCCCATTACATAAACACTTAATCATTCCACCACATCATTGTCATATTCAACATCGCCAATAGTGATCGCATGTGACTTCCCTTTGTCCTTTGCCTTAAGTGGTTGCTCATGTTGATCATCACTAACCCTTGGATTAGGGCATTTACTGGCATAATGTCCCATCTCCTTGAACTTGAAACATTGAAGTGTTGGTGGTGCATTCTCTGCAGTGTTTGCTTTGTTCACATCATTAGAAACCCTTTTTCCATTACTTCGACACTTAGCTACTCGATGACCTTCTTTTCCACACTTAAAACATTTTCTACTCCCTTTAAGACAATCTCCATTATGCTTTTTTCCACACTTTGAGCATAAGGAAACATTCATTTTCTTTTCACCATTATTCTGAGATTTCTCCTCGAACTCCATATTTCATTTCTTTTCAAAACCATGAGATGGATATATAACACCAACTTCGATTTCTACCTTCATAGCACAACGCACAATTTCTTCAAAGCTACTGAAGTCTTGTATAGCTAATGCCCTTCGAAGACTTGGTTTTAAGCCACTGAAAAATCGATCAACTTTACATTCAGGATGAATGATAATGCCAGATGCATACCTTGAATGTCTTGTAAAATTCGCTTCGTATATACCAACAGATTCATCATCCTTCTGTTTCATGTCAAGAAACTCCTTTTCCATCTTCGTTCGAAGAATACGAGGGAAGTACTTACTGAAAAACAAGTTCTTGAACTCGTCCTATTCCATGGAATCAATTTCATCTCTTTGCCTCGTATTCTTGATAAGATTCCACCATTGATCAGCTTCACCTTCCAAATGATATACTGCTAAAATGAATTTATCATGTTCAGAACATTGAAGAACTGAAAATATATTTTCAGTGGTACTGATCCATTGTTCAGCAATAAGTGGATCGGAAGACCCACTGAAAGAAGGTGGATGTTGCCTCATGATGGACTCAATAGAATATTGTTCCCTTCTCTGCTCATTTGGAAGTCCAGAATGATTCATAGCTTGTGTAAGTATAGCAATAATATTTTGCACTCCATCTCCCATAACATTTGTTTGTTCAGGAGGACAATCATTGCATTGTCAATTACAGTGATCAACACGGTTCCTTAGGGTTCCAGCCATCGTCTAAAACCCAAAAAGAATAGTGTAAGAGGAAAAAATCATGCTAGGTAAAACAACATAGTAAAGGGGGAGCACCCTCAATATCTAACATCTTAGGTTAAATTCTAAGATCGTTACAGTAGTTCTAGGACTATATCCTATACGTATACTTATCCTTAGGGGCATCCCTAGACATACCATAGAAATATCTCTAGGGATATCACTAACGTTTTCGAATCCTAGTTTCCAAAGGTTGACTAACCCTTTCCTCTAATACCAACTGTAGAGACACAAAGCCTGACGTACATTGACATTACATTACTTTTGCGGAATACTTAGTACATAACAAAAACACACACACAAGGACCGTAATAGTTTAGTGTCTTTGGAAACTCGGAACGTAATCTTCTAATCGTGGTGAAAGATCTTCAACATCTCCCATAAAGATCTTCTTATTTTTTTTATACCTAAAACCTTTCTTTATATCCTGGGGAAAAGAAAACATAATAGGGTGAGCTCAAATGCTCAGTAAGGGTAAACAAAAGAAATATCAATCACATCGTATACACAAGAACATAACTTTTGGAAATCTTAACCTGCAAAAGAGCTCATAATATCATAACATGGGGTAAATCATAGAAGTGAAATGTAATCCCAATAATCATAACTTAAAACATGAAACTTTGTGGCATACACACATAATCATATAGAATCATTTCTTGTTAGTCAAGACTCATTGTCAAGACTATCTTAGTGGACAAAGTCCCTTTCTGAATCAAGTAAACCTCATTCCAGTCATGTTTCACTGAACCGGTATAACCTACCATTCCAGCCATGTCTATCTCATGAGATATAAAATCTTTACCCAATGCATTGGAGGGAGATATAGGTCCCACCCATCTCATAATGATACCATTCTTATGTGTGCCACAATATCATAAACCATACATCATTGCATAACCCATGTAATAAAAATGGGAATCTTAAACATCATGACATCATAAAACAATTCATATAAGATAAAGGAATTCATAAAAATATTTCCATCACAACATAATCAAACCAATGTAATAATAGGGATAAAAACAGAACCTTTTTATAATCTTAGATGGAAAATAATTTTGATAAAATACTTGAACTCCATTCTTGAGGAAAATATCCTTTCTACTTCAAAAACACTTTTCCTTTCATAACATGTCATACAATTCTAAACTAAAAGAAGTTGATTAAAAATAAACATGAAAACTTGCAAAGAATGATTCTTGGAAATAACTTTTTAAAAATCCATTCATGTCATTTAAGTTAAAAAAAACATTCTTCGTACTTTTGTCGGAAAAGTCAAAAAGTACCTCGTATGAAAAAACGACAAAAGATTCCTTTCATATTATTTACTAAAAACTCACCGATGGGTAAAATTGGATTTAAACTATTGTAAGTGGATGGAAACAATATTACATATTGAGGGAACATGTATGTGGATGATAAAATACACCCCAGTAAATACTTACGAATTAACAATCTCGGATAAAAATGAGATTGTGATATTTCCCCTTACCTTAGGTCTGATTTGCATTGTAAGTGTCCCAACCTCCTGTATAATGATTTAAATCATGTTATTGACTTATTCCAGAATCATATTCATTGTTATTATATCATATATGGTCCACTTATGACTTTATATTACCCGTTCTTTTGTAAATTCATGTTAAAGTAGCGTTTTGGGTAAAATCATCTCATTTGTCGTTCGTGTTTTTAACTTGTAATTCTTCATATGATTACATAGATCATGATTACTTAATTACAGAATATAAAACATTATTTATATATATATATATTCAGAATATACATATATAATAAATCATTAAATGGAAAGAAATACACCGTTCATGGAGACGGTAGTCCGTATGTACGCATGAACGCTGATTTCCTTTCCTTATTGTCTTGAATGGAAGTAAGTAGAAGACATATATATATATACATAAATCCAGTAGATTTACCATGTCATATATTCCATTATTATTCATTATATATACTTTATAATCATTCTAGAATGGTTAACATGGATAATGAATCTCATCGCGTCGTGGAGACAGTAGTCTGTACGTACGCACGAGCGATGATATCATTCCCATGGTCGTGGAATTGTGTTGAAGTGTATGTATACTATTTCAGTATCAATATCACTTTATAATAATCATATATAGTTACTCATTAAACCATTATACCCATCCAATTAGGGTGGTGGCGGAAAATAGATTACACCACGGCGTGGAGACGGTATTCCGTACGTACGCACGTGCGGTGATTTCCTTTTTCCGTAGGATGGATAGATGGTTAATTAGAGTTGTTTCATATTTATAATAACATATAAGTATGTAAGTAATACTTATGTTATTACTTTATCATGAAACAACTAAAGAAGAAGAAGTTGAAGAAGAAAGAAATTGAAAAGATCGGTAATGGATATTACCTCTTCTTTGAAACGCCTCTTTGAATCCTCCACTTAGGGAACTAAGATTGGTCTTTGAAGAATAACATGACCTCTAGGATTATTCTAGGGAAGTGGAGCAGGGATTTTGGCAGGGGTTGGCCGAGCTTGAAGGCTCAAAGTTGTGTGAGGAAGAGAGGGAGGAGGTGCCCTTTTATATGGGAGGAGAGGGGCACCTTAGGAATATCTATAAATATTATTTTATATTAAAGTAAAAATCAGTTTATAATGGTTCCAAAGGGTCTTATTTCGAATCTAAAGTGGGGATGGGTCGAAATCCTATCATCCAATATGATTTAGACAAGTTTAGGGTATTATTTTAACCATATCAATTAGATTTAACTCTAAGTTAAATAATTTAACTTTTACCGTGTCTTTTTGTTTTCTTACACTATATGGTTAATAAACTTACTATATCAAGCCAAAAGAATTCCAAGTTGTTTATTATTAATATATATATCCTTATCTAAGTCATTTGGCCGAACCTTATATTTTTAGGAATAAAATAACAATTAATAATATAATATTTGATTTAAAAACTATTTTGTGTCAATTTTGACACTATTTGATATATGATTTTTGTGAAAGTCATAACAGAATTATATGTTCGAACCAAGTTGATTAAATCAACACTAATATATCATAGTAACCTAGAAACTTAGTGGGATTCATAAAAAGTCTCAAATTACATTTAATTTGGTGTTTATAACATAAATTCTGTCAATATTTCATTAATAAGATAATTATTGCATCATCATTGTGTCATAAATAAATTAAATTATTTAATGTCTAAAAATTATAAATAAAATACCATTATGTAGGAAATCTTTTTATCTTTCTAATGAATATTTATAGTCGAATTTATCTTATGTATATCCCCATATTAAAAATTATTTACTTATTAAACATTGATTTTAACTATTTTAACCCTTCTTTAAATAAATTAATAATAAATGTCCTAATCTAATCCAAGTGGGCCTAAATGATAATATTTTACACTTAAGGTTGTTTTTGGTCGAGATACACTTGTCAAATAGGATTAGGACATGTGTTAGGGTAATATTAATATCATTTTTACCCTTAATTAACTTATTTTCTTTTAACCGTGGTAAATAAAAGTAAAAATTTACTATTCACCAAAAATTATTTTCATCTCATTGAACCACATTTTAATTACTGACATCAACCGTGTTTCTCGGATTTTTAAAATTACATTCACAGAAGCGGTAAAATTAAGATTTATGAAAAAATTAATTTTTTTAACTGCAACTTAGTAGTTTCACTATTCATCAAAAATTGAAGTTTTTCAGAAAAATGCCGAAAATTTCACCCTAAGCTATAATTGATATTCCGAATTCAAAAATGATTTCTATTTTAAAAAATTCCCAACATATAAGTTTCATTAATTAATTTTATAATTAATTTCCGCTGTCACAACAAATAGCGTGTTTTTAAGAAACAATATCTATCAAAAGATTGACACTTGTTTATGTCTGGTTTAAATGTGAAATTACATCCAATGACCAACATTGTATTAAATTGTAAAAATAAATTCTAAATATAATTTAAAACCGCTCAAATTAATAATTTATCACTATTAATTATTTCGATTAAAAAAGTTGTTTTTAATTAAAATTTAGTAATTTTCACTATTCATCAGAAAATAAAAGTTATCCGAAAAGTATCAAAATTTCACCTTAGGATAAATTCGATACTCTGAATCCAAAAATGAAGTCCATTTTGAAAAATATGATTTACAGAATTTCAAAAAGTGGTTATTACTATTCATAACAGCTAGTTTTAATAATATTTTAATAGAATATCGTTGTTTAGTGAAACTCGGTATTGCGTATTACACACGCTATCGAGGAAGGTCGGGATTGCGTGTAATGCAAGGTAAGTCAAGGATGTGTGTTGTGAAAGCTCCTTTTGGTGTAGCGTACAACAGAAGACATTAAAAAATTTAAAAAGAATATTTTTCATAAAATCTCGGGCTGTTACAAGGATGCTGCTACTGAAAGACCCACGTCCAGTCTACCATAGACGAGGAAGGAGGTGGCGCTTCCTGGAAGGCCTACATCATCTTCATGAAACCCTCCCTGAACTGTGCATCGGTGCCAGCAACTGGTACAACAACCGGTGCCAAGGCTGGCTCGGCTGGGGGATCGACAGGAAGTCCCTGATCAGCCCTGTCAGGCGTCTGATCACTACCTGACGACAGACGTACAACCGGAGGATGTCTCAGAGTCATAGCTCTGAAAGATCAAAATCACACCTTAGATCAGGAATACAAGGACAAGGAACACAAGGGTACACAATGGGAACAGGGGAAGAAAACACCCAAGATTTCAAAACACGACTACACAGCGTGTATAAAACTACACGGCGTGTCTTCTTAAACCGCTGACATGGGTGTGTACTCCTTCCCTATGATTCGTGTACAATTCAAACTACACAGCGTGTTGACCCCCACACACGACGTGTAATTGAAACTATTCCCCTACCCGAGTCTCCTTATATGGCATACCCACACGGTCTGACTCAACCCGAGACTACACGACTTGTTTGAATAAAAACCGGTGTGCACTAGACGAGGATTCGGCGGTCCGTGTTGCTGAATACACGGCCGTCTATACGGCTGGACCTTACACGGCGTGCTCCGAACAAGCACGACATGCATAGGCAAAGGCAACACCGTTCTGTGTTGTTCGTGACACGACCGGGTACCTGGAAAGACTACATGGCATGTTCTGAACAAACACATCATGTGGAAAATAAGGTCACGCCGACCCATGTTGTTCATGACACGGCTAGGTACATGGATCCGAACTCACACAGCGTGTACCAATGGCACACGGTGTGTTCCTGAAGTTACTCTCACGACACCGTTTTCTACTCACATGGTCAGTGACAGGGCCTAAAAACTACATGACGTGTATCTAAAAAGTACACGTCGTGTATTTTGGGTTTTTTCTGGGCAGTAGCTCAGAAACTGCGCAGAATTCCAGAAACACTAAAACAAGGAAAAAGATGCCAAATTTCGATCTGGGAGGGCCCATAAAACCTCAGGAACCAAAATTTGGCATTCATTTTATGCAAGGAACAAAACAAATAGTTTTCTAACATAACAACAGAGAATCTATCAAGCCACTATCACAACAGCATGCATAATCTACACAAAGTCTATCACAACATCATGCAATCGCTAATGCACAAAAGATGGCATGGCAAGAATTCATGGAATGTGATGCCTACAAGTGTCATTATGATGGATGAGATGTAATACCCTCATATAATCAGGTGGCGACAGAAATAGAACCGAAATATCAATACAATAATCGCACAAGTCATATGAATCACTCTAGGTGAAAACATAGCAACCATAATATCTCAAAACCAGAAAGCTACAATTAAAAAGGTAGTATGGCTTTTCCCTGTACGTGGGTTATCTACTCCCAAGAACAGCTTAATACCAAGTACCGAATCCATCCATTCCCTGGCTAAGGTCTCCAATCATTAATGCAAGAGAAAAGAACCGCTCTAATACCACTTTGTAACATCCCGAGTCCGGAGCCCCTCCACTGGTGCCCCGTACCTGGTTCGCCACATGACCTCAGGCGCATTTCCCCAAACGCTAGAGGCTGAAGACTAGTAGCGAGGGCCTTGGTGAGTCAGTGGGGAACTATGCCCTCATTAGATAAGGTATACAAGGTAAGAAACAACAATAAACATCAGAAATAGCCACCAACATGCATAACAATAGAAACCAAAACAGCGGAAGCAATGCAGATATATAACAATGATGATAATAATGAAGCAGATACAAGTTTCTATGGAAAGCAGAAAACACAACAACATGATGGAATACAACTAAAACCAAGTGCAAAATAAAAACAAAATAATCTCCTCAGCATCGTGAGCCACGACTCCGTCCCATGCTCCCCAGCTCCTCATGCAGTCAGGATCCTGAAGTAGAAGGGAGCTTACCCTTGTCTATACCTAGAGAAACATAGTCTTCTTGGGCCCAAAATCATGGCCCAAATAGGGTGTGAGATACAATCCCAGTAGGCAATCACCCAAAGATTTGTGCCTAACCGTCAATGAATACATGGCAGTACTAAAGCAGGAAGCAGTAAACATAAACCACAAACAACTACAGTCCACAGTTCTAACAAGTACAGCACACAAGAAAACAGTCAACAACAAGAAGAAAACAGTTAACCCTCGGGGTAGCTCTCATAGTCTAACCCCTATGGTTCAACCTCTAAGTTCTAGCAACCCTCTGGGAGGCACACACAGTCTCACCCCTCTTGTTCAGCTACGTAATTAAGATGACTCTCTGGGGAAGAACTCACTGTTAATTCCCCCTACAGTCTCGTATCATGCTAAAGGATCTCTGGGGAAGCACACAATGTCAATTCCCCCTTTTGCCCACATCGTAATTAAAATACACTTTGTAGAAGCCCTTCCGTCAATTCTCCACTTGGTCTCACATCAAGATTGAAAGACACTCTAGAGATGCCCTTCCGTCAATACTCCCTTTGGTCTGATACTCTAGGTTCTCACAGTCCTGAGTAACTAAACATGCTCAGTGCGTGTGTATCATCCAAGTAAAACTCAATAACTACTTGGATATCAACTAAGGCTCAACAGCAATAAATAACAATAGTCAACAATCCTACAACTAGGCATGGCAACGGGAAAAATTCCAAACAGGCAGAACAAGCATGGAAAAGAAATCTGAGCACAACAAAATACTCTAATCACAAGCAATAACCTATACTAAAGAAATAAAGCCAAGAAGTAAAGTAATAAGGGAATAACATGAAACACGCAATACCCCGTTCAAGGGTATTGGTGGAAATTGCACAAAATATTCATCAACTTTCTACGGAAAGGCACAAACCACCTACCTTGATCCTAGGAGATCGATATACGTGAACCTTGAAGACATATTCCCCTTAGAATGACATAGATCAGAGAAAACACACAAAACGTTCATCCCACGATAACATGAAAAATATGAGGAATCAAGAAACAAGGTTCAAGCAGATGGAATAAATCACCACTGTGATTCCAACGCAATCGACCGTGCTCGAATCGGAGAACGGACGGCGAGGCAGGACTCTGTCGAAGATCCGGCCGTAAGGACGCTCTCGGACGGTCGAAAACTGAAGAAGAAGACGAATATATGGGTTAGGCATGACCCCATACCATTTAATGAATAAAAAAGAAAGTACACAGTGTGTACTTCTAGAGTACATGTCATATACTTTAAATATTTTCCGTACTCCAAAAAACTTGCCTCCACCTCAGTCTTACACACCGTGTGTGTGGCCCGGGCATGGCCAGCACACGGCTTCGAGCCGGAACAGAGTACACGACGTATACTCATAATGTACACGGTGTGTACATTGAAAATTCCCAGAAAAACCATTTTTCTTAAAAACTCCAGAAAAAAGGAAAAACATACCTGAATGAAGGTTCGGGTTCTTACATCCCCCATATCCTAACTCTAAGTAATTAAGAAAGAATAAAACATTAATGATCAAATACATGGGTTCACCACTGAAATAATACCATAGGAAATTCCTTGGGTTATCTACTCATGATCATGAGCAAAATAGTTCACAGTGAAGAAGAAAACAGGGGGAGAAAACAAAAGAGAGAAAGATAAAGAGTGAAAGACAAACACGTAAATAATAAAAATGAAATGCTATTAGAGAATAAAATAAAATAAAATACATAAACTACATAAAATTTCCACCCAAGGCTATTCCTAAGTTTTCAACCCCTTGAAATGAAGAATACACACTCTTTTATAGGTAGAGGGGGTGAAAATTTGGTTCCAAAAATTGTCTCTGAATGTAGGTGTGTGTATGACCTCATTAATTACCAAAGTTTGGATTTGTTTATTCATGAATGTTGTTCCGAAATCACTCCTATGTTGACCCACGAAATGTCAGTTTGATTTTCCATGGTGGGAGAGAGATATAGTCGATTTACACATGACATTAAATCTGGATAGGCTAACAGTTTGTAATCCAATACTGTGAGTTCCAATGCATTAATTACCTTGAAAATTAATGATTCAGACATATAAATATTAATGTATATTCTTCCTACATATTTATTATTGATCCATGTAAATTTTCAGCTTGAATAGTTCATCAATTTATGATATATGGGCCCAAAAACAAAATTCTCCAGCCTTATGCACAAATTTCGAGGCCTGACCTTGGAGCTAATTTTGAGCTTCGAAATGATGGATTGAGCTTTGGGTCCAGAAGGATTAAATGAATACCATCAAACATATAATCCTATAAAAGAATTTTTTTTAAATTTGGATCATTTTAGAAAATGTAATGACAGATAACTTAAAATAAACTAAAACTATTTAAATCCAAAGTAATCCATTTTTTCTAATTAAGCTAAAAAATGCTCCTAAAACAAAAAATGTGACAATTTTTCTTGAAATAACAAATTGGTCAGATTAAAACATTGAAATTTAGAATAAAATAATTTAAAATATTTCTTCTATCATTGATGAAACTGTAAATTATTTGTTTGCATCTTGAATTGCAACTGAGTTTAACAGAAACCTATCTGACCGTCTAAAACATGAGTCCCATTGGAACATTTGGGATGAAACCTAACTTTGGAACAACTGTAATGATCAGGTCCCTAGGCGTTGTGTTCTCGATAGAGAGTTGCAGTCAATCCTTAGGTTCTGACACACTCTTTCTTATGGGGGACACTTCGGTTCCCAACAGACTACTTGTATGGTCCATGATTCTGGTCTCTTTTGTCCCACATTGTTTTGGGATGCCCATGACTTCTGTAAATATTTTCCTTGCTGTCAATGAATGGGGAATGTATCTAATAAAATGAGATTCTAATAACCATTTCTCTTCCATGTATTTTTTTTATGTTTGGGGCATTGAATTTATGGGACTATTCATGAATTAATTTGGAAATCTATATGTTCTATTGGATGTGGACTATGTTACAAAATGGTTAATGGCACAAGCTACAAGGAATGATGATTATATTGATGTTGTGGAATTTTGGAGAACCGAAATTTTCTATAGGTTTGGATCACCTTGGTTCATCATCAGTGACCACGGTTCTCATTTCTGTAATCGAACAATGTAATCACTTTTACGTTGGTATGGGGTCGGGCATCGAGTTTCTACTATTTATCACCCACAGACCAATGGTCAAGTTTATGTGTCAAATAGAGAATTAAAACAAATTATTGAAAAAAGATTCAACCAAATTGAAAATATTGGAGTCTTAGACACAATGATTCATTATGGGATTACCATACTACTTTCAAAAACCAAATTGGCATGTCACTATATCAGTTAGTGTTTTCAAATATTTGTCACCTCCCTATTGAGATGGAGCACCGGGCCTACAGGGCCATCAAACAATGAAATTCTAAAAATTCTTGTGTTGGTTCTTGAAAGATGTTGTAGAATCATGAGCTGTAGGAAATGAGAATAGATGAATATGAGAACTCTAGGATTTATAAGGATCGAACCGAGGGTTCCCGTGACTGTCTCATCCTTCATCGTTATTTCCACATTGAGTAGAAGGTCCTCCTCTATAATTCATGGATGATGTTGTATCTAGGTAAGCGTTATTCCCTTCAGTTTGGACCATACATTATTAATAATGTATCTCCATTTAGATTTATTCAGGTTCAAAATGAAGAAACTATGAAAACCTTCACCTTCAATGGGCATAGGAAAAAGAACTTCCATGAAGCCATTCTAGAGCTCCTGATAGAGGAACTCAATGTTCCAGAAGAAACATACCAATGACACCCACCATGTTTTACCCTTCATTTCAACATTATATTTTATTACAGTGAGGATACTACGCACTCAAGTTGTGGGTGGGACGGGTAAATTCATTGGTTAGTTAGGAATTTTCAACATTTTTTTTCCTTTATTATCTTTTTCACCAACTTTGTGGTATGTTCACATTTCCCTATCATGTTAAGTGAATTTGTATTTTCATCATTTTTCTTCTTTCTTCTCTATTCCTCCTTCATTATGGCATTTTTACTCACCCATTATGGTCACCAATTCATGGACATTACTAAATATGCATGTTGTAATTTTTGATTCCATGTTGATTTAACATATGATGAAATCCTAACTATGATATGGAATGAATGTTTTTATGAATTTAACATTAGGTATTTATTTTTAATGAATTGGTTTTATGTCAATGATATAAAGCATTATATCTCTATGAAACCGTTGAGATTATTGATGCCCATTTTGTGAGAATTGTTTGGGAAAACTGTCTCCCTAATATCTCAACACATTTTGGCACCAAACTAGAAAGTGTGAATATTTCATACTTAATAGAAGGTAATAATATGTTAGGTTAATATTTTGTAGCTTAAAATGATATCACCATAGGTTTTTCCTAATCAGATCTATTTCATTATATTACCATATTGACCTATGTGTGTGTACCTCATATCCGACTGTTGTACTCCTTTAAAAAATCATAACAAAACAGGGTTGTGTATTAAGAAGGTAAAACTCCACTCCTCATCGACCTTTTATCGAGTTATAAAGATTAAAATTACTGTCTTGAGGTGATCATACAAGGGTTGAGAGATGAGGCTGCGATTTTTTCCAAATGAAACCTTTGGAAAAAAATTATAAATGAGGGTAGTGATGAAATGTGAAACATATGTGGATATATAGTTCAAAAACTTATGGTTTGACTTCTGGAAATTTTTATGTTAGTAGATCTTGAAAGATGATTTCAAAGGATATAGGGCAGGTTTGGTTGACAAAATCATTTAAGCTGAAAAATACTAAAACAAAAAATATTTATTGGATAGAATGTGGAAAGAATGGTATGGAATGGTTTTCACACACAGACATGGAGTGTTAGTGGAATGGTTGACTTTTTTATTTCCTTTATCAATTAGGTATAATTAATCTCTTTTAATTTCATTGTGATATGATTTATGAGACATCATTTTCCATTTTCAATATGAAAAATTACTTGGTGTTGTTTGTGCATTTATCACATTGAATTAATGAATTAAAAATTAAAAAATGTTAAATATTCATGATTGTGGTAATATATACATGCATAATTTCTGAAAAAGTAACTTTTACTGGGAGTGAAAATTTTTAGGTGTGGGTGTGTGATCGCACTGCAATTCATTGTTTCATTTTCACCCTTGCACCACTATATTAAACTGAATTTTTATTAAATATTTAAAATATAACAACAAATTTAAATTCATGTTTTTTTATCAATGTTAAAGGGGTTAATTATACTTTTTTTTTGATATTTTCATTGAAGCAGGAGGTGACTTGGAGGCCTCGAAGATGATCTAGAATAAAAATGGGCCAAACTGAATGGTATCACAGGGAAACATATCCACTATTTTGAACATTAAGAGATTCTCTTGCATCCATATGGGTTGAAACATTGTGGTCCTCCCTAAAATATCATGGGATACAACTCTTATCAAGGAACCAAATACCAATTCGACCTGATAATGGCCCATCCAAAACATTCTGTCAGGGGATATAATCTGTCCGAATTCAAAAGATTGGTTGTACATTTCGACCATGTCTCCACATAAAACTGTCTAATTGTTGGTAAATTATACATGAAGATATTCATGTGGATGAACAAAAACTCTTCCCTTTTTTTGAAGTCATGATATGTATTTATACTATTCCAAAACTGAGACACAAGTGGTGTAACACCCCAAGATTTCATAGTGCGTTATTTCGTCAAAATAATTCAATAACATGCACTATACGCAACACCGAGTTCAAGCGCACCATGACTTACCAAACTAGCCATTCAAAAGAGTTTATGAATATTATTAACTGAATTTTGAACTTTATATAATCCTTATAATTTTAAAATCCATATTATGAGTTTCTTAGACATAATGTAAGAAAAAATCATTTTTTTCAGATAAAAGAAATATTTTTCAAAAATGCACTTTTACTGACTTTTAATGGTGAACCCTTTTTAAATCCAGAACTTTTGAACTTATATATATTCAATTGGAATAAAAAAATAAATTCTTTAGAATGGAGACATAAAAAAATTTACAATTTAACACCCCCAATCTTCCTCGGTACGCTTCTTTTTGAATAATACAGTAGCGTGTGTTGTACGCAACTTCGAGTTTTACAGACACCACAACCAATCAAACTAGCCCATATAAATAGTAATACATAATTTTTGAAATTTTATACATTTTATCTTTCAAAATGGACATCATTTTTGGATTCGGAATATCGAAATTATCCTAGGATGAAATTTTGGTACTTTTCAGATAACTTTTATATTTTGATGAATAGTGAAAATTACTAATTTTTTTTTTAAAATCAACTTTTCTAATCGAAATAATTAATAGTGATAAATTATGAATTTGAATGGTTTTAAATAATATTTATAATATATATTTTTACCATTTAATAAAATTTTGGTAACAGGATGTAATTTAACATTTAAACAGAACAAAAACAAGTGTCAATCTTATGATAGTTATTGTTTCTTAAAAACATGCTTTTTTGTTTTGACAGCGGGAATTAATTTTAAATTAATAAAATTAACTGTTATTTTTTTTAATTTGGAAAAATAGACTTCATTATAGAATTTGGAATATCCAAATTATCATAGGGTCAATTTTTTGCTTTTTTTCCGAAAACATTAATTTTTTGATGAATAGTGAAAAACACTAAGTTATAGTTATACCCGAATTTTTATTTAAATAATTATATATTTTATTTAAATTATTTAATGATAAAATATATACATAATACCTATATAGGTTCAATTTAATTAATTGGAGTCAGTTTATTATAATTTTAGATATATAAAAATTATATTTAACTTTTCACCGTCTTTTACCCACTCCCTAGGAGAATTTGCAAATTTATATAAATCATAATTTTACCGCTTTTATGAGGAAAATTTTGAATATCTGAGAGACACGGTTAATATCAACGAGTAAAATGTGGTTCAATAAGATAAAAATAATTTTTTGGTGAAAAGTAACTTTTTACTTTGATTTACCACGGTAAAAAGTAAATTGGATAATTAAGGTTAAAAATTATATTATTATTACCCTAACACATGTCCTAATTCTATTGGCTAAGAATAATTAGACAAAAAACCTTAGTAATAATATATGAACCTCTTTGGTCCTCTTGGATTAGATTAGAACATTTAATATTATTTAATTCAAAGAAGAGTTTAAAGAGTTAACATCAAAGTTTAATAAATAAAACATTTTTAATATAGGTTTTTACATAAGAGAAATCGATTATAAATATTAATTAGGAATATAAAAAGATTTAAAACATCATGGTATTTTAGTTATAATTTTTAGACATTAAATAAATAAATTTATTTGTGACACAATGATGATGCAGCAATTACCTTATTCATGAAAGAATCAGATAAATGGTATTATAAATATTAAATTAAATATAATTTCAAAGTTTTTATGACATACACGAATTTTATAGGTGAACATGACATGTTATTATTGATGAAATGTATTTGTTTTGAAGTAATCATGTTTTTATTATTTTAACAAAAAACAAATACCTAATAGTGTCAAAATTGACATAAAATAGTTTTTAAAACAAATATTATATTATTAATTGATATAATGGTCCTAAAAATCTAGGGTTCGGCCAAAAGACATATATAATAATATATATGACATTAATGAACCAATTGGGGTTATATTGGCAGTATTTAGTATTTTTATTAACCATATAGTATAAGAATACAAGAAGACACCGTAAAAGTTATATTATTTAACTTAGAGTTAAATCTAAATGATATGGTTAAAATTGTAACCTAAACTCTTCTAAAACCCATTGGTTGAGTTTTTTTCGACCTATCCACAACATAAAATTTAAATAATAAACATTGGAGCCATTAGAAACCAAATATGAATTTCTTATAAAATAATACTTTAAGTTTTTCCTAAAGAACCCCTCCTCCCCCTTATAAAAGGACACAGCATCTATCCAAGTCTTCACACCTTAAATGCCTTTGGTTTGGCCAAACCCTACCCCAATACTCTCTCGGCATCCCTATCCTCTTCCTAGAAGCCTTACCTTAGGCATAAGGAACTTCAAAAGTCCTTTTGGTTCAAACCAAAGGGAGTTACCCAAATTAAAGGTAACGATTTCTCTTATCTTCTTTTCTTTTATTTTACTTCTCCAACCCCTAATCTCTTATTATTATTTCTTTTTGTAAAAAAACCAGTATCCTATATATATTAGGATAATGTTATTATATGTATTCGAACTACACTTACACACACCTCCATCTAATGGGTGAAGAACATAATGTTTCTGTGGATGGCGACCAAACGCCTCATGAAGTGATGATTGTTCAATTATCTCCTATCACCTCTCATGGTGGCCATTATGATGGCAGGATAATTAAATATGATATTTATGATATTTATTATATATATAAGATTCTGTAATTCTATTTTATATCATACCATTATTAGTTTCATGTTGTATATATATACTATAATTTCATTTGAGGAAGTGCGGACTACCTCCCCCTCAAAGTTATATGACTTGTTCATACCATACATGGAATGTATAAAGGATGGTGTTAATGAACTCAAGTAACACATATAAGATATTATATTATACTATAATAATAATATACCTATGTATCATTTGGTTTTAATTCCTTTTAAAATGAAAAATGAAATGGAAGTAGCGTTCATGCGTACGTACGGATTACCGTCTCCACGAACACGATAAGATTCATTTCCCCATCATATCCATTAAAGAATAATTATCATTAAATGATTAAAATTAATTTTTATGTAATTGATATCATTCTGTATATGAATACGATTAAACCTATCCATAACAAAAATGGCTTACGTAACGAAGCATATAAAGGAAAATGAATTAGTTAACACTCAAAGTGACGATAATACTAAAATATTATTAACAGAGAAATATTAAAAGATCATATATGATATCAAAATTATGAATATGATTCTTGTATAATTTAATAACAATTATTTAACAATTATACTGGAGTTTAACATACACACTATCAAGGAAAAGTACAAGGTAAGGGGTTTTCATCTTACTCCTTATTCCCATGATATTCAAGCCATATTGCCACTATTGCCTTTTGAGTGGTGTATGTACTGCCCATAATTGTAATCATTATATAATACAATTTAATTTATGTGTATTTACATATTCATTGTATGATACCTCTTTCATGGGGAGTATGTTTCGTATGTTACCAAATTAGTAAGGGTTAATTTCACAATCTCTTTATTATCCGAGGTTGTTTTTACGTAATTATCTACTGAGACATATTTATTATCCATGTCCATGTATTATGAAAGAGTTTTAAATGGGATTATTTGAAGGGAATTTTTACTAAAACATCATTTTAAATGTTTTAATTATTTATTCTTCTAAATCATATTCATTAATGTCCATGTGTCCAAATGGTTTTAAGGATTTATTTATAAGGACATGAATGTTTTTAAAATGTTAATTCCTTTCAAAAGTTTCAAATTGGTAAGATACACTTTGATTCAATAATGTATTTAAATGACTTTTTTTCCAAATTGTGTGAGTTTTAATTGTTTTTATGAAAAAGGGGTATTTCTATCAAAGAGTTTAACAAATGATTTTCATCAACGTCAAAATCCTTTAATGGATTTCTAACTTGATTTGAAGTTGATTTATCATCATACAAATATTCCATATCGTGTTGAAGGTTTTGTGATATGTTTGACTGTGGATGTGTTATTTTTCTACCATTCATGTTTTATGGTTAAAGTATTGTAGAATACAATGATATTTATTTATAAATAAATAGTCATTATTCAGGGGATGATAAATATTTTTTAGGAATGAAGAATTGATATTAAAGGCTATATGATAAAGAGTTTATATTAAAATTTATTTTAATAAATTTTAAAATATTTTTTCATGAAATAATATGTAATTATTTCAATAGTTTTTTGCATGTCATAAAATAATATTATTACAATTATATACAAGGGGTTCCATTAGGATTAATGAAATAATAAGGCTACATAAATAATTATGATTTTCTAAGCCAAGAACTTTTTAATCTTAATTATATTATTTTATAACCCTTAGGTTCGCCATTTGTCTTGGTTTTGAACAACGACTCCTAATAATCCTCTCAATCTATAGAAAGAACCTCTCCAAGAACACTCTAATGAATTAATAGTGATCCACATGTACCACCTTTATTGATTCTTATGAGATCAAGGAGAATCCATCTTCAAAGTGATTCTTATGGTTGTCAAATATGAATGACACACAAATTTGGAACATCTGTGATAGCACCAAGAGCTCCATACAACTATGTTCGATGGTTCATGGATCATAAGTTCATAATTTATAAATGGAATCTACACAATATTACTATATTACAAAGAAAATATGGCATATATACATTGTTATATTCATCATAAAACAAAGAATTTATCACAAGGTAATTATTTAAATGGTAAAATTATTTATAATTATTTATGCGATGAACATGTGATTTGGTTACGACATTCTCAGGATAATTAATATTTTATTAAATTATGTTAGTGATGATTTTATTATTTGAATTATGTCTCAAATTAATGATCAATTGATATAAAATGGTGAGTTGATCATCCCCCACTAGTTCTTTCACAACACCTGAAACCAATATTTTCTAACCATTTTATAAATCAATTTAAAATAAAACTAAAATCAAACCAAAAATGAAAGAAACCATAAAATGGAACCATGATATACATAAGGCATAAAAAAAATAAAAAACAGAAGTAATTTTTTAATGAAAACCAATGAAGAGTTATGGGATTCAACCAACTCATATAATGAGAACCATTAGGGAATACTTAATAAAACAACGTATCATGGGAAACTACATAGGTTCATAGTAATACTGACCCAATATAGTGATCATAAGCCTATGAAAACACTAAAGATCCACCAATGTCCTAGTAGTCATGTAGAAATATTTATCCAATATAATTCATATTAGGATAACACAAGCTACAACAAGCCACATAATCCATCTTCTAAGATCTCATCCTCTATAATCTAGAAACAGTTCATAGTAAACAAAAAAAATACACTAGGGATTGAAATCATCTAGGCCATATTTCAATTACTATATTTTTCCTCATATCAATGATTTGCCAAAAAACACATATTTTGATTAAATTTTAATTGTATTTAATGTTCATTTTTGATCTTATGGGCCTGAGTTAGTGGATTTTAATTTTGAACATCCATTCGCATCATTTGTGCACTTCATGCCTAATGTGCACCAATTTAGGCCCAATGTTTCATCTGATTTTAATGAATATAACTATACATATTTTAATTTGATATTATTTTAAATGTATATAAACATAAATATGAACATTATAAATTCAAGGATCAATGGAGTATTCATAAATGATGATGGGGATATTTGGCGACGAATGGAAACAATTCTGGAGAAGGCAGATTGGATATCATCCCACTAATGAGAATGTGGGGCCCACAATACAATTAAAATGATGCCCAAATTTCATTGGAGGATACAATACATATATAGAAACAAATAATTCTTCTAGATACAGTTCTAATTCATCCTACATGGTGGTGATTAAGGCATCCCAAGTTGATGATTCAATTCTGGGCCAGATTCTGCGGCCTTGAAAAACGTCCCACTATTTAAATCATATCTCCCAAACCACAATATATTTTGAGCTGAAATGTTTCAAGATTTTTGGAGACATCTGAGGATTCATTTAAGTATTTTCTGGAAAACTCCAATTCGGCCTTCTAGAATGTGATTTCAGTGCATCTGTTCGGTGGATGCATACTGGGTCCCACATCGAGGCAAGAGTTGAAAACTATCCTATGCATTAAATTTCCACCCACCTTTTCCCACCAAAATTAATTAAAGAGACTTGGGAAGGGGTGGCTCGGCCCAAGGATTACTTATTGCTTATTTAAATCAGTATTGGGGGTTGATTCAATAATCTTTGAGATTTATGTTCATTGTAATGTTGTTATGCCAATTATTTTTTTGTGACGTTTTTCTTTCGCATGTAAGTTATTTGAATATCCTTATTTTTTAATAAGTGTTCTTGTTCTTATCTTTTATCTTCTTATTATTTTCTCATTGATACCATTTCTTGAAGGTTTGATCATATTCACAGCAGCACTTGTGAATTTATTCACACAACGGTGGAGTGATCGTTTCATTGTTTTGTTTTTCTTCTTCAATCCCGCTTCTTTAATTCGACTTCCCGCTTATATTTATTGAATAGCATAAATGGATGGAAAACCCCTTATGGTTTGGCCCTAGGGAGTTTCATGGGGAATATTGGATTTTATCTTACAATCTAAATTTTTTTAATCATTTCATTACTTTAAGATTTCCATTTGATGATTTATTTTCTTCTTCATCTTCGCCAACATTAACAATCACACATTTCGAGTGGTAGTATGATCCAATTCTGTAGAGTGATCATTAAATTGATCATCTAAGTGCATTGGTGATTATCCTTGGAATTGTGTAAGGATTAAATGGGTGAATGATGTTGAGGAATTATATCATTTTTGTGGATACGTCTTGAATTAGTGAACTGAAACATTATAAGAAAATAAATGCATCTAATCTAACACTAGTAACAACTTCAGATCAACGCATCTCCATTTACTGTTATAGCCTAACTAATTGTATTTTTTTTTATTTTAATTTAATCACTAGTTTCAAATCAAATAAATCAAAATACTTGGCCACTCCATAGAAAAATCTATTCAACTTTTTGCATCGTTGCTGGGGACCCAATGTGACCTTAGATACTCAATTTCTTTTCTCATCCCACATTCTCATTTTCAGCTCCATTTCTCTTCTCTCTTACCTTTTCGTTTTTTCCATGTCCTAAAAATCTAAAATCCAAATATCTCTCTAAATAAATGGATTATCTTTAGCAATACCACAAAATAGTACCAATCTGGAATGAAATTGAAAATCAATATTGGGAATCAAAAAACATAGGGAATTATTGTGATGAACCCTTGAACGATTACCCCACACCCGATGAGACATACAATAAATGGGATAATGAATGTTTGAATGGTTAGATTCTTGCCATCTCAAGGATGATTGAAGAGTACAATCTTAGTGAAGTCCATAATTTTCAACCTCTCATCCTATCTATTCCTAATTCATTTTATGAACAATTATGTAATCAAATAGAGATAATGAATTTTGAGCTTTCATCTTTGAGGTTAGAACTAAAAAACATTAAAACATGTGAAGAACCCACTTTAGAATCTAGGAAATCAGAGTTAGATAATGAATTGAATTGGTCAGTAAATGTTGAATGTAAAGATGAAGAGTGTTTAAATCAAGAGTAAATTGATTTTTTGAATTCAAAAGATAATAACTTGACATCATGGATTGAGTTTCCTGATCATACCTCCATTAGTGAATTTTTAGGACCACTGATCACTGAACAATTGGGAGAAATACATAACATTGAGTGCAAACCTACTCCTAGAATTTAAATGGACACTTTTGGGGATGAATAATATTTTTATAAGGAACCAATTCATTCAAATGCTTTTGGAGAAGAAACTGATTTTCATTCAAATTTCCAATCTCCTTTAAGAAATTTCAATCAACCTAAACTCAAAATCATTCTCCTTCAATCCCCACTCGAGTATCACATCATTTGTGATAAACAAGAGCTTGGGTTGTTCATTCATTTATCTCATGAAACCCAAAAAGGGGGGTTGATCTTTGATTTGTTAGGAAAGACTACAAAAGATCAACCATTTTTGATACTCCTTGGATTTTCCCTTTCATTTTAGAAAATAGATTGTTCATGAATCAAATTAAAAAACATCTTACCAACTACAAGGTAGACTCATTCTCAATCAAGTTGAAGTGGATAAAGAGGAGTAAATTAAAATTTTGAATGTAGGAATTGGATAAGTTTGGGGGGTTCATGTAGAGTTAAAGGCTTTAAATTAAGCACGTCATGGGAGGCAACCCGTGGTTTTCATGTTTCCAATCATTGTGAATCATTTATTTTCATTTTCATATTTACAAAAATAGATTGTAGAGTTTTTCTTCATTTAATTAGTAAGGATGGGTATGAAAGGGGAGTGCCATATTCACCCGTGTGACGTGGTGTGATCCCTGAGTAATACCTTACCTAGAAATTTAAAAGAAGAAAATATATCATCTGTTTGTTTTATTTTATTTTAGGTTTGTTTTGGTATTTAAAAAAAATTATACTATTGACCTATTCTTCTTTTATGAGTAAGTATGTGTATGAAAGGGTAGAACCGTATTAATCCGTGTCACACGGTGTGATCCCTGTGTAATACCTTACCCAGAAAATTAAAAGAAGACAATGTATCATCAGTAAATTTTATTTTATTTATGTTTTTGTAGGTATTACAAAAAAATATAGACTGTTGACCTATTCTTCATTTATGAGTAAGGATGGTTATGAAAGGGGAGCACCATATTCATCTATATCACGCAGTGTTATCTCTGAGTAATTCCTTACCAAAAAATTTAAATGAAGACAGTGTATCATTAGTTTGATTTTAGAAAATAGGGAAAATCATATAAATGATGATACATGGTATTACATATATTTTTTTGTTGTTATTTGTTTCTGGTTTGTTCTTCTTTTTATGATTCATGGACTATTTTTGGTGATACATATTCGATCAAGGAGGTGCCTACATCTCCCAAGAGATCAAAAGAGTAATTGAGAACATCATTAACTTCAACTTCAAAAACCAGGTGAATTTGTTCCATGATTATTGTTTCAAATTCATTTTATAACATATCTCATCTACCTCTACCCCTTCTAATCATTATTTTATTTAAACATTAGGGACAAAGTTATTTTATGTTTGGGGGAGATGAAATAATTTTTTTTTCTTGTGTTCATAAAACATTGTGTGGAAGGAAATATTTCATTAACCTTGAACTGGATAACAGACATTGCAAACTCTCAAATAAGATATATAATTACTTTTCATGCCTTGATTATGATTTTAATTCATGTTTAGGTTCATGTGAATTGATTTTGGAAAGTGTGGTTTTCTGATGTGATTTGTCACCATTTATATTTTCATGCATATAGAAAAAAAACACATTGAACGTCCTCTAGATTATGGGGTTTTAGTTTGAGTTAATGGGGTCCCATAATAAATGGCATGGATTTAGTGATCATTTTAGTTTTAATATGAGTATTCAAAAAAATAAAAAAAAATTTACAAAATAATAATAATAAATTTGCACGTATAGTAATGAAATGGCCTAATGTGTGGCTTTCCGCACATGGGGATTGAGACTCCATAGTTGTCTAGACCGGAGTTGTGAATTTTATCTCTATTTGCGGGAATTTGAATTTTTTTTGATTGAGTAAACTCTAGATGATTCCCTAGTGTGCGAGCTTCAGTTTGTTCCCAAATGTATTTGATCTTGGGAGTCATCGACAAAGTCTTGCTACATGGGTTTACTCGATTGAGTTCACTATGAATTACCATGGAAAAATTAAAAAAACAAAAACAAAAAAACAAAAAAAACAAAAAAGAAGACAAAAAATTCAAAAATTTGAATAATCATCTTAATATTAAAATCTCATTCCTCCTAGCGCTTCCATCTTTTCTCACATTGAATGAAAATGAGCCCCCGTGTCTATTGTGATGCACAACACTTCGTCATGCTTAATTGAAATTGGATGAAATATTGCGATGAATTTGAACAAAGGAGTGGGAATATGCTTGGGTTATGCCTCTAGACTTAGATTGTTTTAAATGATTTTGATGGGTTTCATAATTTTTTGGTATGAGGTTTTTGGGTGAGCAATGTGTATTGAAATGTTTTTGGAAATGGTCATTCGAATTTCATTTTTGTGAGATTTATTTTGCTCAGGACTAGAAAAACTCAGGTTGGGGGGGGGGGTCATTATCCAATAAAAACACATATGTTGATTACAATTTAATTATATTAAATGTTAATTTTTGATCTTATAGGCCTATGTTAGTGGATTTTAATTTTGAACATCCATTCACATCATTTGTGCACTTCATGCCTAATGTGCACCAATTTAGGCACAATGATTCATCTGATTTGGAAGAATGTAATTATCAATATTTTAATTTTATATTTTGTGAAATGTATATAAACCTAAATATGAACATTTTTTATTCAGGGATCAATGGAGTATTCATAATGTTTGAGGGGGATATTTGCCGATGAAAGGAAACATTTCAGGAGAAGGAAGATTGGATATCATCCTGATGATGCGAATGTCGGGATCCCAATACAGGACCAATGAATCCCAAATATCATGGGAGGCTATAAGAAATATATTGGAACAAATCATATTTCTGGAGCCAGTGCTAATTCGTCTTACATGGTGGTGATTTAGGTGACTTAAATTGAAGATGCAATTCTGAGCCAGATTCTGCAGCCCAGAAAAACAGCCCACTATTTAAATCATATCTCCCAAACCATAAAGTATATGGAGCTGAATTTTTTCTGGATTTTAGGGGACATCTAGGGATTAATTTATTTCATTTAAGGTACACTCCAATTCAGCCTCCTCGAAGGGGATTTTGGAGTGTCTGTTCGGTGGATGCATGATGGATCCCACTTCGAGGCAAGAGTTGTAAAGTCTCCTATGCATTAAATTTCCACCAACCTTGGCCCACCAAAATTAATTAATGAGACTTGGGAATGGGTGGATCGACTCAAGGATTAACTATTGTCTATTTAAGTCAGTATTGGGGGTGTATTAAATCATCTTTCAGTTTTACTTTCATTGTAATGTTGTTATGCCAAATTGCCTCTGTAACGTTCTTCTTTTCCATGTATGTTGTTTGAATCACCTTAGTTTTCAATAATAGTTATTCTTCTTCTATTTTTCTGTTCTTCTTCTTTTCACATTGATACCGTTTCCCCATGGTGTGATCTTAATCACACCAGCACTTGTGAATGTATTCACACAACAATGGAGTGATCGTTTCATTGTTTTATTTTTCTTCCTCAATCCTGCTTCTTTAAGTCGACTTCCTGCTTCCATTTATAGAATAGCCAAAATAGAGGCTAACCCATTATGGGTTGGTCCTAGGGAGTTGTATGGGTCATATTGGATGTTATTTCATGATCTTAAATTCTTTAATCATTTCATTACATTATGATTTCCATTTGATGATTTCTTTTCATCTTCGTCTTCGCCAACATTATAAATGACACATTTCGAGTGGTAGTATGATCCAATTACTTGGAGTGATCATTAAATTGATCCTCTAAGTACATTGGTGATTAGCCTTGGAATTTTTTAGGGATCAAATTGGTGAATGATTTTGAGGAATTATATCATTTTGTGGATACATCTTGAATTAGTGAACCGAATCATGATAAGAAAATAAATACATCCAATCTAACCCTAGTAACAACTTAGGATAAACTCATCTCCATTACTATTTTTAGACTAAGTAATTGTATGTTTTTTTATTTAAATTAAATCACATGTTCCAAATAAAATCAATCCAAATAGTTGGCCAATCAATAGCAAAATATATCCAATTTTTTGGGCCTTTTCCGGGGACCCAAGGTCACCTTAGATACTCAATTTATTTTCTCACCCCAAATTCTCTTTTTTTTCACCTCCATTTCACTTCTCCCTTACCCTTTTAGTTTTCTGTGTCCTAAAAATATAAAATCCAAATCTCTCTCTAATATAATGGACTATATTCAGCAATACCCCAACATAGATCCAATTTGGAATCAAATTGAAAATAAATATAGGGAATAAAAAACATAAGGAATTACTTTGATCAACCCTTGAACGATTACCCCACACCCAATGATACGTACAATCAATATGATAATGAATGTTTGAATGATCAATTTTATGCCCTCTCAAGGATGATTGAAGAGTCCGATATGAGTGAATTCCATAATGTTCAACCTCTCATCCTATCTATTCCTCAATAATTTCTTGCACAATTGTGTAATCAAATATATATAATGCATTCTGAGGTTTCATCTTTGAGGTTATAACTACAAAACATTAAAACACATGAAGAACCCATATTAGAATATGGGAAATCAGAGTTAGATAATGTAGTTACTTGGTCATGAAATTCTTAAAGTCAAGATGAAGAGTGTTTATATTAGGAGGAAATTGATCTTTTGAATTCAAAAGATAATAACTTGACATCATAGATTGAGTATCATGAACATGGATCCATTAGTGAATTTTTAGGACCACCGATCACTGAACAATTGGGGGAAATACATAACATTGATTCCATACCTACTCATAGAATTCAAATGGACACTTTTGGGTAAGAATCATATTTTTATAAGGAACCAATTCATTCATATGTTTTTGGAGAAGAAACTAATTTTCAATCAAATTTCTAATATTCTTTAGGAAATTTCAATCAACCTGAACTCAATATCATTTTCCTTCCCCACTAGAGTATCGCATAATTTTTGATAAACAATAGCTTGGGGTGATCATTCAATTATCTCATGAAACCCAAAAAGGGGGTTGGATCTTTGATTTATTATGAAATACTACCGAATAAAAAATATCAACCATTTTTGATACTCCATGGATTTTCCAATTCATTTTAGAAAATATGATTGTTCATGAATCAAATTCAAAACCTTCTTACCAACCAAAAGGGAGACTCATTTTAAATCACGTTAAAGTCAATAAAGATGAGGTAATTAAAATTCTTAATGTTGGAATAGGATAAGTTATGGGGGTTCATGTCGAGCTAAAGACTTTAAATTAAGCACATAACGGGAGGAAACCTGTGGTTTTCATGTTTCCAATAATTGTGAATCATTTTTTTTCATTTACATATTTAAAAAACTATACTTTCAATCTGTTATTATTTTAATGATTATGGATGGGTATGAAAAGGGAGCACTATATTCACCCGTGTCATGTTGTGTGATCCCTGAGTAATACCTTACCCAGAAATTTAAAAGAAGTCAATTTATCATCTATTTATTTTATTTTATTTTATGTTTTTGTACGTATAAAAAAAGACTATTGACCTATTCTTATTTTATGAGTAAGGATTTGTATGAAAGGGATGGACTGTATTCATCCGTGTCATGTGGTGTGATCCTAGAGTAATACCTTACCAATAAATTTAAAAGAAGACAATGTATCATCAGTTTATTTTATTTTATATATGTTTTTGTAGGTATTAAAAAAATACAGACTATTGACCTGTTCTTATTTTATGAGTATGGATGGGTAAGAAAGGGGAGCACCATATTCATCTGTGTCACATGGTGTGATATATGTGTAATACATTACCCACAAACATAAAATAAGACAATGTATCATTGGTTTGATTTAAAAAAATAGGGAAAATAATAAAAGTGATGATACTTGGTATTAAATAAATTGTTGTGTTGTTTGTTTTTTCTAGTTTTTTCTTATTTGTATTTTTCATGGACTATTTTGGGTGATACATATTCGATCAAAGAGGTTCCAACATTTTCCAAGAGATCAAAGGAGTAATCAAGATCATCATGAACTTCAAATTTACAAACCAGGTGAATTTGTTCCTTTTTTATTGTTTCAAATTATTTTTAGAACACCTATCATATACCTCTACCCCTTCTAATCTTTCTGTTCTTTAATCACTACGGATAATGTTATTTTATGTTGGGGGGAAATGAAATAAAAAAAATCTTGTGTGCATAAAAAAATATGTGGAAGGAAAATTTTCATTAACCTTGAACATGATAACACACATTAAAAACACTCAAATTGGATATCAAATAATTTTTCATGCCTTGATTCTGATTTTAATGCTTTTTTAGGGTCATGTGCATTGATTTTGAATGTGTGGTTGTCCGATGTGATTTTAACCATTTATATTTTCATCCATATAGCAAAAAAACACATTGCACGTCCTCTAGATTGTGGGGTTTTAGTTTTAGTTCTTTGGGTATCATAATAAATGGCACGGGTTTGGTGATCATTTTAGTTTTAATATGAGTATTCAAATAAATCCAAAAAAATTTAAAAAATAATAATAACAAATTTGCGCATAGAGAAATGAAATGGCCTAATGGGTGGATTTCGTCACATGGGGATCACGTCTCCATTGTTGTTTGGCCCGAAGTTGGGAATTGTTTCCCTATTTGTGGTAATTTGAATATGTATTGATTGAGTAAACTCTAGAAGATGCCAGAGTTTATGAGCTTCACTTGGTTCCCTAAGGTCTTTGAGCCTGAGATTCATCATCAAAGTCTTGCTACATGGGTTGACTAGTTTGAGTTCAATTTCAATTACCATAAAAGAATTGAAAAAAACAAAAACAAGAAAACTAATAAAGAAACAAAAAAATTGAAAAAATTGAATACTCATCTTAATAATAAAATTTCATTCCTCCAAGGACTTCCATCTTTTCTCCCTTTGAATGAAAATTAACCCGCATGTCTATTGTGATGCAAAACACTTCGTCATGCTTAATTGAAATTGGATTAAATATTGCGATGAATTTGAAAAAAGGAGTGGGCTCGGGCTTGGGTTATTCCCATGGACATAGATTGTTTTAAATGATTTTGATGGGTTCCATAATTTTTTTTATGAGGTCCTTGAGAGATCAATGTGTATTAAAATGTTTTTGGAAAAGGTTATTTGAGTTTCATTTTTGTGAGATATATTTGCTCGAGACAAGAAAAAATCAACTCGAGGGTGTGAATAGACAATAAATACACATAAGATGAATACATTTTAATGGTATTAAATGAACATTTTTTATCTTAGGGGCATGAGTGAGTGGATTTTAGTTTTGAACATCTATTCTCATCATTGTGCACTTCATGTCTAATGAGCACCAATTTAGGCCCAATGTTTCATCTGATTTTAATGAATGTAATTATCCATATTTTAATTTGATATTTTGGGAAATGTATAGAAACTTAAATATCAACATTTTTCATTCAGGTATCAATGGAGTATTCATAAAGTATGATGGGGATATTTGGCGATGAAATGAAACGATTCTTGAGAAGGCAGATTGGATATCATCCCACTGAAGAGAATGTGGGGCGCACAATACTGGCCCAATAAAGCCCAAATTTCATGGGAGGCTATAATACATATATAGGAACAAATAATTTTAATGGAGCCAATGATAATTCTCCATACATGGTGGTGATGAAGGCACCCCAAGTTGAAGATGCAATTCTGGGCTAGATTCTATGTCCCAGAAAAACATCCCACTATTTAAATCATATCTCCCAAACCAAAAAGTATTTTGAGCATAAAATTTTCAGGATTTTAGGGGACATCTAATGATTAATTTATGTCTTATATGGACCACACAAATTCAGCCTTCTAGAAGGGTATTTTGGCGTGTCTTTCCAGTGGATACATGCTAGATCCCACTTCGAGGCAAGAGTTCAAAAGTCTGCTATGCATTAAATGTCCACCCACCATGGCCCAAATAAATTAATTAAAGAGACTTGGGAAGGGTATTCTAGACCCAGGGATTACATATTGAATATTTATGTCAGTTTTTCTGGTGGATTCAATCATCTTTGATTTTTTACATTAATTTAATGTTGTCATGCCAAATTGCCTTTGTAACTTTCTTCTTTCCCATGTAAGTTGTTTGAATCACCTTAGTTTTCATTAAAAGTTCTTCTTATTCTATTTTTATGTTCTTATTATTTTCACATTGATATCGTTTCCCCATTGTGTGATATTATTGAAACTAGAACTTATGAACTTGTTCACACAATGGTGGAGTGATCATTTCATTGTTTTACCTTTCTTCTTTAATCCCACATCTTTATGTCGACATCCCGCTTCCTTTTATTTAATAGCATAAATAGAGGGATAAAACCTTATGGGTTTGTCCTAGGGAGTTTCATGGGGGCCAATTGGATGTTATTTTATGATCTTAAAGTCTGTAATCATTTCATTACATTAAGATTTCCATTTGATGATTTATTTTCTTCTTCGTCTTCACCAACTTTAAGAATGACACATTTCGAGTGGTATTAAGATCCAATTCTTATGAGTGATCATTAAATTCATCCTCTAAGTGCATTATTGATTAGCCTTGGAATTGTGTAAGGATTAAATTAGGGAATGATGTTGATTAATTATATCATTTTGTGGATTCGTCTTGAATTAGTTAACTGAAACATTATATGAAAATAAATACATCCAATCTAACCCAAGTAACAACATAGGATCAACTCATCTCCATTAACTGTTTTAGACTAAGTAATTTTATGTTTTTTTGTTTAAATTAAATCACTAGTTTCAAATAAAATCAATCCAAATATTTTTCCACTACATATCCAAATCTAACCAATCAATAAAATTTAAGTGCGCATACAAGAAAACAAAATTATAATCATAATGATCAAGAATTAAACACAATAAATAAATCCCACACATCACCTCCAATACCCTGACATAAAGCAGCCCCTATTTTACTTTCATAAGAATTTGAAAATATATCATGGATATATATAACATATCGCATGGATTATATATTTTATACCAATCAATTCAAACAAGTGACTGAATGAGGATAACACATATATCATAAAGGACACACTATAAAGTTACAAGAACTCTTTTCTTTAAAAATGAGATATAAATGAAATGATGTGTCAAACATTTTGGTAATATTTCATTAAAATAGTAATATAAATAAAATTAGGTAAACGCATTTATAAAAAAATTTAAAACCAACCCCACTTTAGTTAAAAAAAATTATAAATGAAAAACCTTTTAACCCAAAACCATTATGGAAATCTAAATATTTCCTTATTTTCAAACAACTCTATATAAAACATGCCTTTTCATTTATCATGAACCAATAATGGTAGAAACACTTGAATGATTAAATAAAATTTAAATTAGACTCATAGTCATATTTTAAAACACATATCATTCAATGAAACAATTTATAAGATTTTAAAAAACCATGTAACACCATTATGCCAATTGATAAATCCCTTAAATAATTTAAGAAATTGAAATAAACATTCATAAATAATCAAATTTTAGTAAAAAAGTAATTGAAGACAATAAAAATTAATATTCATGTTTATAATGGAAATAAACCAAAACATTTACCTATATTAAGTGTAAATCAAGATGAAACACACTTAATTTTATAGTGATTTCCAAACAAAGCAAGAATACACCCTCTACAATCCCTAAACAACCAAAATCCCTGAGTAGAACCATCCTAAACCCTATCTCAGCCAATAAAACCTGTAGGTTTTTTGGTAGAGAAATGAGAAAAGAATAAATGATTATAGGGAAGCGTATAAGATAGAAAATATAGAAGGATGTATTTACCATAATATTCTTCTTGAAATTCGATGGAAAGTGGCCTAAAATTGAAGGATAAGGGAGGTGGAGCACCCTTGTGTGTGATCTAGACATGACTGAAATAGTGAGGGTGAATAGAGGGTATAAAACCCAAAAAACATTAAAGAGGGAAAATTGTAGAAAATCAATTTTGAGTGTTTTTAAAAAACATCAAAAATTAGGCTGCGTGATTTAACAAACTGTGTGCCAATTTTGTAGCTCTCACTAGGACCAACCTGGACACATTGCATGGTCTAGGTATATGGCCTAATAGCCAAGAACGAACCATTAAAAACCAATTTCTAAAAACTATAAAACTAAACATGTTTTCCTTGCATAGTTTCCCATAATCGTGTTCAATATATGCACCAACACCCTAAGCGCAAAATTTCTTGCATGGGTTCTACTGGAGTTCATGCATTTTGGATCAAACTGCATTCTACCTATGAAAACTATCCATTTAATAACAAAACAAACTATAAAACTCCCCATGTATAAATTCACATAGGATTTTCCCTTCCCTATATGGGGGATGTGTTGAGAGGCATGATAATGTTCTTAGAGAATAAAACATCATGAAAATACCAAACTCCTCATGACCCCAAACCCAAACCTCTAACATAAAAAAAATCTCCACAAACAACCTAAATCTGAACCAGTAGATATAGATCTTTAAGATTATGGAGACATTTTATAGGTCTATATAGTATGTAGAGTTCTAATAATGTGGCGAGATATGAGATAAAGACTCCCAAAAAGAGAAAAACCACCATGGAAACTAGGAAATCACTATGAACCAAATAGAATAAATAATCCCTCATAATCAAAAAAAAACCACCCAAGAATAAGTATCATACACCAAAAGGAAAAAAGCATAAAGGATATCCAAAATAAAATAAATTCGAGTAATAACCGACTGATCACAAAGTAAATTCATCCAATTCACTAAATCCATTTTCAACAAAAGGGAGAAGAAACCTTAAACAAAAACATGGATCAACAATAAATGATAACTAATATTACCTTCGGTTATAAAAATGTGTGGAAAGGTAGATCTAGGACCTCATACATAGAATATCATCTCACAATGAACCCAACAAGATCCAATCCATCATCATCCATTGTATAATCTCAAGACGGGACAAGTCAATCCTAGTCACCTGAAACACACACCCAAGGCCTTCCCATGTCCAAACCATCAAAACCATACCATATAAAGCACCACAAACAATCCTCAATGGTAGGATCAAAAACTATAATATATGTTTAACCATCATTACCAACACTTCCTAAATGAGGAAACATAAAATCATCAAGGAATATATGCTAAAAACCACTTGGACAACCTCTACCCACTCTAAACTAAATGAGAACATGCCCTAAAATAAACAATCAACAAATACTACTCTAAGCAGTTAAACATCCAATATTTATAAAAAATAACCACTTCACATCCTGAAAAGGACCTTCAATACCATTGAAGAAATGATTATAACATAATCCATCCTACGGAAAAGAAGGTTTTGGAACCATCTCCCAATTTAGATTCATGTCAGAGTTAACAACCATAAACGTGATACTCGTAAATGATTAGAGGATTCACCCATTGAATCATCTTTGAAGACTAAATTTATATAATTTATAAATTAAATTCTAGGAGGACCATTCAGTGACATGAATCATAAATATAACCCATTAACATTTCAAAAACTAAATAAATCAATCCTAATACAAGGTACAAACCCCCAAATACACAAATTCAATAGGAAAATATATACAAGAAACATTTTTAAAAACATAAATTTCATTAATCGATACCCCTTAATATGAGGAATACCAAATTAATTATTTGATAGGATTTCGTAATTTGAAAAAACTCAACCCCATTTAAAGCATTTCATTTCAATTATAAAACTCACAGAAGTAATTTATTTAAAATCTCAAAATTTTGAAGGATCTTAAAAACTCCTTTCACAAAAGCACCAACAATATTTATACATTGACTTCCAAAAAATAACCCACATGGAATTTTCAAACTTCCCTTTTTATTTCAAATAAATTTTAACTTTACTTGGATTTAGAGAAGATATAGATATTTTTGTATCAATGCGATGAATGTAAATGTGTTCCAAAGGATGATGAAGTGTATACCATTTAACATGAAAATGATTTTTTACCTCATATTAGAAAAGGAATTGAAAATCCCACCCATGATTTTCGGTAACGGTGAATGAATTTTGTTTCATTGTGAGGAACCCAATACATCTACCTTCTGAGAGATATTATTCTTGTTAAATACAAGTAGAAAGGCTATGACGTGCTATCTATAATATATGGTATGTATTTTGGAGTTAAGATAACTATTTGAATGATTATATACTATTTGAGTTTTTAATGAATTATGAAGAAATATATTTTATGTATATAGAATTTTTGAAACTGAAATATGTGTTTATACACTCTTCAATGAAGGGTTGAGAAGGACGGAGATGGTTTGAAGAGGCCTAAAACCTATACAGTTGATGTTAAGAAAATCTGGACTCATTCAAGAATCTTCATGGGCACCAACCATGTCCAATATTACCATAATCTATTATAGTTGAGTTGAAAATTGGAAATGTATAGTTATATGCAACAATAATATAATCCTATATGTAAAAATGATCTTGTTTTCCTAGGAATGAACCCTTGTGTGTGTAAATATTATTCCCCAATCTATGTACAGATCATCTAGGACTATGTAACCATTAGGAAGACCCACATTACCATCTGATTTAACTATGTAAACATAATGCACATATGTATAACCATGATTTATATTTATATAAATATGGTGAATATGTTCATAAGCATTACGTCTCTCTACAAATACATCATTACTTAATATAATTTAGATAATTATATTATCAAAAACATAGTTCCTAGATTTAATATATTAAGAATAAAATTTTTTTATGATTACAATGAAATTTATAAGTTTTATTAGCATCAAAAACAAAAAAAAATAGTATGTGAATATAGTATTGAATCAATGATTAATATGGACTTTAAGACAATGAATATAAAATCAATGAAAGATGAATTTTATAGACTTTATAAAGATTGAAATTTGAGTTTCTAAAACTTATAATTTCAAGGAAAATAAAAAAAGGAAAGTATTAAATCCATATCTTGGAGTTCAAAATATTCTTATTCTTGGTTATAGATGATAAAAAAATTTTTTAAAGATCAAATGATATGAAGATAAGTTCATTATTCTTGATAAATCTAAAATTATTTTATTTTGTTTTCATTAATAATGTATATGATCTTACCTAGAGGCATAAGTTGTTAATTAAATTGAATATCATTGTAACAACATATATTTTAGTGATTTAAGATCTTATCTTCAATAATATTTCAATTAATATTAAATCTAAATGATATGGAAGGCTGATAATTTACCCAATCCTAAAATGTGGGATTTCCTAATTACATGAAATATGGAAATTTGAAAAAAAACAAATATTCAATTATTATTCATTACAATGATTAAATACAATAAAAAATTTGCGTTTAAAGATTTATAAGAAGTAAAAAATTTGATGTGTTTCAACTTTTAGGTACATATTCATCTGTAAGATATACATATTTTCATGGAATCTCTCATTCTATAAGAAAATGTCCCAGTTGGTAATATTATTTTCTTTATTATTTTTTGCAACTAGGGATTTCTAAGTGATAGATTTTTGGCGTTATTTCTATTAATAATAATTAAATCTTACTATAGTATAAAATGAAATATTTATTTATCCATGGGAGCAATAATAAATAAGGTTATTTTTAAAATATCCTTTTAATTGAAAAGTGGAAACATGAAATATCATGAAGAACCTGAAGTTGTTATTTATAACCATACTTTTTGGATTTTAAAAAAATATATTCTATTAATTCCATTTGTGGATAATAAAAATAAAATAATTCATTTAATTAATCCGCATATGAAATTGAAAAAATCAATAATGAAATAGAATTATTACGGAGAACTAGTTATGGATGTAGTGCTATGAGTATGTCAATGAATTGGTTAAGATAATGGAGACTCTAAAGTAAGAAGGAGTAGAAGTATCCAATATATAATTATTCTAGAATAAGAATAAGCCTCTATGTATGTGTTGTAATAAGAACACTGTTTGGGTTTTAAAGAAGAATTAGAGGAATATGATGACTTATATTTCTGGTCTAATATAGATTAGGAATAATAATGTAGAGTGATAAGTGCATGAAGCTATTTTTTTAGGTGTGAAAACATTTATATTCCCAATATTTTTTATGTTTGTGTGTTTCAGTAATACAACCTTAATTTTCAAGAGAATGTATGAGTTCTTTAGAAAAAAGAGGTAGAGTTTCTTGAGTAGTTATTGAATACATTATGATATTCAATTAATATTTGTGTTTGTGGAAGTAGATAAATTTTTTTTGTTATATTGTCATCATATTTTAGTATTTGTGATCTAATTAAAGAGGATTAATGAGGTTGGGAACAAGTTGGTGCGATTTGAGTTTTACCATAGTGGGATGAAGTATAAAGATCCCTTCACTAGTGTAATATAGTGAAGACATGTTTCTTATTTTACATGGTGAAATTACTTATGAAATACAGTAAACCCAGTTTCAAGATAAACCCTATACACCAACGTTAATTAAGAAATATTTTATTAATAGAGAATCGATGTTTTAATATAAGATAAACACCTGAAGGATTAGGTTTCCCACATTGGGTCTATAAATTGAAGAAATTCCCCTTATAAATTTACATTCAATATCTACATTACATTTTGATGCATTCCATGGTAACTGACACGAGATTAATTTAATTCATAACTGGAAATAGAGGTTCATATGACTAATAGGGTATAAGTAGCTTAAAGAATAAATTTATTGGGTAAAAATTGGTCACACCTGATTTACCCCCTTCTTAGTTGTGTTAGTATGATCCTACTGGGAATTTAAATTGGTATTAGAGAATATTTTACCTCTAAATTGGATTTTTTAGGACTCGGTGATTTTTAATAGATTTCATGAAGTGTATATTTGAGCTTTAATCACCTTAAATAATAAATTTAGATTCCATCTTTATTTAATTGGATTTAAGATTTCACCTTAGATAATGAAAAACAGGACGAAAAAATATTCTCAGATGCTATAAAAGTCATTAAACATGTAATTGAAAACTAATAACAATATATAGTCAAAATGTTATATACATTTGAAAATTTATTGGCTATTATTCATAAAATAATGACAGTACATGCTGTGAGAATGGTTGCATTGAATCTGATCAAGACCTCTACCATGAAGATAATGAATATATAAAGAATGTCCACATTTAAGTGGTGACTTGTATATTCAAATTCAATAAAAGACTATGTAATTAAAATTAATATATGGACGAATAGGCTAATGTAATGGGAGAGGAATTAAAAAAAGACGAGCTAGTATAACACATTCATAAATTTATTGACTGTCAGATAAAAAACTAATTCACTATGTAATGAACTATTCATTCAATGTGGTGAGGAATTGAAAGTTATTATTGTGAGAAAGAAGTGATTTAGATGGTAGTTTAGGATTCATTTCATGAATTATATAATCCTCATAAAGTCTCAATGGGTTTTTAGGTGTACCTAGATAAATGTTAGATAAAATGGTTGACAAAGATGGATAATTCTCTAGTGGAGATAAGGAAAATGAATACGTATCAAATTCAGGAGATGAATAAATTTTTGGAAGATAAATTGAGATCAGTTGAGAATGAGTCAAATTCTCTAAACATGAAGCATCATTAGCAAGAAGTGAAACTGAAAAATCATGAAGTGAAAAAACCAAGAACTAACCATCATTATATAAAGATAATATATACAAAAAAATTCTTAATATAGTATTTCATTAAAGAAGAATAAAATTTTTGGAAAGATAAGGTTGATAATACATAGAAAAGATTATTCCTCAATGTCAAACACAAATTTATTGCATTACTCATCTGAGTAATTTCAATGTATTGTACCAATTTAAATTTATAAACTTTGATAATGTGGAGGAGTAAAAATGAAAAAGAAAAAACTAATAATTCAATAATAGAGGTAATAATAACTATGAAATGTTCCCCAAAACAAATCCCAAAATAGTGGTGTACCATCATAAAAATATAAAGGTGTTCCATATATAAAATTTAGACATATTTCACCAAATGTGACAAGAAATATATTAATAGTAAGATGTTAGTTTTTTTAGAGATTTGATTATAATTCCACAGATTGATAGTATAACATGTTAGTATATTAAATTAATATAATCCCTAAATCAAATGGGAGAAAAGGAGAAAACAAGGAAGAATACTACTGAAGTGAAGCTGCTTTTACATATATGTAAGAATATTTATTTAAAAAGAAGAATTAAAATATTGGAGAGATTATATTATTTATATAAAAATTATGGTCAATATTATGAGGAGTGTAAATATATACGAACCCAATACAAAACTCATGAAGATGTGAGGAAAATTACAAAATATAAATAAGATAGGTGAATAAGAATATAATATCTACATTGGGAGAGAAATAATAGAATTAGGTTGTAGAATCAAAGCCTCCAAAAAAGTCAATAACTTGAGCATACCGTGATATTAAACCTAAATGGGAAAATTTATTCTGTTGTGAAAAAGAATTAAAATATAATTCTTTTCATAATGTCAAGTAATTACAAAGTAGATGAGAGTAAGATAGATTTCAAATGAAAAGATTCAATCCAATAATGAAATTGTAGGATTGGGATGGGGGTTGATATCCTTGAGGAATAGTATTAAATGATTCCCAAAGAGCGTAACCTACAAGAATAAAAAGTTGTTAGTGGAAGGTACAAAAATGTATGAAATGCAACTATCAAATGTATAAATGTTTTTCTAGGTCAAATGAATAATTAGAGAAAAACACCAATAACTGCTTCTATCAAGAGGGATACTGCAAAAAGGTAGTCAATAAATAAATTAAAATATATGCATGTGAATAATTTGTGTTTAAAAATATTTCAATATCAGTTTTAAAATGATGGAATGTTAGATATAGATGAAACGAATCAAACAAATTTTGTTGCTAAATTTGAGAAGATAATTCTAGATAAGGATAATTATATACTCAATAAGGATTCTATATTTCCACAAGAAGCTCGTAAATGTAAATCCAACAAATTTTCATTCATTACAAAGACCATAAATTTTAGAGTATCAATGGATAGAATTGTGAGTTTAGGAAATTCATCTTATCCTTTTGAATCACATTGAATTTATAATAGAGGATCTATATTATACCCAACATTAATGTAATTGTTCTTTAAATTAGGGAATTAAAATTGATGAATTATGGTGGTCATACCTTGAGGGGGAGTTATTAAAAATGTAGAAGCTACAAGAGTTTAATATCTTTCTCTTGAGTATGGAATTCTAGAAAAAACATTAAAAATTTGATTTATGAGGTATGATTTTCATTCTCACATCACTACATTACCTTATATTCCTTCCATATATCAAGGTGGTGTGATTATCTCACCAAATAGGGAGGATATGTAAAGAATCAACCTAGGATGACCCGAAAAATCACCTGACCTAATCCATCAAAATGCATGATATCTATTCCCTAATCCACATGGGTTGGAAAATGGTGCATTATAATTAGGTATGCACACATGAGAATTATTTCAAATTAGTGTTAATTCACATTGGATATTTTACTAATAATCCATCATGGATCATATATACATTATAATTTTATTTAATATCAAAGAAGTATAAAAAATAGATAAACAAAGAAAAATATTTGTAATCAATAATAATGATTCAATCCATTCGTATAAATATACTAATATTTTCCAACAAAATACTATTTGAATAAATAAAGTAAAATGAGTTCAAAGACAATGGTAATTCTATCTTGGATGATATATCAACATTCAAAAATAAATATGCAACTCAATCGAAACTAACTGAGTTCCTCCCTGAAAACTATAGTTTCCCTCCACACCCCAACTCACCATCTATAACCCCAAAAAATGATGACAAAGCCGTAGTGGAATAAATAACCTATATAATCCATTAGATCTCCTTACATACACAAGGGTGTGTATTTAGAGTGTGAGTTAATTGGACCAATATAATATCACCAAGGATTCTATGAATTTTCATTAATTAATCATTTGATGAATGCTAATTTGAAATAAAATAAGCACTTCCATATTTTATTACCCATAATGAAATATAGTCACAATCCTTATTTTAGTAATCTAAACACTTTTCACATTTGAAAGAAAACTTGATTAAGAGATTAAAAAATGATAATGAAAAACTTTTACTTTCAAAAAAGTCATACTTTTTTTAAATATATTCACAAACCATTATATAAAAAAACAATCATATTTTTATAAATCATCTTTTCAAAAAATCCATTAAACATATTTCAATTTCATGTTCACCCATATATAAAAGTTCGGAATCAATGTGGAACCAAAATATTAAGAATAAAATGAAAATAATATTAATATAGGTGCTTTCACAAGTCATGTAAGTATAAGTGGATACTAGAATGTAAATTACATATATAGAACCACTTACTAAGTCACAAGAATCTTGGGATAAAAATTGAGGAATTCAAGTAATATAAAAATTATTTGGTGAGAAACACCCTTGGATAGAACTAAAAAACATATATATCCCAATATAACTATCAAACTAGTTGGGCCCAATAATCAACCTCATATCCTGGAGAAACCATATGTATATAATCCATTCCCAGATTACATAGCCTCTATGGAAAATGATACCATAGAAAGATAATAATCCCGACAAGGGGTTTCCAATCATCATGGTCTCTACTTAGTTACCTATCATTCCAATGACTAAACAAATCAATGAGGTGAGAATGAAATCAAGATAATTTGTAAATTAAAGAACAAAAAATATCATACCTCACTTCTAACACCCTTTCATAGAAAAACCCCTTTCACATCATTCATCTAATCACAATATAATAATAAACATCCCATATATGGTGAGAGAAAAAAAAGGTATATCATAGAGGGTAACATGTGTAAAAAACCCTTATAATGTGATAAAAAGGAAATCATGTTAAAAATAACTTAGAATAAAAATTAATTCCTTTTTATTAAATTTTAATCATTTAAAAATAATTTTTAATTCTTTAGAAACACCAATTTTTCAAAAAAAAATATACATTCATTAAAAATATGGAACTTTTATTTGAAAATTCAAAATAAGGAACTTGGAATATATTTTCTATCAAAACCCTTTAAAGAAACCCCTTGTTTAATTTTATAAACAATTGTATCATCTAAACCATTTAATTAAAAATATATATAGATCGCATTAGAAAACCCATTTTATACCAATCCATAATTTCAAAGAAATAATTTACATTCCATTTCAAAAAGTCATATACATAACTATTCAGACTTTTTTAAGGAATTTTTAACACTTAAGGACCTGTTAATTTTGTAATAATGGGATTAAAAAGAAACACATATATCAATATTATTGGAAAAATTCCAAAAAACATCACCTTAAATGGAAAACACATAAAGAACCAAAGAATAACCCTTTAAAATCCATAAATGACTAAAACATCAATATCTGAAAAACCCGAATTGATAGTCCCACTTACATAATTGGTAGAGTTACAAGGGAGAATTAAAATTGAAGGGTGAATGGAAAAAGAAAGAGGGTAGAAGAGGAAAATAGAGAAAGAATTGGAATTACCCAGAAAATTTATTAAAATCTAAAAGGACCCAAGAATCGAAGGAGAGGAAAGTTAGAGCTCCCCTTGAGATTCTTAGATTCATCAGAATGATTCAGAGAGAAAGATAGGATAAAATGGGTAATAAATTAGGAGGTAAAATATGTCAATTCAATTTTTAATGATATCTATAAAAACCTCATGGTTTGGAAACATGGTTTTTAAACTATGTTTCAACCATGTATATGGAATAGTCCAAGCTACAATATAGTGCATAGTTGACTTGCTAAGTTTCTACGAAAATTTGTCAAATTTTATGCCACCGCCCTCATACAAACTCACATGGAAAGGTAATCCACAGGAATTCTCATGGTAATAAAACTATATATGTGTTACCCTTTCACCTTTACCATGCATGTTCAAAATTAAACTCAGGGGCCTACTACTTTATCATATCCACATGTTTTGAATTTAACCATTCATGCAAACCCATCTAGTGAAGAGTCCCCTAAAAAGGATTATATGCAAGGTTTTCTAAATAATGTATCAACCATATGAAAAACATGAATAGATAAAAACTTTAGGAAAATTATATAATGTGAGTTGGAAATTAAAACATTAACACCCCAATATTTTTATGCAATATTTCTCTTTAAATAATTTTACTTCTTTGATATCTTGTGTAACTAACAACATTAGGTTTAAATGAATTTCATAACATTGCTAATGTATTATGTTTCAATTATATCCTATACATTGGATTGGTGAGTATGGATAGTAATAACTAAATTATAAGAAATATAAGGTATACATATTTATAAAATTAAATCATTATTTCTCAAACGATACCAATAAAAAACAAAAAAAAATTAAAATAAAAGTGATGGTTTTTTCGAAAATCTGTTTTTATATGTGCAATGTGTTTTTATTAATGTATTAAATTAATAAATATTACTGAATAATTTTGATGAAATTTGTCTATTATTTATGTGATATTTTTTTTAAAATATTAGATAAACATTCTATAAGAACACGATAAGAATAAATCTAGTTTTATTCTTAAATGTATTTCTTTCATAAAAGAAGTATTTATCGCAATTTTCACACATAACATAAAATTAATTCATAACATTTATTGTTATTGAATTATATATATTGAGATACATATTTATAATTTGTTGGTTTAAATTTGATAAATATTCCCCCTTTATATTTGGTCAATATGAATAGTAATAGTGATAGAATTTATCACCTAGGAACAGGGTAAATCGGGTTAATATGGATTAAAAATAATTGTTTAATCCAGCATTTTCATTATAATTATAATTGGATGATGTAAATTAGAAACATATCACATTATTATTGATTTTTATTTGTTAAATGGACACATGACCATTAAAATGACATATATTATTTAAATAAAAGAATGTGACCAAATATTACTCTCTTAGTTTTAAATACCACTTATGTGTTAACATAAGGGAAAATTTTAATTATGAATGAATATTAATATTAATTTTGTGAATAATAAAATTAATTTCATTTTAATTTATTTATAATTATTTTTATTATATAATTACCCTCAATTCTTACACAAGGACAAACCAATATTTACTCAATTATTGAAAAAATAACGTAAATTATTTTGAAAAAAATAATAGTGATTAATTTTGTTAATTTATATTGTTTGTAAAATTTTATTAGTGAATAATAAATATTATTCTTGTGTAAAAAGATTATATTTGAATTCAAACTTTTTATTTATGTCTTTTAAGTTAAACTAAATTAGTTGTTTTAAAATATTCAATGATGATATTTGATCAAAAATTATTTTATTAAATTATTAAAAACATAAAAATATGGTAATATGATAATTTGTATTTTATATGGTCTATAATGTCTTAAAATGTTGATTTATGCTCTAATTTTCCCCATATAAGTAAAATTATAACCCATTAATATTGACAATTTTGTTACCATATATTAAAATTGGTTAACTAAGTGGTAATCATAAGGATAATGTTTAAAATTAAAAAAAATCAAAATTAGAATTTTTGATTATATTAATTACCTATCCTACCTAATATTCAAATAAAAATCCATTTTTAGGATTTTTTGTGAGAATTATTTAATTAAAATTTAATATTTTAAAAAATTCCAAAATATCCTTTAACCACTATTATGAAAGAGAACTTCATCCCTTACATATATACACCAATTTTAGACATAAATATCATCCAAAATCTTCCTCGTTACCTTAAAATCATCCAAATACATATATTCGATGCATCTTTCCCCGCATACCAATCCTCCAGCCACCGCGAACCGCACCCATTCCGCGAATTATTTTACACATCATCCCACATATTTCCTTTTATCCTACATGTTATATCTCCTCCACTGACGATAAGAAATCTGTATTCCACAACAACTTTTTCCAAGAACCTATTTCGTTATCTACTCCTGCATATCGTTCCTGCGGCCTGGTATGCAGCCACGTATTGATCCCAGACATTGTATGTTATCCACGTCATGGGATCCATGTTCCTCTTCCTTTTCTGATTTCATTCTAAATTCTTCACACTATTCATTGCTATGAAGAAAAATATACATTTCCAAACACATATTCCAAATTTTCAGGCACAATTTTTTTTAAAACACTTGGAAACTACACCACCTTAGAAACATGTCTTTGAAAAACACCAACCATGCTCATTCATGGTCATATTCCTTTTTCAACAAACACAATAACACAAAAAAACACTAAGAGGACTCATCGAGGGATTTTTTCCCAAAAATCACCCCTTTGGGTTTGATGAAAACACATCTCATAATTATCTTTCATAGTTTGTGACCTGATTAAAACTTCATCCATCATTAGCCACCATTCTCTTTATGCAATTAATATATAGATCATGGGTTTCCTTAACATATACTATAATCCCACATGATCTAGGATTGACATGAGAAACAAGATTATAATTCCATGTTCTAAAATGAATCACTTCATTGATAATCACTAATTGTTGATACCACACTAATTTCAATAAAATTCATTCATCACGATCCTCATCTGTCACGATATAAAATCTTAGATAAATCACTTCATGAATTGTAAAATTTAATGCTCTAACCATTATTATAGCTCACCCAAACAACTCTCACCCAAATAGATGTAGCTTATCTTCAACTCCCCTTATCGCGCTACTCCACAAAACAACTTCTCCTCATGTATTTTCTCCTCATGGAATAGTCACACATTCTCCCACTTTGTCATCAAACTTGAAGGGAACTTCATGTTTTTCTAAAATAGGGTAAAGAACAAATATAAGCACATTAAGGAAATAAATATCATACTTCAGGTAGTGGGAGACCAAATTCCACACTTTTTCACATGCGGAAAGTCGACTGGACTCCCAGAGCCATTTGATGCCTTTCAAATTATTCTTTAAGTAATGCCTTTGTCATATTGGCCACAATCAATGATTATGTAGGGACATACTCCAACATCAAAAGTGTAACGACCCAATCTTTTTGAGTATTATATTAACTTACTCTTAATGATTTAATAAGATGTTAATGGTTAATGCAGAAAGAGGAGTCGATGGCTTCATCCAGTAGACTCAACCCTTACGAAGCCCACTTATCAGAGCTTGGGAAGGAGGTGGCATCTGTGGGCTTCGCTTTGGACCAAGCCCAATCTGAGCTCCAGCGTGTCATGCTTGAACGAAAATGCTTGCGGGAGAAGTTCAAGTTAGTGGAGATTGCTACTAGGGCAATGTTATCTGAGCCTCCCTCAGATTCTCTCACCATAGCACACCTTACACTTAGGTCTTATGCCAGTGTTATAAGGGGCTATGTGTTGAGACCCTAGCTTCCTTGTGTAATCCTTTCGGGTGAATAAATTGAGATTTCTTCCTTTAGTGATGTTTGTGAAATTTTAAATGTCCAGATAATTTTAGAATGTATTTTAATGATGAATTTTTGAAAAAAAGGATATTTTAAAATATTTATGTAAACCCTAAATAACTAATGATGTGTAATGATTTGCAAAAAATGGTCTTCTACAAAAGTGTTCAGTAAGGAATTTGGAGTCTAATAAGATCAACTTAATTTTTGATGAATAGTAAATTATGAATAGTGATTTTATGCTTAGGATTAGTAATGTGACCAAATGGATTAGTAATTTCACTTAAAGAATGTTTTAAAATAATCTAGGCACCTTGATTAAGTAATGTGATTCAATAAAATGGGTAAATAACAGTTTCATAAATTATTATTCAAGTTTTAGTTTTTTCGGATGAATAGTGTTTTTTAATTAAAAATTTAATTAAAAATAATTAGAAAATTATTTTTATAAAAATGACTTTATTTTGAACTCAGAGCATCGATATTATGTTATGGTAATTTTTGGGGATTTTTCTGAAAAAAATGAATTTTCGATGAATAGTGTATTTATTTAAAAATAAAAATAAAAATATTTAGAAAATTATTTTTATAAAATGGAGTTCATTTTTGAAATCATATCATTGATATTTGGTTAAGGTGAAATTTTGGGATTATTCTGAGAAAGTTGAATTTTCGGTGAATAGTGAAAGTATAGTTTTTAAGTTACGGGTGATTAATGACATCATTAAATGATGTATTAAGTATATATTCAATATGGTCGAATTATGAATAGTGAGATAAGGTGTGAGGTGTCCCAAGTGGCCAATACCATGGGAAAATACCTTGGGCAAGCCCATGGTTTTGCCAAAACCACTAGTGAGGTGTCCCTTGGCCATTAATGCCTTGTCCCCTCACTTTCCCTATAAATACCCACCCTTTCCTCCTTTAGTTTTCACTCCCAAATCTCCCCCAACGAAGTTCTGGTCTTCTTACCTGCCAAGGAGTCCTCCCAAGGTTCCCCCAAGCCCTCAAGGTCCAATCCTTTGAGTTTCAAGAGTCACGTTTTAAGGTAAGGGATCCGACCCCTCTCCTCTTTTCATGTAATCTCTTTTATGTCATTCCTTTTATGCTCCATGTTCTTATGTGAGAGGATGTTCTTTTATATTCTTATTACTGACCATTTCATGTTTATATGATGAGATATCCCCTCTTACTCTCATCATTTCATTTTATGAAAGTTTAAGTGACGCCGTTAGGCTGCCGAATGTTTAAGTGATTCTTTCACCCTTCTCATTTTTCAGGTTCGATTTTCACGTCAAGTCTTTCAAGTTCCTTTTTATTATGTTGGGGAATGATCTCTATATCTATCATAATGATCTCTTATGATCATATGATGAGGGACCCTATTTGATCTTTTCAATTCTTTTTATTGAAGTTTAAGTGACGCCGTTAGGCTGCCGAATTTTCATAAGAGAAATCTAAATTTTGTCTTCCTTCCATGTTTTTCATTTCAAATGGTATTTCCTTCAAATTTCATTACCATGTCCATATATCCTTCTTATTCTGTCCCCTTACTTTTTTATGGATCTTTTATGAGTGGGTAACCCATGTCCCCTCTCTTTTCAATGTTTTCTAAAACCCTGAAACATAGCCGTTATGCTGCAGAATTTTCGTCTCAAAATGCCTCTCCCTCTTTTCTCAAAATTATTTTATGTTATAAAGTGAAAACTCAAAGCTCATATTTCTACAAGGGTATTCACATATATATCAAAATGTTCTATTTCAAAATCCGGGATTTACATACATGATACCCACTTTCCCTTCTGTGGGTTTAAAGTGCCGTAAAGATCATGTCATTAAACAGTTTTTAAAATGTTATGATTATGAAATGAAACCCATTTATTTTATGCTATATGGGTTATTTATGAAATGTTTGATGATTATATATGTGTCTCACATGATAATAAAGGGAAATTTAAGGGTGTGCCCTGATAGCGCTCCAATGCATTGGGTAAAGACTTAATCTCTAGAGATGACCATTTTAACGACGCCTTGGTGAATAACCTTGGTAATTTTTAACGACACCTTGGGGATGGACCTTGGTGAAACGAAACGATTGTCAATATTAAATGTTGCAGCCACATCTTCAAGTTATGAAAAATTTTGTTTTTATTATGAAATGCCTCATGATTTATTTCTCATGCCTTAAAGTCCTTTTCATGTCCTTATTGAAGTATATCCAGTTCACATGTAAAATGTTCCTCTTGTTTCCCTTACTGGGCCTTCTGCTCACCCTTTCTTTTGATGTATGTCCCCAGGTTATGAGATGCATAATGAACATAGGATTAACTAAAGGAGAAGCCTTTCAAGCGTTTAAGAAGAATATTTTGTGTTTTTTTTATGTATTTTGTTCCTGGTTTCCAAGACACTAGACCTTAAAGATCCTCAGTTATGTGTAATGTAATGAAAGTTTATGTTATAAAATGGCGGGACGCTATAAAAAGCCCTTTCTCCACCTTCTCATTGATAAAATCATATTTAATTTAAAAGTGATTTGTCCTTGAGTGATGAACTGGGTTTTTTCTAATATTTACTGCACATGAATTATCAAAATAGATTCTGATCCGAGATTTCAATTCAATTCCAACATCATCAAGCTGCTGCGTCATCCAAAATAGTTGTGGGAATCCTTGAGTAGCTGCAAAATATTCAACTATTATGGTTCTCAATGAAATTAAATCTTTATTCTTTCTCAACCATGAAATAAACAACCCTGGATGATAAAAGACACCTCTTGATGTTGATTTACAATCATCTATTGAATTGGGCCAATCCATATTTGTATATCCCAATAACATTGGTTGATATTTTTCAATATACATTATGCTAAAATCCACCGTACACTTTATATAATGAAAAATTATTTTAACTACAATCATGTGGCTCTCCTTCGGATTAATTTGATACCTCATTGTTTGGCATGTGGAGAAAACAATACGAGGCCTTTTCTTTGTCATGTACAACAAACTTCTAATGATTTGCCTATATTTTGTGATATTAACTGTCTTGTATTTATCACCCTGAGAAAGTATCAATCATGTAGCAAAAAAAAGTCTTCATCTCTTTTGAATTATCCATTCCAATCCTTCTCAAAACCTATTTTTCATATTTATATTGTGAAATAAAAGTTCCATTACTTCCTTGTGTTACTTGTAAGCCAAGGGAAATGTTAGTTCTCAAATCACTAACATTTCAATCTCATTTTTCATGTATTCAATAAATTGTCTGCATTGTGCTTAATCTGAACCACCGAAGATTATTTAATTAATATAAACTAGCACCATCATCATTTGACTATTGACATTGTTGAAAAACAAATTGTAATCAACTCAACCATGCTAAAAACTGAGGTTCTTTAAAACCAACCAAACCTTAAATATCAGTCTCTTGGTTCTTTATTTAGACCATATAAATCCTTCTTCAGCAAACAAACTCTATTCTCATCTTCATGAATGAGGAAACCATCATGTTTCTCAATGTGGACATCTTTTTCTAGAACTCCATTCTGAAATGATGACTGGAAATCCATCTGCATAACCATAAAATTTATTTTCACTAATATGGCCAAGGATAATCTGACTATCTCTCACCTTGAAACAGGTGAAAATGTCCCATAAACATTAATACCCTCTATCTGGAAGGCCAATTTGCACACTAGTCATTCTTTGGTTCAAATGAAAACATCATATTAACTCATTTTATTGTGAAATTCCCAGTTTTTCCAAATTACATTCTTGTCAGTTGGTATCAAAGCAATTTCCCACATTTGATTCTTCTAAATTTGGCCAAGCTATTCATTCATTTCATGAACCCAATTCGCATCTCCAACTTCTTTATCAAAAAACTTAGGCTCCACTTATGATAAGTATGATGATTACTATAGAGACTTCATTTTCTTTGTCTGCACTACTACTGTCTGATCACCAATTATATTCTACGAAGCAATTTTAGCTCTTCTCACTGGTCTATATGTAGTCACTGATTTATTCTCATAATCTGGTTCTTCTTCTAAATCATCCTATAGATCTGGAACATCCCACAACATGCTTATTTATTCATCACCATCATCCTGATTCTAATAACGTATTTGCCGACGATTCTTCTCATTATCCACTTTAGAAACATCATGACATTCTACTATCATTCATATCTTCTTATTGAAATGTTTATATTCTTTCCCTTTCATAGAGTATCCAATAAATGTCCCTTTATTTCTATAAGATCCAAACTTCATATGCTTCTGCTTTTTGAGAATGAAACACTTACTTCCAAAAACTCAAAATTATTTCAATGATTGATTCCTTCCACACCATAGCTCATATGGATTCTTCCCTTATTTTGGGAACAATTAGGCCTTATTGGATGTGTAGACTTATTTCACCACAACCAATTTCTTAAACTTCTCTTGAAGATCTTTATCAATTATAATTGCTCTATCCATGTTGTTCATAATTTTATTTCTTCTCTCAACTACAAATTTCTTTTGTGGAGTTCGTACTGATGGGACTTGACTCTATCCCATGTTTCTTGATATAATCCTCCAAATGGCTATTTGTGATCTTTGTTCCATTATTTGTTTGAATCCTCTGGATTTCATGTCCAAGAATACATTCATATTACCTTCATTACAGTGTAATGCAACAAAACACTTCATATTTGTGGGTCATTATTGATAACCATGCCATTATACTATAGTCATCAATTAATAGAACATATTATCTAATCCCATAGATATCCCTTGGTGAAAATGTCCCACACACATCAATATTCACCATCTCAAGTAATCTTGTTGACCTTTTCTCCTTTGTCTTATATGTCTTTCGAATGATCCTTCCTTGTTTATAGGCATCACACGTAAGAGTATAATCATGTGATAATATAGCGAGTTTTCCAATTAAATCATATTTCGCATGATCTTCCAATGATTCTTGGCCTATGTGGCCAAAAAGCTTATGTCATTACTTATTTTCTTCGTCCTTGGATAGAATGAACATATCATCTTCTCCACTAACGAGGGAGATATTTCATTTTTTATGCCTTACTTCCTACACAAAAGCGTCATCATTTTCCTTGAAAATACATACATTCTTGAAAAAACTTATGGAATACCCTATGTCATGTAATTTACTGACACTATGTAAGTTGTGACTAAGACCATCAACAACCAATACATTTGCTCATCTCATGTATTTTCCACCAAACATGGTTTTCTGGGAACCAACAATTTTCAAGCCCTCATCATTACCAAATCTTACAATACCTTATTTATTATACAAGATTCCAGTCACTAGATCCTTTTTTACCATCATATGAGATGTTCATCCACTATCAATGATCCATATCCCAGTGGGATCTGATGTCTTGAACATAATCTCTACAACCACTGTATGCTCTGCCCTTTTCTTTTTGAGCCAACTATTTGTCTTCATCTATGGAATGGAATGATTATCTTGATCTTTCTTAGTATATGATATACCAAATTCAACATGTAGAGATGATAATCGATTTTGAATATTCAGATCACTTGAAGATACATTTGGATGCTTTATAGGAACAAATTTATTATGCCTCACCACATTCCACTACATTATTGATGTGAAATATCTTTCCATAGGTCTATGTCATTAAAACCTGAAACAATTATCATCAATTGATGGCCTAAAATTTTGAGCTCTCTAAACCCACCTCCATTGGTCTTGTTCCCTTTGGTACCTCTTTGTTATGGAACAATCATTTTGAGAGTGTCTCATCTTACTGGAACAACAGAATTTTATGGGAGGAACATTGCAATGTGACAATGATGCACTACCATTTTTGCCTTGGGTTATCTGAATTTTTTGATTTTTCTTCATATACAAATCATTATTCATTAATAGAGTGGGTGCTTGTGGTTTGACATGAACAATAACATCGTTCTATTTTAGATCAATCCATATACCCGCGTTATCATTTATAATTGATTGTTTATTCTATTCTAATGGACACATCTTGTCAAATCGCATAATTTTTATCTCCTGTATGATCTTCTTTCTGAATCTTGAACCAAGAGTTTTTATTTTCTCCTGATCTTCAATTGATCGTCGTAGACTGAATTGTTCCTTTTCTAGTTGATTGATAGGATTGATTTGATCTTTTCCAGTTTAATTCAATCTGTCAATTAATATATTCTTCTTCTTAAAATTTGAATTTGTACTCAACCACATTTTGTATGATTTTTGGAATTTAAGTCCTCATCATTTTAATTTCATCATTCAGCTTAAAACTCGCCTCTACCTACTGCTGCAAAAAGTGTTTGGGATCACGAACAACATTGTTAGATTTCATTGTTTTTCATCTCAAAAAATCTAAATCTTCAAAAGAAGCTTCTAATTCTGCCAGAATATATACTCTCCCATCAATTTATCCATCTTCATTTTCACTTTATTCTCTTGTTAATGGGTTTCTTACAACTTCCACCAATACATCTATTTTATGATCCTTGTATTCCTCTAACTCTTCTGCCTCAGATTCTTTTGATCTTTCATCCTCTTTTGAAAGAAAAATCTTCTTTTTGTGGAACTTTCTCCTAGTAATTATCCTCCATATCTCATTATATGAATACTTATTTTGGGGAATATCATCATTTTCTTCATTTTCAATATAAAACTTCTTAGGACACTTTGCTACAAAATTCCCAATTTTTTCACATCGAAAGCATTAAAATGGATGTTTACCTATGATATTCCATTTTCCTCATTATAGATTGGATGAGTGAAATGGCATGACATAATCCATATAGTCCTCTATTAGACTATCTACAATAGAGATATTCATCACGACATTGAATGCCACTTCCTTAGACATTCCCATTTCCACTACATTTCTATTATCGCCTCTCATTTCATATGGTACAAAGGTATTTTGTAGGTTATCATATGTCAACTATTTTGGTTCTTTTTATTCCAACACAAACTCTTTTAGATTGAACCATGGTGGAAGTTTCATCAAGATACATTTCACAATCCTTATATCTTCAATGACTTTTCTAAGACCTTGCATGTCTTACACAATAATATTTATCATATCGAATAATGCATCAATAGCCTCATTGGGAATCATTCTATGATCCTCATACATGTCCCATAGAACCTAAATCCTTGTTCATTAACTTTTGTTTCACCCTTATAAATGATCAATAATTTTTCCCACATTGCATGTTATGTTTTACAGAACATCACCTTTGTATAAATTTAATTTGATAGAAATAACCCAAAATCATTGAACCTTTTATCATCGACATCCAATTATAATCATTTAGCTTCTAATAAAGCATCACCATTAATGTCAGGTGATATTCCATGCATAGATTTTGTGAAGACATTCATCCCAACTGATCTGAAGTTGTGCTGCATTCGATTCATCAATAGAAGAAAATTATTTACATCAAAGATCATAATGCCTTTATGATTTACCACCTCCCTTTCTTATTCTTGAGAGAAAATAATTTGCCTTCAACCTTTCTCCCTGATACCAACTTTTAGGTCCACTAGGTCGAATACCATAAGAGGGGGGTGAATTTGGATTTGATAGATTAAAAAATTATCCCTTTTGGATTTTTTTCATTTTTTGGAAAAACTCAATTCTGTATTTCACCCATAGAAATAAATGAACAGATATGAAGTCATGCATATGACACAAAAATATTTACTTGGTTTTCCCTCACTGGGATACATCTAAGGGACATACAACGGCAGTGTGTAGATGTAAAAAATTCACTATGGCCCACTACTAATAATGTGTAAAATATTGGGGGTAGATCTTCTATGCCCAGGCTCACAACCGTTACACGGTTTAGGGTCTTTTAACTGAATTATGAAGGGTCACTCCCTATGCCTTTTTCTCTAGATCACAGCTGGTGTAAAGGGTCACCATCTTACTCTTCCTTCACTCACTGCTCATGGAAAAGAATCCACACAGTGTTTATAGACTTGTAGGAAAAACACATTTTATGGAAATTTAGGTTCCTTAAATTGAAAGAATTCCTATATCCTCGATGATATGCAGAGATCTATTGAAGTCACTATTTCACCCATATAATATGATCAAATTACAGAGTAATTTTAGGTACCGTAAATTGCTTTCTAAAAATTAATTTTAGGCTTTTGGAATCTTCCTTGTGAAAATCCTGATCCACATTATTCCCTCACGTACTGAGTACCAGGTTCTGTACGTACAACACCTCATTTGCATAATACTTCCACTTCTGAAAATATCCCTTCATCCATGGATCTTTATTTCCTTTTCTATCACGTACCGCCTCTATGAAACCGCTCCGATCCGTGAACTATTCTCTGTTTAGAGACTGCCTCTACGAATCACCCTATGTCAGTGAACTATTCTATGTTCGTAGACTACAATTGATAAAAACCTATGTACCACACCTTCGTCCTCCACATACCATGTCTAATGAAGGTCACATTCCTCTCTAAAAACCATCGGTGGAATTTCTTCCATGTGAACCACTTCATCTTTCACGGATTTCTCCCTCATGAACTTCCTTCAGACTATCTCAAAATCCCAGTTCAAAATAATTTTCTCTAATGATATTTGATCTCCCTCTAATCAGGGGTATTATATATTATCATATAGGAAATGATATCCACAATATCCTCTAATATAAGATTTACCATATTTTTGATCTAGCCTCCTCCGCATACCAATCATCCTACCCCCACAAACCGCACCAATTCTATGCACTATTTTCCACATCGTCTAATATACTACCGTTTCTCATATGCGGTTGATATCCTCCCCTGATGACAGTCCATCCACATACCACACCACCTTCGACCACAATTTTTTTTGGTTTTTCAAACTGATCCCATGTACTATTCTCACAGCTTGGTATGTGGCTGCATACCCTTCCCATATATAGTATGTGATCCATCTTCCGGGATCCGCATTCCTCTTCATTTTCCAATTTTGTTCACCGTTCATCGGACCATATATTAAAATGAAAAAGTTATACATTTCTAAAACCACATTCTAGATTTGGAGGCCCATTTTTTTCAAACACTAAGAAACTACAAAACCTTAAAAACATGTCTTATGCAAACACGAACCATACTCATTCCCTGTCATCTTCCTTTGTCAACAAACAAACTCACACACAAAACAAACTAATAGGACACATCGAGTGATTTAGATACAAACATGATGATTTTAATGTTTATATATGATATTTATGAAAAACATTATACTTCTAGAATGGTACTATCATTTCTACCTTTTTACCATCATATTATTTTGGAAAGGATAACCCCATCATGCTTACGTGTGGACAACCACCTCTAATAAGCAATGTGATTCCTTTCTCATTTATATTTTATTTAGAAGGAAATGAGGGTGAATATGATGAATATAGTTGATAAATATGATATAATAATATAATCATAATGTTGAGTTAATATTTACCTTTATTTGTTTCCATCCTTTGAAAAATGAATACAACCTTCATGCATATGTACGACCAACCATTTCCACAAACTGTGTAACTAATTTTTCAATCTCTAACATTTATTGATATCTATAAATATGTATATAATTAATATATAAATATATATATGTGATATTTACACCATTATCAACATATTTAATATGATGGAACTATGATTAATGTGTAGTTACCAGAACTACCACACTGAAATACTGATGATAAATGAAACAATTAACACCCGAAAATGTCTATTTTAAGGAATTATTGATAAAATGTTGTATTGAAATGTAATAAAGGGATAATATGTCATATTATAGTTATGAAAATAACTTTTTTATTTAATTTTTTTTAAATTTAATTTCTTTCCACATGATTTTAGAGTGCTTTCGAAGCAAGGAAAATTCTAGGTAATGGTTTTATGTTACAAAATCATTATTAATAATGATTGATTTTGATTCATTTATAATTATGTGATATTATGATAAACATCTCAATATTCTCATGAAATATCTTATACATTGTTAATTTCAAGAAAATAAATTTTTTCCTTTCATTTTCTTCACCATAAGTACTTAAGATACCATAAATATGTTTAAATGGAAAATCAGTTTCATTTCTATCTCCATTCGAAAAGCCTTTTTTCTATATAAATGTTATATAAAAATGGTTTCAAGAATCTTTTTACTATTCTACTATGATTGTTTAAAATTAAATTTACCAATTTTGAATTTTTAGATAGTCATTTCAAAGGAATCATTTTGTGATTTTCTAAATGAGGTACTTTGTAAATTTTAAAACAAAAGTATGTAAGGAATGTTTTTTAACATATACGACATGAATAGATTTTACCACCACCATGGATAATCCATTCATTGATTCTTACATTACATGTTTTAAATTTTTTTCAAATAAATGTTTTACTATATAGTTGCATAGTTATTTTAAATAGGTGATTTCAAAAATGGAAAGGTTATTTTATTCAATATTATTTTAGTGATAATTTAATGGTATTTATATTTAATTAAGAAAACAAGCCATTATTTCACCAGTGAGGGAATAGTACCATAATTCTTCATTATCAGGATATTTTATGATTATGATGATATATGTTTTATGAAACCTATTTGTTTTCCATAGGTTATTCTATGATGAAATGATCAAATTTTTATAAAAACCATTTCTTTTACATAGGTTTTCTGATGATGTAATTTTTATGAATACCATTTATATTAATGGGTTATAATATGATGAATTTATTATGATATTGTGGAACACATATATATGATTTTCATTATGTGATATCTAGGACCTGTATCTCCCTCCAATTCATTGAGTAAGTAATGATATCTTATGAGATAATCAAAAATATTATGGGGAGTTAAGTCTATAGAATAAGGGACATTATAAACAATTAGTATTAGGAGTGAACCATAACCACTATTATGTTTTGGGGAGTGAACCCATACCCCGTTGATAGTCTTGTAAAATATCCTTCACTTCCATGAAAATTATTTTCTATTCTTATGTGTATACCAAAATTCAAAATCGTATTTTAATGTTATGCTTGCACAGATTATGTTATTTTATTCCTTTATGATTCATGTCTTATGGTCTATTAGGATTTATGTCATGCCTAAAAATTATGATCTATGATTTTAAGGGTATTATTATTAATTGTCATGATCTTATTCTCATACCTTTATTTTCATGTTATGCTTATGTGGTGATTAATATCTCCCTTGATTTCCATTAATGAGTATATGAGATAACCCTTTTTTTTATTCATTTCACTATGTAATGACGAAAGGTATTACATATGATATTTATAAGAATGGTGCTAGTTATGAAGATCTACGTGGGAGATCATATAGAACTATTATGAACTAGTAATTTGTGTGTCCATGTTTCCAAAGTCTCAGAACCATTATAATTTAAATGTGTATCATTTTTTCATGAAATTAATATTCATTTATTAAGATTTGATATCTATTTATGAAAATTATGGGTCACTATAGTTCGCACCAGAGAAAGTTTTAGTTAACCGTTGGAAACTAGGATCATAAAATTTTATTAATATCCCAAGGGATAAGTCTATGTATTGGATAAAATCAAAAAAAGTCTTGATAATGTTCATGAATAACTTAGGTTTTCATCAAATAAGTTTTCATGATTCAAACATTCTATTAATTATTTTTCAAGATTATATTGTTTCCCTCTATGAATATTTTTTCTCTCACTATGATATTTTGTTGTATTCAATGGATGGAATCTAAGGGAATATTGTTAATACTGGATGTGATAGAAAATGAAATGATATTCCTCCTAGGAAACCAAATGTTATAGGATTTGGAATGAAAAAACTTATTTTTATGCTCACAAAACGTTCTCAAACTATGAATCACATTGAGGTTATAAATCAGAAAAGGTGGTAAACATGTTATATTGAGTCCTTCATGAGGAAACAACAACTTTATTTTAGTGGGTTTGCTAATATAATAGGCACTGAGTAATCGATCAACACCTTTGATAATATATTTTTCAATTATTTAGTGTTTTGTAATATGGGTAAGTTATTTTAGCTTTCTATCATAAGAATGTGAAGAAAATTACTGTTGAACTCTTATAAAAAACAAGAGTTAATAAAATAAACTTGAATCTATGGAGTGGAATGAATTTAAAAAAATATTTTTCAATAAATAATTTACTAATATTATTAATCTAAATATAGATAAATAATTTCTTGACATAAATCATAAGGATGATGAATCTATTGGTACTTTTGAGGAAAATGATAGAAGACTTATGGGGAACGCTTTTGGGATTATCATCCAAACTGAATTTAAGGTTGATTGATTCTTCAGTGGATTAATACAAAGTCAGTTATGGGAGTTATCCATAATGGAATAAATTAGCTATGAAGAAATCATTTGAGTTCTATCAAGGTGGTGATTGAGTTAACCATTAATCTCATGGATTTAAAAAGGAAAGAAAAATGGAATTCAAATGGAATTTTGAAACCATATAGTGAAAAAGACCCTTCATATATGATTTAAATGTGGATGGAAACATGGGTGAAATTGTCATAAGTTAATAGTTAAATGTTTCACTGGTAGAATGGTGAGTCATAATACAATCAAATGATGAAGTGATAGCAATGGGTTATCAAATTATTAAAATACAGAGAAAGCTCGATAGAATGTAGTACACATACTATAGTGTTTTAAATGGAATGACTATGTAAAGTATGATAACCAGTGTCTAAATATGATGTTTACTGACAATGACCTATGCCAAAAACCACTTGTTCCTATAGACAAAAGTAAATACCATGTGATCATTATTTCTAATGAGGTTTATAATATTGATGCAGTGAAAGGTACACTTATCATCCACTATAGAACTCGAAATTTCATTTTTGAATTGTTATCTACCCATCCTTTTATATATAATGACATCTCTAATGGTATCAACATACCATCTAAAAAAATTATTTATTGAGATATAAGTATAAAACCCCTAATGTTATGGTGATCGCATCCCAAGTGTATGATTCCTATACGATTGAATTTTGTGGGAATATACTTCCTAAAAATATTGTCATTCTTACTATAATATAATTGGATGGTATTTTGGGAATGTATTTACATTATTTAAATATATTAGACATGAATTTACAAGGAAGGGAAGTTACATTTGATATTCTGAACCAACCTTCAATCACATATCAATGTGATGGAAAAATGATGTTTACATAGAGATTACATCCATCATATAGGTCATTATTGCTATTAAAAATTGGTGTTTATCTCAGATGGTTGGGTAAATAATCAACATAAAATATATTCATATTGTGTGAAAGTTTATTGATGTCATTTTGAAAGATTTTTCTAGCCTTCCACTGAATTGTGATTTCATGTTTTTAATAGTACTAAAACTATTTCCAATACGCCATTCTGATTAACCCTAAATGAGTTTCATGAATTGAAGATGACACTCTAGATTAATTTTGAAAAGGGATTCATTCAGTCAAGTACATCTCCTTGGAGTGTACCTGTTCATTTTTTAAGAATAAGGACGGATCAATGTGAATCTGTATTGATTATAGAGAACATAACAAGATTACTCTTAATAAATAATATCATATACATTGTATTGATTACTTGTTTTGTCAAATTCAAGGATCTTAATACGTTTCCAAGAATGAAATTCTTTATTGATATCATAAATCGAGGTCCATGAAAGAGGATATACCCAAGAAAACATTCAATACATGGTACATACACAACGAATATATGGTGATTCTATTTGGTGTTACTAATTTCCATATATCTTAATGGATTTAATGAATATATTCTTTTGATATTACGATGATCAATTTGTGGTATTATCTTTAGATGATATTCTTATTTATTAAAAGAGAAAGGATGATAATGAAGATCAATTTAGTATTGAACTAAAGACCCTAAGGAATGAGGAGAATTATGAAAAAAATTCCAATCACAAATTTTTTTCTTCATAAAGTTTCAGTCTTGTTTAATATAATATCCAGTGTGATTAAATAAGTAGAACCCTAAAATATATATGTTAATTACCATTGACCCAGACCAACCATTGCGACTGAGATCTATACTTTCTTTTTTTGATGGATATCATTATTGGATTGTGGAGAATTTTACAAGGCATATCAAATTCCCTCAATAATGTAAACTCACATTTTAGTCGTGTTTATTTATATGGTTGAATGTGAAGATTATTATAAGGAACCAAAGAGAATGCTAGTAAGTGCACCTATGATTACATTGAACAATAGTGGAAATTGATATGTAATGTATATTGGTTCATAAAATAAAATATCGTGGTGTGTCCTCTTGCAGAATGATATGTTTATGTGTTATGACGTTGAAGAAATTAAGGGACATGATAAAATTTACCCAAATCTAGATTTTGTGTTAGCTATTGTAGTTTTTCCACTAAAAAATTGGAGGACTTATCTCTATGGATAATAGTGTGACATATATTTTGATAATAAAATTTAAAATATATTTTCACTCAAAAAGAGCTGAACATGTGCCAAGGAAGATGGTTGGATCTGATTAAATATTATGACTACTCAATATATTACCTCCCAGTGAAAGAGAAGAAGGTGGAAGATGATATAAGTTGAAAGTTTCATGCTAAATTTTCTATGATTAGGATTACAAAATATTTTTTATTTTTGTACTTTCGAGGGATGGATCTTGAAATCTTGAAGAACGGGGGCGGGAATCTTCTCTAGATCAAATGAGTGTTCATTCATCAATCTATGTGAATATTAAAGGGGAACAGAAGAAAGATATAGAGCTAAAAAGAAGGTGAGAATATTCTTCGGTTAAACCTTTATTAAGGGGGAATAATAAGGTCTAGGAACTGCAATTATGTCCCTTTAGTACCAAATTTGAGGATGGATATGATGGTTAAAGATCATATTTCTTCATTATCTATTTATCTGATAAGTATGAAGATGAATAGGTATTTGAAAGAGAATTTTTGGTTGGAAAACATGGACAGAGATATCGTGGAGTATGATTCCAGGTTGGTGGTATGTCAACAAGTTAAGGCTACGAGAAATAAGTATAAGGGGATGTTACAACCATTACCCACGCTAGAATGTAAATGGGAAAGCATCACCAAGGATTTTTCTATATGATTCCCAATAACATATAAAGTAAATACTGTTATATGGGAAGTTAAAACTATTATTTTCTATTATAGAATATTTCACTCTTGATAATATTTTGTTGTTATACATCAAGGAAGTGGTAATATTTCATGGTGTACCACTATCAGTTGTATCTGATCATGATTATATATTTATCTCAAAATTTAGGATAAGTATTTACTATGATCAAGTAACAGAGTTATGTTCCAACATTGATTATCATCCTCAGAAATATGGTAGGTCTAAGAGTACCATTCAAACTATAGAAAACTTGTTGAGATATTTCTACATTGATTTCAAAGGTAGTTGGGATCAACAACTTCCTTTGGCATAATTTTCTTACAACAATAGCTTTCAATATAGAGGTAATATTTTTACTTATAAATCCATCTATAGTTTTAGGTTTATAATTTTAAGATGCTGAAATGAATTTAGAGAAAGAAATCTATTGGGACTTGATATATCTGAGTAAATGAAAGAGAAGGGTATATCCATTCGATAGCACAAAAGATTAAATAAGAGTAATAAAAAAAGTATGGTAAAAATAGTTGTAAATATATAGTTTTTGATTTCGATTACAAGGTATTCCTACAAATATCTCTCAAAGAAGAGGGTGATGATATTTGGAAAAAATGGAAAGCTAAACCCCATGAATATCTATCCCTTTGAAATTCATGATTTTGTCGCGACAGTTCTTTATCTAATGATGATTCCACCAAATATCTCTCAGGTTCATTATGTGTTCCATGTATCTCCCCCAATGAAGTTCATACCAAATCCTTCACATGTACTGAACTCAGAGTTCATTCCACTACACTATAACAAAATAGGGTAATAGTGGTGGTTTCATAAATCACTTGTAATAAATATTTCAAATATATAGAGATAGTTTTTAACCAAACACCACTAAATATTTTTTAATTTTCCCTAGTCACCCACTTCTCACACACGCCCCCTAATCTCCTGATCTATCCACCAACTTTTCCCCTTACCACTGCTCCCTAATCCCCATAATTGTCACCCCACCCCCACGCCATCATTCCATTTCCCTCTCACCACAACTCCTGTTCCCCCACCCCCTCCCCCTCCACCCTGCCATTTTTGGTTTGATGCTACCATTAGTGAACCCTAACGAATTTAAGTTCTCTATTTGGTTGATTTTTGGTTCTTAGGGTTTATAAAGAGTGATTTGAGCCCTATTCTATTGACCTTAATTAAAGGAGATATTTTTCACCAGGTTTAAGGTAGGGTTTTATCTTTTTTATCCTTTTAGGATGAAAATAAATTTTTATTTCTGTGATTTTTAGGTTCCCCTTAATTTTCAATGGAATCATTGAATCTTTTGATGTGGAATTTAATTTTCAATTTCAAGGGAAATGAGTTTCAGGTAAGTTCCCTTATATTATGTCATTAAATTATAGAACCAATATTTCTTGTATATGATTTTGTATGTTTGTAAAATTATATTTTTTATTATGTTACCCATTTTTATAATTAAATTATATTGTTCATATATTTATTGTATTTATATTATTTCAATTTATATTTCTTTGAGTAGTCAATTATTTTTTGATCTTATAGGGTTAGTTTTTTGGATTCAATTTATTTTATAAAAATGAAAGTCTTATTTTGAATACATTTAAAGTGTTTTTATTAAGAAAATTCTACACTTAAAGTGGATGAATCATTTTTTACTGTTTTGTTATAGATCTTACAAGTGAATTATTTTTTATTATTTAACAAAAAAATTTGGGTCTATTTATGTCAAGGGTTTTTATAGGTGATATGTGGGTATCTTATTTTATTGTGTTTATATTATAATATGACATACTAATTGTTTCATATCCTCCCTTTAGAAACTTCATGGGAGGCCTTGGGTTGATAAATTGTAAATCGACAATTGAGTTATATGTTTCATGAGTTAATACACTATATTTCACTCCCTGGGTTAGTTTATACTTCGAATATGAGGAGTTCCACCAAGTGAAGATTTTTTTGAGTAAGTAAGGGGTTATTTTTTGTAGGATTTCATAATAAGCTAACATATGCTTCCACCCAGGGATAAAAAGTATTGTCTCACCTTTTCCTAAGGTATCGTCTCATGATGTAACTTATATTACATTGTTTTTTTCGTGTATTAATTTATATGATAGTTATTTATTTGATTGTTCTACTAAGTTTATTTCTTGATAGATGATTTAGTTATATTAAGATTAAAAATATATGTTATTTTGAAAATATGAATAATTATTTTATTTATAATATATAATAGACTAAACTATGTTAATTCTGTTTTGATTATTTTATATGGGTTTCTTTCCATTCTTATATACTCTATTCATTTTGAAAAATAATATCAAAAGCTGTATAATGGAAAATAGGTTTTTTATTAAAGTAATGTGTTTTGTAAAGTAAGGAGGACTGTGGAGGATTTATTTATTTTCATAACATTAAAATGTAAATATATATATTTTATATAAATTACATTCAAAACTTGTTTTTATGTTTCCCATATAAAAGGAAAGGGATTCATTCATTATGGTACCCTACAAAAAATTAATTCAAAACCTATAAACACATGTTCACTTGTATATAATTTTGATGTCTTATATAGGTGTACATGTTATTATTTCATTATTAAGTGTTATATATAATTATTCTAGTGAAATGTGTACTTGGTATGTTGAAGTGCACTTCGTTGACATAGAAATAACTCATTTCATATTCCTAATTATTATGAAACATGTTGGGTTATATTTAATAATGGACACATCATGGGAAATGTGTATTGTGTATATGTTATCATTTAACAATTTCTTTTTCTAGATGATTTTTAGAAATATTTGTTAGAAGTTAATTTTAGTTCATTAAAAAAAATTTCCATTGAATATGTGTTTCAATGATCCAAGTCAAATCCTAGATGAGGTTCCCTCGAACACACAAACACATGATGAAAAAAGGGATTCCCCCCTATATCATCAAGAACACCCTTTGTCTACCCCCCCCACCCCTCATTAGTGTTCGACATCCCCTCTATATCCCCCCAATAGTATCTAGCACAACCTCCTTCTCTATCTCATCAACATCTAGAAAATTGCCTCTAGATTCATTATGTTTAGCATGGAGTGACTCCAAAATAGGTGAAGATGTGTCCACGCATGTCTAATCATGTGGATATCAGAGGGTAACAATTATAGGTAATAATTTTTAATGTGAATAATGTTATTATATATTTATTTTACAATGTTTTCATGAAATATGGAAAAAATATTACTATGGAGAAAAATATAAATAGTTCATATATGCCTATAATCTGAAAATATTGAAGATATTTATGCCATTTTATTGTAATGGGGTACCTACAAATGATGATGCAGAATTATATAGCCATTTGGTTGCTGAGCCGATTACCCTTCTGATTAGAGTAATACGCATTCAATACTGAATGAATGAAGTATTTGATTCCAAGATAAATGTAATTTTAATACATTATAGATCTATTTAATTAAATTAGTAAATTAGATTCTAGTATTTTAAAAATGTATCTCTTTGTACAGATGTTATTCTACTTTACCATTGATGATATTATCACATGAAAGTGGATGTTGAGATATTTGTGTAGGAAAAGGAAATATTTTAAAATAATATCATAGAAATAAAAAATTAAACATTATTAAAAACTTAATTGAATTATGATAAGTTACTAGAAGGGGTACCTAGAGAGAAGTTGAAGGTGCTTGTTAATAGAAATTACCATGAGAATAAAATGGTATTACACAATATATTATAATATTAATCACATTTTATACATGAGGTTATGACATTTTATACATTATTATTATGTTTAATGTAACTTATGTGAGGATTTTTCAAGAAAAAATTATTTAAGTCCAAACAAACAAATCATCCCCCACATTGATGGTTCAAAGAGTTTTTCAAGATATAATTTAATTAATTTAAATATTGATACGATAAAATTATATGATTCATATATAAAAAATTATTATTTATTTTTTTCAATGTATTCAATATATTTGTGGAAACAAATCTCACGAGGGAAAATTTTTTTGGATGATCATATGAAATCAAATAGGTGTTTTTTGAATGACCCTACCAATGAAATTGGTTCATAAATTCCTTTTTAATTTTAATAAATTATTTCCAGTTTTGAATTTGTTAATATGTAATTCTATAAATATTTCTGATATTAGATTTATAAGTAAAAAATAAAAGAATTACGGGATGTCAATCCCATATCATCCTTCTTGATCTCCAAGGATGATCTAGTTGGTTATGTCCTTGGGGGAAGTTGAATCCTTGTCGTTTGTGTGGGATGGGTTTAGGACCAGTACTATCTAAGGCCTTTTGTAGGTCAATGGGGATTACAAACATATACAAACTTATTTTTAATTACTCCTTTCCCTGATATACTTAAAGTTAGTTTTCCAAAATTAAAATCATATCCAACAATAGTGGGATCACATATAGATGCAGGATACAAAGGTCATTTATTTTTCATAGAGCATTGGTTGATTTATATTAGAAGATGACTAGATGTTTCCCCAATAATATTTTATTTATTGATGGTTTCAGTTAGTAGTTAAATTACACAATTCATTATCATTTACTACACAACATTTTCTTGGTTTCAACATTAAAATTTAAATTTACATCACTATTTAGTTTTTAATAAAATTGTCATACATGATTTGGTATTAGAGAGTGGAGACAGAGGCAAAGACGGCGTCGATCACAGTTCATCAGGTAGTGATGTGGTTTAGTGATGGAGATGTGTAACTAAATTAATGAATAAATAACAGAGTGAAATTGTGATAAAGAAACCATGTTGTGTTTTGAGTCCAGTGTTTTTATAAAACTTTTTTTATTTGACATTCCATGGATGGTTTAGTTTTCTAAAACACACCTTTTATTTACTATCAAATTATATATTCTAATATTGATGAATTAAAATAGTTTTAAATTATATAGATGTTTTTGAAGACTAACATAAATGTATTTTCTATTGGTTTATATTTTTGACACATGTAGATTAATTTTATGTATATTCTACATGTTTGATAAGATGCCTAAGATGATCTTATATATGAATTTTTAATCAATGCAATTTTTCAATTTTCTATTTTATTTCTAAATGATTCAGAATAATATATTTTTTTATTTATAGGGGTTTATATCATGGGTTTATTAGAGGTGGTATTGGGAGTATGATTTAATGTGTTTTATGGGAATTATGATAAGATTTATGATATGTTTCATCAATTCCATTAGCTAGTTTTTTAGGAACCTTGGGTATCTAGGTGGAACATAATGAATCAATTTTTTGGATTTTACGATGAGACTCTGAAAAATATCCAATTGTGAATGATAAGATCAGGATATGTGGAGTGATACCTAGTGAGGCTATGTTTCAGAATGTCGGGAGGTTATTTCTTAGGAACATCATTAAAAGGTCATAAGATACTTCTACTTGAGTATGTCTAGGATTGGTTCAATATAACCTATGGAATTTCCCATAATATATATTTGACATTTCGTCCTTATTATTGAGTGTTGATTACTTTTTTGGTTACTTTATTTCTACTATTATTTTACATTCCCATGATTTTCATTATATTTAATATACACTTCAATAATTTTTGTTGCTTTATCAATGGTACATATACATTCTCATAAAAAAGTTATTATGTTACTTTTATCTTCTAACATTATTAATTTACTGATGAAATGTTTTACTTAGTTTAGACATTGGTTACTTTTGGGTATTTTTTATGGTTTATTTTTCTCAATATTTTCTTCCGAATGGATTTTCAATTAAATGAAAAACTGAATATTTGAAATAAATTTATTCTTTTCTTGGGTTTCCCTTATTTATCAACCCATTATGCATGTCTCATGATATTTTTTTTAAGATAGATAGGTATAAATTATAGTACTCCTTTTTTAATTTCTATTTATCTATGAAATTATTTATTTTTATATGGATGGAATTTTAATTTTTATATGCACCATAATCTACATTTATTATTCTGTTAGTAGATATAATTTGATATTGGTCTTGTTTTTTTATGGTGCTTCCATTTTTCTTGTTGAATTTTTTTTCAACAATCACTGTATATTGGTGGTTTATACTATCCCAATATTTGGTCTAAAAAATTTAATTCCAATTTAAATAACATCAATATGTGGTCAAATTTTTTTAGCGGCTGTTTAAATTGTCTCTATATATTAATAAGTCTACAAGTGGTTCAAACCACCACTAACATATCAATAGTTTTGAGTTGAAAAACTACTGCTAATATTGAAATAACCACCACTAAAAAACATTTCATATAACTTTGTAGAAACCACCGCTAAATTTGGGAAACCAGTAGAATTTGGATGTCAATGCAGGCTTTATGGGTAGTTTAAAAAAACGGTGTGATAATTTTATTATATTTTAGCGATATAGGAATATAATTCATATGTATAATAACCAATATATTTTTTGGATAATATAGAGATGTTCTATGAAACAATACCACCCATATAGTCAATGTTTTGTGGTGAGCCCATCAATTTGTGTAAGCTATGTGGGAACATGAGGATATATAAAAAAATGTATTCTCATATTTTCATATCAAGGTGAAAACTTTTTAGGGATAAATTCATTTTAGGGGAAGTATAATGTAACATCCGGATAATTTTATGAAAATATTCACTTTAAATAACTTCATTTCTTCGGTATCTTTCATTACAAACAACATCGAGTTAAAACGAAATATTATATATTTGTTACCACCTTGTCATTGGAAAAGTGGGTATGAATAGTAATATGTAAGTTATGAAAAATATATATTCTAAATATTTATAAAATTAATTCATCTCTTATCAAATGATTATAATTAAAAACAAATTTTTTTCGAAAATAAAATTGAAGATTTTTATGAAAAATTATTTTTATTCATGCAATTTATTTTTATAAATAAACTATTATTGAATGATTTTAATTATATTTGAAATAATATTTACTTGAGAAAATTATTTTAAATATTATATAAATATTTTATTGGAATAAGATAAGAAAAAATCTAGTTTTATTCTTAAAAAAATATATATTTTTTAAAAAAGCATTTCTTGTCTTATTTTGCACACTTAGTTAAATTTAATTTCTTCCTTTTATTGGTATAGAAATAGAAAAAATTAATTTCATTTTTATAATTGGTATGCTAAAATTTGTTAAAAAGGATTCTTTTATTTTTATCTAATATGGATTGTAATTGTGCTAAAATTTATCACCTCATTAAAGGGTAAATCGGGTAAATAGATATTAAAAATAAGTAACAAGTCCATAATCTTTAATCGTAATTATATTTTAATGAATATAATTTATCCATTATAAAAATAGTCTCTAATTTTATTATTTTAATGGAAACTTTTCAATGAAAATGTTTTATATATTTTTTAAATCAAATAAAGTTGCAAAATGTCACCCGTTTAGATTGAAATATAATTTTTATTTCCCATTGGTAAATTTAATTATCAATGAATCTTATTATTAATTTGGTGAATAGTGATATTATATTCTATATGGTGATTTATTTATAATTTATAGGTATTATATAATTAACCTAAACTCATACAAAATGCTAAAAAAAATATTCAATTAATTGACAAATAAAATAAATAATTTAAAAATTATTAAAAGTTATCTAATTTTAATAAGTTATATGGTTACATGAATTTTATATGATAGTATAAAATATGATTGTTATATTGAAATGTTTAATTCTGATTAAAACTTTGTCTTTATTTCTATTATGTCAAATTAAATAAAAATTATTAAAATTGATAATAATGATATTTTATCCCAATAATATTTTAATAATTTATATAAAAATAATATAAAGAATTTAATAATAAAATATGTAAATGATATGGTTTAAAATATCATAACATGTATAATTATGGGAAATGTTTAATTTTTTATAAAAAAATACAACCCTTTATTATTAAAAATTTATTATAATAGATAAAATTAAATTAGGTAAACTAAGGGTTAACCAAAATAGTAATGTTTAAACAGAAATAAAAATTTGAACAAATTATAATGTTTTATGGGATTAAACCTCTATCTGACCTTATCTTTTAATATCAATCCATTTGGAGGAATTTTTCATGATAATTATTTTATTGTATTTTAATCATTTGAAAAATTCAAAAAGTTCCCTCACCTAAATAATAAAAGGCAACCTCCTCCATAAATTATTTAAACAAAATTGAGCATTATATCTCAAAAAACCTACCAATTTCCCTTATAAAATTCCCTAGACAAATTCTATAGGTTTTTTCTTCCCAAAAAACAATCACTACTTTCATTTAGATGCAATCTAAATGAGCAATTTCGAAGATGAGGTAATCAAAATAACTGATCAATTTCTTTTCAACTCTATTAAACCTCATCTAAATATATAGAAATTTTCATTAAATAATAATTTAAGTATCATAAATTTTATTAAATTTATTCTGATTTTTTAAACACTATAATAAAACCCCTTTCCCATAAAATGTGATTTGAAAGTATCTCTCCAGCATACATAGGATCTACCTTCTTCACATAGAGAGGAAATTCATTTATCAACGCAATCAATAATGGATGATTATTATGATGGTTTACATGTTTATATATGATGTTTTTGAAAAAATAGGTTTTTTAATGACAATATAATCTCTACCTTATTACCATCAAATCTATTGGGAAATGATAACATTTTTTGTGCGTACTTGTGTACTTCCATGTTCAAAAAGCGTTGTGAATCATTTTGCATTATATTTTACATTGATGGTAATGAATATGATTTTGATGAATATATATTATATAATTATGATATTATAAATATTAATTAATATTTACATTTCATTAGTTTTATTCGTTGAAAATTTAAATCAAAATTCATCCGTGCATACAGCCAACTGTCTCCATGAACGATGTAATTCATTTTTATATCACTAAAATTTATGGATATCTATAAATATTCATATAATGAATATATATAATATATTAATATAACTATTAAAATTTTTATTTCTATGGATCAATGATAAATATACATGGAAAATAAACACTGAACTGAAATACTAAAGATAATGAAAATTTAACACCTAAAAATGCCGATGTAAAGGAATTATTGATAAAATGTGGTGTTGAAATGTTATAAAGGGGTCATATATGATTTTATAAGAATAAAAAGACTATTTAATGTAATTATAATAAATTACAAATTATTAAAAAATATTTTACTATTCTTTCAAAGAATGGAAAACTCAGGGTAAATTTTTTATGTTACAATGTCATTATTTAATGGGGATTTTTAAGATTAAGTAATAATTATAAATTAATATGAGGAAACTCTCGATATAATCATGAATATTATTATCCCATGGTTATTTGTTGAAAATAAATGTTTCCCTTTCATTTTCCTCTCCCTAAATAATCTATAGACTAATAATATATTTTTAAGGGAAATCGACATTATTTATCTCTTTGTTTGAATATCCTTTTTTGTCGATATTTATTTTTTCTAAAAAAAACTAATGAATGTTATTAATATTCTAAAATTATTTTGTAAATTAATTTTTTCCCATGTTTTACTTTTTATAAATTTTTTTAAATGAATAATTTTTTCATTTTCCAAATGAGGAACTTTATAGCTTTTCTAATAAAACTATGGATAAAATGATTTTAACATATATTTCATGAATTGATTTTACCATTATCATGAATATTATTTACATTGAAGCTTTGTTTAAAATTTTTGAATAAAAAATTTTCCTTTATAACTTCATAGTTTTTTAAAAAATTGATTTTAAAAATTGAATGGATATTTCCTTTATTAATATTTTATTAATATTTTAATTGTATTTATATTCACCAAATTCAATAAACCTTGATTTCAATTTGCATTTATAGTGGATATGAACCAAGGATACCATACTAATTATTTATCATTATATATTATAAATAGCATGGTACAATGTTTTTGGAAGCCGTTTCTTTTCCACAGGTTATGATTTGATGAAATGATGAAATGTTTATGAACCCCATTTCATTTCCCTGAGTTATAATATGATTAAATGTTTATGAAACCCATTTTTTCATTGATATGATTTGGTGAATGGTTTATGATATTATAGAACACATATATATATATGATTTTAATTATTTCATGGTTGGGACCTATATCTCCTTCCAATGCATTGAGTAGTGATTAATATCACATGAGATAAATACAACTGTAATGGGGAGTGAATCTAGTTCAGTATGGGTATTTGTCTACTATGATAGACGTATTAATTAAACATGACTACTATGATTGTTTGGGGAGGGAACCCATTCCACTATTATAGTCTTGTAAAATAGACCTGACTACTAAGGAAATGATTTTCTATGAATATGTATATGGAATTATTCGATGTCTTATGCCAATTTCCTGATTCCATGGATTATGTTATTTGATTACTTTTTTATTAATGTCTTATAAAATACCATGATTTATTCGATGAATCAAAATTTCAATTTATGATATATGGTGTATGATTTTTAAATGTTAAACTCATGTTCTCATACCCATATGTTCATTTTATTATTTTGTGATCATTGATATCTCCCTTGTTTATCATTACTATGAACCAATGCACACCTTTTTTTATGATTCATTTCCCCATGTTATGAATAAAAGTTTTATGTATTATATGTTAATGAAGGGTTCTATTTATGACGATCAAAGTGGGAGTCAATTTAGAAATATTATTAACCAATTTTTATGTGTCTATGTTTCCAAAGGCACAAGAGCTATACAATTTTGGCGTGGGTTATTATTCTATGAAATTAATATTAAACTATTAAGATGTGATATCTATGTATGAAAAGTATGGGTAAATATAAAAACTCCATTGAACATGGTCCATAATCTCATGACTATCCAAAATAACCTTCAAATAATAGAATTCATATCCTCAAACCACACAAACCAAAATCAATCATCAATCAAACAAAAACAATTTTAGAAATAAGAACCAAGTGGATGGATACCTGTCTAGGTATCTTCAAAATTTATAATTATTATAAAGTGGTGAAACAAAAGGAAACACTACTAAGAGATGGAAATCACCAAAAATCACTATCCACATACCATAGTCAACACCTCCAAGGAAACTAATAAAAACCCCAAAGAGGTACCACCCTTAAGATCATCCAAATAGTCCAAACAAATCTCATAAAACTATTATCAAATCCATTAGTGTATTCCCATTGTAAAAATGCCAAAAAATCATAAAACCCAATTGTAATAAGAAAAAATTGGAAATATCCTCGACCCATAACTCCAAAATGGTAAATTTGGATGTTAAAATGAGACAATGTCTCTTAACGAACCCGTAAAAAATAGTTCACTTAGTTTCTCACTAAAAGTAAATCTTTATCCGAATTACCCATGCATTAACCCAGAGGCCTCCCAGGTTTAGCCTATCTATAACTTACTTTGAGAAGGCCACAACCAGAATCACAAGGAATCTAAATATATCTTTCGAACATCAAAACTAATTTATCCCAAATAAATATTATTCAAGTCACATTCACATAATTAATATGAATAAAAAAATCAGTGATTTTATTTTGATAATCACCCAAAATAGACACCTTATTATAATATACCCAAGCCATAACCAAATTCCAATTCACTCAAGGATCTCATAGTAAAAACAATCATCAAAACCCCATAAAAGTGATCCAACATTCCTAAAATTGGAATGATATAAGGGTAGAAACCTTTATACATCCCCAACTCCATTCAGAGTATGAGTAGATTTGGAAATGAAAAAAATCCTTTTATAGGGTAAAAAGGGCTAATCAGGATGATCATCGATAGGAATTATCCTAATAAAATCATTATTAACCATTTTGGGAGGCCTATTTTAAATAGCATGAGACATGAATATATTAAATTTTTTCCAAAATTTTTAAAAAATACATCCACATTACAAACAACGGAGAAAATATAAAAAAATTTAAAATCACCAAATCAAAATGACCCTTCCATTAATCACATAAATTTAGTTTCTATAAAATAATTGATTACTACCATTAGTAAAAATTTCATTTTTACTAGACATACCACTGTATAATAAACCAGAAATCTTTTAAAATTGGTGACCCTTGGAAATATCATATTTCATTTAATAACTAAATTAAACCTTTTATTACATTATTATAATAAAAATATCCCATGAAAATTATTTTTCACTTTATTATGATTTAAAATTGTCTCTTCATTGAAAAAAGTTTTTCAAAAAAAGTTGTAAAAATGTTCACATAAACTTCACAGTGTTTTCCACAAATACCATAATAAACTCAACCACATTATTAAATGTTTAGTGTAAAACTAGGGAATCATTTCAAAATGACACACACCCAAACTAGTTTTAAAACCAAATGGTCTATAAAATTTCCCTTTTCATCAAAATGGGCCATCAATACATTAAACACATACACAACATAATAAAATATAATACCAAACCCCAAAACAAATCCATTATAAGAACCTAAAAAAATTCAATACCCTCTATAATTAATCTCCAATAAATCGGAACCAATTTTAGAGAACTTAAAAACCAAGATTGTCAAAAAAAACACAGTTTTAAGGGATTCAATGTAATGCATAGTTTGGACAAATGGTTTTTCAGGCCTTTTGTAAAAAACCCATATCTTATATAAAAATTATGTCTTGATTTATTATATTAATATATACTTAATAAAATCCCAAATTAGTATATTCATTGTATATTTTATAAATCAGGTACATATCACAATAGAATTAATTAGGGATACAATGAAATTCATTAAAAATCCATAACATGACCTTAAAATCCATTGATCTTATAATACTGCATGGGATAACCCGATGATGTACATAAGAAAGGGGTGAGATATAATTACCAATAAGGTAATAATAAAATAGAAATATTAAGAAAGGTTGGAATAAACGATAGAAATTAAAATGTGAGAATCTTAATCATATACTTTGACGAATTTCAAAAGATGATATCATCAAGACATCATAGGAATATGGAAACAAAATAAAACATGATATAATAAAAATTAGTAAAGGATAACCGAGTAGACATCATAACATAGTGTGATTAGGCTCTATGATCTTTAACCATACAAGGAATCTCATGAGACAAAAACATTACCAAATGAATTGGAGGGTGATATAATTATGGGACCACCTCTCATAAACATTTTTGTGCATGTAATTATGTTCCATATAGATCCCACAACATAAGAAATTTTTTCATAACTTTTCATCCCCTAATTCAAAAGTTTGGGTTAAATACATGAAAGTGAAAATAAATTAAGGGTAGGTAAAACTATGTGAATACCCTTAATCTTAAATGGGGAAATGTATTCATAAAAGAATTTTTTTTGGAATATAATGAAATAATTTTAGTAGTGAAATTGGAGTACATAAATGTTCATGTAAGGGATTAATGGGAGTGAAAGGTGGTATTTAATTACTTTGAAATAATAATAATATTAAATTTATGGTTAAAAATAATTTTCAAAATGTAAAATTCGAAATCAAAAGTCATAACATAAAGAATTTACTTGAATGAGGAGGAAGATGAAGAGAATAATTTACCTTGAAAGGGGGCTTATAAAAGCATAAGAGTATCTTCTTAAGATATTGAAGACCCCTTGGGAGATATTTAGAGAGAAATATATAGAGTAAATTAATGTTTAATCAGTTTGGGGTGAGGAGGAAATTGAGTATGGGTGGTTATTTATTGAAAAAGAAAAAGAAATTATTTTTTAATTTACAACCATATGTTTTGGACGCTATGTAATTAAAAACCATACCTAAAAACTATCCCATTATTTTTTACCATGTTTTTTTCAAAATAGGATTGGATCCCAATGCTTTATTAGTTTAAGAACTAAAATCATTTAAAATAACAGCATTCATTGTGTGTGTGTGAGTGATGTTAATAAATATTTGTTATTAAAATATTAAATTGTAAAATAAGATTTGGGGGATTCATTATATATTTTTAAAATTAAGGAAATTACTTAAAAAAATTATTTTAAACATTACAAAAAATTAGTCATGGATTTATTATATATAATTTATTACATCAAATTTGGGCCATTATGTTGTCATAATACATTCTTTATATTTATAATGTATTTAATTTTTACCCAAAAATCCAGCTATCTCAAAAAGTGATGAAAAATTCACCATTAACTAATTTTAAATAACTAATTTCATAAATAATATTTATTTTAATAAAATATTTTTTAATATATCTAAATTCCCACTATTAAATAGAAAATCTTATTTATTGAAAAATGATTATTTTTATGGAACGAATGGCTTTTTGACCCTTACAAAAATTATATGGGAGGTCATTAAATTATTTTACCAATTATGTTTATATTAATATTATTTTATTAAAAAAATTATCCCAAATTAATTGTATTTATAAAGAATAGTGTTTATTTTGAAACTGTATATTTCCCTAAAATTCAATTTTGTTTAATTTTAACAAATATCTAATTTTAATACATTAATAAAGTATAAATTAATATTCAAATGGGATAAATAAAATTATTATTTTATTAAAATAAAAAATAAAAGTTCATACTGTTGGGGTATTGATATATAATCCCTTTATTATACCATCATACACCCTAAGGGTAAGGTGGGTACTAATAGTACATTCTTATGGTGGATTAATGAACTCGTTTTGTATAATGATCGCTAAATGCTTGAAATTACCAATTAAACTGGTTTCCTTGAGTTTCAGTTATTGAATCTGTAATTGGTCTTAGTGAAGCAAAAATCTTAATGATTCGATATCTCTTATAATCTCCAAAAAATGGGCTTTATTGGGTACAATTATACTGGTTGGATCCATCTCTTGGTCATTCTTCTTCAAGTAGATTTTTTATAACCCAAAATATATAATCATATTAAAATCCAATATAGAATTAATATTTTTTACAATGGATATTATTTTTAATGGTCTTTTAAATATATAAAATATGTCAATATCTTAGAATAGTCCAAAATATCAAATTAAATATAATGAAATTCTATTCTTTAGCTATATTGATTAATAATGAATATATTCATTTAGAAGGGATAATCATTTATAAAAGATAGGGTCATTAAATTATTCAAAAATTCATAAATATCACCCTAAAAATTTCAATTCATAAACTAAAATAGTTGATGATACTTCTGTATCACATCCTCTTCCGATTCCCATGTGGCCTATTCAAACCAGTACTTCCACCATATTACTCCAACGTGGTGAGTTGTCCTATTTTATATAACTTTGTCTCTATGATCCATGATATTCACTATGTACTCCTCATATAAAATATCATTCTCCAAATTAACAACTCAATATTCAATTAATACGAGGGGTATGGTATTTACTTCATTAAAAGGGATACATGGAACACATAATGTACATGAGATGGGTTAGGTGGACTGCATTTCAATAAGACACAACACTGATAATGAGCCTCAAAGTTAATGATTTGTCTATTAAAAATATTTCTCTTCTTTCCAAACCTCATGGATTTTTTTTATTATGATATAAGAAAGAATATCTTATATTTAACATTAAAAACGTGGCCTCATTAGTGATTGTCTATGTAGATTTTTTGTCTACATTTTAAATATTTTATTTAAAACTGAATATATTGAACCGTCATATATCATATATTAGATATGATTATAGATCATTATCTTCCATTCTATAAATTAAACCCAACATGTTCAATTATGACACATATTCACATAAAGAGCCTCATAAGGATCCATTTAAATTCTATAATAGAAACTATGGTTATATGATAATTCCACCACCTGAAAGAGATAATCCCAATAAACTTATAAATCAATTTGGAATGATCTCAATATATCCTCAAGAGTTTGAATTTTTCTCTCAGAATAACTATCCATAAGAGGGATAAAGAATACTAAAACTCATCTCTATATCTAATACATGTGGAATATTCTATAGAACCTAAAGGTAAACTATGGATGTTCATCAAATACAATGGAGAGTGTTACTCCTTTTATTCTTAATACATATATTATGTATTTCATAGTTATTTTATCAATAAATAAATAATCATTGATAGTAATAAAATGCGCTAACTTTGTAATGTGATCAACCACCAAAAAAATGAATCTATTGTCTTTAGATGTCATGGGGAGTCCTATGATGAAATCCATGGTTATGTTTTACCATTTCCATACTTTTATGGGAAATGGTTTCATCATATAATTATACTTTTTTCATTTATCCTTGACTGTTTGAATACCAATCACGAGGATAAAAATTCTACAATATCAATTTTCTTATTATCCAATTATAATTTTGTCTTTAAATATCTATATATTTTAGTAATTCCTAGATGAATATAGAAATATGATCTATGAAAATAACCTATAAGTTCCTTATTTGGTTTTGGTTTTTATGGGAAACATATCTTGGTTCCAAACCTTATAACTCCATCTTTATTAAAATTAAAATTTAGAATATTGTCCACCTTTATCCACAGCTCCCCTTTATCATTTTTGGACTCCTCGATTCTCTCAGGAATGGATGGTTGAGAAGTTATTATAGGTTGGTAGGTTGACATTCCATTTATTATTCCAAATTCTATTCTTTTCATGTAAAATTACAATATATTCCTTTAAATACTAATTATGGAAAGTGTTGTGGTATTATATTTACTCATTGAAATTTCCACTTTACTTCCCTTCTTAGAATGTTAAGGGATTGAACAATCATACTCCTTGATTAGCTATAACCACCTTCATTGAAGCATATTGATATACTTTTGTGTGAATATATACTTGAGGATCTTATGATCTGTATATATTTCATACATATACCAATAGAGATAATGTTTTCAAATATTCAATTTGATGAACACTACAGCTAATACAAATTCATAAATTAGACTTTCCTGGTCATGTATTATTAATTGGATAGAGAATTAAGCTATTACATTTTCATTTTTTATTTGTATACAAACCAATCCCTATTTGGGCGTATCATAGTAGATCATAGATCCTTCCTCACTGGTTGGAAATTTCAGTATAGGAAAAGTCATTCATCTATTCTATAACTCTTTATGGATAACATTATATTTGTTAGTCTAGACAAACATAACTTCTTTTTGAGTTTTCATGGTAGTGGGTTTGAAAATCAAGAAACGTTTCTCACAAATCGATGTTAATACCCATCTAATCCAATGAATCTATGGATATATATATAAAATATTTGTATAGGACATCCTTTAATTTCATCAATTTTCAAAGGATATATATATATATCCCATTGCTAGTGATAACATGCCCTATGAATGTTACTTACTCTACCAAGAACATACATTTATTGTACTTAGCATATAAATATTTTTTTGACATGTTATTCATCATATTTGTAAAATGTTCTCATGTTCCTCATTGATTTTGGGGTATATAATAATATTATCAAAAAATAAGACCACAAATTTCTCTCGGTAATCCCTAATGATTTAATTTATTACGCCCATGAAGATAACTAGATCTTTAGTGAGTCTAAATGGATCACTATGAAGTCATAGTTCCCATACCTTATTTGAAAATAATATTTGGGGTTATCCTCCTTGTTTACCTTTAGTTGATAATATACTGACCAATGATCCACATTTGAGATGTAATGGGGTCCATGTAACTGATCGAACACGCCAACAATCATTAGTAGTGAGTATGTTTTCTTTATCATGACCTAGTTGAGCTCATAATAACCAATACATGATTTCATTGTAACGCCTTCATTCCTGATTAAAAGGACTGAATCACCCCATGATAGAGAAAAAGGGAATATAAACACTTTATTTAGATTCTATTATATCAACTTATTTTGGTTTGCAAGTTCAAAATTTACAATTCTATATGGAGACATGGATATTGTAAAATATCCCGGTATAAGTATGATTTAGAACTCAGCCTCTCAACAGGGATGAAGATAAGGAAATTATTTTGGAAACCTATCAACATATTCTCATACAATGGGAATCTCATCAAGGATGATCATTTCCTTAATCTTAATCATTTGAGCTAGATATATTTTCTCATAATGAAATAATATCCTCTCCTGATATGATGATTCAAATAAATTTTCATCCTCATCCTTACAATCTTATAGACCCTGTAGGTGATTCAAAATACAAAGGGTGATTTCCTTATCCTGAAAATTTATATTGGTTCTATAAAAGGAAATGAAATCCATACCCAGTAAATAATAAAATTCTACTGAAGGAAGTATCACAGGGTTCTATATTAAATTCACGCAATAAATATTGATAATGGATAAGTTAACTACTTGGAATAAAATAATTTTCTCATTTATTTTTTTCATCTATAACTCAACTACCATGTATTTAGATGGTTTTTGAATAGTTTTAATAAAAATTAATGATATGATAGATTGCATAAAACTAGAATAAAATAGTACTTTTAATATTTTTAATTAAATATCCAATGTACCCATCGGTAGTTAATTCTCTAGATCAACCTCATAAATTGTGATTGAATATACTCACCCTTCTCTCTAGGATTCAATGGTTGTTGTCATCAGTTATATTCGATAACCATTGGGTTAGTATAATGCCTCTCATAGTGTCCTCACTCAATGTAGTTGAAACATTAAATGATAGGCTAAGTATTTAATAGAGTATTACATTCTACTGTCACATTGGAGGGTTTATACCATTAAAATTATCTATCATGGTTCTACTCCTTACGACACCTACGGATTTCATTATTTCCTACTAGAAATTTTGAATATGATTCTTCCTATAAATTTTACAAGTGAGAAGCTATAATTTCTTACCCTCATGATATTTTTACATTTATCCCCTAGAATTAAACTCTATTCTCTACTTCTTATCTCTAGTCTTATTAGACCCTTGATATTATTCAGTATCTATTTGAATTTGAGCGATTATTAGACTATTTATTCATAGATCTCAATGTATCAATTTTTAAATTCTATTCATATATTTGGATTTGACACACTAAGGAATTTTTCAACTTTACATTCACGTTTAAGGAAAAATAAAAAGGTTTATCATAAATGTATTTTGATGGTTTCAGCATACACCCTGATGGATTCATCCTCCGTTTTCATGAGGAAAAGTAACACCCAATCTACTTTAATTAAGATATTTGAAGGACAATATATATTGAGTAAAATTTTTATGAATGCATTAAACTTTATCATTTTTATTTCTTCCATGGTATTTGTATTCTTTAACAATGTACATCATTGATTTTCTTCTCCATTTAAATTATAAATATCTAGCATGACATTCTCTGGTCCAAATCATTTAATGATAGAGAAGATATTTTTAATGAAGATAATCCAATGTTATGTGATTAAGGGATCATAAGAACCACTAAAATTCAGAGTCTTTTATAACATAAAGGCCTTAATTGAAATTCCCCCTTTATTTGGGGATGTGGTTGTTCCATATCATTAGTTTTAATATTCATAATTGAGTAATTTTTTAATAAATTTTTAATTATTTATCATATTGTGTTGGGATTGTCATTTGGGTAGTCATAACATTCCCCGTCTCATTGGTTGTTCACTCAGTTCCATCTATTTAAGGATATTTATTAATGTATTATAAAATTAGGGATGAGAATATTAAAAATATTAAACATATAAAATGGAAATTATAATTTTAAAACGGATAACCTATAAATGATATGTATTCCTTAACCTATAATTTTCTAGGTTTCAATATTAGTTTTCCACAACATATTTCTTGAAATTTAATTTCAAATAATTTTTATTCCCTTCATAATGGTTTTTAAAAAACAAATGATTAAGGAAAGATATCCCATAGGACTGTATGGTGAGGTGTGTAGTCTTAATACTATTTTTCATGTACTGGTTATAGGATTGGTTAATACCCAATGATTACATTCCAATTTATTACCCATGAGGTACATCTTTTCCATATCCAATTTCCTTTATCCAAAAATGGATGTTTGTTCTCAAAAGAAAAATAAATCTACATGTACCAAAACGGGATGTTTTTTCTCGAAAAAGAAGACCTTTATATGATACCATCTAAGATGACACATACTCTTTATAAACCTTAATTCATGATTTTTTATATAATGATAGAAAAAATATTATCCCAGATATCGAGAGGCCTAGTGTATTAAAAAAATTAGGTATGCAACACAATAGAATATAAAAGGGATATAGGGAAATTATTTAGAAAATCTATACCATGCTATTAAACTGTATTGATATTCTAATAATACATGTTATAAACCATGGGTGTACATAAGAAATGGGTGAACTATATATCTTGATAAAGGAAAAATCATAGAATAATATGACATGTTGTAGTAAATGTTATTCATGGGGAATAAAATGGTGTAATTAAAATGTTGATGATCATAATCATTATTTTTTAAGAATGAAGAAATATGATAAGATCATATAATTGTAGGAATTTTTGAAAAAAATAAAACATGACATCATAACCATAAATAAAGGTTCTCTATTGAGACATCATAACACAATGTTCTTAGGCTATCTTCAAATTCACTATACATGGTATCTCATGAGATAAAAATGTTACCCAATGCATTGGAGTGTTATATAATTCTTGTCTCATGCATCATATTCAAATCATGTACATGTCTTTTTGTGCCACATAGACCATTCAACAAAAAAAATTCATCAATTTTAATACCATGATTAAGGAGTTTGGATTTCACACATAGATGTTCCTAATCAATTATGGATAGGACCAAATAAGTGAATACAATTTTAGTGGAAATGGGGATGGGTATTCACAACATAAATGATTGGCACAGAAAATCATAGAAAAATTTCAACAACATATTGGTTTTACATAATCGTTCATGGAAGGGATTATTGAAAGAGAAAAATGGTCTCTCATTACCTAGGAATCATAATGAATGTATATGGATGTGTAAAAATACATGTCAATATGAAAAATTTGAAATCAATAGGCTTGAAACAATGAATATACTTCAATAAAGAGGAAGAGGATGATAATTCCATACCTTGATAGGGTTCTTATAAATGCATAATATGATCTTTTTAAGATCACAAGGATGCATTGGCAAGGATTTATAGATTTATATATAGAGGAAGATAATTTTTAATGGTATTTGGGTCAATAAGATTGTGAGGATGGGTGGGATTTGTATAAAATGAGAGTAATTATAAATTAATTTATAAACTTAGGTTTTGGAATCTTTGGAATAAAATAACCAAAATAATAATCCAGACATTGGTTTTATCCCGTGGTTTCTTCTAAAAAGTCTAGGATTCCAATATTTTATTTGGTTAATAAAAAGACTCATTAAAATAATACCATTAATGATGTGGGAGTGAGTCATGCTAATAATTATTTTATTAATCCATTAAAATATAACATAGGTTTTTGATGAATCATAATAGGTTTGTAAAATTAATTAAATAACCTACAAAACAAATTACTAAACTAAAAGCCTATTTTTTGATGGATTCCTTTTATAGTATTTATTACTTCTCTTTGGGCCATTACGATGTCCTAATACAAACAGTTTATTTATACCATAGTAAATTTTCACACCAAATTTCAACCATCACAGTAAATTATGAAAAATCCACAATTAACTAATTTTTAAATAATAATTTCAATAATGACATTTATTTTACCAAACATATTTTATGAATATATAAATTTCTTATTAAATAAAAATCATTATTTATTAAAAAATACAAGTTTTTATGGGACAAACAACATTCCTAACCATATAAAAATTAAATGGGACTACATAAAAATATATTAGAATTTATATAAAATAAAATATTATTTAATAATACCATTTTATGAAATTTACATTTATTACAAATATCATGAATTTATTATAAATATTTTTTTAATTAAAACTCTATATTTTTCTAGAATTAAATTTTTGTTACCTTGAATCAAAATATAATTTTTATCAAACTCATTCTATAATCATGTTTTATGTAACCATTAAAATGGATCAATATAATAATAATTTTATTGAAATATTATATACAGATTCATACTAATAGTGTTTAGATACATAATCCCTCAGTACTCCATAATATTCCCTAAGTGTAAGGTATATAATGGTAGGACGTTTTTAGGGTGGTTTGATGAACACGGTTTGGTTAGTGATATAAATAATCTTGAAAATCTCCCATAACTGGTTTCATTCGAGTTCAGTTATTGATTCTATTCTTGGAATTTGTAAAGATAAAAGCATTCTGATTCCACCCCCTTAAAAGATTTGAAAAATGTTCTTCATAATGTATGATTCTACTCGTTGAGTCCATCACTTCTTCTTTATCTATCAATATGATTTTATTATAACCCTTTAGATATACTATTCTGAATGGTCACTGTAGAATAAATTTTTCCAATGGTTATTATTCTTAAAATTATTTTAATATTCACTTACCATATTGGCCTGATTTTATAATGGTCTAAAATAACAAATTAAATATAGTGCATGTGTTTTATATGACTGAATTACATAATATGGAAAATATTAATTAATAAGGGAATTTAATTTACAAAATTTTGTATCATTACAATTTTACAACCATGTGACATCCTATGAGAATCTTATAAATCCATCTACAGGGGATCCACATGGTTTTATGGACTATGTATGAAAAAAGTATTGGCCTTGTTATATCTTCAATTTATCTTAAAATGAGAAGGGAAAACCGAAAATTATCTATAATGATTATCGAGTATTGAAATATCATACCCTCATATAAAAATAAATTTACTAGTCAATAAAAATATCAAAATATAAGTCATAAACCGGAATACCCATGGTAACTTGTGGTTTTGAATTAGATGGTGATCACAAGGATCGCCCCATGCCTTCCTCATAAGGTCTGATGTCCCAATCTACAAACTACCGTGACATACCCTAATTAAAATATTTAATATTAAAGAACCTATAGGACCTTAACAAGATCCTAGGATATAATAGAATTTTGTAATTAATTGACTTGGGTTGACCTGACACGTCACCTGAATTGACTCATCACAAGTCATGAAGGGTGTTCTTGATCCCCACATGATGGAAAATACTGCATGAGCATCAAGTATCACACATGTAATAAATTTTAACCTTTATTTATAGTTGACACATGATATATATTTTTTCCCCAAAAATCCATCATAAACCATATATTGTTTAGAAGTCCATGGAAGAATAAATACACACAACATAAATAGAAAAAAAAACCAAGATTCATAATCATTAATAATGATTCAACCAATATGTATCAATATACAGAAATCATCTAAGAATAAGCATACAGTTAGAAGAAAAAAAAATAAAATGGTTAAAATTAAAAAAGGAAGGCCATACTAGCCAACACATCAACATACCCAAATAATGAGAGAACTCAAACAAAAATACCATGTACCTCAATGAAACCCATGGTTTCCGTCCACCTAAAAACTCACCATCAATGGGCCAAAATAATAAATAACTAAGTTAAAATGGAAGAAAAACCCTATATAAAAATGAGAGTTTCATATACACATATAGGTGTGTATGTAGTGTGTGAGATACCAAGATCATTACGATCATTACAAGGAGTCTATTTAATTCTAGTAATTAAATGTGACATGAATGATATTTTTTAATATAATAAATAAAATAATATTTTTACCATTTTATATCCAATAATGAAAATAATAAAAAAATCCTTATTTTAAAAATCTAATATTTTTTTAAATTTTGAATACAACCTGATTAAAATCAAAAAGAACAAAAACAAAATCATATTTTCTTTCTAGAAATTCATAAATAATTTCCTTTTAATTCCATTATAAAACGATTTTTTGAAAAAAAAACATTTTCATTTGTTTAAAACATCTTTTAAAACAATCCTTTAAATCCTTTTCAGGTGTATACCTACCCATGGATCAATAATCAAAGGAAATTAAATAAATAAATAAGAGGTTTTCCATGTCATGAAAACAACAGGGTATACTAAAAATAAAATCCCCTATATAGTACCACTTATAAATTCACTTCATGGTCTAAAAAACTATGTATTCCAGTAATATAACCAAGAACTAGAAATATAGACCATAGGAAAACACTAAAGAATATGTATGTCAACGTAGTCTCACTGAACTAGCCAATCCTTATAATCGTTTTAGTAACTCAATGCTTCCATGTGTACATAATATACCCTCATAGCACACTTCATCTATGTGAAATGACCCCATAGAAACAGAATAAAATACACAAGGGGTTTTCACTCAACAAGGTCTCTGATTAGTTACCTATCATTCCCATGATCAAACTATCTTAGAGGTGAGAATGAAATCCAGATAATTACCATGATAAAGCAAAATAAATCTCAGACATCAACACTAGTAACCTTTCATAGAATAAACCCTTTCACATCATTCACATATCACCAAACAATAATAAAAACCCACATAGGGTGAAATAAACATAGGAAAAATAAAATAGGGTATCACGGGATGTTAACCACTTATAATGTGTTAGAAAAGACTTCATGTCACAACTAACATTGCATACCAAGTCATTTCCTTTTTATCAAAATTTAATACATTCAAAATGATTCTTATAACTCAAGACATACTATTTCGTTCAAAAAAATATTTCTTTAAAAACCTGAAAATTTCAATTGAAAACATAAAACAAGGATCAAGGACTACTTTTTCTATAAAAACCATTTAAATAATCCCATTGGAAAATTTTATAAAAACATATCTCATTTAAAATATTCATTTAAAAAAATTTATATAAGTCCATAGGAAAATCCCTTTTATGTCATGCCACAATTTCAAAGAAACAATTTATATTTACATATCATAAATAAAAATATTACATGATTTAAAAAATTAATTTCTAACACCCAATCAACGATGAAATGCATAATAAAGTAATTAAATAGACACAAATACATCAAAATTATTTGTATAATGTCTCAAAACATCACCTTCCATGGTGAATTCCCAAACAAGACACAAATCAACCTCTACATGCCCTAAATGACAAAAACCTCAATATCAGAAAACCCAAACGCCTAATCCAAACTATAAATAAATTAGGGTTCCAATGGATAAGTAATATAGAAGGGGAAATGGAAGAAGGAAGAGTAGAGAAGAAGAAAAGAGAGAAATAAGAGTAATTACCTTTAAAATTACATAAAATCCATGTGAAACCATGAAATGAATGATCATAAATTTTAAGCACCCATTGATATCCTTACATTCATCTAAATGGGTGAGGTAATAGGAGAGAATAAAAGTGGTTAAAACTTGAAATTAAAATATGTAAATTCATCTTTAAAAGATATATTGATTTTCCCACATAGCTTGTCCATGCATTTTTATAAACCATACAGATGAATATTTCTAATTTATTACACGACACAAGGTTAACTAACATGATTTATACAAATTCTGCACAAATTATGTGCAACCACACTCATGAATAGTCACACATAAAGTTAATATGTGTTTATTCCCCTAGGAATCACATTAATTATGTATTACACATGTATATTAATCATGAATGCTTATAATTAATGGTCCCATTTACTTAAGGGTACCAAAAAAGATAAGACTAAACTTTGATCACAAAACCTTGTAGAGAATATTTCTATTTGGATGGGTCATTTTCATGGTTTGGAAAACCATTAAGTGACCATTATTAATCAATGTACATAATAAAAGTTCCATCAAATTTTAAAATTAAATCCCGAAACATAAAAAAATTATTTACCCTAACATTTCATTAAATAAATAACACAATAGGTTTTTAAAATATCATCAACACAATGTTATTTACCCCTAAAAATACTATAGTAAAAATTATATTTGGAATGAATCCTATACCAAAAGTGGTGAAAATAACTTATCATGGTCCAACAAATCAAGATGATCCAACCTAAATCCTCAAATAATGGAATTAAATTACATAAGATGAACCAACAAACCTCAGACATTGATCAAACCATAACCATTAAAATATCACCACCAAGAGGACATAGACCAATCCTCACCTCAAACAACATATAATTCTTTTAAAGTGGTGAATTGAAAGGAATCATTATTATAGGAATTATGTCACCAAAAAAGAAGCCCCATCCATTAACCATAGTTGACTAACAAAAGAAAAATTTTCAAAATACAATAGATATAACAACCATAAAATCATCCAAAAAACCCCCAAACGATCTCATTAAACAAAAAGTGATTCATCAAATTCTTTCCCTTCCAAAACAAGCAAATAAACACTCAAAACCATTCCACAGTAAGAAAAAACATGGGAACTAACCAGAGGCCATCACTCTATATAGGTAAACTTGAAACTCAACCACGAGATATTATCTCATGTTGAACACAAAAAAATTCATCCTCAGGTGCTCAAAAAAAGGAAACATCATTCATAATTACTTGAGCATGGTCACAACTGCCATTGATAATCAACCCATCCAAAATCATCCTCAAACTTCCAAAAACTTGAACAAAAAGGAATAACCCCAAAAATGGCTAGCATTTAAAACAAATTCATCCCATGAAATAGAATTTAATTCATTCAAAATGAATAAACATAAATATTAATCATCCCATAAAACATTTATGAATAACCCAAAATAAAACACCCTATAATAATCTTAAAAATCCCTAGCCAAATTCTAGTCCACTTTAGGAACCCAAAACTTATGAAAATCTAAAATCATTAAAGTTGAACCAATGATCATAAAAAATAAATGATCTAAGAGTATATAAATTTCCAAACCTACCACTCCCTAAATATCCTAGGTAGATTCTAGAACAAAATAAAGTCCTTTTGGGGGATAAAAAGGTCTTACTGAGAGAATCAATTTTAGATCCAAGCCATCTAATTTATTTATATACCATTCTAGGAGGAATATTTGAAATATCACTAAAAATTAATTTATTTAAGTCTTGTACCAACTTTTACAAGATATCGTCCCCATTAAAACCCAATTGAAAACCCAAAAAATAGAATTTTATCAAATTCAAACACAAGATTAACTCATCATAAAAAATTGTTTTCATTAAAATCAATCATTTCCTACACGAGTAAAAATTTTATTTTTCCAATTCATACACTTAAAAAATAGATCACACTTATTTTAAAATAATAAAATCTTAGAAACAGTTTATTTTATTTAAATATTATATAACATTATTACTAGTCAAAAAAAATTTTAAAAATAAATTTTCACTTTATTACAAATTGAAATCATATATAAATTTAAGATAATAATTTAAGTATATTTACATAATTTTCCACATAAATTTCAAAACATTTTCCCGGGATACCATGACAAAATCAAGAATAAAATTAAATTTCACATGTAAAAGATGGTAATCATTACAAAAATACATAGAGGAAAACTATTTTTGTATCCAAATTCATTGTACAATTTCCCTTTTCACCCAAATGGTTCAAAAAAACCTTAAAAATTATATGGAATAAAATACATCATACCAAACCCTGAATGAATTTTATTCTAAGAGACTCAAAAACAATATAAATTCTAAAATTAATTCATCTCTAATATGTGGTAACCAATTTTCTATTAATCCAAAACCAAGAAGGATCAAAAAAAATAAAGGTAGATGTGTTGCATAATTTTGGACAATTTGGATGCATGGTTTTTTCATGACTTATTACTTCGATCATTGATTTTTTATTACTAATAGGTCAAATTAGTTATTTATAAGCATAATTAGAACTATTTTTGCAGGGATTTATGGTGAATTAATGTTAAAGAAACATATGAGTGTTTATGTGAGTAAGGAAGATAGAAATTACACTCATAAAAATAGCTACAAAATAGAGAGGTAGTGTTGAATGAATAATATGTTATTGGTGATGATGTTGTGTGTATGAAAGTAAGGGGTAAATATAGAAAAAGTTAATCAAAAATAATATAAGAATAATAAGATGATAGATTAGGGAATTTTGATTAGATGGTTTTATATGGTTTTTTAATTATTCATGAATTAAAATCAGTATAACTGAATTTAATGGAGATAACCAAACTCTGTCAGCTGATTAACCTATGAGTGATTGATTCCTATGGTTTTATCTTTGGTTAATTTATTCATTCACTAGTTATGACCATTTTATCACCAAAATTTTTTTGTCTATTTTTGTTTGGAACACTCATGAGCCATTTAATTTCTAGAAGAATGTAAGAAAAATAAGTAGTTAAATAAATTTTTTATCGATACAAGTCATCATATAAAATTTTGTTTTTCATTGAAGATAAATAGCTTTTGAAATTGAATATTGGAAGAATTGAGAAGAAAAAATTGAACATGAATAATTAAATTGATTTAGAACACAATATTATTCCCCTAAAAAATTCTATCCAATGATCTAGTTTAATCAAAAAAGTGTTAAGAATTTCAGTACAATATGATCCATTAAAATAACAGGAAAAATAAAAAGAGAGAAAGAAATGTTATTTTTTTGAGAAAATCTCATCCTTATCATAGCTCACACAAGTATGTTCTTCTATTATTCCACAATTAGTTATCTCCCTAATTACTTTTGAATATTATATCTCCCCTAATCATCTAATAATTTCACTATTAATAATAATCCTACAAATTTGTACCTTGAGATCTTGTTCACATCTTCGAAACAAATATCTCTGACTTCCATGTGGAACAATCAGTATAAACTATATCCCTTGTCAATGACCTAATCTGAGGCCTCCAAATAGAATTTACATCCCTATTACATGTATGAATACTCTATAATATCTCTCATTTGATACCCCCATGAATATCTACTAACATAATGTGCTCCCCTTCATGTTTCCATGTCACCCAAATAGTAACAACATCCACTAAAATCATTGTCTCAAAATTATAACCTTCTATATAATCCTCCATACATCTCTTCAACAATTCAAAATTTAAAAATTATTTGATATCACTAGTTTTCTTGTTCAATTATCCAGTCACGAGCTCTTAAAAAACATGAAAATTATAGATCAGATCACATAGGATGGAGTTTCAGGATTAAACAGACTAGTTTATTGGGTATTAAATATTGGGCTTATTTTTTGTCTTGGGACTTGTTGATGGAAATTATTTTAGAAAATATTTATCAGATCAATATTGTGGTAACGCACAAAAAAATGTTCAAATGATCATCCAATCCTTTAGATGGTACATGATAATATTCAAATGACTATCCAAATTCCCACTAATATTTAAAATAATTATAAATAAACATCGGTTTCTCACAACCACAACCTATGATAATTTAAAGGACAATCACATAATAAAAATGGTCTAAAATTTTAACTCCTTTTTATGCCCATCCTCTAGGATTTATCCAATGTATTAATTCATCCTCAACTTATTATACATAGGTGGGGTTAAAATATATTCCATGATCACAATTAAAATTTAGACAAGCGTGAAATTTCTCAATCCCATCCATTATGACTTGTATTATATCATCATCATCATGAGACTCTATCACTCATCACACATAATGCATGATATAATTGTTTAATTATTAAAAGAGATCGAGCCCTAGGTATAGCTCCTATAAATAAATGATTCACTTACATAAATCCAATATAGAGGCTTCTTAGAGCACCATGTGTGCATCTTCACACATCGACACAGCTGCTTTAGTGGGATCTTGATTATCCATATTCTTCATCGATTCATTTCTACACTTGTAATAAATCAAAAACAAATTCCCCAATCTTCAATAAAAAACCATAGTCAAATTATATCATAACTAGTATTAGTATTAGCTTTATGTTTCTTCTCCACCAATCACATGATCCCTTTGGAAGTGTGACTATATTAATTCAACTAAAACCAGATATAATAAAGTGTTTTTAATCTTCCAAAATCACCAACTAAAGATCTAAATCTACTTATAATTTTCAAACTATGTCCACCAATCATCAATACTGTTTCCTAAACCTCTGTCCACCTATCATATTAAATCATGGATCATCACCATTAATTTTATTACTCTGTTATATCAATATTTTTGTAGCCTCAAATGATTCAGTAATCATTATCATCATCCAACTTCAATTAATGATCTCAGCCTTATGTTACTCATCTTTATGTAGTGGATCTTAATTCAGTGTCTTCACTCGCAATATTCACTAAGCTTCAATTGGGTTCATGTTACCATATCTATCCTTTAAGTAGTCATCATAAATGTTTTAATTGGTGAATGTTATATAATTATTTTTTTAATTTCCTATTTTTTTTTATTCATCTTCTTATTCAATAAAATATCAACTTAACATCTCTTTCATGATCAATTCAAATACTATATTCAATTTATTTACCAATTCGGGTTTTGTATGGTGATCCTCTTCTACTGCGGGTTCACTTATTGGGAACAAAATTTTATATCTCCCCTATGTGGTCAATCATTTTTCATTTGAGGATAGTTGAAGGGGTTTTATATTAAACATGTAGTTGACCACACTAACCCTCCACGGTATATTAGGGAGTGTTCTGGATCTTCATTTTTTGTAGCATGATGGGGTGCATCCACTTCGTCCTTAGGTGTGTTCGATTCCAGATGAAGTCATGATAACTTGGATGATTCCATTATTGTAGGTTGATAAGAGAGGCATAGTTTATCCAAGAGATTTCCAATTTTTTTCCACATGGCGTGTTGAAGTAGGGTTTTCAACAACTCCCATACTTTTCCGAATTTACAACTGAGATCGATTAGAAATTTGATCATGTGGTTGACTGGTATTTACTAGTTTTGGTATCCTTATTTTACTAATTTTCTAACATGAGATGACTCTATTTTCGATTCATAGATTATTCTTTCCAAGATTTCATCACATGATGTGGGCCCCTTTTCACATAGCAATCATCATTCAGTGAAAATGATCTATTTCAATACAAAATACAAATAAAGAATAAAAAAATCAATTAATTACCATATAATATGAATTCCACAACTATTGTTTATTATGAAATATGGAATTATGAAAGAATCATTTCAAAATTCAGAACCTCATAAAATTCACTTGATAAACATATTTTCATTTAATATTCCCCACAAAATTACAACAATGATTTTCCTTTAAAATATGTCGAAAATTAAACTCAAGAATAATTCTTCTCATGAACACCAAGAACACAAAATTAGAAATAATGTTCAATTAATAAAATATTCAACTCAAATTACCCAGAATTCTATATTTTACCATTATCAATAAAAATTATCAATCAAAACTTAAATAAAAACATTAAATAGATGATAAAAAATATATTAAATAAACACCCCATAAAATTATCCAATAAATAAATAATTGATTGTCCTAAAACAATAAATGATTTTTGTCTATACATAGAAAAAAATATTTCATTGTTAAGATTAAAATTAATTAGGTTGAAACATTTATTAATAAAGAACATGATTTTTAGGTGGGAGTAGATTTTCATGAAATATTCTGACTAAGTACTATATATATTCAATTACACACCATAAGTTGATAATGAAAAGTCTTATTAATCCTTGAAAATTTCATGAGTCCTATATGAAATCATACACTACAGTACTTCAATTCCAATTCATGATCTAGTTCTATAAGTGTAGACAAGTTAAATTTATTTGGAATTTAATCCTTAATAAGAGGAACCTTGAATTTTCACTCTCTCATTGGTTCTAAAAATCAAAGATCCCTTTTTCAATTCACTTAATCAACTATAATGATTATATTATAAGTCAATTTCTTGATTATTCATTTTCGGTTCAATATTCTACGCACCTTAATGAAATAATTTTGGACAATTAGGCACCTTATTGTTTTTTTGAATCCACAAATGCCCAAAGTACTTATTGAATGTATATGTGGATTTTTGTTGTCTTTTTGATTATCTAATATCTCTTAGTATCATTATGATATCCCAATTTCCCATTTTACTCTAGATTCAATAGGCTTATATGACCATATATTGTGTTTTATCCCTTTGGTGTTATATTTTATAAGGGTTTAGTTCCCTATGTTCAAGATCAATGATTTAGTTTCCTCATATACTAAAAACTACTCTACATGGATCTATACTAAAACACACCCTTTAGATAACCACCCTCCTCTTTATTAAACACATGAACATGATTTATTACATAAAACATGCACTTAAGAAAACTCTTAGGATCGATAGGTATAATGCCTTGGTAAATTTGGCACATTACATAACAACTTAAAACATAAAATACAACATCATTACAAATAACATCACTTACATGACCACTACATTCCCTCGTACTTTTCATTGCATGGGATAACCTGAGGACATGCATAAGAAATGGGTGATCTATAAAGACCAACAAGGGAGTAAAAAAGGCATAACATGAAGAATATAGTACGTGTTAAGAAATAGGAATAACAATATACCATAAGATAAACATGAACATAAAGGCATGATATAGCAAAGGTTATCATAACATGGAAATGTGGAAACAACATTTAACATGATATTAGCATGATCCAAGTCTCATTGCACATTGATCATTAGTAAACCCTAATTTCAATAAAATTAGCATGAGTAAAGCAGCATTTCACTTGACGTATCATGATACTAATCTTTATCCAATGGATTGAGCGCAATCAGGGCACACATCACGACCCGTCCGCAGGGGCCCATGCCGTGACTACACCATGTCTGTCATGCATATTCCAAGGATTGGAGACTATCCCAAAAAAGGAGTATCCCTATATCAGGAAGGAATTACCTTTAAACCAATACAAACACATGATACAAGTACACAATAAGAAGCAACTACGAAGCAAACTACTATAGTAAAAAGGGTACTAAAATTAAGGGGTCAAGAATACATGCCTAACTGAAAATTAAAAGTAAAACTGAAAAGGGAAAAAATCCTAGCCTGTCCACTGGGGATCCTACCTAAAGGGTAGGTATAGATCGTCTCTATAACACTCTACGTTAGCCCGTCTCCTCCGCGTACCACCTGGTCCAGGCTCCCTCAAGCCACAACCCAACTGCTCGTCGTCTGCACAAGACACAACAAGGTGAGGGCGAAGACCATTCAGGGGTGACTATAACAATACTCAGTATGGACCCTGAGACCCCCAAAGGTCTCACATAATTCTAAAAAGGAAAACCACAAGTCATGATCTCATCACAAATTAAAAATCAATATACACAGATCAAACCATGTTTATGCGAAGTATCGATGTAAAAATGATTAGTCGTGAAGGTGGATCATCTTATTATGTCAAGAGGCATTGATGATGAACATAGGAGTCTGAACCACAAATAATAGATAGGTACTAATACCCACAATGACCCACATGGGATCATACCCACACATGATTGGTATGTCACTGATCTATGATGGGCCGCTCTAAGTATGGTCCTCATCAGGTCGCACACCGCTTATCTACACAGGGTAGGTAGAATACACATCCACAGAGGGTCGCTAGAATTATAATCCACACAAGGTCTCTAGGTGTTGATCCACAGAGGTTTTCAAGGTGCTGATCCACACATGATCTCTAGGTGCTGACCCACACCGGATCACTCGGTACTAACCTTCGTATGATCTTTCTCCAACCTCCATCTCACTTCCAGCCACTGGATTCCTGCTCTTAGCATGCTTGATCCTGTGAGAGCTGCTCCTCAATCCATCAGTCTTTTTTCAACTAGTATGAAGTCCCACGATGATGTATAACAATGATATGTCATGTCATAACGGTCCCAACACAAAATACGGTGCGCCAACAGGACGCTCGGTCGATATGTTATTGGAATTTTAGTGTCGAGGGCCCGGTTGGATTTAGAGTCGATCCAACCAAGCCATACTCCAACATTCTCTAAAACAATCGTGGAGTCTTTATAAAGGACCGCTCTATTACTACGGTCCTTATGCCATAGACAACATGTTAATTGGAAACACAGCCATTTAGTTACATCCCTTTCCATCAAATGGGGGGGTGATCACACCTCGGTCCGGACCGACTTGGTCATGCTCTCCAGAATATTCCAAACGAATTGCTTCCCTAATGGGCTCCCAACACCATTTATGGTGTGTCGAATGGACACCCGGTTCATTTGGTATGGGTGTTCTTTTTTCGAGATGGGTTTGGCCTGGGCTCGGTCCGAGTCGGTCAGATCGGACCGATTAAAAGGGTCCTGGGGACTACTGGACCCCGCCAGGGTCCGGCCTTTTAAGGGTTGGCTCGATTCACTTGGTATGACCTAGTGTGGTCAGCCTGGTTTGGTTCATGGGACCGGGCCATGGTTGGCCCGACCCGTTAGGTGGGGTCAACCCACCCGCGCTAGCCAGCCGGCCCTAAAGGCCGCGGGTCCAGCCTGCTTGGCCCTCTCGTGCCGGCTCAGTCCGCCCGAAGGTGGACCGTTGCGCCCTGTTGGCCCCTCTCTTGTGGGGTCATTCTTCAGCCTGTTGGGTGCTACCCTACTACATTTAACAGTCTTATATTTGGCCGACCGGGTTTCTCCATGCGGCATGGCATGAGTCATGCCTCACTCTCCGGCCGCGGCTGGTTGGCCTTGATAGCTTCCATCGGTAGTGCCAACAGGCACATCCATGGTCCCACTCTAATGGCTTAGGCTGGCCACCCTTGGCTGCCGCATCGCATCATCGTGCGTCATATTCCACCGCATGTGGCTGGTTTTCGCGTGTCTCCTTCGGCCACCGTCAGCCGCCGCCAGCATGCCACGCCATCTGTTTCTTTTGCGGGTCATCGGACATGCAATGCCGCCACCATCAGAGTGTGACCCACTATTTTGTGTTGTCTTCGAATTGTAAATTGTTTCCCAAGGTTCACATGAAGAATGAAGTGGCAGAGGGTCTTGACCTTTTATGTTTGGACTACATTGTCCGCATTACATGATAAAAAGTGGGGGAGAAATTTGATACATCAAAGGCAACTTCAAAATTAACCTCCTACCTGGAAGAGATGTTTGCGGATGTCGATCGATGGATCTCCTTCGTCTTCGTCATCAGTTTGTGATTCGGTGGCGCTCGTCACCACTCCCTAAAAATGTTCTCGTCCTCCAAGTGGTTGGCATCACGGTACTTTGCTAGAGCATCATCTCTTGGGGAAGTCGTTCCAACACTTTACCCTTAGATCTATATAAATTGTAGAGGGGGGTGATTAACGAATGTGGAATTAATGGGATTTATTTAATTATAGAAACTTCTTAATTCTGATGGTGCAGATACAAGAATAAAGGGGTGTCAAGCAATTTAATGGCTTTTTTGTTAATGGTATTTCCAATGCCACTCATTCCATTAGAGTAAAAGAAGAAAAATAAATTTTTTATTTTATTATTCTCTAAAATTTCCAGAAACTAACATCTTCTCTTGAAAAACTGCAGTCTATGTGAAGACCCCCTTAAGAGATCCTAGTGTTGCAGATTCTATTGTGCTCTCAGATTTTGGATCTGAGTAACGATTCAAAAGAAAGAAAATGTCACATGCGGCATTACTGAACATACCTAAAAATGTTCATAATTTCATCCTGGGCAAACCAGGCCTCAGAATCACCCACCATCAATTTTTTAGGACTAGTAATAATTTCATATAATTTAAAAAAATTTCATGTAAAATCCCTGTCTTTTCATTCTCCTCTCCTTGAGGATTTTCATTCTCGAGAGCCACAATATATAATAAGGAATCAAATTACGGTACTGAGCATGAATCTGAGCCTCCCACTCCAATGTTCTCTCCTATAGTTCCCTGCACTGCCAGTGAATGTGCACCATAGGTATCGATAATCCAAGAAGGAACTGCTCCTGTCGATCCTCAATCTCCACTGGAACCTCTGTAATAGTTTCCCATCATCATTGTCCATCTCTCCATAGTCAATAATGTGCAATGGATCATGCACGTACTTGTTCAGATACGACACGAGGAAACCGTTATGCACCCGATGCATATGTGGGGGAAGATCTAGGTGATACGCCACCTCACCAACTCTGCTCAAAACATGAAATTGTCCGATGAACCTGTTAGATAGCCTTCCACCCTGGCCAAATATTCATAAACCACAATGAGGTGAGACCCATAGGAAGACATGGTCTGCCTCTTAAAACTCCAATGGTATCTATCTTATGTCATTATAAGGATCCTCTATTCTATGTGTAGTCTTCATCCACCCGTGGATGATCTTCACCTTCTCAGTCGTTGCCCGTACCAACTCTAACCCATATGTGCTGACTCCACCCAGTCTCTCTAGCATAGAGGTTATATGCATGGTTCACCGTACAAGGCCTCAAATGATGCCATAACGATGGTGGAGTGATAGCTACTGTTGTTTGTGAAATCCACCAAGGGCCAGTGATCCTCCCAACTATGGCCAAAATCTAGGATGGTAGAACTATGCATGTCCACCAGTGTCTGAATGGTATGCTCTATCTGAACATATGTCTGTGGATGAAAGGAAGTGCTCAAACGTAGCTGAGTCCCGAAGGCCTCTTTTATTCCCTTCAACAACCAGGATGTAAAACATGTGTCATGATAAGAGATGATTTTCTAGGGCACCCCATGAAGTCGTATAATCTCATTTACAATGAGGCGTCCCAAGCGCTCTACTGATCCCAGCATCCAGATGGGTAGGAAGTGGGCCGACCTGGTGAGTTGGTGAACAATCAACCAGATGGAATCATGCCCTCTGGATGTACGTGGTTGTCCTATCACAAATTCCATTGATATTCCATCCCACTAACACTCATGTACCTTTATTGGATGCACTAATAATACTAGAACATGATTCTTAGACATCACTTGCCGACAAACGAGGAATCTTGAAACAAACTTTTCCACTTCTTTATTCATCCATAAACACTAGTGCTGACGTTAGAGGTCCTGGTACATCTTTTTTCACACTAGTATATTCCTCCATAGAGGACGTATGGAACTCCATAAATAACTCCTCTTGTAGTGCCACTAGAACCATGGTGTATCCTCTGAAGAGGATGACATGGTCCCCACATTTTAAAAAACCATCATGTGCATGTCTTGAGGATATCTGAACATGTTGAGACTCACAATCAATGTCTCCAAGCTATATCTTCCAAACTCGCTGATGATGTGGGGGAGTGACATTCATAGACTGAAGGTATTCGACTCCATCTCTATCCACCAAGGAATCTGCAACCCGGCTAGCTGCTTTGTCGACTCACTCAGCAACTGTAGATCAGACCTCTTGCTGAGTGAATCTGCTACCATGTTCCCCTTTCCAGGATTATAGATTATCTGAAAGTAAAAGTCCTGGAGGAAATCTAACCATCATCATGTTTGATGGTTCACATCCTTCTGTGAGAAGATATACCTGAGACTCTTGTGATAAGAGTATACTATTAAACGATCTCCCATAAAGTAGTTCCACAACATCTTCAATGAAAATAACATTGCTGCTAACTCCAAGTCATGGGTATCATAGTTCATCTCGTGAGATCTCAACAATCATGAACCATGAGTGATCACTACTCACTCCTGCATTAGGACACATCCAACTATGGTCCCTAACACGTCATTTTAGACTACACACCCAACACCCTCTTCTGGTAGTCTCAAGATGGAGGCACTCATCAGTCTCTACCTCAGCTACTGAAAACTCTATTGGAATCTCTCCATCCACACAAAGGGTTGTCCCTTCTTCGCCCATGATAAAAAGGGTTCCCCAACTCTAGAAAATTTATGTATGAATATCTGCAAGTACCCAGCCATCCCAAAGAATCTTCACACCTTGGTCACTCCCATGGGTGGATCCCAAGAAAGCACAGCCTCTATCATTGCTGGATCCACTACAACTCTAGCCTCCAAGATAATGTGTCCCAGAAAGTGGACCTCCTGTATCCAGAACTGGCACATTGATAGTTTACCATAAAGTTGTTCCTCTCAGAGTGTATCCAGTTCAATCTATAGATGATAGTCATTCTCCTCCTCTATCACCGATTACACCAAGATGTTTTCGATGAATCCCACCACAATGAGATCAAGGTATGGATGGAATATCATGTTCATGAGTCCCATGAACTATACATGGGTGTTGGTCATGCCGAATGGAAGATCCAATAACTCATTGTGGTCATACTGACATCTTTAGGTCATCTTCTGAACGTCCTCATCTCATACCCTGAGATGATGGTAGCCTGATCTGACGTATATCTTCAAAAACCAACGAGCTCCCTCTAGCTGATCAAAAAGATCATCAATCCTTTGAAGTGGATATTTTTTTTTCATGGCCAGCAGGATCAGGAACCGATAATCCACATAGAGCCTCAAACTCCCACCTGCCTTCTTGGAGAACAAAATTGGAGTTTCATATGGAGGGACACATGGCCTTATGAACCCCATCCTCTTCAAGTCCTCCAGTTGTACCCATAACTCACTAAGCTCAAAGAGATCCATCCGATATGTTGGTGTAGATATAGGTGCCTTCTCAGGGTATAGGTCGATGTATAAGTACACCTCTCTGTGAGAAGGTAGTCCCAGATCATCATCGGGGAAGACGTCGACATACTCATCCACCACTACAGGATAGATCAGACTCTCAACCTCAACTGTTCCGAGGGTAAGGTTAGCCAACTGATGTGTGATCAGCTGCACCCTCCACCAGGAAAGTCTATCCTGTGCTAAAAAGGTTCCCTTCTGACTGGTGAAGGAAAACATGTTCCCTCCCTCATTGAAACACTGAACAATGCATCTAATATAGTCAATATGAACATGAACTATGGATAACCATTCCATAACCATGATGAGGTCATAAGGTCTCGATGTCACTACTAGAATAACCCAGGTGAAGCTTTCAACTCCTAGGGTAATCTCACACTTCTGGAAGAAGTATTTAATCATTCAATATTATCCTATAAAAGTCTCTAATCATAAATATTGAGCCTATGGCTCCATCCGAATCTCCAAGCTCCGAACATGTGTCATGGAAATGAAAGAGTTACTGGAACCTGTGTATATAAGTACTACAACAAGGCTGGAATAAACACAGATCGTACCTATAATCATCTTCGAAGCACCATGGGTGTAGGCTTATTCTTCATGTAGTTGCGCATGACCCTATCCACCTACTCATTGTGGTCGGGGTGGACCACCTAGTGGTGGTGGTAGTAGAATATAAAATCACTTCCCACCGTCTATTGCATGGCCTACTCCTCTGCCATGTCTGCTACCCTACAGACCTCCTTGCTCAAATCTCTGCCTCTGCCTCGGTGGTCCCTCGACCATCTATTGAACATCGTTATAGAGGGTTGGGCATTCACGATCCATGTGGCCTTGCCAGCTGCAAGTGAAGCACACCCTGCCTCCCAGCTGACCTTTTAATCCTTGCAAGCTCCAGACCTCTGACCATGAATCACGAGGTCATCTACCAGAAGGTCTTATTCACATTGACCTCTGTGTCATCTACCTATTTGTAGTTGTAGATGAATCTGCTACAAGTCGGTCATTGGTGGGTCTCCCCATTGGTTTTTTCTCAGAAAGAAATATCTCCAACAAGAGTGCTATCTCTAGCACTAATGTAAGGGTTGGGATGCAAAGAGATACCATAGATGCTCTAATATCCTATCAGATTGCCAAAGGTTTGGGACATGAATAAAGTGTCTCGCACTAAGTCGGTAGAGTAGCGTGAGAGGTCAGTGAACCACGCAGTGTACTATTCCATAGTCAGGTTTCTCTACAATAACTATAGGAGCTTCTCAATATGAATAGAGTGTAGTGTCACTGGTAAGATCTCTACCCTGAAGTGGCCTTTGAAATATTCCCAGGTGAGAGTTGACTCATCGTACATCTAGAGCATCAGGCTCCAACAACTCCCTACTGTGCCCTGGTTAATACTAGCAGCTATGATCACCATCAGGTCGGCTGGTGTCCCAACCAGGAGAAAATATCTGGCCACAACCTCCATCCAATCCTCTTCCACTTATGGAGCTATCTCTCCTCAAAACCTTATAGGCCTCTGCCATTGAAACAAGTGCAACACGCTCAATCGGTGTGCAACGTCTGCTGTCAGGGCTGGTGTAAACAGTTTCCAAATGGGCAGTGGTGATGCTGGTACACCCCCTGAAGGTGCTAACACCATAAGAGGGACCTTCACCGAGGCCTCATCTCTCGGGGGGCCATCATCGTGTACTATCTTGGGAATCCTTGACGGATGTCTACGTGGAGGCATCCTAAAAGGAAACAAGTCCATCACTGTCAAAAAGGTAATACACGGTTAGCTAAATCAAATTGATTAAAAGTAAAACAATTCCAAAACACACACAATCAATGTTTTTGGGTACTGATTCAGAAATTAGAATTTATTGTCCTAGTGTATGGATATATCAGTCATCACACAAACACTGGTTTCCCCAAATTGAAAACCACACAAAAAACACAAATCACTATTTCCCCATTAAGAAAAATATCAGAGTCCTAGTTCTCTGGTAGAACCAACTTTTATGATACCACTTTGTCAAAACCCATCCCCCGGGCTCGTGTCGTGACTACCCAAATCCCCCCATCCAAAGGCCAGGGGTTGGAGACTAGCACCAAAAAGTCATATCCCTATACCGGGAAGGCATTTCCTTTAAACTTGTACAAACACACAATACAAGAACACAACAAGAAGCCACTACAAAGAAAACTACTGTAGTAAAATGTGTACTGAAAGTAAAGGGGCAAGAATAATTTCCCAACTTAAAAGTACAAGTACTACTGAAAAGAGGAAACTACTCCTGGACCTTCCACCAAGGAACCTAACTAAATGGTAGGTATAGATAATCTTCACATCCCTCCACATCATCCCTTCTCTTCCATGTACCGCCTGGTCCTATTTCACTCATGTCTCAGCCCATCTACTGGTTGTCTGCACAAGACACAAAAAGTTGCAGGTGAAGCCTGTCTTGGGGTGAGTATAACAACACTTAGAAGGGACCCCGAGACCTGAGAAGGTCTCACAGAAATCCATAAAGGCAAAATACAAGGAATGATCTCAATCACAAAGAACAAAGAAATAAACACAGCTCAATCCAGGTTTATGTGAAGTATGGAAGTACAGATGATTAGTCGTGAAGCTAGATTGTCTTATTCTATCAAGAGGAACTACTGTTTATCATACTGAGTCTGAAAATCATTGGGTCAATAGGTACTAACCCCTACAATGACTTAAATAGGATCTGATCCACACAATATCGGTATGTCGCTGAACCACGATGGGCCTCTCTAAGGCTGGTCCTCCTCGGGTCGCACACTGCTGATCCACACATGGTCAATGGAATTTTCATCCACACAAGTCCTCTAGAATTATAATCCAAACAGGTTATCTAGAAGATAATTCACATAGGGTCTCTAGGTTCTGATCCACACAGCCTCATTAGGTGCTGACCCGTAATGGATCACTCGATACTAACCTCCATATGATTTGTCTCCAACCCCCGCCTCACTTCCATCCATTGGATTCCAACTCATATCACACATAATTTTGGGTTAATCTCTCTTGAAGCCATCAGTATTATTTCAAATGGCACTATGTCCCACGAAGATGTACCCTGATGATCCGTCATGTCATATGGTTCCCAACGCAAAAGGTGACGCATCAACCGAATGCATGGTCTATATGTTTTTGGCATTTTAGTGTAGAGGGCCCAGTTGGATTTGGAGTTGATCCAACCCGGCCATACACTAACATTATCCAAAACTATCATGGATTATTTTGTCACGACCCATCCTCAGGGCCCGTGCCTTGACTACCCCAAGCCCGCCTTCCATAGGCCAGGGGCTGGGGACTAGCACCAAAGGCGTAAATCCTGATAACTGGGAAGGCATTTCCTTTATAAAAGTAAACAAAAAACCACAGAGTACAAGCGGAAGTAAAACACTAAGTACAAAGAGAAGTGCTGAAATGTAAATGGGCCAGAATACAAACCCAAATAAAAGTACAACTACAACTAAACAAAGTAAAACAGGAAAAGACAACAGCTGGATGAACGGAAGCGGCTCCTGGGTCGTCCTCCTTGGATCCTACCTAAAGGGTAGGTACAGATGGTGCAGCTCCTAGATTGTCCACCACGGATCCTACCTGAAGGGTAGGTACAGATAGCTTCCACAACGCTCTCGACCATCAACCTCCTCCGAGTGTCGTCTCGTGTTGAAGTCCACCTTCAGATACTGACTTGTTGTGTAGTCCACCTCCGCGTACTGACTCGTCGTGTAGTCCACCTCCGGGTACCGTCCAGTCCTCGAACACTCGGCCTCCGTCAGCACTGCCCGTCGTCTGCAACCAACACAACGAGATGCGGGCATAGCCCGTGCAGGGGTGAGTATAACGATACTTAGTAGGGACCCCGAGACCCTCAAGGTATCACTAAAACCAACAAGGTTATCCACAAAGAAGATCTCAACAGATAACCTCTACTTTGGTATATGCTCATGCATATACCTAAGTTATCAAGTAACCCATCTCAATCATGAGGAAAACACAAAGATAATGAAATAAATGGATAACCACTACCCAGGTATATGCCCATACATATACCTAAGTTATCAAGTGACCCATCTCAATCATGAGGTAAACACAAAGGTCAAAAGTCTCAGCTCAAACCAGGATTTTTCATTATCGAAACCGTACCTGCCGAAGAGCCCCGTCTTTGGAGTGTACAGTGGTCCTGTCATGACTCTGAGGTACTGCTCACTAACCTAAGACTGCTGAGGTACTCCTCCTTTCGAGTACCATGGTTCAGCCACCCAAACACAGTAGTGCTTCCCACCGGGGTATGCCACCTAAACACAGTAGTGCACACCTCCTAGTAGCCTGCAGAGGTACTCTCCGGACGAGTACCGCAGGTCTGCACTGTCACACAGGTAGTGCTCCGTCCGCCATGGTTTTGCACCCAAACAAAGTAGTGCTCCGTCCACTGGGCTAGTCGACTCACTCCAAGTCGAGTCTCTCAAGTAGTGGTCAGGTCTCAGTCGGCTACACGGTCTCCGTACTCTGCACGCTCATATTTGGGAGGGTCCACTCCATGAGCTACAGGTCGATACTCCAAGTATCTCAAAGTCCCACGAAGAAGTATCTCAATGGACCGCCTCATCATAGGGGTCTCAACGCAACATATGGCGCGTCAATAAGACGCCTAGTCTGTGAGTTATTAGCCTTTTCATCCAAGGGACCCGATTGGTTTCGTGAGCGAACCAACCCGGCCGTATCTCAACTGTACCCCGAACTCTCATAGGGTATACTTATAGGGACCGTTTCTCAACGTGATCACCAATGTCGTTGACGGTTCGTCAAACGGACGTCCGGTCTAAAAGATATCAACTTTTCTGTTCCAAGGGCCCGGTTGGATTTCAGGTGCAATCCAACCCGGCCACTATCCAACTGCATCCAAAACTCAGGCGATGTATTCCAACATTTCCATCTCATCAAGAGGAATTCAACAAAACAGATGGCGCTTCAATCAGACTCCCGGTCTGTGAGTTATTGGCTTTTTCGTTCCTGGGGCCCGGTTGGTTTCGTGAGCGGATCAACCAGACCGTACTTTGACAGCATCCAAACCTCGTGCGGAGTAAGCCAAAAGATCCATCTCACTTAGAGGAATACATCAAAGTCGACAGCACATCAATCGGACATCCGGAACTCATGATATAAGTGTTTCCACTCCGAGGGCCCGGTTGGTTTCGTATCCGAACCAACCTGGTCGAACCCAAAGTATTCCGAAACCTTGAGTGAAATATACCAAAACGACCGTCCAGATCCAGGGATCTCATCACCGCTGACGGTGCATCGATCAGAGGTATATAGCTCAATATATGGGCGAAAGACCAAAAAGATTCGGTATTAAGGGGTTCGGGCCCGGTCCGACCCGGCCCGATACCCCGAGGGTCGGCCCGAACCGGGTCGACCTGAACCAGGTCTGGGTCCGGCCCGCTTGGGCACGGCGCGGCGCGGCCGGCACGGCCAGGCTTGGGCACAGCGCACCCAGTGCGCTGGCTGGGTGCTCGGCCAAACTGTTGTGCCTTTTGGAGTGGGGGGCGCCTGCCCCCCTGGTTTGTAACTGTGGCCCCCCATTAAGGGGGCCGTTGTGCTGGCCGGCCGGGGGTTTGAACCCCCGACATCCTCTTGTCCGGTCAGCCCGCCCCGAGGGGATAGTTTTTTCCACCACAGGACTAGCGTCTGCCGGTCCCCTCCCTGCTCCGACGCCGGTGGCCCGTCTCCGGCCGCCAGTCACCCTGCTTCGCCGCGACCCGAAACCAACCTCGGCCTTGGTCGTTCGGTGCGGCGCGATGGCGCCGTGTTCTTCCACCACGGCCCCGCTTCAGCCGCGATGTCTTCGGGTTTCTCTGACACTGAGCGACGGCGTCGTGTCTATGTTCATTTCCACGGCGCGGCGCGACGGCGCCGCACATTCCTTGTCGCACGATCACACGTGGTGCAACGACACCGCACCATTCTCGTTTCAAACCAAAAAGAATCAATCCTGGATAAAGGAGGAGGGTCGGTCGTGTTTGTGCAGTCTGGCCCCCTCTCGTTAATAGATAGAATTTTCTCATATTTTCATGAAGAACGACAAGTTGGTAAACACGAAAAAAATCATTAAATAACCCCTACTTGGATATTTGACGTCGCACGTCAGGTATCCCGGAGAACGGCGTCGCGGGGTCGGACGTAGATTTCATGGACGTCGGGGTGCGTCCGAGGAGGAAACGACATCTCCTCACTTATTTCTATGATAAAGAAAGAAGGTACGTTGTCATTGGCGATGTTCACCACGGTCGGCGACTTCTCCCATGTCGTGGAGGAAGAAGAAGACTGAAGAATCCGGGTCGCCGAGTCTTCTAAGTCGAAGGGTCGATGTTCTTCATTGAAGAAGAACCATTCTTCATGTTCTTCAACATGGAAGATGAATTTCTTCAAAGTATAGAACTCTCCCTCTCACAATTCTCCACAGCAAAAACCAAACTGAAATAAAATTAGGCTTTTCCATATTTTATTTACTTATGCAATCATTTTCAAAAACTCAAAATTCAAAACACATAACTCACTTAATTAAGATAATGAGTTGTCTTTGAATTAAAGTGGGGAGAGGGAAAGTCGCCCTAATCAATGGTGAGTTTTTAAGGGTTACACACTTAAGAGGTAGTTTTAAAAATTTGAAGGGGTGGGGCTCTTGTGGGCCCCACCTCACAAATATCGTGACAAGGGAAGTTAGGATTTAGTGGGTTGTACCCCAACTCCCTCACATGGAAGTTAAACCACTTAGAAGAGAGAAATAAAGTTGTGACACAACATTATTTCACTTAACACTTATACCTCTTAGTAATGAAATAAAATAAAATTGTAAAACAATTATTTTTATTCCTCACATTTTTAACAACTCCTCCCGAGTAAACGCACCTTCGGAAAAGGTTCTCCTAAGAAAATATCGGCGTTGCGATTCCATCGGTGCCCTCGGAATTCGATTCCGAGCACCGGTACAAAATTTAGAAAAACCTGCTCGTTCGTTCCCTGAACTTACCCGATCTAAACTTTGGAAATTAATTCTTGGCACACTGGGCCTCAGAATCAGGCGTCGTTAGAAACTGCGTTCTTGTAAAATTCCAAAGAAAATTAAGAAAAAAAATTTCATGAAATTTTTGGGTCTTTAAATTACTCCCACCTCAGGGCTTTACGTCCCCGTAAAGCATCAAGACAAACTAGGGTCACAAAAGCGGTATTGAGCATGCATTTGAGCCTTCCGCTCCCATGTTCTTACCTGGAGATTCCCGTACTGCCAAAGAAAGCGCACCCGAGGAATTGATAATCCTCGTAGGATCCGCTCCTGTCGATCATCGATCCCCACTGGAACCTCCGTGAAAGACACCACATCGCCATCATCCAGCTCCCCATGGTCGATGATATGCAAAGGGTAGAGCACGTATCTCCTCAGTTGAGATACGTGGAAGTCAACATGCACCTGGTGCAATTGAGGTGGATGGGTCAAGCGGTAAACCACTACGCCTACCCAGCTGAGGACCTAAGAAGGTCCGCTGAACCTCGAAGATAACTTGCCGCCTTGGCCACATCTCCATAAACCTCGTCGAGGTGAGAACCATTTAAGGACGTGATCGTCTTCCTCAAACTCTAGAGGTCTCCAATTCCTGTTAGAACTGGAACTCAAAACGACTGCTGCCACAAGGGTAAGGTCGACCGACTCAAGAGTGATCGGTCTCACCCTCCTGTGCATGAGTTATCATGTGCTGCCTGGGGTTTCCTTTTTTCCGACCAAGGAAAACTCATCCCGACGTTTTCCTAAAACCGTCAATTTGAGTATGAAAAGTTATTGCCCATTCTATACTCAAACTAACGTCGTAAGGCCTCAATGCTGCCACCATGAGATTCCAACTGAAACTCTTGCCTCGAGGGTTTGACCACACCATGGGTGTAAGTGTGATTATTGAGTCTCCTCCCAAGGTATCTCCAGACGTAAGGGTCAAGTCCATGGCTTACCGGAAACTCTAGGTCTGGAACAAGATTTGTGAAAGCAAGGAATGATTCATATCGACGTCTGTTACTACAACAGCTAGTAGTGGACACAGAGCGTCCCTTGAATCACTTTTAGAGCCATTGGGTCACACTCCTTGACCGCATGCAGCCGCACTCTTCCTCTGCACTCTAGCTCCCAGAGCCTGGCGGGGATAACTAAGGCGGGTGGTTGTAGCATGTTAAAATGTACACCACCTCATGCTGCTCTCCTAGCTATGCCTCCACGTCTGCTGCTTCGCAGACTCATTTCTCTTTAAATCTTCCTCTTCTTGAAACATTTAACACACTCGAGTATCTAAGACTGGTGTCGGTTTCCAGTTTCTTACTGCTCTGTGCAGTCTTCATCCGCTCCTGGATGATCTGCACCTTCTTTTCCTACGATCTGAAGGAGCTGCTAAAATTTCTCCTTGCTGAAAAGAGAAACTCGGTCTCATCCCCTGGATGAACCACGCTTATTTCCTAATACAGTCAATCCTGCCATTAATGATGTATTCATTCCATGGATGACGTCGTAAGGCCTCGACATAACTACCAAGAGATCCAACTATCACTCTCACCTCCAAGGGTCGAGTCACGCTGTCGGCTTCAGTGTGAGCTCACTGGGTCTCCTCTAGTAGATATCTCAAAAGTGGGGTTCAAGTCAACAGTTTTAACCGAATCCTCTCAGTAACATCCGAACAAAGGGACAGGAAAGAAAACATCTCAAAGATAACTATCTTTTTATTATTGAATCTCATAGTACAAAGACACGAATACAATAGCAACATGGAACTAGAAGTACATGGGACGTATCCACTAGTTAATATCCTATCCATGTGCTCCCGGAGCTCTACTGCCTTGTCCACTGCTCGGCTGTTGCTCAAGCACCAGCCGATGCTTCTGTCTCGGTGGCTCCTCCAACACCCGCGGATCAACTGTGCGGGGGGGGGGGGTGGTACAGTCACGTGCCAGGTGACCCTTCCTGCCGCAGGAGTAACACTGTCCTTTTATGGCATGCCTGGCTCTGACCCCACCCCGGGTGCCCCGCACCACCGATCCTAAAACCCGAGATCGGGCAACTGCTGGTCTGGTCCTCCTGGACCTCTGCATCGTCTGTCTACTGCCCACAGATGACTCGTTTACTGATCAAAAACCCTACGATAAAGGCAGAAGCTCCTGTACACGCTCGGGGTGTAGAGGTACTGGCACAAACTCCACCCTGATGAAGGTCTTGTTGTCTTCCCATGGGAAGGTCATTCCGTCACAAAATTGGAACAAGTTTCTCCACCACCTGCCTGCTGCTCCCGGAATAAGGCTGGCAGCAAAGATCACCATGAAGTCAGCTGGCATCCCCACTAGCCTGAAGACACTCACCACAGCCTCCAGCCAATCCTCAGCCGCCTGCGGGTCTGTCTCTCCTCAGAACCTGGGTGGCCTCTGACGCTGGAACTCGTGCAGTGCACTCAAGTGGCGTACATCGCCTCCTGCTAAGGCTGGTGGCATCGGTGGCCGAATGTAAGGTAGTATCGCTGGTGCCTCTGCTGGTGCCAAAACTGCAAGAGGGCCATGTACCGAAACCCCGTCGCTTGATAGGCTTTTAGTACGCACAACCCTCTGGGAAGTAGCTGGTCGTCCGTGAAATGGCATCCTAAAAGAAACAATGTGACATGGTCAAATGATTATACCTGGTGAGATGACCTGGTTTGAGATGTTTTAAGGGAAAACATTTGAAAACACACACGCAATCATTGTTTATGTGCACAAAGTTGGAAATCAGTTGTCAGGGTCCTCGTGTATGAATACGTCAGCCGCCCGCAGCAACACTGGACTCCCTGAACTGAAGACCACACTTGGTACCATTAACACTATTTCTTCACAGATTGAAAATATCAGAGTTATAAGTTCTGCGGTAGAACCAACTTCTTTGATACCAATTTGTCACGACCCATACTCGGGGCCCGTGTCGTGACTACCCCAAACCCGCCTTCCATAGGCCAGGGGATGGCGACTAGCACCAAAGGCGTAAATCCCGATAACTAGGAAGGCATTGCCTTTATAAAAGTAAACAAAACACCACAGAGTACAAGCGAAAGTAAAACATTAAGTACAAAGAAAAGTGTTGAAAGGTAAATGGACAAGAATAAAAACCCAAATTAAAGTACAACTACAACCGAAAAAAGTAAAACTGGAAAAAACAACAGCTGGAAGAACGGAAGCGGCTCCTGGGTTGTCCTCCTCGGATCCTACCTAAAGGGTAGGTACAGATGGTGCAACTACTAGATCGTCCACCACGGATCCTACCTGAAGTGTAGGTACAAATAGCTTACATAATGCTCTCGCCCGTCAACCTCCTCCTAGTGTCGTCTCGCCGTGAAGTCCACCTCCAGATACTGACTCATCGTGTAGTCCACCTCCGGGTACTGACTCGTCGTGTAGTCCACCTCCAGGTACTGTCCAGTCCTCGAACACTCAGCCTCCATCAGCACTGCCCGTCGTCTACAACCAACACAACGAGGTTCGGGCATAGCCCGTGCAGAGGTGAGTATAACGATACTCAGTAGGGACCCCGATACCCTCAAGGTCTCACTAAAACCAACATGTTTAACCACAAATAAGATCTCAACAGATAACCTCTACATAGGTATATGCATATTCATATACCTAAGTTATCAAGTAACCCATCTCAATCATGAGGAAAACACCAAGATCATGAAATCAACGGATAACCACTACCTAGGTATATGCCCACGCATATACCTATGTTATCAAGTGACCCATCTGAATCATGAGGTAAACACAAAGGTCAAAAGTCTCAGCTCAAACCAGGATTTTCATTATCGAAACCGTAACTGCTGAAGAGCCCTGTCTCTGGAGTGTACAGTGGTCCTGTCACGACTACGAGGTACTGCTCACTAACTTAAGACTGCTGAGGTACTCCTCCTATCGAGTACCACGGGTTAGCCACCCAAACACAGTAGTGCTTCCCGCCGAGGTATGCCACCCAAACACAGTAGTGCACACTCCCTAGTAGCCTATAGAGGTACTCTACGGACGTGTACTGTGGTTCTGCACTGTCACACAGGTAGTGCTCCGTCTGCCATGGGTCTACACCCAAACAATGTAGTGCTTCGTCCACTAGGCTAGTCGACTCACTCTAAGTTGAGTCGGTCAAGCAGTCGTCAGGTCTCAGTCGGCTACACGGTCTCCGTACTCTGCACGCTCATATCTGGGAGGGTCCGCTCCACGAGCTATAGGTCGATACTAAAAGTATCTCAAAGTCCCACGAAGAAGTATCTCAAAGAACTGCCTCGTCATATGGGTCTCAACGCAACAGACGGCGCGTCAATCGGATGCTCGGTCTGTGAGTTATTAGCCTATTCGTCCCAGGGGCCCGATTGGTTTCGTGAGCGAACCAACCCAGCCGTATCTCAACTGTACCCCGAACTCTCATAGGGTATACTTATAGGGACCGTTTCTCAACATGATCACCAACGCCGCTGACGGTTTGTCAAACGGACGTCCGGTCTGAAAGATATCAGCTTTTCCGTTCCAAGGGCCCGGTTGGATTCCGGGTGCAATCCAACCCGGCCACTATCCAACTACATCCAAAACTCGGGCAAAGTATTCCAAAAGTTCCGTCTCATCAAGAGGAATTCAACGAAACAGACGGTGCTTCAATCGGACGCCTGGTATGTGAGTTATTGGCTTTTTCGTTCCAGGGGCCCGGTTGGTTTCGTGAGCGAATCAACCCGACCATACTTCGAAGGCATACAAACCTCGAGCGGTGTAAGCCAAAAGTTCCGTCTCACTTAGAGGAATCCATCAAAGTCAACGGCATGTCAATCGGACGTCCGGAACTCAAGATATAAGCATTTCCGCTCTGAGGGCCCAGTATGTTTCGTATCCGATCCAACCAGGGCGAACCCAATGTTTTCTGAAACCTTGAGTGCGATATACCGAAACGACTGTCTCGATCCAAGTATCGTATCTCCACTAACGGTGCGTCGATCGGAGGTATACAGCTCATGATATGGGTGAAATACCGAAAAGATTCGGTATTAAGGGGTTCGGGCCCGGTCCGACCATGCCAGATACCCACAGGGTCGGCCCAAACCGGGTCGACCAGAACCGGGTCCGGGTCTGGCCCGCTTGGGCGCGGCCCGGCCTAGGCGTAGCACGCACAGCGCACTGGCCTGGCGCTCGGCCAAACGCCCGTGCCGTTTGGAGTGGGGGGCACCTGCACCGTAGTTTGTAACTGCAGCCCCCCATTAAGGGGGCCGTTGTGCTGGCCCGCTGGGGGTTTGAACCCCCGGCTTCATCTTGTCCGGCCGGCCCACCCCGGCTGGCCGGTTTCTTCCACCATAGGACAAGCGTCGGCCGGTCCCCTCCCTCCTCCGATGTCGGCGGCCCGTCTCCGGCCGCCGGTCACCCTGCTTTGCCGCGGCCCGGAACCGGAAGCGGCCTTGTTCATTCGGTGCGGCGCGACGATGCCGTGTTCTTCCACCGCGGCCCCGCTCCGGCCACGATGTCTTCAGGTTTCTCTGACACAGCACGACGGCGTCGTGTCCTTGTTTGTTTCCACAGCGCGGCGCGACGGCGCCGCACATTCCTTGTCGCACGATCACATGCGGTGCGACGGCACCACGCCATTCTCGTTTCAAACCACAAAGAATCAAACATGGATAAATGAGGAGGTTCGACCGTGTTTGTGCGGTCCGGCCCCCTCTCGTTAATCGATAGCATTTGGTCGTATTTTCATGAAGAACGACAAGGTGGTAAACACGAACAAAATAATTAAATAACCCCTACAAGGATATTTAACGTCGCACGTCAGGTGTCGCAGAGAACGGAGTCACGGGGTCAGACGTAGATTCTATGGACATCGGGGTGCGTCCGAGGAGGAAACGGCGTCTCCTCACATATTGCTATGATAAAGAAAGAAGGTACATTGTCGTTGGCAATGTTCACCGCGGTCGGTGTCTTCTCCCTTGTCATGGAGGAAGATGAAGAAGGGAAGAATCAGGGTCGCCGAGTCTTCTAAGTCGAAGGGTCGATGTTCTTCATTGGTGAAGAACCGTTCTTCATGTTCTTCCACATGGATGATGAAGTTCTTCAAAGTATATAACTCTCCCTCTCACAAATCTCCTTAGAAAAAACCAAACTGAAATAAAATAAGGCTTTGCCTTATTTTATTTACTTATGCAAACATTTTCAAAAACTCAAAATTCAAAACACATAACTCACTTAACTAAGTTAATGTGTTGGCTTTGAATTAAAGTGTGGAGAGGAAAAGTCACCCAAATCAATGCTGAGTTTTTAAGGGTTACACACTTAAGAGGGATTTTTAAGAATTTGAAGGGGTGGGGCTCGTGTGGGCGCCGCCTCTCAAATATCCTAACAAGAGACGTTAGGATTTAGTGGGTTGCACCCCAACTCCCTCACATGGAAGTTAAACAACTTAGAAGAGATAAATAATGTTGCGACACAACTTTATTTCACTTAACACTTATACCTCTTAGTAATGAAATAAAATAAAATTGTAAAACAATTATTTTTATTCCTCACATTTTTAACAACTCCTACCGAGTAAACGCACCTTCCGAAAATGTGCTCCTAAGAAAATATCGGCGCTTCGATTCTATCGATGCCCTCGGAATTCGATTCCAAGCACCTGTTTAAATGTTAGAAAAACTCGCTCGTTCGTTCACTAAATGTACCTGAGCTAAACTTCGGAAATTAATTCTAGGCACACCGGGCCTCGGAATTAGGCGCCGTCAGAAATAGCGTTCTTGTAAAATCCAAAGAAAATTAAGATAACATTTTCCTTCAAATTTCCGGGTCTTTACATATTTCAAAAGGATTTCCTTGTCACAAGGGTCCTTATTTCATAGAAGGCGTGTCAATCAGACGCCTGGTCTGTTAGTTATATCCCTTTCCTTGAAAGGGGAAGGGGTGGTGATCACAACTCAGTCTGCCTGGCTCGGTCGGGCAGACTAGAATATTCCAAAGGGAACTATTCAAAAAAGGTTTCCCAACTCCAATGAAGGAGTGAAGAATAGAAACTTGGTTTGTCAGTTACGTGCATTTCTTTATTTGGGGACTGGTACAGTCTGGGCCCAGTCTGACTCGGTCAGATCGGTTGGGTCTGGGCTTAGTCTGACTCAGTCAGACGGGCCCAACGCAATGGGTCCCAGGGTCTACATGACCCCTCCCAAGTCCGGTATATTATGGTTTGGCCTGTTTCACTGGTTCTAGTACATCGGGGTAGGCCCGATACTATTTTCGGGTCCAGGCTCTAGTTGGCTCGACCCGCTGGGTGGGGCTCGACCCACTCGTGCTGTCCCGCCTTGCTGGTCCGGGCCACTGGGCTGCCGGTTCAACCCGACCTGCTGGTAGGTCCAACCCACTTGCCTGGTCCACTCCAGCTCGCTCTACCCAAAGGCAGACTATTGTGTCCCGCTGGCCCGACGCATACAGGGCTGTCCTCCAGCTGGATCGAGCTCATCACCGCTTGCTGAAACTAGTCTCGTCCTCCAACTAGAGGCTGTCGTGATACATTTCCAGAGCTTCATTGCTTGGTGAATTTGTTCCAATAATCTACACCTAGATCCAAATAAATAGGAGAGTTGGGGTGAGTAATTCAGCTGGAATTACTGGGGTTCATTTAATTAATGAACCTTCTTAATTTCAACGGTTCAGTTACATGAATAAAGAGGAGTCATGTAACAACCCGATATTTTATGATAAGTACTCTTTTTAATTGATTTGATGTTATGTGTTTTATGCTTCAACATGATTCTCTTGTGCTATACGCCACACTGTATTATCTTGATGTATATACAAGACTATTCTTAGATTGTGTTACACACAATTTCAAGTTCGTTTTATAATAGTCACTCTACGCAACATTGAGTGTATATATATATATATTCAATGTATAAATGAAATATGGTTGGATTCTGTTATACGAAATAATAAAGGATTCTTGCAAAACATGGAACCCTGACTTGGCTTGCATTACACGCAATCGCGACCTTCCTCGATAGCGTGTGTTGTACGCAATACCGGGTTTTACTAAACAACGATATATTATTATAATTTTATTATGAACAATCCATTATGAATAGTATTAAATAAATTTTTAATATTTTATCATTATTATTCATCTTACACATTTTCTAGAACATGGTATAAGAACAAAATAAATTTTTCAGGTCAAATAAGTATTTTTCAAAACATGCAGTTTTGTTCCCTTTTGATGGCACACCCACATTAAATCTAGTTTTTGACATGTTTATAAGTTTAATTTTCCAAAATAAAATAATTATATGGAATAAGGATATAAAATTTTACCTTGGATAAATTTTTCATATTATTCTGATAACTTTCAAATTTTAATGAATAGTAAAAACACACTATATTTTAACTAAGAATAACTTTTTTCATCATAATAACTTATGAGATTAAATTATAATATTGAATGGATTAAAATTATTAATAGAATTTATTTTTAACATTTAATATAATTTATGTCATTATCATTAATTTTACATTGAATTCGTAGGTTAAATAAATTCAATCTTTTGCAATGTTTTAAACAAAAACCCGTTTTCTTTCGACAACGGGATTAATTTTAATTTAATTTCTAAAACATCTGTGTATTGAATTTGGAAAAATGGATTCCATATTTGGAATTAGTGGGTCCAAATTACATTAAGAAACTACTCTATATTTTTGGGCTTTATGAATAGTAACAACGGTAAATTGGGTAATTAAGGGTAAATATAATATTATAAAATTATTCTAATACTTATCCTAATACAATTTTATGATTATAATTTGTCCTAAGTCATATTTGGGTCGAAATGGAATCCATTAGAACCCACTTGGATGTGATTAAGACCTTTAGTTTATTGTATTTAAAGGAAAGTGAAATATGTCTCACTCAACTTTAATAATTAAAGTATTTTTAATATATGTTTATATAGAATATAAATTCGGTTATAAATACTCATTTGAAAGAAATTTTTTTTTCTTTATCATGGTAATATATTTGTAATTTTTCAGTGTTATTTAATTACCTTATTATCTTATACATTAATGATGCAAAAATTATTTATTTAATGAAAAATCAATAATATAGTTTTTATTGAAATAGTAATACGTATCAAAAGGCCCAAAAATATGCAAAAAACATATTATTTGTGTATATATAAACCCTAATCATCCACTGGAAGAATTGTTGACCATTTGGATCCTTATGAAGGCTATTTTGACACTTATATTATTTTATTTTAAATGATGCCAAAGTTATCACCATCATAATTTAATAAATATAATAATCTAAATATTTTGATTTTAAGATGATAAATTCGAGTAACAGTATTATAGTGAAAGTTGAAAGATTTATATTCATCATAAGATTTTATTTTTAATTTTTATGCAACAAATAAGTATATTAAATAATATACAAAAATATTGTAGTAATTATATTATTAAGAGATAAACCAAATAAATGGTTTTAAAAATAATAAAATAAATACTATATGAACTATTTAATGTGCTCCACTAATTTTCAAGATACATATGAACTTTTATGAATATATTAAATCTTTTATTTTGAACATATCTTCTGTATATAATTTATTTAAATTCAAATAAATGAATAGTGTCAAAATTGACACTATTGTTATTTTATAAAAATAACATATTATAAAATTGTTTAAAAATCAAAAAAAAATTTAAAAATTATAAATTTAAATTTATATGGTCTAAAATGTTATAAATTATCCAATTATGGACAATTAACAACAAATAAGTAATTATTTGTTATAATTTATAATTTAAAATGTTATTACCACAAATAAAATTAAATTGATAAATAATGATAAATCAAGATGATAATGTTTAAAATAAATTCTTATCATGTATAAATTTTATTGGTTGATGATATTACAACCCCTTTTCATCTACTCTTCGGATATGAGTCATTTTAGAAGTTTTTATGTGGGTTTTTGATTTAATATAATCTAATATTTCTTATATTTCCAAAGGTGCCCCTCTCCTCCCTTATAAAATTTCACCTCCTCCTTCTCTTCCTAACACCACATTGAGCCTTCAAACTCGGCCAAACCCTGCCAAATTTTCTTCTCCACTTCAATAGAAACATCCTAGAGGTCCTGGTCTTCTTCAAAGACCAATTTTAATGCTCCAATAGGAGGACTCAAAGAGGTGCTTCAAAGAAGAGGTAATGTCCGTTACCGATTCTTTCAACTTTATTTCTTCTTACAATTCTTATTTTTTAGTTTTTTAATTATGAGGTAATAACATAACTATCACTCATATACTGATATGTTATTATAAGTATGAAACAACCATATTTCACCATCTATCCATGCTACGGAAAATGAAATCACCGCGTGTGCGTACGTACGGAATACCGTCTCCACGCTGTGGTGTAATCTATTTTCCACCACCATAATTGGATGGGTATAATGGTGAAAGTAATGAATATATATAATTATTGTAAAGTGATATTGATTCTTTAATATTATACATACACTTTATTACAATTCCACGATCTTGGGAATGATATCATCGCTCGTGCGTACGTACGAACTACCGTCTCCACGACGCGATGAGATTCACTCTCCATGTTAACCATTCAAGAATGATTATAAAGTATATATAATAAGTAATCATGAAATATATTACATAATAATTCTACTGTATTTATGTATATATATATATATATTTATTTCATCTACTTAATTCCATTCAATCAATAAGGAAACAAAAACAGCATTCATGCGTACGTACGGCCTACCGTCTCCATGAACGGTGTATTTATTTCAATTTATTGATCTATTATATATATGTATATTATGAATATATATTATATATAAATCATTTTTTACATTCTGGATGCTTTTAATCATGATCTACGTAATCATATGAATAATTACAATTTAAAACACGAACGACAAATGAAACGATTTTCCCCAAAACACGACTTTAACATGAAATTACAAAAGAACGGGTAATATAAAGTCATAAGTGAACAATATATGATATAATAACAATGAATATGATTCTGTAATAATTCAATGACATTATTTACATCATTATACATGAGGTTTTGATACGTACGAAGCATATCGGACCTAAGGTAAGGGGTAATTGTTCAAATCTCATTTTTATCCGAGATTGCTTATTCGTAAGTATTTATCGGGGTTATTTCTATCATCCATTTCAATGTTTTATAAAAGTTTATTCATGTATGTTTAAAGTCATTTTTACCCATTTTTAACTTTTACAACATGATATGTAAGGAATCATTATTTTTTTTACGTTACGAGGTACTTTTTGACTTTTCCAGCAAAAGTACAAGAAGAATGTTTTTTTAACGTATACGGCATGAAAGGGTTTTTATGGTTCTATAAAGCAATATTTTCATGAAGATTAATCCAAAATATTTCATGACTATTTTAAACAAAATCCTATTCTTTTAAAATTGCATGGCATTTTGTGAAAAGAAATTGATTTTGAAGAAGAAAAGATATTTTCCTCAAGAATTTATTTCAAGTGTTTTATCAAAAACCATTTTTCATCTAAGATAACCTTATTTCATATGTGTATGTTTCAAGTATAATGTCTCTATGATTTACATGATTTCACTTTTCGTACTATGAAATGATATCCATTTAAGTTATATGGATTATGTGATGATGGGATGATGTTTATGAATCCCATTTTATTTATTGGGTTTTTATGAATGATGTATGTTTATTTTGTGGAAAAAGTAAGAATTATTTCCTTATGAGATGGGTGGGACCTATATCTCCCTCCAATGCATTGGGTAAAGATTTATATCCCATGATATAGACATGGCTGGAACTGCAAGTTAAACTGGTTCAGTAATACAGGACTGGAACGAAGGGTGAACTCGATTCCGGAAGGGACTTTGTCCACTAAGATGGTCTTGGAAGCAATGCCTTGGCTAATATGGAAATCATTTCATGTGCTTAATGGTTTTCTTCAATTACATGTTTTACTCCCATGCTATTTTATCATGCTTAATGTTTCTTTATGATCTATGCCTTACGTACTTCCATGTTTTATATCATTGCTCAAGCTTTTGATGTTTAAACATTATGTTAATGTTTTTAAGTTCAAATGTGTATGATTTGTTTTATTTTATCCATGCTTACCATTACTGAGCATTTTAGCTCACCCTTTATATGTTTTCGTTTCCCTAGGATATAAAGAAAGGTTTTAGGTAATAAACCAATGGGGAAGATCTTTATGGGAGATGTTGAAGATCTTTCACCATGATTAGAAGATTGATTTACAACTTTACAAAGACACTAAACTATTACAGTCCTTGTGTGTCTATTTTTGTTATGTATTATGTATTCCACAAAAGTAATGTAATGTCCATGTATTTCAAGCTATCAGGTCTCTATAGTTGGTATCAGAGGAAATGTTTAGTTAACCTTTGGAAACTAGGATGCGAAAACTTTAGTGAGATCCTTAGAGATATTTCTACGGTATGTCTAGGGATCTCCCTAAGGTTAAGTATACATATAGGTTATAGTCCTACAATTGCGCTTACTATCTTATAATTAAACCTAAGAAGTTAGATATTGAAGGTACTCTCCCTTTATTATGTTGTTTTCCCTAGCATGGTATTTGCCTCTCATACTATTTTTTTTTGGGTTTTAGACTATGGCTGGAACACGAAGGAACCGTGTTGATCAATGTAATGGACAATGTGATGATTGTCTTCCTGACCAAACCAATGTCATGGGATATAGAGTGCACAATATTATTTCTATACTTAAACAAGCTATGAATCATTATTGATTTCAAAATGAGCAGAGAAAGTAGCAACATTCTGTTGAATCCTTCATGAGGCAGTGTCCACCTTCATTCAGCGGGTCTTCTGATCCCTTAGTGGCTGATCAATGGATCAGTACAACTGAAAAAATAATTTCAGTTCGACAATGTTCTGAGCATGATAAAGTCGTCTTAGCAGTATATCGTTTGGAAGGTGATGCTGATCAATGGTGGAATCTTATCGAGAAGACGAGGCAAAGAGATGAAATTGAGTCCATGGAATGGGATGCGTTCAAGAACTTGTTTTTCAGTAAGTACTTCCCTCGTATTCTTCGAAAAAAGATGGAAAAGGAGCTTCTTGAGCTTATGTAGAAGGATGATGAATCTGATGGTATATACGAAGAGAATTTTACAAGACTTGCAAGGTATGCATCTGGTTTTATCATCCAACCAGAAAGTAATGTTGATCAATTTCTCAGTGGATTAAAACCAAGTCTTCGAAGGGAATTATCTATAAGAGACTTCAGTAGCTATGAAGAAATTGTGCGTTGTGCTATCAAGGTAGAACTCGAAGTTGGTGTAACATATCCATCTCATGGTTTTGACAAGAAACGAAAGATGGAGTTCAAGGAGAAATATCAGAACAATGGTGAAAAAAGATGAATGTCACTTTATGCTCAAAGTGTGGAAAGAATCATGGTGTAGATTGCCTAAAAGGTACTAGAAAATGTTTTAATTGTGGAAAATAAGGTCATCGAGCAGTTGATTGTCGAATTAATGGTAAAAAGGTTGATAATGATGTGAATAGAGAAAAGAATATAGAGAACTCTCTACCAAAACTTCAATGCTTCAAGTGCAAGGAAATGGGGCATTATGCTATTAAATGCCCTAATCCACGGGTTAATGATGATCAACGTGAGCAACCTCTTAAGGAAAAGGATAAAGGGAAGTCTCATGCGATAACTATTTGTGATGTTGAGTATAAAAATGATGTTGTGTAGTGATTAAGTGTTTATGTAATGGGATTTCAAAATAGTATCATGGAGTCTCATGTATGGTATGGTGGAATTTTGGAATATCTATGTATTGGTTTTCAATAATTATATGGTACTCGTAACCATGAAAAGGTGATTGAAATATTTTTGGAAAGTCGATGGTATGCGCATAATGATGGGATAAGGAGAAAATGAAATGTTTGACAGTATTCATGAGCTCATGATTGATATAAGGACTAAGTGATATCATGGTTTGAGTATATAGAATTTGGAAGATTTTGGTATGTGGAAAGAGTTAACTTTTTACAGCATTCATGTTTTCACTAATGTTAAATGGGTATTTATTTTTTTTCAAGAGAATACATGATTAAGGCCTTTGAATGTTTGGAATGTGACCAAAAAGAAATATCTTATGATATATGGGGATCACCGATGGTATTAACATGCTTGTTATATGAAATCACTGGTAATCATTTTCACTATAATATGAGAGTGGACTGCAGTATTATGGATAAGCCTAAAGATTGGAATGGATTATGTTAGACATAAGTATGTATTGTTTAAGGATAGAAGTCTTATTCGATATTATTAATGGGATGTTATAGTAATGTAGTTTTAGAAAAAGGTAAACCTGCAGGACGGGCGACAACCCAACGCGTCAGACATGGATGTGGGAATCGAACCCACAAACGAAGTGCGACATGCCTTTATTTCCTACCACTGGCCTACAGGAAGTCCCTGGTTAGTAGAAAATAGTTTTATTTTATTAAGCGGTATGATATATGAAGTATAAGTTCATTTCTGGAATCGTATATGTTTAACCTCACCATAGATGGACTTATGTATATTTGATAACTTTTGCTTGAAATAGATGGAATGGCCCATCATTATATCACATGATCTTCTAACTCTTCATGAATAAAAAAATCAACTTCATTTATTTATGAGATGAAGTGGAAATTGTTCAAAGCACAAGCAACAGTGAGATTGTACCAAAATCAAGAAAGTATTTCTTCTAATTCAAAATTTTCAACTTTAGGGAAATGATATTGAAAACAAAAAATGTTGTCCTAGTGCTCTTATATCCGATGAATCCGATGGTACCTTAGATCATCACAAATCTATGGATTTGTGATTTAGAGCTTTTTCATAGCCATGTTCTCTACCACACTCCATAATAACTTGATGGTTAGATTTTTCTTCCATATCCATATTCTCACCTATGTTATCTTACGTGGAAACCCAGTGATGAGTTAATTTCAGTAACCGATATGTTTCATACTTTAGTTTTTAAAGCCATTTTTCGGTATTCCTTTTTACAATGTGGGTTTCTATAAAAGAAACTTTCAAATAGTAAATCATTTATAACCCTGACGAATTTCAAGGGTGAAATTCCTTTTAAGGGGGGTAGAATGTAACAACCCTATATTTTATGATAAGTATTCTTTTTAATTTATTTGATTTCATTTGTTTTATGCTACAACAAGATTATCTTGTGCTATACGCCACATTGTATTAGCTTGAAGTATATACAACACTATTCTTAGATTGTGTTACACACAATTTCAAGTTCGTTTTATAATAGTCACTCTATGAAAAATTGAGTGTATATATATATATATTCAATGTATAAATGAAATATGGTTGGATTCTGTTATACAAAATAATAAAGGATTCTTGAACAACACGCAACCCTGACTTGGCTTGCATTACATTCAATCACGACCTTCCTCGATAGCGTGTGTTGTACGCAATACCGGGTTTTAGTAAACAACGATATATAATTATAACATTATTATGAACTAGCCGTTATGAATAGTATTAACTAAATTTTTAATTTTATAACATTATTATTCATCTTACACATTTTCTAGAACATGGTATAAGAACCAAATAAACTTTTCAGGTAAAATAAGTATTTTTCAAAACATGTAGTTTTGCCGCCTTTTGATGGAGCACCCAACATAAATCTAGTTTTTGACATGGTTATAAGCTCAATTTTACAAAATATAATTATTATTTGGAATCAGGATATAAAATTTTACCTTGGATAAATTTTTCATATTATTCTGATAACATTCATATTTTAATGAATAGTAAAAACACGCTATATTTTAATTAAAAACAACTTTTTTCATCGTAAAAATTATCTGATTAAATTATAATATTTAATGGATTAAAAGTATAAATAGAATATATTTTTACCATTTAATATGATTTATGTCATTAGCCTTGATTTTACAATGAATTCGTAAGTTAAATAAATTCAATCTTTTGCAATGTTTTAAACAAAAATTCATTTTCTTTCGACAACGGGATTAATTTTAATTTAATTTATGAAGCTTCTGTGTATTGAATTTAGAAAAATGGATTCCATATTTGGAATCAGTGGGTCCAAATTATATTAATAGACTAATTTTTATTTTTGGGCTTTATGAATAGTAACAACGGTAAATTTTATTTACCATAGTAAAAGGTAAATTGGGTAATTAAGGGTAAATATAATATTATAAAATTATCCAAATACTTGTCTTAATACAATTGGATGATAATAATTTGTCCTAAGTCATATTTGGGTCGAAATGGAATCCATTAGAACCCACATGGAGGTGATTATGACCTTTAGTTTAATTTATTTAAAGGAATGTGAAATATGTCTCACTCAACTTTGATAATTAATGTATGTTCAATATAAGTTTATACATAATATAAATATGGTTATAAATAATCATTTTAAAGATATATTTTTTTTTCATGGTAATATATTTGTAAATTTTTTGATTTATTTAGTTACCTTATTATCTTATACATTAATGATGCAGAAATTATTTATTTAGTGAAAGATCAATAATATAGTTTTTATTGAAATAGTAATACCTATAAAAAGGCACAAAAATCAGACAAAAACTTATTATTAGTGTATATATAAACCCTAATCATCCACTGGCCGAATATTTGACCATTTGGATCCTTATTAAGGCAATTATGACACTTATATTATTTTATTTTAAATGATGCCAATGTTGTCACCTTCATAATTTAATAAATATAATAAATTAAATATTGTGATTTTAAGATGATAAATACTAGTAAAAGTTTTTTTTTGAACGGTAATAGATGTATCTTTATCATAAGAGTTTATTTTTAATTTTTATGCAAAAAATATTTATATTAAATAATTATACAATAATGATGTAGTAATTATTTTATTTAGAGATAAACCAAATAAATGGATTTAAAAATAATAAAATAAATATTATATGACCTATTTAATGTTCTCCATTACTTTTCTAGATACATATGACGTTTTATGAATCTATTAAAGCTTTTAGTTTGAACATATCTTCTGTATATATTTTATTTAAATTCAAATAAATGAATAGTGTCAAAATTGACACTATTGTTATTTTATAAAAATAACATATTATAAAATTGTTTAAAAATCACAAAAATATTGACAAATTATAAATTTAAATTTATATGGTATAAAATGTTATAAATTATCCAATTTTGGACAATTCACAACAAAAAAGTAATTATTTGTTATCATTTAAAATTTAGATTGTTATTACCACAAATAAAATTAAATTGTTAAATAATGATAAATCAAGATGATAATGTTTAAAATAAATTCCTAACTTGTCTAAATTTTATTGGATGATGCGATTACAACTCTATCTCATCTATGCTTCGGATATGAGCCATTTTTGTAGTTTTTAAGTGGGATTGGGATTTAATATAAACTAATTTATCTTATATTTCCAAAGGTTCCCCTCTCCTCCCTTATAAAAGGGCACCTCCTCCCTCTCTTCCCCACACCACTTTGAGCCTTAAAGATCAGCCAAAACCTTCCAAATTAACTTATCCACTTCCTTAGAAACATCCTAGATGTCCTGGTATTCTTCAAAGACAAATTTTAGTGCCCCAAGTGGAGGTCTCAAATAGGCACTTCAAAGAAGAGGTAATGTCTATTACCGATTATTTCAACTTTATTTATTCTTCCAATTATTCTTTTTTAGTTGTTTCATTATTAGTTAATAACATAACTATCACTAATAAACTGATATGTTATTATAAGTATGAAACAACCATATTTCACCATCTATCCATCCTACAGAAAACAAAATCACCGCCTGTGCGTACGTACGGAATACCGTCTCCACGCCGTGGTGTAATCTATTTTCCACCACCACCTTACATGGATGGATATGATGGTGAATGTAATGAATATATATGATTATTGTAAATTGATATTGATTCTGTAATATTATACCTACAGTTTATTACAATTCCACGATCTTGGGAATGATAACATCGCTCGTGCGTACGTACGGACTACCGTCTCCACGACGCGACGAGATTCACTCTCCATGTTAACCATTCAAGAATGATTATAAAGTATATATAATAAGTAATAATGAAATATATGACATAATAATGCTACTGTATTTATGTATATATATATATATGTGTCATCTACTTAATTCCATTCAATCAATAAGGAAACGAAAATAGCGTTCATGCGTACGTACGACCTACTGTCTCCATGAACGGTGTACTTATTTCCATTTATCGATCTATTATTTATATGTATACTCTTAATATATATTATATATAAATCATTTTTTACATCCTGGATGTAAGTAATCATGATCTAATTAATCATATTAATAATTACAAGTTAAAACGCGAATGACAAATGAAATGATTTTACCCAAAACGCTACTTTATCATGAATTTAGAAAAGAACGAGTAATGTAAAGTCATAAGTGAACCATATATGATATAATAACAATGAATATGATTCTGTAATAAGTCAATGACATTATTTAAATCATTATACAGGAGGTTTGGATACGTACGAAGCATATCAGACCTAAGGTAAGGGATAATTGTGCAAATCTCATTTTTTTCCGAGATTGCTTATTCGTAATTATTTACTGGGGTTATTACTATAATCCATGTCCATGTTTTATTAAAGTGTATTCATGTATGTTTAAAGTCCTTTTTACCCTTTTTTTACTTTAACTACATGCTCTGTAAGGAATTATTAATTTTTTTACATTATGAGGTACTTTTTGACCTTTCCAGCAAAAGTACGAGAAGAATGTTTTTTAACATATACGGTATGAAAGGAATTTTACGGTTTTATAAAGACTTATTTTCATGAAGATTCCTCCAAAATATTTCATGACCATTTTAAACAAAATCCTATTCTTTTAGAATTGCATGGAATTTTGTGAAAAGAAAATGATTTTGAAGAAGAAAGGATATTTTCCTCAAGAATTCATTTCAAGTGTTTTATCAAAAACCATTTTTAATCTAAGATAACATTATTTCATATGTGTATCTTTCAAGTATAATGTATCTATTATTTTCATGGTTTCACTTTTCTTATTATGAAATGATATCCATTTCTTTTATATGGATTATGTGATGATGGGATGATGTTTATGAAACCCATTTTATTTATTGGGTTTTTATGAATGATGTATGTTTTTTTTGGCACAAGTAAGAATGGTTTCATTATGATATGGGTGGGACCTCCCTCCAATGGATTGGGTAAGATTTATATCTCATGAGATAGGCATGGCTGGAATGGCAAGTTAAACCTGTTCAGTAATATATGACTGGATTGAGGAGTGAACTCGATTCAGAAAGGGAAATTGTCCACTAAGATGGTCTTGGCAGCAATGCCTTGGCTACTATGGAAATCATATCATGTGCTTAATGGTTTTCCTCAGTTACATGTTTTACTCCCATGCTATTTTATCATGCTTTAAGTTTCTTTATGATCTATTCCATACGTACTTCCATGTTTTATGTCATTGCTCAAGATTTTGTTGTTTAAACATTATGTTCATGTTTTTAAGTTCAAATGTCTATGATTTGTTTTATTTTATCCATTCTTACCCTTACTGAGCATTTGAGCTCACCCTTTATATGTTTTCTTTTCCCCAGGATATAAAGAAATGTTTTAGGTAAGAAAACAAAAGGGGAAGATCTTTATGGGAGATGTTGAAGATCTTTCAACATGATTAGAAGATTATGTTCCATGTTTCCAAAGACACTAAACTATTATGGTCCTTGTGTGTTTGTTTTTGTTATGTATTAAGTATTCCAAAAAAGTAATGTAATGTCCATGTACATCAATCTATCGGGTCTCTACAAGTCAAGCCATTTAATGGCTTGACTTGTCGTTGATCCTACCACCACCGATCATTCTGTTGGAGGAAAGAAAATATAAAAAAACATTTCTATTTTAATATTCTCTTAAATTTCCAAAAACTCACATCTTTTCTTTAAAAACTACAGTCAAAGTGAAAATTCCAATAAACAAATCCTGGTGGAGTGGATTCAATGGTTCTCTCGGATTTTTGATCCGACCAAGGATCCAGGAGATAGAAAATGTCACCCACGTGTTTACTTAACGTACCTAAAAAAGTTTATAAATTCATATCGAGCACACCGGGCCTTGGAAACACATGCCATCAATTTTTTCTGACTCATAATAATTACCAAATTTTTTAAAAAATGACATGGAGTATCAGGGTCTTTACAGTGCAACCTTCTTAATCATTTCATTTCATGCTTCAATGTTCCACATTGATCATACAACATGGATTCATTAAAGAAATAATTTAATCCACGACAAATGAATGTGGAATTTCTACTTGAAACTATATAATCAATAAGTAAATATTCATAAAGTTGAATACCCTAGATAGATAAATGGTCATGGTATTCATTACAGAATGACACTGGCTTGGAAAATCGTGGTGACATTTCAACATCATAACGACATGACTTAAGAATTCATAAGAAATGGTTGATGAGATAGAACGGGGTGTCTCATCATAGTATGTGAGTCATAAAGATACATTTCCCAACATAATTAATGGACATTGGAATCATAATACAAAAAATATTTCTTGATTGTAAATTAGGAGAGAGAAATTCCTTACAGAATATCAGCATGGTAACAGGTGTACAAGGTAGGAATTAGTGAGAGAGAAAGAGTTCTCTCATCATTAAAACAGAAATTTTACAGTATGGGGGAACTGAAAAATCATATCCCAACATTTATGATTGAAATTCATAAGGAATAACACCATTAAGAAACATGGATAAAATGAGGAAGGAAGGAATCCCTTACTTGGATGTGTGATCCCAAAGGATTGGAAGAGGAATGAGAGAGATTTTTTGGGAGATTGGGGCACCTTGGGAGGATTCTAGAGAGTGTCGGTTAAGAGTTGGTCAAGATCCAAACGATATGAGGGTAGAAGAAGTGGGAGCATTGGTGGGTTTATATAGGATAGGAGATGGAAATATTTATTATTTATGTTTTGGACCCTACACATTAAATTAATCAAAACCACAAACCATAACATTGTTTTTCCCATGGGTTTTTTTCTAAAGAGTGTAAAAAACTATTTTTTTCGTAAAATTGCCTAAATTATTTAAATATTAGGATTTCATATGTGGTGGGGAGTCACACTCTCAAGGAAATCATTTTAAAAAATAAAAAATGTTATATACGTCTTGGAGGGTCCATTAAGGCTTTGTAAAATAAACCAAATTAACCTAAAATCACATTATTTTAATGGTAAAACATATATTGTCTGAACATATCATTTATAGTGTTTTACTACATCACTATTGGGTCATTAGGATGTCATAAAACACATTATATAATTGAAAAATATTTAATTTTTACGCAAAAAATCAGTTGTTTCAAGAAATTATGAAAAAACCAATTTTGTTAATTTAGATGTACTTATTCCAAAAATAATATTCATTTTATTTAAATAATTTTATAAATATGGAAATTTTTACTTTCAATATTGATATTAACATATGTCGAAAATTCTTGTGTTTTGACAAAAATAGTTTTTAAACGATAATGAAAATTGTAATTGTATTATAAAAATTTTATGATAATTTATATTTAATAATTATTATTTTAATAAAAATATTTTATAAAAATATTTTTTAATTAAAAATTCTATTAATTTAACAAAAAATATTTCTTAATTGAAAATTAACTAATAATACTATTTGTCCTTTAAAATCTATTTACACTGTAACAATAATAAAATAAATGTATATTTATTATTATATACAAAAAAATAATGAACATAATCATAGTGATATGGACTTGTTACATAACCCCTTAAAAGACCTGCGTAAGACTTTAGGGTAAGGTATGCGATGGTGACATACTCTTGGGGTGTCATGGATAACATCGCTTGAGTGGTAATCACTATCAACTTCCACTTCTCCCCTTGGCAGTTCCTATCAAAAATAATTTATTCAAGCTCAACTTGTGCTTGGTCATGAGTGAAGCCCGAAGAATCCACCTCCTTTTCAATCTCTGACAAATGGGATTCATATGGAGAAATTCTATTAGATGAGGCCATCACTTCGTTTGTCTATGTTAATAGGATTTCTTAAAGCCCTATATTTATTCTAATCATGTGATCATTGTTCATTGGATATATTTGCAATGGAGACAATTCGTAACGGTATTTTGGAATCAAAAGACATATAACTAAAGAAGTTAATATTTCATATCACCATTTTACATAATAATAAATTTAATTAGATAAAGAGGGATTTTCATTAACAACATTTTTGGTCATTACAATCTTCCTCCCCTTAAGAAATTTTTCCCTGGAAATATCTTTTTCTAACACTAAAATAGATGCGGGTAACTCTACATCATCACTTCCTATGGTTCCCACATTTCTTCCTCAAACATTTGGTTTTGCAAAAACACATTGACAAGGGGGAATTGTCTTATTTCATAGAACCTTTTCCCTACAATTTATGATCTTCACCAGATTCTATTTATAAGAGAGGTCATTCTCCAAAGTTACCACCTCTAGATTGAGTACATGTAATGTGTCAAGTATGTAATTCTTATTAAGTGAAACATGAAATACATCATGTACCTGATATAGGTTTGGTGGGAGTGCTAGTCGATAGGCCACCGATCCAATGTGATCAAGAATATGAAAGGGCCGATGTACATTGGAATAAAATTTAACATCATAAAAACTATTATAACTCTATTCCACTGTGATATGAAGAGGAATACCGTATCTCTGACATCAAACTCTATGTCTCGTTGATGATTATCAACATATCTCTTTTGATGACTCTGAGTAACTTTAATGTGCTATTTGAGGGTCTTAACCTTCTCCACAATTTCTTTGACCATTTCCATAACGATGATTTTTCTCTAATAAACATTATCCCAACATGTCGGTGTTCTATACCTCTTCCCATAGATGGATACATAAGGAACCATTTGTATTCTTGAGTGGGAACTATTATTGTAAGATCACTCAACCAGAGGAATATTTTGATCCCATCTTCCTTTGATTTCCATTGGAAAAGACCTCAAAATGTGCTCATGTCCTTGGGTAGTCCACTCAAATTGGCCATATGTTTGAGGATGATAAGACATACTGAAGATCAGCTCAATATCCATATCTTGATGAGGACACTTCCAAAACATAGAGGTGAATCTTGGGTCTTGATCAGATACAATCGATAGTGGTACTCCATGCAGCCTAACCACATCTCTAATATATATCCATCCATGTTGATCCATTGAGAAATCCTCCTAAATAGCAATTAAGTGTTATTGCTTTGTAAGAAGATCCCTAAAAACCCAGATAGAATTGTTTACATTAGATTTCTTCTAATGTCTAGTGAAAAATTTCATGGTGATGTTCTCACACTTCCATACCGGTATAGGTAATTGTTGAATCATCCCCTTATAATTTTGCCACCCATAATTCACATGCTGGCATACCAGAAACGTTGATGTATACTCAATTATATCCTTATTTATGTTATCCCACCAATAATGTTCTTATAGATCTCGATACATATTTTTATTTCATGGGTGAATGGAGAAATTCGAACTCTTTACATCATCCAAAATTTATTTCTTCAGCTCCGGACATTATGGAACAAATAGTCTTTTCCAAAATCTCACAACTCCTTCTTCATTGACATTGAACTATGAAGATTTCCCTTTTTTTTGATAGTTTCCACTTTCTTCTATATTCCCACATCATCCTTTTAGAATCCATTATCCTTTTCGAAAGAGGCGGTTTAGCAATCATTTCTGAAAGTATTAATGATGTTCCCTAATTTATGATTCCCATTTCCATCTTCATGAAATAAAAGAATATGGGATCCTTTTCAATTCTCATCAATGAAAGAATTGTTGGGTCCTTTCAATTGAGAGCATCAACCACCTTGTTTTCATTCCATGGGTGGTAATGGATTGAGTGGTAATAGTCTTTAATTAGCTCTAACCATCCTCTTTGGAGCATATTCAACTCTTTCAGTGTGATTTTAAACGTGAGGCTTTTGTGATACGTGTATATTTCACACTTCTCCACAAATAGGTATTGTCACCAAATTTTGAAAGAGAAGATCACCGAAGCCAACTACAGATCATGTGGTGGATTTTTCTGCTCATGAAAATTCAATTGCCTAGAAGCATAGGCAACTAATTTTTCATTTTTTCATAAAATTCCAACAAAGTTAACTTTATAGAATTTTTAATAAGAAAATTACCAAAAACCTTATCATGTAATACAAAAATTATAGAAAATGTTTCCTAATGATTTACTATCATTTTTTATGGGGACTCAATGTTCATAGAAAACATAAAAGATATAATAATAGGACATGAATTGAAATAAATTACGACATAAACTAATTTTAATTAGTGGTTACATGTAATTCATTTATAACTATACATCCTAGCATAGGACTTCCTGTTCTCCCTTGATCAAAGTGATTGTTGACCCTCACCATGCTTCTTATCACTTGCAATAGAGCATCATCTTAGATAATGCCCGACTTCACCACATTTATGACATAGAAGATTTTAAGATTACTTAGAGGGATATTTGTTTCCATATATAACATTATACATTATTTCATGGAAATTTAATACTTTGTGCCCTGCCTCTTCACAGTTAAAGCATCTCCTAGTCCCTTTGTGACATTTCCCTTGGTTCCACATTCCACATTTGTTAAAAAAAGAGATTGGTTCTTATTTCCCTAATCACATTTATCATATGGAACTTCATGTGATTTCCACTTCCTCTTCCTTCATTTACTTGGGTATTCAAAAAATTACCAATTGTTAATCGTGATTTTTTATAGCTGGTTTGGCATAACTACAATATGTCATACGTGAGCTCCCATCTGATTGGGAATCTCATCAAGACATTCATCATGTTTCCCTTCACATATTGTTTTAGCCATATTCTTTATATTAGTGGCCATTGCCTAGAATACAAGGAAATTTATGGGTAACACATAAAGAGGAATCCAAATACAAAAAGGGATAATTTATAAATTACTTTTATTTCCTTAACATTTGAATTTATAAGAATCAATATATGTTATCCATGACCTACTTCCAAACATATATTCTTAGGGTTTTTTATTCCCATCATAATTGTTAAAAATAATCTCGTAAATTTACAAAATAATGTATCCTGGGAAGGTCATCACCAAGAGAGAAGCTAGGCGCATTGTCATGAACCAGGATACCCTAGGACAAGCCCGAAACTCCTTGTCAATGTTTATAATCCTAGGTACATTTGTGCCAGAGCTGCCTCTACCTACTCATATCCATATAGGGATGTATTTTATGGATAAAACACATAATCAATACTCACCAATACTTAGGGATGTTTTTATTATACACAGTTTTATCCCTATGGCTTGTACTAGGGTTTTCTAATCCAAATACCAAAACCAACTAAACTTATCCTATGATACCAACTATAACAACCATGATCATTATTACACACATAAACATGATTTATTACCTCAAAATGCACTGAAGAAAAATTTTATGATTGAGAGGTCTAGTTTATTTGGAAATTATTAACATTACATAACAACATAAAACATAAATCACAATATCTTTATTGAAAAATTCATTTACATGACCACTACATTCCCTCGTACTTAGCATTTCATGGGATAACCTAAGGACATGAATAAGAAAAGGGTGTGCTAAAAAGACCAATAAGTGAGTAAACAAGGCGTAACATGAAGAAATTTTTTTTTTGGATATTCTCATAACTAGGTATCATAAGATAAAAATGAACATAAAGGCATGATATTGCATGGTTATCATAACATGGAAATGTAGCAACAAAATTAAACAGAATTTTAGCATGAGACATGGCTTATTGCAATGGATCATGAATAAACCCACATTTCACTTGAATTAGCATGATTAAACCCTTATTTAACTTGATGTACCATGATACTATTATTTACCAATACATTGGAGTGCTATGAGGGTGCACCCTTCTTAATCATTTCATTTCATTCATATGTGTGCCACATAGATCATACAACATAGATTCATTAAACATCAAAATTTATTCCACGATATAGAAATGTGGAATTCATAAATTAAACTCAATAATCAATAATTAAATGTGAATAATTGTGAATACCCTTGATAGATAAATGGGTAAGTTATTCACTACACAATGACATTGGCTTGGAAAAAATCATTGTCCAATTTTGGCTACATAACAGCATGACTAAAGAATTCATAAAAAATGGTTGAAGGGAGAGAAAGGAGTGTTTCATCAAATGTACCTGAAATAGACAGTAAGGGGTTAATATTTATACATGTCCCATCTTTTGAAATGGAATTTGGATTCATAATGCAAAAGAATGGCTTGAATGAAAATGAGGAGAGAGAAATTTCTTACGGAATTTCGGCATGGTAACAGGTGTACATGGGAGGCATTAATGAGATAATAATGGGACTCTCATTATTCAAACATAAATAGGTCAGTATGGGGGTGGCCCCAAATCATACCACAACATTTTTAATTTAAATTAAAAGGGAATAAAACATTATTAAACTTGGCTAAAATGATGAAGGAAGGAATTTCTTACTTAGAGTGGGATCCCAAAGGCATGGGGGAGGCTTGAGAGAGACTTCTTGGGAGCTTGGGGAACCTTGGGAGGATTATATATATAAGAGGGTAGGGGTTGGTCGAGCTCCAAAGGCTTTGAGTGAAGAAAAATTGGGATCCTGGGTGGGATTATATAGGAAAGTAGAGGGAAATCATTATTGTTTAGGTTTTGGACCCTACACATTAATCAAATCAAAACCACAAAGCATCCCATGGTTTTTTGACATGATTTTTTCCAAAGGGGATAGGAAAAAATTATTTTATTTGTCCAATGTCCGAAATTATCAAAATATAAGGCTTTCTTATGTGTAGGTGAGTCACACTCTCAAGGTAATCATTTTAAAGATAATAAAATGTTTTATAAGTCTTAATGGGTCCACTGAGTCTTTGTTAAATAAATCAGATAGACCTAAAATCAAATTATTTTAATGGTAAAACATATATTGGCTGAAAATATCATTTATTGTCTTTTATTATATCACTATTGGATCATGTTGATTTCATAAAACAGATTTTATAATTAGACACTGTTTAATTTTTACCCAAAAAATCGACTGTCCCAGAAAATTATGAAAAATTCACCGTTGGATAATTTTAAAAACCTGATTCCAAAAATAATATTCATTTTATCTAAATATTTTTCTAAATTTTCAAATTTTTTACTTAAAAATAAAAACTGACATTTATAAAAAATTCTTGGGTTTTGAAAAAAAGTTTTTTCAAACCATAAAAAATTTTCAATTGTATTTTAAAAAATATACAATAATTTTTATTTTTAAAATTTCATTTAATAATAATATTTTAAAAAAAAAATTTAATTAAAAAATGCATTAATTTGTGAATATATATTTCTTAATTTAATATTAACTAAAAATACTATTTGTGCTTTAAAAACTATTTACAAAGTAACAATAATAAAATAACAGTATATTATTTATTATATACAAAATAATTATGCACATAGTAATAGTGCTAGGGTATTGTAACATAAACCCTTAAAACACCCACATATGGCATTTGGGTAAGGTGTGTAATGGTGACAGACTCTTGGGGTGGATTATATAACATTGCTCGTGTGGTAATCTCTATCAACTTCCACATCTCCCATAGTTAGTTCCGCTTAATCTTAACATATTCAAGCTCACCTTGGGCTTGTTCAAGAGCGAAGCCCAAAGACACCAACTCCTTTCCGAGCTCTGAAAAATGTGCATCGTATGGATAAATTCTACTGTATGTGGCCATTGCTACTATTTTTTGAATAAATTGGATTTGGTAAATCCATATATTTATACTAAGGATGTGATCATTGTTCAATGAATATATTTACAATGGTAAAAATTCATAACAGTATTTTGAAATCCATAAACAAATAACTATGGAATTTCATATGTTATATGATCATTGTACATAATAAAACATTTAATTAGATCAAGAGGGGTTTTCATTAACAAAGGTTTGCGTCGTTACACTTTTCATGTTCTTAGACTTGATTTCTACAAAAACAGTGGGTAAAATCACTCTGTAATCATGAATGTCTAAAAATAATATACTCAAGATCAACCTCAGTAACAATAATTTGATTTTATAACAGACAAGATTGTAGTTTTAGGAAATTTAATGCACAAGGAACCATATTTATAAAATTATTTGTTTATTTTTGAATTTTTATTTTGGAAATTTTTGGGGAAAAATAAATCATTAATGTAAAATTACAAAAATTGAAAGACCCCTATCCCACACACCTAAAACAAAATATTATACCTAATTATGAATCCTAAGAAAATGAAATTTTTTATTCAAAACAAATTGACAATGTATTAATTCAAAATATTATTGAAGAAGTGCAAGAATCTTCACATAATTTTCTCCTCATCATCTAGGCTAACCAGAACATAAATAAAAAATGACATTCTTTTATTTCTAATATCTATAAAAAAATTACAATTTAGCACAAAATATATCGTGATGAGAATTATATATAGCAGTACTTGGATGAAAGATATTTTAATGAGTGAGCCCATGTTTTAAATTTTGTTCCAAATGATTTTAAAAAATGTAGTTATAAAAATTCTATGAAATCATCTTAAGAGAATAATATTCACTTATATTGTACCTAAATATTAATATAGATTCCCCTAAACTTTATTCCCAACACCATACAATAATATAATTAAATTTGTAGTTTACCAAAATACTCCCTTGAAAGTGGAATATTTTATCATTAGAGTTTCTAGAGACTTATTCTCTTTTATATAATTGAGAAGTCCCTTTTCTTAATATATTCAAGTTCCTGTACAATTGAATCATATTTAAATTAATATTAACTGAGATGAAATATAAAAGTTATTAGAATCCAATGTTTTATTTAGTTATTTTTTTTTTGAATATTCCTAGATGCCGCTCCTTATTGTAGTTCCTCCAAATCTTGGGTGAATTTCTAGTTTCATTAAACATTATATTTTGTTGTAGTATATTTTCAATTTTTCCAAGTGCTCACGAAATATAAACATGAGATATCATTATTAAAATAAAGATAAAAAAGGAAAATAATAACATAAATATGGGTTAGTTACCATGAAACATTGAAGTTATTATCATTGGTACACATTAGTAATGGATCAGGTTTGAAGAAAAGAGATGGTATCCAATCCCTTTTGCTTCCCCGCAAGTAAAAATTATATTTTATGAGAATTTTTTAGAAATGGTCAATTATCCTCTCCAACCAGCTCAATAACACCATTTACCAACTCCTTTATAGTGGTGAAAGGTATGGACTATATGGTTAAAATTTTACTAAAAAATATCTTGATCCTTGAATTAAATATATGAAACCTTTAAATAACCTTGAAATAAATATTTTGAATGATTTATTCATGAGAGTAATATTTTCCCACCTTATAAATTTCATTATTTTCATAATTTTACCTTCTAATTTCCTCCTACTTACCCATATTCAAAAACATCCACTCATCAACAGACATGAAGTCATAGATTAGGGCCTTTACTACCCAATGAGACTTATGATGCAATTTTTTAGGTATTTGACGTGTATTTTCCACTGAGAATCCTATAAGGAGATACCAATATGGGGTTCTTGTAAGAAGTCATGTATTCCCACAAATTTTCATCCAATTTATCTTACCAGCCATTCATTGATCTAGAAAAAATCTTCTATAAAAAAAATTTGATCTCTATATTTAAAATTTTATCATGTCTATTAGACTGTGGGTGATAGGTTATTCAAGAATTTTGAGACCAACCATTTTTATCCATTAATTATTTTAACTTATTATTATTTAAATGAGTTCTATTATCTGTGAAAAATTCCTTATGAACTATAAATATTTAGAAAATATTATTCTTGATTAATTTGATAACACTAGTAGTAATATTATTTCCATGTCCAACCTCCTTAACCCACTGGGATAAATAATTCATAGAAACAATTATGTATTCATTCCCATTAGATAATGGGAAATGTTTAATGGTTTATAGGTCCCATAAATCATTAAATTAATCTCAAGAATCCTCTTTTGGTGAAGCTCCTATTTCCCCCCAAAATTTCACATCGATTATAACTATTCTGAACCTATCCCATGTCTCTGATAATTCGAATAAATTTGACCAAAAGAAACCCATTTTTATGGTATTATTAGTAGTTTTATCACCACCATTATGTCCAAGCCATGATGAATAATGAAATCCCTCATGAATGGATCAAATTTCTTCAATATTCACACATCACCTCAAGATGAAATCATCATATCTACAAAATAGTAAAATATCTCCCCAAAATAAATACTTCAAATCAAAAAAGATTCTATTTTTCGGGTTTTCTAAATGGTTTTAGGGAATTAATTCTATGGAAAGAATGTATTCATAACTTTCAAAACAAGATGACTTCTTAAATAAAGAATAATGTAGTTACTCAACATTAAATGAAGTTATTTATTTCATTTGGTTCCTCATATTGATAATTGGGAAACCATTAAAAGTGGATAATAACTATATTTAATACCATTTTTAAACATTGATTTATAATTTCTATTCCTATAACTGAAGGTTATATCTCAAAAGATTTAGTTTTTATATTTTTAGGGAGAATATATTTGAGAGGAGAGTGTTCTTTGAGAGTGATAACATTAGACCCAATGAAATATTGAATAAAATTGTCAATATAAAACATAACATATTCCAACTAAAAATTATTGTTATTGTAATTGTTTAGGGTATAATACAATAACTTAATAGCATAGTAAATTATATACAACATCTTATCCTTACATTACCCCAAAACAACGCCCAATGCTACATCAATTGCACTAATCTTCACATGGAAATGTATCTTCTAGTCTGTTTTTATAATCAATGGTGAAGAAGTGAACTTCTTTATATGGAGATTAAATGGATATAATAACTTATTATGAAATGAAAAGGGTATTTCCATAAAAATTAGCGAGCACAAAGGGATGGGTATTTTGTAATATTCATTGATGAATATTTTATAGAAATAGAAATGGACTAAGAAACTCTTAATTACATTAACATTTTCATGTGATGATAGATTTTGGAAAACCTCAATTTTAGAGTCATTAACATCAATTACCATCTTTGAAACATTGTGACATAATATATCTCATCAATTGATGTTGAATTGATACTTTTCCATGTTCAAAAAATGATTTGTTTCTTCAAATTTTTTTGAATTAGCTTCATGATTTTATTTAATTTTTTTAAACTTTACTCCAACAATGAATAGTTTTTCCTTTAAAATATAAATTATTATTTTAATAATATCAATTTAGATATCTATTACACAAATTTGAAAAGTGAATGGAGCACTACACAAGACAATGGAATTCAACGATTGGAAAATGAAACAAATGAATATGGGAAAGTGATATTATCATTTTTCATAAAAGCTATGGAAATCTAGTTGAAACCAGAAATGCCTTAAATTTTATTTTAATCATTTATAGACTAGGTATATAATGTTTGATAAAAATAATGAATTCATAAGAGGTGTTTTGTTATAGTAGGATTGAGTTTCTTCTAATCTGTGTAGACCCTCCACCTTATTGCTTTCCTTACCGAATATTATTTATTATTCTCATTGGTCAGAATAGTGAAACCCCCTTCTTAGAGAAATATGGAAATCGATCACTCGTAGAATGTTTATAATGGGGTAAATGATCCCAAAATCTGATAATCTAATCATTTCCTTTATAATCACGTTTTTCAAGTTGGTATTTTACATTCACATCCCATCCAATATAATTTTGTGGTCAGTCTCATTGGGAATATTTTTAATTTAGTTTTAATGAATTAATCCCTTTATATAAAATATGGACCAACCAATGAATGGTTTTAATTTCATCAAACTAAAAAAATGAACTCTCCTCATGGGACAATTCTAATATAGTTGAGATTACAACAAGAATTGTAGAGAACTCACCATGAATTATTATTTCAAATTAATAGGAAGGGTTTTTAGTTCCATCTTTGATGCTTATTGTCTTGAAGGGAGTTTTTTTACTAATGGGGCCCAAGGTATTGAGTCTTCCTCTTAAATAAGGCTATGAAGAAGGCATCCTATTCATCACTATTTTTCCAAGAAATGTTCCCATAACATACAGACTCTCTAACTATGTTCAATGTGTCTTCTTAGTAAAAGTCCTCTATATATTATGAATACTCTCCCAAAAATTCATCTACAGGATCTTACCCTTTACTTGGGAAAATACCTCTAAAATATTCAGTAGATATTTTTTCCTATTATTTATTTATCAATAATTCATTAAAATAGTTTCTATTTCTCAATAAAAATAACATAATAACTAGATTCTAATTACTTGGACACATTTGACTTTTTGATGGTTTATATGTTCTTTTGAAAACATGAAAATCCTCATTTTGATCTCCTTATTTTAAGATCAATTTTCTTTTTGACATATCTATAGCTATTCCTATGGTGAGGAAGGTCCTAATAAGGATGAATGATACTTTATTTTCATACTCTATGTCTCGTATGATAAAATAATAAAGGTAAATCTTCATTACACCTACTAAAAATAATAATATATTTCTATTTGGTGGGTAATTGGTCATTATTATATTATTAGAACAATAGTGGTGGTTTATAGAAATCTTAATCCTTTGTAATGGAATAATGGAAGAGGTATAAAATAGATTCTTTCTCCATGGTCACATAAGGAGTTATACATGTCACTATACCCTAAAGTGTATGGAATGGAAAACTCCATGGTTCTTGATGTTTGGGATGGATCAAATTTTTCAAGACTACACAAAACTCCACCTAGAGATTATAGGTTTAAATTTATTAAAAAGTGTTCTTATTTGAAAAAAATTTCATCAATGATTTGAGATAAGATAACTTTGGATGTAAATCCACGATAAAAGGTGTGGAGTATTAAAGATCCTTAACAGGACACAGGGAGGTGAGTAGCTCAGGTTGAGGGTTATTTTTATTTATTTTTTAAATGGAATTAAATTATTTGCGTGAAATTATTTATTATATTTATAATTCTTTAATTTTAATCATTAATATTTGTCTCCACCTTATTGTTTTTGTTTTCCAAGAACTTTTCATATTTTTTTATAAATATCATTAGATTTTAATGTTATTTATTCCAAGCTATTCTCAAATTTAGTTTCAGTGTTTTCTTGATTTTTGTTCTCATTTACAGGTAGATTTCCATCTTTAAAATGTTTAGGACATCTCTAGATTCTAAGAGGTCATGTAGACCAGATCTAATTTTAATATTCATTAGATTATACCTAGGATGAGAATCAATGGTTCATGGAAACATTCCTTTTCCATTAAGTAATTTCCATTACCTGGATATTCCATTTGTGAATCAAGGTATTTTATCCAAGTAATAGTGAAGGATCTATTTTCATCATATTAGACTTTTGGAATACAAAATTGAGCTTCATGAATTTTATATTCTGATTCTATTTTACATAAAATTATGATCCAGATCAGAAGATACTTATCCATATAAATTCCCATTGGAATTCTAAGGTTTATCTCTTAGATGAGTTTGGAATTATTTCCTAGGGTTTTGTGAATATCCTAGATATCAGTAGGTTATAAAACTCCCTAATATATCCATGAGATATTTGGATGTCTATGATAAGAATTAGTATATATTTTATTCAATGTTTCACACATATGTTTAATCATTTGTCCATATCCAACAAAATATTTACTATGAACATGTTAGAATAGAATAAAAATTTTAGGCAACATTAATTTGAATTCCCTAACATTCCATTGTGGTGGAATTTATCCCTTACAGTATTTTGATTATTTTCATTATAAAATTTAGTAGTTTGGAATTAATCTTGGTGAAAATGTATATTTGGATTTCTAATATTATGTATTCTTAGAGATAAATTATGTGTTTTATTTAAATTGAATTTTTTGAATGTTTTTTAGATTCTCAAAATCTCTATCACTAAAATATCCTCCTATATATTGGTTGAAAGGTGTTTACAGATATGATATGAGCCTATTATAGAATCGTTTCATAATAAAATTTGGAGTAAATTTTTGATTTATAAACTTCTTGAGTAAACCACCAAATCCATCACACTTTTTGTGGAAAAGATCTTCCTCATCTTGAAAAAAACTAGTGATTTTGTGCCTAGTTATAATGGTTATCCTTTTATTGTAAACATTTATTGTAAATTCATTATTAACCAGATCCCAAGTGTTAAACATATATTACTATAACTATTTAAAACTAGATAATAAATTTCCCTTGATATAAAATAGAACACTCTTATTTTATGTTCTTCCTCACTAAGTATTCTTTCTGATAGCTACTAAATCATATAGTAGATGTAACTAATATAGACATGTTAGTCTACATTGCTAATTCCATTGAAATATTAAAACTTGGAAAAAATTGATTTTATTATTTGATAGTTTATATATCATTGTGTAAGCATAATGCATGATGGGAGGTTATAAAACAATGTCAGTGGGAATTCTATAAGACTTTTCCTCTATATAATTTCATTTCTATGTGGAGGTGGATTTATGTTTTTATCTTATTGATTGTTCTAATTTTCTCTAAAATATTAAATAATAATTTTATTATTCAATTTGAGAGTACATTAATGGTTTTTTATTTTAGATATATAGGGATTAAAAATTTATCGTAGATCGTGTATATATAAACACAATAATTCAATTTGTTTTTGAAAATTATTTTGATTCATTTTTTTATTTTTAAATTTCCTTGGTTCCACATGAATTCCTTGGTAATGATTCTAAAATATGATTATGATCCTATGTTTTTGAATAGTTTCAAGTCAAATTAATTATTTATAAAGCCACTTATAACCATTTTAGTTGTAATAAGTGGTCAATCCATTTGATGGAATCTTATGAGAGAGTGTATGACCAGGGAAAATAACAATCTGAAAAAATTGGAGCTGTGGTGATGGATTAATGAAAGAAAACAATGATGGTGGTGGTGAGTAAGTGTGGATGTAAGGAATCCAACAATATAGAGAACAAGAAATCAATTAGTAAGAAAGAACAATTATATTATTGATTGAGTAGTTTTGATTTTCTAGTTTTAAAATTATTTTCCTTCATTCATGCACAAAAAACATTATCATTAAATTAAATGTGGCTAACCAACTATGTATATTGATAAATATATGAGTGATTGATTCTGCCTATTTTACAACATTATAATTCATCCATCCACTAAATATGATCTAATTATCACCAGAATCAAAATTTCCTTGATTCTTGTATAAAACTGTAAAGAGTTTTTACCTTGAAAGATGAATCCCAAAAAAATAAGCAGATAAATAATTATTGATCAAGATTATTAATAACATAACTCAATGTTTTAGTTTGAAAAAAAAAATCATATAAAATTAAATATTGGGATAAGTGATGAGTAAAAAATTTATATGAATGGTGTTAACAAATTACCAACGCAGTATTATTCTCCATAAAAATTCTAGATGATTATCATGTCCAATTCCAAAGGTATTAATAATTTTAATCAAGTTTAATAAATGAAAATCAAAATAAATAAGATTAATATAGAAATGAAACTTCTCTTATTGAGTAGATCCCCTCTATCTCCATTCTCACCTCGATTAGTTATACTATTATTACTCATTCATAATTCTCTAGAAGTTCACTAGAGTTTTCTATCTCCCTTAATTATTTGATGATTCTCCTCCTAATAATAGTAACCGCTCTAGTCCCTACCTTGAGCTCATGGGCATAAATCCATAAAATATATCTTTTAATTCTATATGATACATTCATTTTAGACTATCTCCTTCATTTTTGGCTAATTAAATCCCTCTAAACTAAATACATCCCCCCCCCCCCACATATAGGAATACTATGGATTCTTCCCCTCAGGAGACCCGAACAAAGATCTTGTAAAAGAATTTGGTCCCCTACTCATGGAAATGTCCCCAAGAAAGTAATGGTAACCATGTGAAACACTCTCTAAATACTATAATGTCCTATAGAATCATCATTTCATCCTGCCAGTACATCCAAATTTTAAAATTAGTTTATCTTTCCAGTTTTCTTACTAAACTATCCAAGCATCAGTTCATTATATAATTAAAATGGTGGGTTTTCTTCACATAGGGTAGATTGACAAGAATAAATGAGAAGGTATATTAAGTCTTAAATATTCGTATTATTCCTAAACTTGGACCTGGGTAGATATAAATTAGTGGAATGGTCCCATGTCAAATCCATCAGGCGTGAACAATAATGAATCATTCAAAGAGGCTTCCGAACATTAAAATGGTACCCAATAATCATAAAATATCTGTCTAAATTACAACTAAACATTAGGAAACAATCCATCTCAGTATTGGTTCCTCAAAATTATAATCTAATAGAATTTCAAGGTCTCACCCATTATCAAAATGGTCCAAACTTTTAACTCCACTTTATTAACATTCTCTAAAATTAAATCATACTCTTGGATTTCACTCAACATATTATACTCAGGTGTGGTCAAGATATATTCCATGTTCACAATTATAATATATTTAATCCCTCTATTTCTAATTTTTGAATCCCTTATAACATATTAAATATCTTTTTCAATAAAGGCCTCCATAACTAATCACCTGTAATGCTTGATCTCATTTAGTAACTTCGGAATGATGTTGATCCCCATGATTGACTCATTCATATCAATGATTCATTTAGATCATGCATTTATTGAGGTAATTTTTGGGGGAACCTTTTGTAAATCCTTACATATCGTCACAATTGATCTAGTAGGGAGCTCTAGTATCCATCTTCTTGATTTATTAATTTCAATATAGGGAAAACAACCAAAAATATTTTTTCATTAATATATGATAAATATCCACATTCCAACTTCACCCCAAATAGACTTGATATCATACTCACATGGATTCTACATCATGTACATGATCCCTTCATCACTGTATCTTTCTTAATTTAGTTTCAAATAGATTACAAAAACATCAATATAATCTCACTTTTTCTTTAGTTACTTATCTATATCAACAATCTATCTTCAAACCAGGTCTACAGACTGTTAACAGTGTTTATCAAACCTCTTTTTCCATAAATATCTAAGAATTGATTATCACATTTAATTATATTTGTATGTTCCATATAAAGTTTCATATATTCAAATTGTTTTTCATTGATATTCATCATCATGCTTCAATTGGTGAGATCAACTTCATGAAAGTTGTATTTAAGCGGTGGATTCGTGTTCAGTGTCTTATTTAGAAGTCATCAGATGGATTAAATTGTGATTTTGTGATGTTATCCTTTCTTCATAAATTATCCTTCATTGATGAAATTAGGGCATGTCATATCATATTCTATATTACATCCTCTTCAATTTTATTCATCTTCATCATTTAGTGAAGCTTGGATTAGTATCTCCTTCATGCTCAAATGAAATAATAAATTCAATTATATTCCAAATTTTTGTCACATCTAGTGATTCGAATCTATGTCCAGTTCATTACATGGGAATAGAAGATTGAATATTCCTTGTGTTGTTAATATATTTTAATTTTTGTTCCATCGAATAGGTTAAAGATACAATCGACTACAGAGAACATACCCAATTGGTTTTAGAGTGGTAGGACATTTAATTTTTATTAGATTTAGGGGGTGTATTGAAATTGGGCTTTGGTAGATTTGATTAAAAATGGAGTAATAACATCACAGATGATTCCATAATGGTAGGATTAAGAGAGATGAATTGTGGGTTAAAGAGTATTCCAAATTTTAACACACATGATAGGTTGAAGTTGGTCATGTGGAAACTACAATAGTTATACCAATTTGTTCATGTGGTTTATTGGAATTTTGATATTGTGGAAAATTGGTATTTCATTATTATAGTGGCCTCACTTTTATAATTTTAAAATAGGTGAATTCTCTATTTTCTCTATACAAAAACATGAATTTTTGAATTTTTCTTCAATCCATCGACCGAATGGACTCTTCATCGCAGGGTCACTTCAGGACATAACCATATTTGTTTCTATATTATCATTACATATTTGAGAACCTTTTGACACATAGAAATAATCATTCCAAGAGTATGATATATTATAATAAAAATAAAAATTCAAGAAAAGAAAAATTTATAAATTTATAAATAATATTAATTCCATAATTGATGTTTAATAAAAATATTCAATTATGAAATAATTATTCAGAAATAAAAACCTCATAACAAATCAGTTGAAAAATATATTTTTGGGGAATATTTACATAAAAATAACAATAATTAATGCAATTTAAAATATATATAAAATTTAACTCAAGAATAATTAATTACTTGAACCTTAAAAAAAATATTTGAAATAATATTGAATAAATAAAATATTCAATAATAAATTACCTATAATAACTGGATTTCCCATCATTAAAAAATTTTACGAATAGAAAACTCAATAAAAAACCCAAAATAGATGTAGAGAAATAATATATATATTTTCCACTTCACAATGTTCCAACCATGTGATAGCCTTTGGGAATTTTAAAGAACCATATTTAGGGTATCGATATTACTTAACAAACCATGAATCCTAAAATAGAAACCACATTCCTACCTCGGATTCATCAAAAAATGCATATGTTACCGCCAAAATAACTTTTAGAACCCATTAGGGATTCAAATTTCACAACTTTATAAAAACATACATTAATTAGTCCTATGGATTTTAAAATAAAATAGGTAAACCAAACTACCACTTGTAACATGATGTTATGAATAGAAAATAGATCCTGAGACTCTTCTCACATATACATCTCAAGTTCTTGCATCCCTATCTCAAAACTACCCAGAAATTCCCCAAAAAATATGAGATCATCCCTAAGAACATTGTCCCTTAAACTTAAACTAATAAATGATATCATTTTGTAATTAAAAGTCATAGGATGACTCAACACCTCACCCAATCTGATCTATCACATGACATAAATGGTGTTCTCGATCCCCATGAGTATGAAACTAGTTTCTCGGACACATCGAAACTCACTTTAGAATTTTTTTGCCCTTAAATTAGATTTAATATAGGAAACTTATTTTATTAAGAATATTACTTGGAAAAACCATCCTTTGGATGTCTATGACACGTCAAATAATCATAACCAAAATAAAAAATCAAACCAAATGATCCCTAACTAATAATAATGAATGAACCCATTTGAATCAGTATAATAACATTTTTGAAGAGGAAACATAAAACTGGAATAAATAAAATAATTTGGGTGAAAGGTAAAGGGAAAGGTTATATGGGGAGATACATCGACTTATCAAAATAAGGATATAACTGAAAACAAACTACCCAATTAAATCGTTGCAACACACATTTTCCCTCCACATCCCCACTCACCAACGATGGTCTAAAAGAGATAATAACCAAGATAAAATATAATCAAGAACCTATATAAAACATGAGACACACACACACATGGGTGTGTATGTTGGGTGTGGGATAATAAGCTCAGTATGATATCTCTAATGAGTCTATAAAATTATTTTTATGAAAAATTCCAGGAATTATAGTTTGAAATATAATAATGAAAAAATAGTTTTTTTAAGTTTATAACAAACAGTGTCTATAAGTCACGATATTTTTTTAAAGAATCCAAATACATTTTCATTTTAAATACAACCTGATTAAAATGTAAATGAACAGAAACAAAACCAAATCATTTCAAAAAAATCATAAAAGTAACGTTTTTAAATCTATTCCAAAATCATTTGTTTAAATAAATCCAATTTTTTCCCTTTTTATAAAACATATTTTAAATATAATCTCCAAAATTGTTTCATGTGCATACCCAACCATTGATAAAATATTACAATCAATTTGGAACCAGAATATGATGAAGAAAAATTGAAATAAAAAGTTATACAAGAGGCCCAATAAGTCATGAAAGAATAATGGGATTCTAGGAATCTAATCCCTTATATTAGTCCACCTATAAATTAATAAGGATCATGGGATAATAACCTATGAATTCAATTAATATAACCTTGAGTAGGTGACACAAACCATAGGATATCACTATATAAATGCTTCACCCAGATAGTCTCATCAAAATTACAGATTCCTATAAATATCCCAAGATTCCAAAGCTACCATGGATTTATAATCCATCCCCAATGTAATTAAAAACATCATAGAATAGACCCTTTGTAAGAGAAAAATCCACATATGTGGTTTACACTCATTAAAGACTCTACATTGCTACTTAAAATTTCAATTACAAAAAAACCGAGGAGGTGAGAAAGAAAAAAAGGTAATTACTAAGGTAAATCACAAGTAATCTCAAACATAACCTCCATAATACTTGTATATAACATCCCCATTAACACCATTTATTTTATCACCATTTAATAAAAAAACTACAACAGGAGAAACAAACATAGGTTAAATTCAATACGGTGTCATTTAAAACACCCCTTATAATTTTCCAAAATTGACCTTCATGTGAAAACTGACTTGGAATGCCAGGTGCTTACATTTTTATCCAAATTTCCTCCGTTGATTTTTTTTAAATATCAATACACAACCATTTTTCAAATAAAAATCATTCTTTAAAAACATGTAAATTTTATCTAATAATAAAAAAACGTCTCAAGGGAGATATTTTCTATTAAAACACATTAAATAAGATCATTGGGAAATTTTATAAATTCATGGAACATTTAAAAAATTAAATTAAATAAATATATAAATTAAAAATAAAAAGCCGTTTTATTCTAAGTGATAATTTCTATGAATGAATTTATATTTCTATTCAAAACATCCAATACCTACCTATCCTTTTCATTAAAAAGAAATTATTAGAACTCAAGGAGGCATTAATTTCATAATATAGGAATAGTATAGAAACACCAAACAAAAAATGATTGGAATGATGCCGCAATGTGTCACATTCCATGGAGAATTCCCAAATGAGCTGAGAATCATCCTCTATAACCCACAAGTCACTAAAGATATGATTTGAAAAAATTGAACCCCTAATACCACATATATAGTGGCTAGGATTCCAAGGCGGATTTAAAATTAATGGGATAATGGAATAAGTAATAGGGGATAAGAGTAAATGAGATAAAGAAGAGTAATTACCTTTAAAACCTCTCAAAATCTAAGAGGATCGAAGATTCAGAGGAAGTAAAAGTGGGAGATCCCCCTTGAGTTCCCTAGAGTCGGTAGAATGATTGATATAGAAGGATAAGAGAAAAGGGGATAAAAATTTGGAGGGAAAATAGGTAAATTCCACTTTAATTTAAATCAATAAATACCACATTGTTTGGACACATGATTGTTTAAATCTTGTGCCAACCATGAAGATGGAATTTTGAAAGTTTCTACTCAACAGGTGATTAATTTACATTGTATCTAATAATAATTCAAAAATCATGTGTCACCACCCTCACACACACTCACATGAAAATGCTTTCCACCTTACTTTCCTTGGTAATAAAATGAAGTATATGTCACCCTTTCTCATTAACCATGCATGTTCCAAAATGTATAGTTGAGGACTCTAAATAAGGATATCAGAAGGATTAGTCTAAACTGAAAATGATAACCTACTTAGAGAAGAGTAACCTATGGATGGTTAATCTTCTTGGTCTACCAAATAATTTGGTTATCATGAGAAAACTATTTACATAAGAAAATATCAATAAAACTATAATATTCAAAAATAAAACACAAAAAATTTTAATTACCCAGAAATATCATTATATAAGTAAAAAAATAGTAATAAGGGGTGTTATATGATATATATATTTCACTTTAAATTTTTTTATGTGTGTATTAAATTGTATTTAAGGTTTATGAAAATTCATTTAAATATGATTGAGAAGACCCTATTTATTGACTATTTTATGTTGGTTCCATGTTGAATTGAGAAAATAATCGTTGTTCATTTCAATATTAACCACTCTTCTTTATTAAACCGAGATACGTAAAGTATAGTTAGTGATGGTCATTTATTATTAATCTTATAATATAAACTATGTTACCAACCATCTCTCAATAATTTTTTGTAGAAATAATAAATTGGAAGAAATTAAAATAGATTGAAGATAAGTTTATTAATATTAAAATTGTTAGTCTGAGAGGAGGAAACCTTCCATGGATGGTGTGTTCAAGACATATAAGAATAATACCATCCTCAATGATACCCAACCATGTCATTAATAAGCATACAATTATTACTCCATTCTATTTATTATTAATTAGGGGCGGAAGGTACATTGAATTTGGGATGAATTTTGAAATTTATATAAATATTGAAGGGGGGGATTTGAGTGACCTTGGATTAAGTAACTAAGATTTTTATTTGTTTTCAACATTAAGAAATTCAATTTGTTCAATAGGAGAATCGATTGGATTTCATTAAAGATGAAAATGAATAGTTACCCCATATTTGAAAATGATGAGATAAGATCACCCATTCATTTGGGTAATGGTGAATGAAGTAGATTTCATTGTGAGAAACCAATTACAATTTATTATTAGAGATATGTTCTTTTTGTGAAATAAAAGAATAAAAGTTTTTGAGCAGTACTTATTATAGTTGGTAAATATTTACTGTAAATAAAAAAATTTGGAAGCATTGAAAATATTTTTGGTTGTGAATAATTATAAAATAACCATCCTTGAAGTACGTGATATTTTGGATATTGTATTTATTCAATTTGATGATGGATTCCAAAGTCGATAAATGGTTTGAAGAAGCCTTGAAACTATATTATAGGAATCATGAAAACATGTATAAGTCCTATATTCTTTATAAGGATCATCTCTATTCTATATAACCAACCTCTAGTTCCATTTAGTGGAAAAAAACATAAGCTCTATTATTATATATGAATCACCTATGAATCTTCATAAAAAACTTCTAGGATGCATATGCATGAATGCATGTATGCATAAACATCATTTCCTAAGATGTCTAAACATCATCCTAGAATGTGTAACAATTATGTAGACATTAATAACCATTAGTCAGGCCAACATAAAAAATGATGAATTTATACATAACCATGATTGATTCTTGTTTCAATAACATTCATCTATTCATAATAATCATCTTTACCTATGTATATATATTATATTAAGACAATTTAGAGTGTATAGGAATGGAAAAATTGATTTCAAAAATTTAATTTCTAATGAATAATCTCAATGTGATGTTTTTAATGAAATTATTAAGCGTTCAAAACATCACCAAATCCTCAAATAGAATGCGATTAAAGCATTTCATTAAAGAGGAATATGAATTTTAAGCCATGAAAAATAAGATCAATGAAAGCGGAATTTTGGACTTCTTAATGTTTGATATTTATGTATAAATAATTAATAATTTTTATGAAATTGAAATCTAAAGATGATAAATCAATTTATTAGAGTTCAAAATATAACGATTCATTGAAATCCATGACTGAATTTTGTTTTATGAAATATGAAATGTGAATAAGAAAAGTTAATTGTTCTTGATAAGGCTAAAATAATTTTATTTTATTTTCAAGAATAATAAAGATAAAGTTACATAAAGTCTCGATCAGTTCATTAAAGTATTTTTCATTATAACCTGTGATATTTGAGATAGTAAAGAGATGGTTAACCTGATTGTTTCAAGGTATATCAAAGCTGTATGAGATAGAAGACTGGGAATTTACCCTGGCATAAAATGATGGATTTCCAAATCTCATTAAATCTAGAAATACACAATAACATTATAAGTTTAAATTTGTGTGCTTTCCGGTGATTAAATATAAAATAAAATCTAATGATTAAATCTTTATAAAAATTAAATTAATGGTTGAGCTACATTTTTAGGTATAGATTCAACTATAAGATAGAAATGTTTTTGTCGACGATCTTATGCCTTAAGAAAATTTCTCATGGTGATAGTTAATTTAAGGTATGAGTTTTGTACTACTAGGGATATTGAGGTGTTGAATTTGTAGATATATTTTGAGAAAGTTGAATCCAAGATTTCTGAATGAATTGTAGAAATATATATTTGGAAATGTGACCTTCAATTATTCAGCGTGTTATGATATATTGTTTGAGTTGAAAAGTGGATTTATGAAATACCATAAAGAGCCTAATATGTTTTGAATATTTGATCTACATAAAGAGTAAAAAGTATATATGAACATGATAGGGTGGTTCTACTTAAATGATTGTGGGATGTAGTATAAATATCCCCTCAATTGTATAATATAGTGGACGAATTTTACCTATGTAATATGGTAACCTACCCTTTATAACATGGTGAATTAAATTTTAGGAAAATACTTCATTACTCACTACAATTGATAATAATATAATTAGGGGAGAATATATGTCTCAATGGGTGTTGAAAATGAAATGGAGTAGGTTTCCCACATTGGTTTTGGACATTGTAGAAACACATATTCCACCTCTAATTTTAGTGTCTTCATTTCATAGAGGTGTATGTTCTGGTAAAATATAAGTGATCCATTTACATATTAACATTTGGAATAGGTTTTAAAGACCAAATGAGTGGAATGTAATCCAAAATAATGAGTTTTTTATATAAATTAGACACACCTTATTCTCCCCCTCTTAGTTGTGTTTTCATGATCCTTTTAGGACATTCACACTTCATGAGTTTCATTATAAAACCAATGATTCCACGGGGATAAATTATAATTAATAACATTATATTGAAAATAACTTTCATTTTTAACTAGATAAATTTATTTTTATTCCATTGAAAATAATTTTCCCAATTCATATAACTAGATAAACCAATTTTAAATAATTTCATAGTTGTTAAAAGTCTCTTACCAAGATACAATAACATTTGTTTTTATGAACTAAAACACTTACAAGGCCCTCATTTTTGTTTAAAACTATTCTACTAAAAAAATGAAAGTGGAGGACTAATCACCTTTTAAAAAAATCATAAAACCCTAAATTATTTCCTTCTGCATTAAAAAATTAGATTCATAAACAAATCAACAGATAAAATCTCATTTTTCAATCCAAAAATTTTGTTCTCCCAAAACACAAAACAAATTTTAAAACATAAATCCAACAAAATGGACAAAAAAATCACATAAAACATCACCCAATGACATCAATTAACCATAAATATCCCTCATTTAACCTCAAACCAATGATAACAAAATTGGTGTTAATTAAAAATCTATGGGATTAAAAATAAAATGTTATGGGCGAAAATCAGAACTTTGTACAGTTTGGCCACTCGAGTTGGCGAACTATACCCCAATTGTGTAAAAAACATATACAATTGGTTATAAATATATATGAATAGACTCTAAATGGATTTCTAGATCATGTGATCTAACCATATGAATTCTCATATTCTTCCATTTTCACCCCAAAATATCATGATACCCCTAAAATCACTGACATACTCAATGAAGATAAAAAAATCCTACAAAATAATTCAATAATAAAATTTGAAAAACCAATGGAAACTCAAGGTTCAGTGTATGAGAGAGAAATTTATACACTTTCTACACCTAACACGTGATTCCTAATGTTCCCATAAACATACGATTTGACTCTCAAAATAATAAGAGTGTGTTTTAAGAAACTATTCCCCCATTAAGAACCTTGGGATTGGTACTGTTCATAATAAACAATCTTGGGATGACCTAATATGTCACCCGAATCAGTCCATTTTTTGGTCCCAAATGGTATTATTGATCTTCATAGGATGGAATCTAGTTCCATAACATCATAAATTTGGTCTTGGTAACAGTTTCACACACATACAAAGAAACAAGTGGTGAAGTATTTACCAAGAATTAGGCATGTCCCGTCCATGTATTGGACACCCATTCACATAATAATAAATTTCAATATTAATGGAGACATCCATTTAATAAGATACAAAATAGTAATAAATTGTACAAGTTAACATTAAAATCATTATTAACAACCTGATCTCTAAAATAGTCATAATAAAAATTGAAAACAAGGAAATTTTTTTTCCAATAAATAGCATTCCCGAAAATAAAAGATAACAAAAAACCACCTGCTCCTAAAAACATGAGAACATTGTAGACCTAATGGTGTATGTAGTGTGTAAACTAAACACATTGAATAGGATCTCACTAATTATTTTTTTTCCATTTCAATTAAAACTTAATTTCATTAACTCTATGGAGAATTGTAAATAGAAAATAGGTTTTTTTCTCTTGCAAGTAAATTAAACCCCAAAAACACATTCCATAATTCTTTATATAATAAATACCCCACATTATAGTGAGAAAGGGGTACAAAGAAATATTGTTTACTAAAAAAAATTCAATCCACAGAGAGAGGTTACATTAATAAATTCACGGAAACAAAATCAAATCCCTTTCCTTATTCAAAAAATATAAATAAATTACATTTTTATAAAGTAAAAATCACTTTATATTCTAAAACACTTTAAAAACACTTTTTTAAATTGATTTGGAAGAAATTTATAACCATAGCTAAAATAGAAAGAACAAAAATCTTGAATCAACATATCAATAATGAATTACAATTTAACAATTAATGAAACTATTCTATGAAAACTAATCAAGGGTTATGGGATACAAAAATGGAATATAACACGATCACTATCACGAACCACACTAGGTAACCTAGTAACCCGATAACGAACCCATAAATGACATATCCGGAAGGACATTCTCAACCCCCACGGGTCGGTGACTATAAACTAACATCATAAAAAATGAATGTGGGAATTATTTTTACACTAATAATCTATATGAAAGATAACCAATCAGTATTCATACAAATAAAAATACCCTATGAGTAATGTATCAAAATTCAAGAATGTATAAAACCCCTATTTAATACAACTGGGTACCAAAAATATGAAAAAAACACCATGTCTCAACTCAGACATGACTCACCAAGTCCACAGTTCAACAACTAAAACCACCTCCAAGTGATCCATTTCCCTTGCTCAAACCTAGAAATAGATAATATATAGTCACCCAAAGCCACAAGTAGCATGTGAGCCAAAACCGAGTATGACTTCACCAAAATATTCCACAATAAGATGCCAATATAAAATTAACTATAAAGGTGATTTCAATTTATCACATGAATTGGTTTGGCATTTGAAAATAATATTTACAAAAATCCTGATTTATATTTATTATTATGGAAATGTTTTGGTAATTCATAATTCGCATTTCAAATGATAGAAATAAAACTAAACCAATGGAATTTACCTTTAAACAAAGGGTTCTATACACAAACGACACTTGTCAAAAAAATTGATTAAATAAACACTTTTATAGAAGAAAATCTATACTAATTCACAAAGGACATTCAATAGTTTAGAAAAATGGCATATATACATTTGAAATACAAACAAGTGAGAAAAATGTTCATATTCGAAATAAATATGATATTTCCAAGCTATAGGAACACGACATTGTGAAATGAAAAATATATACCCACACCCCTTTGGGCCTAAGGCCATAGATGACTAACCACCATTGCCTAAAGAATTGGATGTTATGATATGAGGTTTTAAAATGGTTTAAATCGTAAATTCCCACAAAAAATAAATCACTAACTATAAAAGGATTTCATGCACTCTAGTACAAAAAACAATGATGAACAATTTATTTCACGTCAACATAAAATACAATTAAATTCCATTGTCCATTTCAAATATTCAACTTTATAATTTGAATTCCAAAATGGCGTTTTGATAAAAAATATTCCCTTTCAAAAATATGAAACCCTAAGGTTTCAATCAATGCATTTTAAAAAAATAAAAATTATTTATTTGAGACCAATTCACACAATTTCCCAATCCACTTTCATAAATAAAATTCAATAATTTAATTTTAAAACAAATTCCATCAATTTCATTACAAACCCCAAATTATATATAATTGGGGTTTTATCCATATTCCATAAAAACAATTCCCACAATTAAATTAAACATTTTAATTAATTAAATTTCAATGAAATCCACAATTTAAAGTAAACAATTCAAATCTCACAATTTCCACAAACACACCACAATTTAATTGAATTGGGGGTTTTTAAATTAAAATCCAAAAACACATTTTTTTAGAAACACCAATTAAATGGAATTGAATTTTTCCAACAAAACAATTTTAAAAAAATTAATCTAAAATCAAGAAATTTCATTCAAATAATCAATTGTATTTAAAAAAATATTTATGTTTATGTTGAATTGGTAAGCCTAACAGAACCACCTACATGAATCAATGGATCTCGTAATGCCAAACTGGAATCTGAATTTTTTTTCAATGAATGAAAATAATTAAAAAATGAATCAAACATAAGTTTAAGATCCCAATATAGATGGTATTAGATCAATCAATCAATATGAAGATCCATGGAACCCTAGAGAGAAGAAGAGAGACCATGAATTAAAAGGATTGTGATGAGGAAATTAATCATGAGAAGATCTAAGGGTATTTCCATAGCTTCAAATAGCTTCTAGGTGGGTTCCATGGGGACAAGAATCCTTCATAGGAGCTCTAAGGACGGGAGAAACTAGTTTGTGGTTGTAACAGTCCGTCGGGGACCTAAAAGAGGGGTTTGAAAAATTTTAATAAATTTTCAGATCACTTAAAACCCCATCTATATAGTTTGCTTGAAAAAATGTGAATGACTAAGAAAAAACTTTACATGATGTGCACCATTTATAAATTTCCCACGCGGTTTATACTAACAGGTTTCGTGAATTGAATAATTTTTTTCCCAACATGAAAAATCCAACTACCATGGATTTCACAGTCAAACGATGCGCCAGCCGTGGACTAGCCTATATTTCAAAGAATTTTTAAAACATCAACCCAAAATAACCCCAAATGAATCCCAACCAAAGATATATAAGAATAAAGGTATCACAATACCTAAAAATTATAATTGGATGTTACAACCTCCCCACCATGTAAACTTTTTGTCCCTACAAAGACTACAAAAAAATTATATGTCAAAAAGATGAGGCCACTACTCTCTCATCAGTGACCTTCTATCCCACATCTCCTAATAGTCAAAACCAAGATTCAACTGCACACAAAACAAAGTTATCATCCTCCAATGAAGTACCTTCTTTTTAGAATCAAATATCCTGTTGGTCGTTCAGCCATAGATAAATCAGGTAAAAGTCCAATATCACGCCAGTTCAAAACATGAGATGGGTGAGATAAATAATTTCATAGCTTAGATACATGAAAAATGTTATGTATTAACATCTTCTTTTGTGGAAGTTACAAATATTTTAAAATTTTCCACACATTATCAACATCCTCAAAAAGACCCCCAAAATGAAGAGAAAGTTTCCCTTTACTATCAATATTTTGACGACCCAACTAGGGTGAATCTTTTAAGAACACCTAGTCATGAACTAAAAACTCCAACGACCTATGATGATAATGATCAACAGAAGATTTATATTGGCTATATGATCTAAAAATTCACTAATGAATCTACTGAATCATTTTTCCAATCCCTTTCACTAAAATTGGTCCAACAATGGAACTTTCCCAAATCTCCGACCAACACAGTAGAGATTTACAATTCCGACCAAACAACGCCCCAAAAGTATCCACACTGATCTCAAACAGGTAACTATCTTTATAAGAAAACTGAACCAGCCCCAAATGATATTCGTAAGACCCAACAAGCTATAGAACACAAGTGAAAATCATATCCTGATGAATTTATATAGCTCTTTCCATCTGGCCATTAGACTGTAGATGGTATGATATACTCAAATGGATGTGAGATTACAGTGCCTCCTGAAGGAATCTCCAAAAGGGGGATGTGAACCATGTATCCCTATCAGAAAAGATAGATGAAGGAACTATGTTTAAATGAATAATCTCTTCCATGTATATATTTCCCAACACATTAACTTTAGATGTATCACGAATGGTTAAAAAGTGCGCCGATTTATTCAGTTTATCTATCACAACCTATATAGAATCATTCCTTCTCAGGGTAAATGGAAACCCAAACAAAAATTCCATTGGGATCTCCTCCCACTTGCATGTAGGGACTGGTAGTGCCTGAGGAAAACACAAAGGCTTCTAGTGCTCATCCTTAACCTATTAGAACATATAGAAAAGAGAGAAATACTCACCAATGACTTATCTCATACTATGCAACCGGAACATCCTCTACATATCATAGAACGTCATTATGGTTCTTGGGTGTAATATCAACTAGGAACTATGAAAATACCCCTTTACAACTTTTCTTTCCTCTAATGAGACAACATAGAGATTTCGATAGCATATAATTCCATCCTTAGATAATGAAAATCAACAACGATCTCCAAACCATAAAGAGAGTCTCTAATTCCATGGAACTCATGATCAAGCTGATTGCCCTAAAGAACCAATTCATGAATAGTTGGTTTCAACTAGACACTGGCCAAGGAAACCTAAACCCCTTTCTCTTGAACTCCAATATTAAATTATTCAATGATAATCATAAAATTTCACTCTTCTAATAATTCTTTTACTTCTTGGGTTATAAATTTCCTTCCCAAAGCACATAAAATGACATCCCCACAACCTAGGGTGTAGGTGTTGTGGAAATAAAAAGATTTCATTTATTCCACCCAATGCCTTTTTCAGAGATACATATCATTTTGATATAAGATATAACTCAATATCTTGTTCTATGAATACATAGTTAACCTTCATCCATAAAGGTAATGCCTCCAGCCCTTAAGAGCATGCATCATAGCTACATGGTCAAGGTAGTGGGTTGGATAATTCACCTCATTTAGAATAATATGTTGGAATACAGATGTAAAAAAATGATCACCTTGTATAATAACACACCCAAACTTGAACCTGATGCATCACAGAAGACCACATAGCCCTGACCGGCCTCTGGAAGAGTAAACATTGATGCAGTTGTCCAATGATTTTTCAGCGCAACAAAAGAATTTAAAATTTTCTTATTTCAAAAAAAATTTACTCCATTCCAAGTTATTATGGTCATCAAAGAATCCATATTTTTGAAGTCCTTAAAAAATTAACAATAATACCCAGTTAGACAAAAGAAGATCAGAATCTCGAAAACATTCTATGGTTGTTCCCATGGCATAACTACCTTCACCTTCTTAGGATCAATATATATTCTCTATTCTGACACCACGTGTCCCAATAATTTCACTTCCCAAATCCAAAAATCACATTTCAAAAGCTTGGAATAAAGTAGGTGATGTCTTATAAAACTCAAAACGGTTATCAGATGATTCACATGATCCTCCTAGGACATAGAGTAAACAAGGATGTTATCTATAAAAACTACCACAAAGGTATCGAGATACTCTAGGTAAATCTTGTTCAATAACTCCCAAAAGAAAACATGAACATTGGTTAGACCAAAGGGCATTAAAATGTACTCATAATTTCCATGAATACTCTAAAAGGATGGTTTTTTAATGTGAGATTACATTATCCTCAACAGATCGTTACCAGAGTAATGATCAATCATCCCGAACCAATTTTACCCAATCATCTTATCATATAGATCATCAATCCATTGAAATAGATACTTTTTATTCAACATTAATTGATTTATTTTTTGGTAATAAACACACTGGAGAAGTGATCTATCATCTTTCCTAAAAATGAGAACCAACACTACCCAAGGTGACACACTTGGGCATATAAATCCTTTCTAAATAATACCATCCAAATGGGACTTGAACTCTTTAAATTTTATACTTTACATGTGGTGTGAGGGAATATATATAGTTTGGGTGACAAACCTTAAGTCAATGGAAAATTAAACCTCCCTCACTAGTGGAAAAGCATACAAGTAAGAAGGAAACACATCAGAAAACTCGATGAAAACTTGAGAGACATCACCACACAAAGATTCTCTCTCTATATGAAAAGAAAAACATGATATTACTTTAAATAATTTCAGATAATTAGGTCTGAATATACTCAATATTGAGTCTTAATCTCTTTTAAATGCATGAGATACACCGCATGGTGTACTAAAGGAGACCTTTCAGAGATAAAAATCAATATAGTATTTATTAAAAATGATACAATCCATCCTAAAGCTGACATCAAGATGTTTCATTTTGAGACAAAAAATCTCCATGAAAGATCGACATCAAATAGAGAGAAGACAGAAGTGGTAATACAAAGACCCAAATCTCTCTTAAATACAAGCGGTGTAGTAATATCCATTGTATAATATAAAATCTCTATTGTATGATTATGAATATTAACTATACGGGTTGAAGTAAATCAAAGAGATTCTCCACTGTTAAATAGAGTAGTCAAAAATGATGAATCTATAATAATGGTACCTCTGGCTGTCACTACACCCATATCAACATCCTCTAGAGACTCTTCCACAATGTGAAGTTATATTGTTCCAGATTACTATTGATGTAAACATTTTATACATGAAGAATATGATTTCCCCATTGTTTTAAGAGGATTTAATGACCCTATTCCACTACTTGGAGTGGAATAAATATGGAAGAATCACTAAAAGTTCCCCAAGCATCCACAAGAGACACATTTATTGGGTTCCTCATTAAAAAACCTCTTTAAATTCCCAATATTTCCATACTAATATAAAAAAGGACCTATTATTGATACTATATTAGGTCTAGAATTACACTACTATTGAGAACATCCTTGAGAATCATCAAGATTCCTCTTTCCATTGAAGGAACTCACACTGCCACTAGGAGAGAAAGAAGCTCCTGATAACCCTGAAATTCCAACTAGGTCTATTTTTAACACAAGTTCTCTATCTATAACGTCAACATAAGAAGGTGTCTTCCACAAGAAAACATGAGAATGAAAATATTTACAAAGTCCCAACTCAAACCTTCGAGCCTTAATCATCTTATTTGATGAAATGTCAACTAAAAAAATGAATAATACCAAAAAAATGGTTTTCATACTTTGTCTTGGACTTTTCAGCCATCTCAAGTATGAAAAACACTATAGAATTGGCCAACAACAACAAATACATATAGAACTGGTTAGTGTAAAGAAAATTTAAGTATTTCTTATATAAGAAGTCATCATTTTTCTCCATCACCGTAGTATCACACCATCTCCTACTTTATCATTCACGCATGAAGGTGGAATGCTTCACATTGATCTCATCAAGTGTGTACAAGAACATGAAAAAATGCTCTATCATGCTCAAACATTCCTCAGCATCTCAAGGATAATTTCAACCTTTGAACGATGTTGGCTTCGGTCAATGTAACTCTTGAGAAAAAATCTATAAAACATCCTTCTAAGGATCCACAGGTGGATCCCAAACGAGCGCTGGAGGTGGTTCCTATCCCATAGATTGGAAAGAGTGTACAATCACCTTAACCAGATTTGGATCCACAACTAGATTTGGTCACTAAGGAACCATATAAATTTCCTTCTAGATCTGATTTTCACATCCTCTCGAAGTCATAAAGCTACACAACATTAGAAATAAACATGGAAGACTTCATATTATAGTCAAACAGAGAAACAATGGGATTTTATCCAAAGAGATAGAACAAACAAGATTTGGATTTAAACATATCAAAATCAATATTAGGAAAGAATAGAACTAATCCACAAGTCTTTTTTTCCTAACCACACCTACTGACACAAGTTTCATTGTGGTGGGATCTATCTAGGTAATCAATCACAACTACCTCCTAATTCCCAAAAAGATTTCAAAATTCCATACTACCTTCAATGAATGATGCAAAACCAACTATTTTGATACCACTTTGTCACAAACCATCCTTGGTACCCAGGTAAACAGATAACCAATCAAATATTGAAATAGGCCAAAGGGTGTTCTTGATCCCCATGGGCCAACTTATAGAACCTAACAGCATACCAAATTGAAAGTCAAAATGATTTTTCCACTACAAATGCGGAAGAATGATAGTAAATCATTATTAATACAAAAAAAACTCCACTATGAGTAATTTAATATAAGTAAAATAGGTACAACAACACAAAGTACTATAACCATCTACTAGAAAATAGGAAAAACATCATATGTCCCAACTCAGAAGAAACTCCCCAGGTCCATGGTTCAATAGCTAGAACCACCTAAAAGTGATCCAATTCACTTGCTCGATCCTGGATGTATATAGTCTAAAAACACAAGAAGGAACATGTATCGTGATAGATTCCAATATAAAATTACCCATGAACATGATTTCAATTTTTCAAATAAACATGTTTGGTGTCTCAACAGAAGAATTACAAAAATCATGTTTCACATTTCTAAATATGGAAATAATTAATAAATTCATGCTTCAAATTTAAAATGATGGAAATACATATCAAAAGATGGAATTTACCATTAATAAAAGGTTTTCTTTACATAACTAGAACTTTTCACAAAATGTATTAAATAAACACTTTTATATAATACAGTTTATATAAATTCACAAGGCATGTAAAAAAGTTTACAACAATTGAATATATACATTTGAAAAAAATAAGGGAGAAACATGTTCATATTAAAAATAGGTAGGATAGTTCAAGAATATAGGGATCCAACACTATGAAACAAAAAATATGTAAATATGCCACTTTGTCCTAAGACTAAATGGGACTCATCACAATCACCTAATAAATGTAATGTGCTAATATGAGGTTTTAGAACATTGTAAATCATAACATGCCACCCAAAATAACTCACTAACTACCTAGGGATTGTATTTTCTCTAGTACAAAATCAATAATGGGAAATTTATTTCATGAATTCTTAAAATACAATTAAATCCCATTCTCCATTTCAAATTTTCTAATTTCCCATTTAAAACCCATAAAGTGTTTTTAATAAAAAAAATTATTTTTCACAAATTTGAAACCCTAAGTTTTCCATTAAACCTTTTTTATTAAAAAAATTCACAAATAATGATTTTAAACCAATTCACACAATTTTGAAATATTATTTCACCAATTAAATTTAACAATTTAATTACCAAACAAATTCCATCTATTTCATAACAACCCCCAATTTAATAGAATTGGGGGTTATGACAATTTTTTATAAAAACCATTTCCAGAATTAAACTCACCAATTTAATTTAATCTATTTTCATAATATCAAAATTTTATATTAAACAATACAAATATCACAATTTCCATAAACACAGACTAATTAAATAGAATTGGAGGTTTTCCAATTTCATGCAAAAAACCTATTTTTCTTAAAAACCCCAATTCAATAGAATTGGATTTTTTAAAGAAAAAAATTGAATGGAATTTAGTCCAAAAACAATAAATTTTATTCAATTCATTAATTGAATTTAAAATAGAAATTTACGGTTTTGATGAATTGGGAAACATAAGAGAACCACCGACCAGAATCAAAAGATATTGCAACACAAAACGCTAATCGGGAATTATCAAAAAAGAATTATGATCATAAAAAATGGAATAAATCCAAGGTTTAGTATCCAGAAATATGGGGTATTACATCCATAAATTAATATGAGGATCCATTGGACCATTGTGAAAACAATTGATACCGTGAAATAAAGTGATCAGAATAAGGGAACTAAGCACGAGAAAATCAAAGGGTGTTTCTTTAGCTTAGAATCACATATGGGATGGATCTAAGGGGCCAAGAATCATTATTTGGATATTTAATGTCAAGATATAATGTTTTTTTGTCATCCTAGTCTATCTATGACCTACAAGAGGGTTCATGAAATTAAATTAAATTTTCAAATCATTTAAATTCATGTCTGCATGGTTTCCTGGGAAAAGATGACTAGTTTAGACAAAATGTGTGCAATTCATGTTCTATTTATAAATGGGATGCATGGTTTATAATAATAGGCTTCACATATTGACTATCCATGTTCCAATCATGAAAAATCCCAATACCATTTGTTGTACGGTATTCTTTGATAGGGCACATATTTTTGGCATGCCATGCACCAACTGTATACTAGCCCATATTTTCTATAATTCTAAAATACATCAACCCAAAAAATCCCAAATTAAACCCAACCAATACACATAAAAATAGTTGTCTAAGAAAAAATAAAAATATTAATATGATGTTACAACATCCCCAAAAAATATAATTTATATCCCAAAAATTCATATAAAGAAGCCTCCATGTCCAAAAGATGAGTCCACTACACTCTCATCTATGAATACCTCTCCTATGTCTCATTTGATTCAAGATAATTATACCGTAGAACATGATCGAGAGGTATCATCCTCCTTCAATGTTCCTTGGTTTTAGAATCATCTAGCATGAATAATCGTTCAATCATTGATAAATCTGGTTCATCTTCATGATCACGCCAGGAAAGAACATGATATGTATGAGATAAGTAATTTCATCGATGAGATACGTGAAACAAATTAAATATTAACATTAGATTTGGTGGATGTTCCAAATGCTATGAAACTTTCTCAACCTTCTCAACTACATTTAATGACCCTGAAAAATTAGGATAATGATTCCCTTCCATCCCAAGTTGTCAATGACCCAACGGGGGTGAAACTTTCAAGAACACTTGGTAAGTAACTAAAAACTCAAACAGCCAGTGATGTTGATCACCATAAGATTTATATGGTCAATATTCCATCATCATTCTCTGATGAATCAACTGAATTATTATAATTTTTTTAATATATTAAATGATATAATTTTATAATTAATATTTTATTTAATACACTAATAAAAATTTTTATAATCAATTCTTGTGTAATTAATTTTATTTTTAAATTTTATGTTCTTTTTAAAATTTTAATATAAATTTATTTACAGTTTCTTTTTGTATATAGGTACATGATTGAACTGTGTCTAGGTTTATCCCAATATATGGTATGAGTTAGTTAGAAGGGTTCCTTTATGTTGACAATGAATGTAGAAGATAACTACCGCATGTGATGGGATTTGGAAAATGAGAAGTGAAGGTATGTTTGCTATTGGTGAAAAATAGGGAGAGAGTATATGGATGATATTATAGGCATTCACATCTTGGGGGTCGGATTTATTTTATAATTCGTTCTGAATTGGGAGTAGAGAAGTAGGAGAGAGACAAAGACTGAATACAAAGGGATAACCAAGACAATGAGGTAGAGACAGAACACATTGATATTTATAACAAATTCCGAGGAATATATCTTTATCCCACACATTAATTTCTATTTTTTAATTTTTAATCAAAATTTTAAATCTTTTTTTAATTATGATCTTAGGATAAACCTTTAAACATGGGGATTTATAATTCACTTAGTAATTATTTTTTATTTCTTCGCATCATTTTTTATAATGAATTCAAAATTGTTCGGTGAAATAAATTTTCAATTAATTAATATAGTTTCACACTTTATGTTTCAAAATTTTAAACATCAAGATCAATACAATATATTTATCTTCAATAACATTCCACATGTATAAATTCCAAAACATTGGAATATTATGTCCAGTTTTCTTCTATTGGAACTATTTTCAAATTTCATAGCAGTTTGATGATTCTTGGAGTGGTGATCTCCAAGAATAAATATTATGTGTGATTAATTTAATGGAGAGGGAGATTAATTTAACTTATTCCATGGTGAGTTAAAATTAAATTTCTATGAAGATAATATCAATTTCAACAAGTAGAGTTGAATTCCTGAGCATCTTCCTTGATCAAATTTTACCCAGTTTCAGATCTAGTTTTTTTCATACATAGTTTTAATTGCTTATTCATAGTTCTAGTTACAAACAATGTGTTTATCAAATAACTCTATCAACATTAATTATTCCAAAAAAAATTAAAAGATAATAAAAATATTCCACATTTTATAGTGGTTTTTTTAAAAATTTGTCTGCACTCTCATTTAATAGCCTTCCCTTGGGTTCGGCCCTATGAAACGCTATGCAATAGTATATAGTTTTTTTAATAATAAAACATTGGATCCTTTAAATGTCATGTAACTAAAATATCTTTTCTTTAAATTAAGCACAAAAAATCCACAAAATTTTTACTTTAAAAAAATGGTTGTTTTTTTTTCAGTATTCATTTACAATATGATGTTCTTTATGATTTATTTTGAATTTAAATTTAGTATTTCCTAATGGATAACAACATTATTGTTTTTAGGGTTGTTTTTACTCTGAACGTTTTGACAATGAATGATTTATAAGAAAGGATGCTTATTGCTTTTATGAGTATTCTCATTAGGAACTAATAGAGTGATATAGGATTGATATTTTTGGAATTAAGATCATTACATTACAAAATTTGAAACTAGGTCTTTTACCTAGGTTACATATTTTTATTTAAAAATAATAATAACAATAACCTAATAAATACAACTTAAATGTTAATCTTATAAGTATTATGAATCTGGAGTAAAATTATCAAATGGGAACCTACTATGAATATATAAGACACTAGGCACAGTGTGTGTTTGTGTGTGTGTTTCATCCCTATGTACATTTAAAATATGTTTATATAAATATATATTTCTTTTCAAAAGTAACATGGTAGGGTAAATTGGAAAAAAAATCCAAACATAAAAAACACTAAAGAGCGTAGTTTAAAAAAATTAGTATATTTTGGTAAGGGGAAATTTGAACGATAGATGATGATAGGGTCAGTTGAATTTTTTGAAAATAAATTCAGGTTTATGAATAATGTGATTCAAAAAAATAGATTAAACCACTATTTTTGGAACCTATGTGAAAATGATGAATGAAGGTGCAGATTTTTATAATTTTTAATTCAGTTTTTTTGTAATAAGTTATTACTCCTGATACTAGAACATGGACTAGATTTGATGTAAATCAATTGGTGGCTTCATATAAGAGGCATGAAATCATCAGTATTGAATGATTTTTTGTTCCTTTAATCTCCTAGTAGGTTTTTGAATTTATACAAGACCGATTTTTAAAAATTCTTTTGAAAACCATGACCTTTAGTGTTCTTTACCCCTATTTTTTAAAATAGATTTACATGCATCTTAGTGAGATGAATGTTTAAAAAACATGTTTTTGTTTCAAAAATAAATAAAAAACCATGATATTGATTGAGGAAAATCAATGCTTAAGTGTGGGTGAATTTGATGTGTCCTTTAAATCACCTTATTTCCCCATATTTTTATTAAGCTTTTAATCATTTAATTAATTATTTCAAAATTTTATGTTAATTAATTTTACTTTAATAATTTATTAGTCTAAATAATTATTTCATATTTTTTATTATTTAATTCTATAAAATTTCACCAAATCATTGTTTCTACTTATTTATATATTCTTTATATTTCATTTAAAATTATATTTTTATCTAACATTGAAGATTATAATTTTATTATTGCATTTCATTTTTGTATATAATTTTTCAATTACAGTTTTAAACATTAATTTAATTTCAGTATAGTATTAATGATATTTTAATATAATTAATTAACTGTAATATTTATTATAATATCAATAAAACATTTAATTATTTATATTTAATGTTTTAATTAAAATTTTTACATTGAGTTTCAAATTATTTAATTTCTCTTTTTTTATATTTTTAATTTTATTTTTGTTTTTAATTTATAGTATTTTTTGTTGAATTAGTTATTTATTAAATTATTTTAAACTCTAACTAATTCATGTTTTTATTTTATTTTAATTTATTAAATTAATTAATTATGTATTTAAATTTTAATTATTTTAATTTTTAAAATTATTTTAATTTTATTTATTATATGCCTAATTGATAATTATTTTTTAAGATTTCTTGTGCCAATATGGGACCAGTCATATCCTTTTCCTAAAATCATATCCACTATTGTGACCCAAGGAAAGAAAAATGACCAACCATTTTCTTTTCCTTTCCCAAATCTCTTTCACCCACCATTGGGAAGAACCCTTAGGTGAGTCACTGACTCATCACTAATGTTTCCACCACTAACACCTGTAGTCACCACTTTTTTCCCTGACTCGCCGTCGAACCTTCTCACAGCCATATCAATTCTTTTCTCACCACTCGAAAACTGACCCACCGTCATCCATGCCACCCACCTTCAAGCTCTTTACTCACTGTCAGGATAATAACATTCCACCATTGCAGTGGTGACTCTACAATCCCAACCATCAGCAAACTAATCAAACACCCACATTAGATCAAGCTTCCACTAAATTTCACCCACCACTAGAAACAACCACTTCCTCATATCATTACATCCGCATCAGTAGAAGAAGTATTTGACCTTGTACTGGACACTAATTATGTCTAAATAAGTCCCCGCCACTAGGATCCTCTGCCGCCGTCAATAGTAACCCACTGCCAACTTCCTCAGACACACATTCCCCTGTAACACCTACTGCAATAGAGTAGATTCAAAAGAACTATCCACTAATCAAAGAAGATCGTCTCTATCTGATGCCACATTTTTTTTCTATGCATCAACATCATCCCATTACACATAATTGAAAAATAAATCCCGATGTATCCCCATCCACCATCGTAGAATCCAAATCCACCAGTTCAAACCCTCATTGAGGTAAAATAAGAATCATTGGAACATTTACATAGGTAAAATGAAGGACTATCAATGATGGAGAATTTTTTTGGATTAGAATGTCAGAATTGACGCTCGTTTGGGAAGAAGATGAGTCCACAGACCCATCTAGTGAAAAAAAAACAGCCCCCACGCAAGGCTAGTAAAGCAGAGAAAAAAAATAAAAGCAATAAAAAATAAAATCAAATGTAAAAAATAATTAATAAAATAATAAAACTAAATTAATATAAATAATAATTTAATTATAATAATAATTAATTATTAATAAAAACTAATTTAAATAAAATAATCTAATTAATAATATAATAGAATAAATTAATACTAATTAATTACCCTAATAATTTCTCATAACCCTAATAATAATAGAAATAAATAAATAAATAGAATTAATTAATTAGATAGAATTGAAATAACATTAATATTAATTAAAATAATATATTATAAATGTTTTATGTTAATAAAATAATAACATTTAATAAATCTGTAAAAAATAATTAAAATGATAATATTTTTTAAAGATATAAAAATCCTAAAAATAACAATAATTAATTAATTTAATTAATATTAATAATTAATTAATGTTTTAATTAAAATAAAATAATTAAAAAACTCAATTAAAATAAAAATCAGTGAATCAATATTAATTATATTAAAAATAATAATAAATGAATAAATAAATAAAACCTAATTAACATGATTATTTAAAATTCACATTAATCTAATAATTGTATAATAATGATTTAAATAAAAAAATTATTTATAAAAGTTTAATCCATATAATAACGTTCATTAATATATTAATTGTTGTCTTTTTTCATTTTTCAGAATCCGTCCTGAATGGTGTCCAAGTTTATTTCACTAACAACTGAGCAGTCAATAATAAGGGTAATGCTAAATTAACAAGAATGATAGAGAATGAAGCCATGTGTTCGGTGATTGAGAAGACCAACTGAAGTCGGTTCTTTTCATTTGGCGAATAACAAAGAGAAAACAGAGGACATTAAAATTGAGGGTAGATAAAAGATTCAAATATTCACATCTCACATTCATAAAGACTCGGGGAGTAGGAATATAGCGACTGACTGAGGAAAACCAGAGTAGAGAAGCATCATGAGATATGAGAGGGATATTTTTCTTTCGATTTTTTTTTTCAATTTCCATAGTTTATAATTTAACAGTTTGATATTTCTTTTCTGAAAATTATAATTGGATAAGATTTGTTTTTCTCGGGGATTTTTAATTCTATTAGATAATTATTTTATTTCTTCACATAATTATTATAATGAATTAAAAATATATCGATGAGATCAATTTCAAATTCATTAAAATTATGTAATGCTTCTAGTTTTAAACTTTAAAACATCAAGATCAATTAGGGTGATTAATTTTTAATGCATTTATTCAAAAATAAATTTGAAAACAATGGAATATTATAGTGAGTTTTATTTTAGTGATTTAATTTTGATTTCTACTGTAGTTGACGATTCATAGAGTGGAAAACTCCAAGATTCAATCGTCTTAGTGAATACATTCTTAGAGAGTGAGATTAATCAATATTTTTCAAAGTTATGTTCACAAAAAAATAACGATAAAAAAATTCTCAATCTCTGCTGATAGATTGAATTCATGAGGCATCTTCTTTGAACTATTATCTCAATCCCAATTTCTCATTCAGGTCTTATCACTATTGTGTCATCTTATTTCCTTTATCAACTAGTTCTGAAAAAATAATTAGGACATAAAATCCATTATTTTTCACTAGAGAAATTGAATTAAAGAAAAAACAATTTCACCCACCATCTATACTGGGTCATATTTCTGAAAATTTAGTTACTCAAACATTTTTTATTTTTCACTTAAGTTTGATCATACTTTCCACTATATTGTAGTTAGTAAGAGCTAATAAGTAATTAAACATTAGCATGTCTTTGACAAGAAATAGTTCAAGTTTTATGTATTATTATTAGGGAGGGATTTAAGTGAAAAAGTTTTTCAAAACTAAAAAAATAGTTTTTAAAAATTCATATATATACATTTCATTTCTAAAAAAATTGAAAATGGAAAACTACTAAAACATTGTTCTGCCAATACTATTAATTTTTTACTAATTAATTGTTTCTATTTATTTTAATTTTTTATTGTTGCCTTCAACTTTTTTAATTTTTTTCTACTGAATATTATCTCTTCTTTCTAATAGTATCAGAACTATAACTTCTACTAATATAATAGAGACCTTAAATAAATAAATATAATAACACTTAAGTGTGATTAAAAGGAAAATTGAATTGAAATGGAAAAAATAGATGATAATTTTCCTTCTGTTACTACCATCAAAAAAAATTAAAACTAAACATAATGAAGAAATTGAGAGGCCTATTATGAGAGAGTATCAAATCCCTCAAGTTCCGAGTAACCCATTTTCATTAATACTATCTCCTAGAGCTAAGAACAGTGAACTTAAGTAGTCCCACTTCTCACTATTGTTTGATTTCAATGATATCTCTAATGAAGACTCACTAGAATTTATTAGATACTTCTACTACACGGTGAAAAATATTCCTATAATATGACTCACTAAAAATTAGCGATGAATGAAAGTATTTCCATTTTTCCTTATAGGGAAAGCTAGAAATTGGTTCTTGAGTCTCAATGAGAACATTTTTAAAAATTGGGACCTATTTTATAACTCAATTTAATGAAATTATATCCCTAATGACTAAAAGGTCAATTGATAAGTAAAAACACTAGTTTTTATCAAGAATATGATGAAGTATTTCATGAGTCTTGGGATAGATTCAGGGAAATTCTTAAGTAGTGTCCCATCATCAAATCCCATCCAATGTTTTTAGTGACAACTTCTTTGAATTATTTTATTATTTGGTCAAATTTAGTTGACAAATATATTGGGGGAAATTACAATGAAAATACTGATAAGGAGTTATGAAAATGTTTCATTAACCTTTCTTTGATTTCTAAAAAATCAACAGGGAAAAGAGTGAACAAAAATTATAACAACACTAGTAATAGAATGAAAATAAAATTTCAAAATTTTAAAATAACAAACCAACTCCAAACATTAATGAACCAAAATGTAAATCAATATGTAAACCATGTGGGTTTTCAACACACAAAAAAATATCTCAAGGAGTAATGTTCTCAGTATGGTATGTTTAGGAAAACTGAAAACTTTCTTAATATTGGCTTTCCTTACAAATATAAAAAGGAACACATTGCTAATTATGGTACTAAGATTCCTAATAAGGAATATCACTTTTCAAATAAATACGATCAAGGTTATATGATCCATCCAAATATCTGTTATAATGAATAAGGAATGATTATACAACATATTGCCCATACTTACCAAAACCAACCAAGACAATAATACTAAAATCAACAGAGGGGTGAGTTATTCAATTCCCAAGTGAATTTTGAGGAGAAAATTCATAAAATAATGGATCTAATGCTTAAAATATTATAATCTCAATAATCAATATTTTATTCCCAAAAATCCGAACATGAATCTGATAAATCTGAATATGATGTAATAAATCGCAATTTGGAGTTACAAATGGACCAAATATCTAGATACAAATCTTCTAGGGAAAGGGTAAAATTACCTAGCACCTCTAAAATCAACCCTAAGGAGAATTTCATGATTTTTTTCACTAGAAGGGGGATTAAAACGCAAACATGACCTATAATAGACATTAAAAATTCTCAATTTAAAAAAACATAAAGAGTATAGAAATCAATATCTGTTGAATTCTAAATCGAGAATTCATTAGAAAAATTATAAAAATGAAGAAAATAAAAAAATAATTCACCTCATAATAAATATTGATGTTTTTATGAACCTTAAAAAGAAAAAATGGAAGGTGAAATATTTTGTGGTATTGTGGGATATGCCTTCTGTTCTTAGGAAATATTATACACCCATCCCATTCCTAAAAAACATTGAAAACCAAAAATAACAATAAGGTTGATATTATTCAATTTTATGGGCTCCCAACCAAGATCCAATTGAATATTTGTTTCATCCAAGCCTTTATTAATATTTCATTTAATCTTAAGTCTCTTAATAAATTGAATGAAAAAAAACATCGGAATAATTTCCTACTTACTACCTCCATGAAGAGTGTATTATTGTGTTTCAAAATAATATTCCTCCAAAACTCAAAGATCATGGTATCTTTGTCATACACTATACTTTAGAGAATTGTAGTCAACTAATCTATCTCGATTAATTTGGTTCTGGTATTAATATTCTCCCATTCTCACTATTTCAATAGTTGAGATTGGGTGATATTCAACTCACCATTTTTATTGTACAATTGGATGATCATTCATTCAAAACTCCCATAGAAAGGGTAGTTTACCTACTAGTTAGAGTTGTAAAGTTGTTTCTACCTGATGAATTCTTTGTACTAGGCATGGATTGTGATCAGGAGGTGACTGTTATCTAGGTTGGGCCCTTCTTATCCAATGGTGGGGCAATCATTGTTATCTCTAAGGGTAAATTGATCTTTCAAATTGGGGAGAAACAAGAAGAATCCTATTTATTTAAAAATGCTAAAGGACTAACATTCTATGAATGTAATTCTATGGTGGAGCCCTTAGATGTTGAAAAACACATGAAAATTTAAAAGAATATGACAAATAACCCATTTATGAAAAAATAAATTTTGTAACTGAAAATGACCTTTCACATGCTGTTGAATCTGCTTAAAATGATAGTATGGAAAATTTATTAGAATTTGATAGAAGCTATGTTTCTTCTATTGTTGGATATTTATCCACTTTTTTTTGAAATTAATGAATTATAGAGGGAACATTAGTATGATTAAAAAATTAATAACCTTTATAAAAAATATTTATTATAAGAAGATTTGATAAAGAAAATTGATGTTTCTGCTTAATGAAATTTTTATAATTATGAATTGGAAACCTTTGAATGTGAGATTTCCACCATGGATAGTAGTGATAGAAATAATAAAACTAGTCAATAAATTGAAAAAAATTCAACCTTTCAAACTCATTATAATAGTTATGTTGAAGATCTTGATCCTCCCAGGCCCATGATCCTTACTTCTTTTGAAAAGGAGCTGACTTTTGAGATAACACCACTCATAGAACAACTGAAATACTCATTTTGGGTGTTAATTATACACTACCTTTTATAATATTTATTGACCCAAAAGATGAACAAGGGGGGAAATAATTGGGTTTTTTGATGAAATATAAATATGCAATAAGATGCTCTATTGCTGATATTAATGAGATTATCCCTTCCTTCTCCATTCACAAGATCCATATGGAAGCATACCACAAACCTATAGTAGAATGTCTAAGGAGACTAATCCCCAATATGAATGAAGTTGTGATAGGAAAATTTTTCAAGCTAATGCACATTTGAAATATTTATCCCATTTAAGATAATTCATGGGTTAGTCTGGTCAATGTAGTTCCAAAAAAAAGTGGTTTCACTATAAAGAAAATGCGAAAAATGATGATATTCAAGTGTAGAAAGAAACCAAATAGAGTGTCTGTGTAGATTATAGGAAACGTACCTCATCCACTAGGAAGGATCATTTTCATATTTCCTTACTTGACCAAATTCTTGAAAGGATTACTATAAATAAATTATTTTGTTATCTGGATAGCTTCTCTATTTACATCTAGATTTTTGTAACCCTAGTGAACAAATATAAATCATCATTCGCATGAAAATTTGGGACATTTTCCTACAAGAGGATACCCTTTGGAGTATGTGGTGTCCCCATTGCATTTTAAATATGAATGATGGATATTTTTTTAGATATGATCGACAATATTAAAGGGGTTTTCATAGATGACTTCGCCATAGTTGGTAGTAAATTTGAAACATGTCTGAAAAAATTGAATTTGGTGCTAAAAAGATTCATAAAGACAAAAGTTGTTCTTAACTGGTAGAAATGATAGATCATGGTCACTGAAGGGATATTGTTGCGACATAATGTGTCTGAGAGTGGTTTTGATGTAGACACATCCAAGGTTGATGTAATTAAAAAATGGCTACCTCCTAAAAATGTTAGGGGTATTAGAAGTTTCACAAGGAATGCTTGTTTTTACTAGATGTATAATATATTATTAAAAATTTAATATGGCATTTTGTTCTTTATTGGTCAAGTATTCATCCTTTATGTTTGATCAAAATTTCCTGGACTCATTTAATATTCTTATAGAAAAACCAAATTCGTCAAATATCATTACGCCACTATATTAGAAACATCCCTTTTAACTAATGTGTGATGCAAGCGACATGTATATTGGAGCTATATTAGGAAATTAGAGAGATAAGAGGTAACATGAGGTCTATTAATCTAGTATACTACTAAATGTGGCACAATGGAATTACACCACTATAGAGAAAGACCTGTTAGTTGTATTTTCTCAAGTGAAATTTAAAAAGTACCTTTTAGGATCAAAAGTAATTATCATCACAAACCATTCATCATTAAAATATTTATTTTCTAAGGATTAATCCAAACATAGACTTGTTAGCTCTATTATGTTGTTATGATATTTTGAAATAAAAATAAAAGATCAGTAGCGAGTTTAGAATTTTTTTAAAATAACCTTTGTAGGAGTCATAATACCCATTATGAAGATCTAAGGGTGATATGTCTTCTTTTCTTGATGAGATGTTTCTCATTATCTCTGACAGGTAGTTGATGTGGCTCTATATTTACATCGATTTTCATTGTATTTTTACTTCTTTTTTAATGATTTAATTATTTATCTATGGACTTTTTACTAAATTAATGTAGTTTTTTATTTTTATAATTAAATTTTTCAATTAATCTATTTATTAATTAATTGTGTATTCTTAACCTTTAAAATAATAATTTTATTCTTACTTTACTTTTCTAATTTAATTATTTTTTAATTAGGTTAGATAATCAAAATCTTCTTGACTTTATAATAAATTAAAATTTTTATAATCAATAATTTAAACATTATATTTATATCTAATTTACTTAGAATTTATTTTAATAATATTTACTTTAACTTAGTTTCATTAAAATATCTGAACTTTATTAAATAATATGTTTAACCATCCTGCTAATTAAATAAATTATAAATTTTTGTTTTAATTAAATAAAATAGCTCACTTTTAACTTCAAGTATTAACTTAGTTAATTAATTAACTGATTCACAATTTTAAATCATTAATTATCAAATCATAGAAATGAAGTTAAATCATTAAGTAACTAACTTTTATTTTTATTCAATCGGTTAGGTAGATTTGATCTATCAGTGAACTATTGGGTCACCGATGCTACCCTTTTTCATTTATTTCTCACCCTATAATAAATTATATAGTAATTTTAATTTATGTATTCTTTTAATTTTGTTTAAAAAATATCCAGTTTATAATTTAAGTGTTATCTTTAAATAATTTTGATTGCGACTTTAATGTTTTATGTCTAATGATAATCATGTTTTAAATTTAAGGTGTTTATCTTTTATTTAATTTATTATTTTCAATCATTATATTCAGTTAACATAATTTTTTATTTTAAGTCCAATTTTTGGTTTTTAAGGTCACCATTAGTTCTTTTTTTTGGTTCTATCGGTGACCCTTGGTTGTATCGGTATCCTTTAACTGCACCTGTGACCTTCCATATATTTTACAATGGTGACCTTTTGTCATCGGTGACATTTTGTCATTGGTGGCCTTTAATTGCATCAGTAATCATTCGCACCGGTAACCTCTATTGTGCCTCTGCTCCTCATGTTTTTATAAATAATGGTAGCCTCTTTTATAATTCTATCAGTGAACCTTTTCCATCGGTGTCCTTAATTTTATTCAAAGTTACCAGTGATGTTTCAATTTTCTTGTAGCGGTACTCTTAATTTTTTATACTAACGGTGAGATTTTAATTTTTTATATATGGAATGGAGACATTTTGTTTTGTGTACAGGTGACACTTTTATTATTCTTTCTATTGGTGAACCATGTGATGTACTTCCCTACTCATATTCTACTAACGGTCTCAATGGAGATATGTAGCTTTTGAGGGAGTCGAGCACATCCATGGGTAGCGGCGCACCGCCATGAGTGAGAAGGAACCAACGTTGATGGTCACAAAGGATAAGGATGCTACTGCTTTCAAGAGTCGCCGCCCACTGGAGTCTCCCGCTGCTATTCAGAAGAGATTCAGGGGCATTCCCACTGTCTGAATCTTCCACTGGAGTACGCCGTGTTGGATCTAGAAAGCCAAGAGGCGGTGCACCACACTGAAGAAAGGAGGAAGAGCCTCAACGTTGCGTTGTGCCACTGGAGGGAGAAGACCAGATCCAGTGACCTACCCTATTAATTAGAGTGGGATTTTGCTGAAGAAGAAAACCACTCCCCTACTGGGCACAGTGTTTGGGGAAAGAGGAAGAATATAACTAAAAAATATATAAAAATTAATAATCAAACATAACATTAAGATTTTATTAAATAAAAATATTAATTAATTTTTCAATCATCCCCCCTATTGTGCAATGTGATTGGGGGGATAAAATGAAATTAATATTAAGAAAAATAATAATCATTGTACTAAATTAAAAATCATAATAATAAATTAATTTCGTAAAATAAATTAATAATTAAATAATATATTTTCTAAGTAACTAATAAAACAAATTTTAAAACCAAATATTTAACGAATTATAAATTTAAATAAAGTAATTTAATTCATTAATTAACCAATAGATATTTTTTATTCGTAACTAAATTAAAATTAATAAAAATATTAAATTAGATTTGTTAATTAACTAATTATTTAAGAATAATATTTAATAATTTATAATATAAATTATGAAGTAAATAAATGAAATATATAGGTAATGATTTTTATGTAATTTATCTATTGTTTTCAACTGGTTCACTATCAAGGTTTAACAATTTTAACTTTTTTTAGTTGTTCTTTAATGTGAAGGTTCACACTAAAGTCTAAAACACGTCCAGCTTCACTGAACTAACTCAGTGAGAGTCAGTTACCTGATAGAAACTAGTGCGACATGTTATTCGTAAAAAAACACACGTGTGTGGTGCATATTCGAAGGGCTTTTGAAGTCTGTGGAAAACGTTCTGTGAAGTTAGTAGATAATAGTGGGATTAAAAGCATAATAGTAGCAGAATTTTGGGGAAGCTGATTCTCATTCACGAACACACCATTTTGAGATTGAATACTCTATGGAGATAGCAGAGTAGCACTGGAGATGAGATGGAGGCCAAAAAGCCCAAGATAAGAGTAGTATTTGGGGAGTTCTTCTTCCCTCATGTTGGAATTCTTTTGCTCTATTCTAGTATGTTTTCACTTGCTGAATTCATAATGGACAAGTTAATTAGCTAAATCATTGAGCTCGGTGAATTACTAATTCTACTGGTTAACATTTCTTCCTTTTTTACTTTAACACTTTAATATATTCAATATTGATCGGTGAGATCAAAACTGAATTCATTCAATTTAATTTTACCACTAGAACATAATTTTAAAAACTCCACAATCAAATCAGTGAGATTGTTTGTGGAAACATAGCTAAAAAAATAATAAATTCACAATACTTCGGGACATATGGCGAGTTCATCGTATGGTTTTTTTTCAGTTCAAACTTATCAAGGTTGATTAATTACGGAGTACAGAACTCAGAAATCGAAAAGTTTGTGTGACATAACTCCTGGAGAAGGAGGTAAGTCGTTCTATTTTATGGTGATGCACTACAGTAACATTTAAGTGAATTGGAGTACTTTTAAAATCAGTATAATGAATACTTTTCCCTAGGAATTTTACTTGATTATTAATTTTCAGTGTTTTTATATCTTTGTTTCCCTATGTGTTAAACTATTTCTTGCTTCAATTTAGATTAGATACAAGATTTGAAATGTTCATTCACTTTCATCCTTAATAAATACATATAAAAGAGTAAAAAAATATTAAGAAAATTTAATAAAATAGAAAATCTATCACACTGGTATTAAAAGTGGGGTCTTTTGAATGTTTTTAGAAGAATAGTGGTCAAATTTTATTTCTCTTTGGGTTTGACCCATGTTGCCACATATACTGTCGTTACTGGGATTATAAATTTTATACATTGACTGACTTCAATGAAGGTTCAAGTTATGTTTTTGGCACCATTTCTGGGGAACTCACGAGCCATTACTTTTCTAAAAACATAAAAAATAATGTATAAATAAACTAAAAAATTTGAAAAATTAAAAACTGTAAAAAATCTTCTTTATTTACTTTCGGAATTACTATTGTATTCTTTATTTTTTGAACTACTGTTAGTTCTACTTTTTTCAATTTTAAACTGTTATTACACTTTACATTAGCACAGCAAAATTCATTTTTACATTTGAGCCTTCCAACTCTGAACTAGAGAATCATTTAGCTTCTCCTCAAAAAAACATTGTAATGGAGAATTATGATAACAGAGTTGTAACACCCCAATATTTCATAGTAAGTTATTTTCCTTAAATCCATTAGCTTGTGTTACATGAAACACCATGTTTGATCACCAAGACTTACCAAACTAGTTTTTTCAAAAGAGGGAATGAAAATTATTAACTGGATTTTGAATTTTATATACTCCATATAATTTTAACTTATGTATTATGTGTTTCCTAGACAAATTATAAGAACAAATTCAAATTTTCAGATAAAACATGTATTTTTTTAAAAAAATCAATTTTACCTCATTTTAATAGAGAACTCTTTTTAAATCCATTATTTGACCCTATTACATATTTAATTTTACAAAATAAAATTCTTCTTTATAATCAGGACATCAAAATTTAATTTGGATGAAATTTTGGTATTTTTCTAATAATATTCATTTTTTATGTATAGTGAGAAATACTGTATGTTAATTCAAAATTGCCTTTTAATCTAATTTATTTATAAGGAGAGATTATATTGTAAATTTTTTTTGAATTGTAATTAGATTAAATTTTTACCCTTTAATCCAATGTGGGTCATTAAAATTAATTTCACTTTGAAATTATACATAAACAAGTGTCAATCTTTTAAAATATAGTGTTTCTTAAAAACACTCTATTTTTTGGACAACGAGAATAAATTATAAATTAATTAATAAATATCCTATGTTTTGAACTCAGTAAAATAGACATCATCCTTGAATTCGGAATATCAAATATAGCTTAGGCTGCATTTTTTGTATTTTTCTGAAAAACATCAATTTTGGATGAATAATGAATCCACTAAGTCGTAGTTAAAAATCCAAAATTTTAATTTAAATGAAATTTTATTGCTTATCTGAGTAGAATTTCAAATATCTGAAATACATGGTAGTTATTAGTAAGTAAAATGTGATTCAATAAGATGAAAACAATTTTTGTTGAATAGTAACTTTTGACGTTTATTTACCGCAATTAAAGGTAAATTGGGTATTTCAAGGTAAAAAGAATATTCTAATAATACGAAATTACCTTCAAACTTGTCCTAACCTTATTTGATGAGTCATGGATGACCCTGTCCATCCAATTTTGGGACCCCATGGAGCCACATAGAATTGATAATGACACTTTATTTTAAATAACTTAAAGTACAGGCAAAAATGACATAAACAACTATCTTTTAGTAAAAATAATTTTAAATGGGGTTAAATAAGTCATATTTTCAATGATAAGTATTCAGTGGAATGATAAAACGATTTCTTACATTATGGTATTTTTTTATAATTTTTAGACATCAAATAAACTAAATTATATATGTCAAAATTATGATGTAGTATTTAACTCATTAATAAATGATTTAAATAAATAAGATTATTCATATATATAAAATATCCAAAACCATTCCAAATCTAATTGGATGTTTTTATTTCGACCATGAGTCAACTTATATTTGACTGTAATAATTTTTGGGCCTTTAGTAACCGAATACCAGAATATAATAAAATAATACATTCACACATTCCTAAAGAGCCCCTCCTCCCCCTTATAAAAGGACACCACTTCTATCCCATTCCACACACCTCTCAAGCCCCTTGAGTTGTACAACCCCTAACCAAATAATCTCTCAAGATCCCTATATTACACATAGAAACTTTACCATAGGCAGAATTTACATTAAGAAGACCTTTTGGTTCAAACCAAACCACGATATCCAAATTTAAGGTAACAGTTTCTCTTACATTCTTTTGTTTTATTTTACATCTCCAACCCCCCTAATAGCTTTTTATTCCTTTAATTTATAAAAAATCATATATACTCAACATAGTAAGATGTTTTTATGAGAATTATTTGAACTATACTTACACACACCTCCATCTAATGCGTTCAGAACATACTGTTTCTATTGTTGGAAAACTAGTGCCTCACAAAACGATGATTGTTCGATTATCTCCTACCACATCTCATGGTGGCCATTAACATGGAACTGTATTTATATATGATATATAATATTTTTATGTTTTAATTTTTATTCTATACATTCCATTTATATCATACCCTAATTGTTCCCATTATGGGTAAAATGTGATAATTTCATTTGAGAAACTGTGAACTACCGCCCTCTCAAAGTGATATGACTCGTTAATGACTTGTTTGGGACATATAAAGTATAGAGTTAAGGATATTATATATTATATTATAATGGAATTATAATATACATTTGTATAATGATTTTATAATTCCATTAAAATACAAAATAGAAATGAATGTAGCGTGCATGCGTACGTACAACATACCGTCTCCATGAACGGTGCATTTCATTTCTTATCTCTAAATTTTATTTACTATTATAAATAAATTTATATACTAGATGTATAATATATATATATATATATATTATATCTAAATCATGTATATCGTTATAGAGATAATTTACTTTTGACCACATGGAAAATTGTATTTATAACAAGTTTATTTTTTACTCAAGTTCTGAACATCGATAAAATATCCAATATGAACTCAAATAAAGAACTAATTGTTATCGAAAGGTAATAAGTAATATAAAGGAATAATAAATAGTAAAAATTTTCTTAATCAAGTATAAATTAACTTATGTTCGTTATTCAGGAATAATAAGGGACATACCAGACAAGTCGGACCTGAGGTAAAGGATTTCTTATCTCATTCTTAATTTCATTGGATTTCCATTGTTCACAAATTCATTATTTCATGTGGTGTATTGTGTATTTAAATTATATATATATTATCATGATTCTCATTTTATTCATGGTATTCTGTAATTATTTTTTTGGTTATTACTTTTGGTCATACGACTCAATTAATTACAATATGTAAGGGGTTTTTATCTCACTTCGTATTCCTGTGAGATTCATGATATATTGCCACTATTTACTTTTGTGTGGTGTATGTACTTCCCATGATTGTATTCATTGTGTAATATAATTCAATTTATGGGTATTTACATATTCATTGTATGATACTTCTTTTATAGGGTGTATGTTTCGTAAGTTACCAAATCATTAAGAAAATTTCTAATTTCAATTTCCACTTATTGGTTTATACGCAAACATCATTAATTGTTTTACTCAAATATTATGTGTGAAATTAATATTTATTTACTTCTGTAGTGATTTCCACTCCCCTTTGTGTGGATAAACTTTTGATACACATAATCACTCCATTGATAAGTTCTCTTGTTATCGATATAAACTTGATAAGAGTAATCGTAACTCAATTTCCATTCATCGAGTTAAAAATAAAAGACATTGTTGTTGTATTTACAAGTATATGTGTGAATGTCCTCTGATTGATTTATACTGAATATCCAATTATATTTAGTGTAATTATAATTTTCACACATAATTATTTCGTTGATTTATCATTAACCTAAGGATATGGTCTTTATAAGGTATTTCATCTCAATTTACATTCCATTGAGACTTATTTCTTGTCATATGCCAACTCACTTTTATATAGTGTATATAATGTACATAGACATAGTATATCATGAATTACATTATTCTGATGATATTATAAAGTGTTTATTACCTCAATTATTTGTATTAAACTGTATCTCTTTTGGTTAGGGACTCGAACTAAAACATAATTTTACATTTTTTATAGATTTATTCTTCAAAATCATTCTCGTTAATGTCCATATTTTAAAAATGTATTAAATGATTTATTTATATGGACATTGATTGTTTAAAATTAATATTCTTTTTAAAAGTATCAATTTGTTATGGGAAACTTTGATTCAATAATATATTTTAAACGGCTTCTTGATAAATAGTGAGACTTTTAAATGTTTTCATGAAAAAGGGTATATTTCTATCAAATTGGTCGGATGATAATATTCATCTATTATCGTTTGAGGTTAACACAATCTTCTATATTATATTGAATGAGTTATGTTTGACTGTGGATGTGCTATTTTTATACCACTCATGGTTTTTGGTTAAAGTATTAACATTTCGTATGCTAGTTTTAATACGAATGTTTATGTTATGTTTCAAACTTTTCATATAAGAAATTCATTGGAATTAGTAAGTGACAGGTGGAGCCCGCTATAGCTCCTCGATGCATCGGTAGGTCTCCTGAGACAAACAAGTGTCTTGGCAAAAGTCCTTGAAAAAATCTTATTTGTATTCTTGGAAAGAGGCATTGAATATATTGTTATGATGTACGACATTATGCATTCCATCATTATGAGATTAGATATTGATATTTCATGTGGTTATTCGACTAGTAGAATACCCATGACTATGTTTTCTTATTGTATTATTTACTTAGCACATATTACTTCCATAAAGTGCTCATGTTTATTATTCGTTAATTAATTTGTTTTCAATTATTCAAAATGCCTAATGTTTATGTTATCTTCCATTGTAGTTCTTACTCTTACTGATCATATTTTCTAACCCCTTTATCATGTTTCATTCTCAAGGATATGAAGAAGATAGTTTTGAGTGACTTGAAGGAATAATCTTGGAATATTGGATGTTTCTAATGGAATAAATTAGTGGTGTTTTTTTTTCAAGTTGTAATGTTTAACTTAAGTATGTATCTCATTTCCATGAATACTAAACTAATTGGTCATTCAGGACATGATTCCTGGTAATCATGCCAATGTATTAAAATAATGCGCTGGGTCTAGGATTCTGGGGTTGAGGCGTTACAGTTGGTATCATAGGATGTTTATTACAAACCTGGGAAACTCGATTTAGATAAACTCTAATTAGAAAACATTACCCTAAGATATATTTTGAGGATAAGTATAGAAGAACTTCCTAGAATTTTGATAATGTCTATATTTTTTGTATTTTCTATGAAATACATCCCTCTATGGATAAAAGATGGTAGATGTGGCTCTGGAACAGATGTATCTAGGAGTGAAATCTCCAACACGGTGTTTCGGGCTTGACCTGGGGTATCCTAGTACACGACAATGAGCCTTGCTCCACTCTTGGTTATGAAACTCCCAGGGGAAATGCTTTAGATAATTCAAATTTTCTTTACAAACTGATTTTGAGGATTTAAATATAATATAAGAATAAATAACCTGGGTTAATCCTATGGTGTTTTAGATTAAAAATATAGTGTTATGATATTCTTTAAATGATTTTATGACCCACACAATGTTTTCTTGTGTTCGTCAATGGATGGATTCCAAGGAAGTCATAGAAACATTGAACATGATGTACAAGGTGGGAATAGTGTTGTAAATGATAAAAGAAATGGAATGTTTATAGGCATAAAAGATATTTTCTTCATTTTGAATTAGTTTTCCAAAAATATGATCAACAATATATATATTAACAAACTCTTGTAATAAAAAAAATTAAAAGGTGGTGAATGATAAGATCTCCAGAAGAGGAGACCATGGATTGAATAAATATCAATTTCCATCATGCTAGAAATATGGAAGGAGACACCCAAGAAAGTGACTCAATGGAACAAACAAATTGCTTTATGTGTGGGAAAGAAGGGCATAAAGTAATGAATTGCTGAGGAACATTAAAGAGTACTATGGAAGAAAACAAAAATGATCTTAAGATTCCAATTATGGTCATTTTTCATAAATATAAGGGACCTTTTCATGACCCAAGTCAATACCCTATTCTATAGGATAACCTCTTGGTCACGGAAGAGCCAATGTCGAAATAAATGGATGGAAAATATTTTAAAGGTATTAGTACTCTTTGTTGATGAGATTACATTGGTAGAATTTTCTCTTTTATTTGTAACCCTGCAGTTTGACATGTGAAAATATTTGAGGAAGAATTATCTTTTCTCTTTAGGATATAGGTATAAATAACAATTTTTCAATATATAATCATTGAGTTTGAAGCAAATACAAGTTATTAAATTTTGGGATGAAAATTCGAGGTATGAGATTACATTTATGATGAAATTATGTTATAGTTACTTTGGGGAATCATTATAATTTTTGGGAATATTATAAATTTATATAGATTTTGAAAAATGACAACACATAGACAGTGTGACGACCCGTCGTGTCAAACAAAGCTTTGGGAATTGAACCCAAAACCATAATACGATTGAGATTTATTGCCTGCCACTGGACTACGTGAAGTCCTTGGTTAGTGTGACTAATTATTTTTAGTAAATGATTTTATTGATCAATAATAAGTTGATTTGGGAACTTATTTCTTATCAAATGGATATCCTTAGTATAGGAAAATTATTTGGTGATCAAGTGATAAATGTAATTTTGGAAGACGTTCACTCTATTGGGATTACTATATGCCTAAAAAATATATAATACTATGGGATTTCATATAAAGAGTAATGGTGTTTTTTACATATTTTTTTATTGTGGATTTATATAGATTTGGGTTATTTGTGGAAATGATTAACCTATCATAGAGAATATATGATTTGGGTAATTACTTTCAAGTATGTGACTTTATGAGTAGTCGATATTATTTGGAGATACAATTTAACATGGAAGACAATGTATGAAAATTCTTATGAGTTTTGGGTTTCAATATTAGTTTGGATTATATTGAAAGATATTATGGAAAATTGTTTATTTAAAGGTATTTATTGATCTTTTGGGTATTATTGGTTTAATTTTAGAAATTAGGATTAGTATTTATTTCTCTAATGTATTATCCTTTTGGGATCATCTGATCTTTTACTAACAATTTTGGTTCTGGTTAATCTCTAAAGAAATGAAAAATATATAGTTCATCCATTGTGGATTATGTGATTCTCTATAAGTTTATTCTAATGCTTCAGCTGTGACCATGTGATCATTAATACTCATCATTTGGAGTGACAGATGAGTTTGTAGTAAGAATTAGATGAAGGATGAAACTATAATTGCCATGTATATATTTTTTTTCTTATTCTATTTATAAATTAATTATTAAACTTTAGGGAAGGGATCTTAAAACCAAAAATGTGTTATCATAATTCATTATGTTTTGTTGAAACGATGATATTTTAAATCATCATAGATTGATGGATTTGAGGCCCTCAATTTTACACATATTTTTGATTGATGGTCTCAATCACTCCATATAAATATTTATGTTTTCCTCTAATTTTATGTCTCTCTTTTCCACCAATATTCTTCTAATGGAGATCATAATTTGGTGGGGAGTTTTTCATCTCTCGTTCCCTTTTATTAAGAATAAATTTTATTAACCCAACTTTCGATGTGGGTTTTCCACAATAGTATTTTTTAACCATTTTTTTCGAAGAAAAATTTCTAATTGCAAGGAAGAAATTTATTGAAGGAGGGGAGAATGTAACTCCCCAGTATTTCATAGTATGTTATTTTCATTAAATTTAATAGCTTGCGCTACACGAAACCCCAAGTTCGAGCGCAATATGACTTACCAAACTAGATGTTCAAAAGCGGTTATGAATAGTATTAACTGGATTTTGAATTTCATATAGTCTATATAATTTTAACTTATGTATTATGGGTTTCCTAGACATATTATAAGAACAAATTAAATTTTTCAAAAAAAATTATTTTTCAAAAAAATTCCATTTTACCATATTTTAATGGAAAACACTCATTAAACCAAATATTGGACACTTTTACATAATCAATTTGAGAAAATACAATTCTTATTTATAATTGGGACATCAAAATTTACTTTGGATGAAATTTTTGTATTTTTGTATTAATATTCATTTTTTATGAATAGTGAGAAATACTGTATTTTAATTCAAAACTGCCTTTTAATCTAATTTTTTTATATGGTTATATTATATTATAAATTGGTTTTAAAATTTAATTATATTATATTCTTATCCTTTGATCCAATTTTGGTCATTATAATTAATTTCAATTTGAAATTATACATAAACCAGTGTCAATATTTTGATAGATATTATTTCTTAAAAACATGCTATTTGTTTTAAAAACGAGAATTAATATTATATTAATTAATACATCTTATATGTTTTGAATTTGATAAAATAGAAATAAATTTTTATTTCAGAATATTAAATATATCTTATACTTAATTTTTGATATTTTTCTGAAAAACATCAATTTTTTATGAATAGTGAAACCACTAAGTGGTAATTAAAAATCTGAATTTTTCATTTCAATGAAATGTTACCATTTCTCTGAGTTGATTTTTAAAAATATGACATAAATATTCCTTATTATTATGTAAAATGTGACTAAATAATATGAAAAAAAATTAAATAATATTAACTTTTGACTTTTATTTACCGTGGTTAAAGTTAAATAGGGTAATTCATGTTAAAAATAATATTCTAATAATACAAAATTACTTTAACACTTTTCCTAACCTTATTGGATGAGACATGGACGACCATGGTTATCCTGGGGTCTATCTTGGGACCCCATGGAGCCACTTATGAATGATAATGACACTTTATTTTAATTAACTTATTGTAAAGGAAAAAATGAAATAAACAAATATCTTTTAGTAAACCAATTTTTACATGGTGTTAAATAAGTCATATTTTCCACTATAAATATTAATTGGAAAGCTGAAATTATTTCCTACATTATTTTATTTTGTTTATAATTTTAATACATCAAATAAACTAAATTATTTATGAAACAATAACGATGTAGTATTTGCCTCAGTAATAAATGATTTAAATAAATAATATTATTAATATTAAAAATTATCCAAAACTTGTCCAATAATTATTGGATGATTTTATTTATACCATGAATCATATTATATTCTACTTTAATTAGTATTAAACCTTTAGAAATCAAATATAACTATATAAAAAACTAATAATTTTACACTTTCCTAAAGAGCCCCTCCCCCCCCTTATAAAAGGACACCACTTCTATCCCATTCCACACACCTCTCAAGCCCCTTGGCTCATCCAAACCCTTCCCATATAATATCTCAGGATCCATCTCATACACCTAGAATCTTTACTATATATAGAAGTCACATTAATAATTCCTTTTGGTTCAAACCAAAGGAAGATACCCAAATTAAAGGTAACGGTTTCTCTTAAATTCTTTTGTTATAGTTTTTTATTTTAATTCTACAACACCCCCCCACAAATCTTTTTATTCAATTTTTTTATAAAAAAACTAGTATACTAAATATAAAATTATGTTTTTAGGAGAATTATTTAAACTAAAATTACACACACCTCCATCTAATGGGTGAAGAACATATTGTTTCTGTGTTTGGAAAACTAACGCCTCACAAAACAATGATTGTTCGATTATCTCCTACCACCTCTCATGGGGGCCATTAAGATGGAATTGTATTTATATATGATTTATATTATGTTTATGTTTTCTTTGTGATTCTGTAATTTCAATTTATATCATCCCTTTATGATTTCCATTATAGGTAAAACATGAAAATTTCATTTGACGAAGTGTAGACTACCGCCACCTCATAGTGATATGACTCGTTAATGACTTGTGTGGGACATATAAAGTATTTAATTAATGATATTATATAATATATTATACTTTAATTATAATATACCTTTGTATCATTATTTTTTAATTCCATTAAAACTCAAAATAGGAATGAAAGTAGTGTGCATTCGTACGTACGGCTTATCGTCTCCATGAACGATGCATTTCATTTCTTATCTTCAAATGTTATGTACAATTAAGAAAAATATACTGGATATAATATATATATATATAAGAAATATAAATCATTTATATCATTCTGGAGATAATGGACTTTTTTCCACATGGAAAAATTGTAATTATAACAAGTTCATCTTTTACTGAAGTTCCGAACATCGATAAAATATCCAATATGAACTCAAATAATTAACAAATTGTTATAGAAAGGTAATATGTAATATATAAAGAATAATAATATTCAAAAATTTTCTTAATCATGTATAAATTAACTTTAGTTCATTTTATAGGAAGAATGAGGAACATACAATACAAGTCAGACTTGAGTTAAGGGATTTATTATCTCACTCTTAATTTCGTGAGATTTCCATTGTCCACCACTTATTTATCACTTGTGGTGTATTGTGTAATGAAATTTGATATATATATTATCATGATTATAATTTTATTCATGGTATTCTGTAATTTATTTGTTGGTTATTAACTTTTGGTCATAGAACTCGATTGATTACAACCTTTAAGGGGTTTTCATCACACTTCTTATTCCTGTGAGATTCATGCTATATTGCCACTATTTCCTTTTGTGTGGTGTATGTACAGCCCATGATTTTATTCATCATGAAATATATTTCAATTTATGGGTATTTACATATTCGTTGTATGATAATTATTTTATGGGTTGTATGTTTCATAAGTTACCAAATCAATAAGGGAATTTCTAATTTCAATTTTCAATCATTTGTTTCTATGCAAACTTCATTGATTGTTTTACTCCAAGATTATGTTTGAAATCACTATTAATTTACATATTTAGTAATTTCCAGTACCCTTTGGGTGGATATACTTTTGATATACATAATCACTCCATTGATAAATTCCCACGTTATCAATATAAACATGATAAGAGTAATCTTAAGTCAATTTCCCTTAATTGAGCTAAACATCGAATACATTGGTGTTGTACATACAAGAATATGTGTGAATGTCATCTGATTTATTTACACTAAATATCCAATCATATTTAGTGTATTTATATTTTTCACACATAATTATGTCATTGATTTATCCTTAACCTAAGGATATAGTCTTTATAAGGTATTTGATCTCAATTTACATTCCATTGAGACATCTTTGTTGTCATACACCAATTCACTTTTATAAGATGTATATAATTTACTTTGACATAGTACATCATGAATCCCTTTATTCAAATTATATTATAAAGTGTTCATTACCTCAATTATTTTTATTCAATTGTCTCTCTTTTGTTTAGGAACTCTAAGTAAAATATCATTTTAAATGTTTTAAAGATTTATTCATCAAAATATTTCTCATTAATGTCCATGTTTTCAAAATGTTTTAAGGATTTATTTATATGAACATTAATGTTTTAAAATTAAAATTACTTTTAAAAGTTTCAAAGTGGTATAGGAATCTTTGATTAAAAAATCTATTTTAAATGTATTCTTGATAAATAGTGAGAATTTTAAATGTTTTCAAGAAAAAGGGGTACATTTCTCTCAAATTGTTATGAGGATTATTTTCATCTATTTTCGGTTTAGGATAATAAAATATTCTATATTGTATTTAATGAGTTATGTTTGACTGTGGATGTGATATTTTTATACCATTAATGGTTTGTGGTTCAAGTATTGGCATATCATTTGTTAGTTTTAATACGAATGATTATGTTATGTTTCAAACTTTTCATATGAGGAATGCATTGAACTTAGTAATTGATCGGTGGAGCTTGCTATAGCTCCTCGATTCCTCGGTAAGTCTCATGAGACAAACTAGTGACTTGGAACAAGGCCTCGAAAAAATCTTATTTATAAACATGGCACAAGGCCGTGACTATGTGGTTATGATATCCGGCATTATGCATTCCATAATTATGAGATTAGCTATTGATATTTCATGTGGTAATTTGACATGTAGAATACCCATGACTATGTTTTATTATGGAATTATTTACTCAACTAATATTCCTTCCATAAAGTGCTCATGTTTATTATTTGTTAAGGCATGTGTTTTAAAGTATTCACCATTCTTAATGTTTAAGTTATCTTCATCTATATTTCTTACTCATACTGAGCATCTGAGATCACCCCTATCTCATGATTCATTTTCCAGAATATGATCAAGTTAGTTAGGAGTGACTTGCAGGAATAATCTTGGAAGCTTGGATAAATCTAATGGCTTAAATTTGTGTTGTTTTTTTTCAATTTTTAATGTTAAACTTATGTTTGTATCGTGTTTCCAAGACTACTAAACCAATCTATCCTTTGGTACTTGATTCCTTATAAACATTCCAATGTATTAAAATAATGCACCGGCCCTACGGTCGGGGCATTACAAGAGTTGATCAAAACAATAATTTCCCACAACCAATAGTTCCAACCCTTCAGTTACCTAGACTTAGGGAGTTTCAAATTCCAAATGTATTAAGCAACCCATATTGTATTAGGTTTACACCTACGTCTAGGAACTATGAAATTAAGTAGTCTCGCATTTCTCAACTTCCTTTATTCAGTGGTCTTCCAAGAGAGGATTCACTTGAGTTCATTAAAGAGTTCTATAGTTCTATACAACAATTACCTCGGATAGAGATTTGTTAATAAGAGTTAAGATTGAGGATGTTTCCATTATTTCTAAAGGGGAAGGGTAGGACATTGTTTCAGAACATAGATGAAGAAATTTTTGAGACCTAGGAAGAAGTCATCACTACCTTTATATCAAAATTCTATCCTAGAAACACCATCTCTGAGATTATGCACAAAATTACTGGGTTTTTCCAGGATGAGGGAGAGTTATTTCATAAGGCTTGGGATATGCATAGATGTCTCCTTAGAAAATGTCACAATCACCATTTTTCTCCCCATTTTCTCATGGTAGATACTATTCTTGAATATTTAGATAATAGTGAAGTTCACAATATTAATAATTCATTCCCATTAAATGATCATGGATAGAAATATCTAGGGAAATAAAGCCTGGTTGGGGACTATAAATCTAGCGCTGCATGGGAGGTAACCAATGGTTTTTGTAGTGTTAATAAATAAAAATTGTAATTAAATAAAGTCTAACTGAAGACTTTAAATTCAGTTCTTCATGGGAGTTAACCCGTGATTTTTCATTGTTTTTACTTTTGAATTTTTTTTGTTGAATAATGTGCTATTGTGTTTTATTCTATATTCTCTATCTATGTTGGTTATTTATTCTAGGTTTACATGATCTGTATTTTATGGATACTTCTTTTTCAATTATGGAGTGTAATTACCAAGCTATGGATTGATAACAAACTTATTTAGGGAAGTGTTTTAATTTCTATATTCATTTTTCTTCTCCTATTCATTTTGGTAAAAATTCACATCTATGTTTCAGTGACTCCTAATGGTGATTCGGTGAATATTTCTTTAAAAATTAGAATGCATATCATACTTCTGAAAAAAAATTCATATTTTTAAAATTCTTCTTCAATTTTATAAAATCATCGGTATGCCACTGTGTAAAGAAAATTTATGCATGTTCCTCTTGCTGAAAATTTTAATTTCATTGATATATTAAAATCTCTCATTGTTTGAAATTACGTGTAGGGGGAAACATGCGGGTTGTTTTTTAGGTTTTTCATTGAAGCATCCCTATCTTTATGGTGTTTAACATGAATCTTCATGCTATATTGAACATTCATTTGAACTAAAAATTTCATATTGCTTAACCCTATAAACTTTTCATTTACAAGTTTCATGAAAATGTTTGAACATTAATGGAATATTATTCACTGAACTTAAATGTTAATGTATATACTTGCTAATGAACTTACTAATAAGTTATTCAATTTGGTGAACAATTCTTCTGGAACTTCAAAGAGACCCTTTATACATGTCATAAATCTACCTAATTGAAAATCTTTTTTGAACCTCAATTGATTAATTGTTCTTCTATACTTTAGGAGTTAACATTGGGGACAAAGAAGGGTTTTAAGTGTGCGGGTGGGGGTAAATTAGTAAATATGATAAATTTTAATTTAATTTGATCCCATGAATTCCCACTATAACATTAATCTTTTTGTAACACTACTACTTTAATGTTTTTGTAAAAAATGGGTTGGTAAATTTTTTCAAAGTTTTTCAAATTTATTTCATAATTTTAGGCTTTATTAATTCTTAAATTGGGTCTTTCCTTTGAACAATGATATGATTGTTAGTTAAGAATTTATTTGATTTAAAAATAATTGGGTTTGGATCATTGTTGAGTGGTCTTGTTTAGTGATTTAATTATGATCTTAGATTAGGGACTATTTTTTGGTGTGATTTCGGTAACTTGTTAGGTGATTTATGATCATAACCCTTGGAACATAAAGTTTTATCTTGATTCTAGGGGACTCATTATATTATAATTATAAAAATTAATTTCATTAATTAGACAATGTAAATTTTTTCAAAAAAATATTTTGAAACTAGAGTATTCTGGGAATCTGGGATCCCATGGTGAGTCTCTGAGGCCCTAGATTTTGGGTGCATTTCTGGTTACTATAAGTCCTTGGTACAATTTAAATAAGTGCACTGCACAGTGCGTAGAAAATAATACATGGAGAGGAAAAAATAAAATAAAGTGTTCAGGTTCCAAAACGAGCTCATTAAGGTGAGGGGAATGATGAATGCCTTAAAAAGAAGGGGTAAATTGGTTAATTATGGTATCCATTTAGGTTGTTTCATTAAGGCGATTTAAAAAATATTTTTTTTGGAAATTTAGATTTAGTCAAAGTATAAATTTCATTTGGTTATGTTTTTAATTCCACAAAAAATTAAACACTTGTCACTATTGAATTTAAAACATGAATTTGTACTAAAATGAGTCACTAAGCAGTATCACATTTGAGGCAAGACATCTTCATTACTTGATGATTTATAGTTTTCAATATTACCCTTTTATTATTTTTTCTACGCAAGATTCATTTGAGCAATTCATTTTCTAAAAGTTACTATTATGTTCTGTCATATTTTCATAAATTCTAGACATGTTACAGTTTGAGTTGAATCATAAACACTACAATCTTTGTTTCAAAGATAACAAAACATTGGGTAGTTTGAGGAAAAATAATGCATAAGGGTTGGGGAATTTGATGTGGATTATTTTTTACATCATTTTTTCACATATGTTTACTTAAGTTTTAATGATTTAATTGATTATCTTAGATCTTTTCAGTCAATTAATGTACTTTTTTATTTTTATAATTAAATTTTTTAATTAATCTATTTTTATATTTAATTATGTACTTCTTATTCTTAAAAATGATAATTTTATTCTTACTTTAATTTTCTAAATTAATTATTTCTTTATTAGTTTGGTTATATAAAATCTTGTCAACTTTTTAATAAATTAACATTTTTATAAACAATTATTTTAACTTTGTGTTTCAATCTAATTTACATAGACTTTATTTTAATAATATATCCATTAACATAGTTTCATTAAATATTTTAACTTTATTTAATAATATGTTTTACCATCCGGATAATTAAATATTTTAATAATTTTAGTTTTAATAAAATAATATAGTTTTCTTTTAACATTAAGTATTCACATTGTTAATTAATTGATTGATTTAAAATTTTAAAACAATAATTATCAAATCCTTGGAATGCAGTTAAATCATTAATTCCATAACTTTTATTTTTATTCTACCAGTGAGATAGATATGAGCTATCAATGACCTATTGGGTCACTGATGCTACCCGTTTTCATTTACTGCTCACACTGTAATAAATTATATAGTAATTTTAATTTATGTCTTTTATTAATTTAGTTTTACAATTATCCAGTTTATAATTTAAGTGTTATCAATTAATAATTTGAATTGTGAAATTAATGTTTTAGGTCTAATAATATTCCTATTTTAAATTTATGGTGTTTAGCTCTCATTTAATTTATTATTTTCAATCTTTATATTAAGTTAACTCATGTTTTTATTTTAAGTTATTTTTTTAAAGTCACCGTTAGTTATTTGTTTTGGGTACTATCGGTGGCTCGTAGTTCTATCGGTAACCTTTATCAGCACTGGTGACCTTCCATATAATTTTCATCAGTGACCTTTTTTCATCAGTTACCTTTTTTCATCGTTGAAATTTAATTGAATCGGTATCATTTTTCACCGGTAACCTCTAGTGCGTTGTTGCTCCTGATGTTTTTATAACTAACGGTAGCCTCTTTTACTATTTGAATCGATGACCCTTTTCCATCGGTATCCTTAATTTTATTTCATGTTACTAATGACGTTTCAATTTTCTGCACTAGTACTCTTGTTTTTTTTATATTAACTGTGAGATTTTAAATTTTTATATTGAACGGTGACCTTTTGTTTTGGGTACCGGTGACCCTTTTGTTATTCTTTCTATCGTTGAACCTCAGGTCGTGCTTTCCGGCTTCTATTCTTCTAACAGTCACAAGGAAGAGAGGCCACTATTGATGGAGTCGAGCGCGTCAATGTGTAGTTCCGCACCACCATGAGGGAGAAGGAACCAATGTCGTTGGTCACAAAAGAGAAGGTCGTTGCTGCTTTGAAGAGTCACTACCGACTAGATTCTACAACTAATATGCAGACGAGATTCGGGTGCCTTCCCAATGTCTGAATCATCCGCTAGAGTCTTCCGTTATGGATCTGGAGAGTTGAGACACAGTCCACCGCATTGAAGAGAGGAGGAAGAGCGTGAGCACTGTGTTGTGCCGTCGTAGGGAGAATATGAGGCCCGCAATCCTTCCCTATTAAGTACTATGGGGTTTGGTGATGAAGAAAACCCCTCCACTGATGTGCACCGAGTTTGGGTGAAAGATGAAAAATATAACGAAAAAAATATAAAAATGAATAATAATACTTAACATTAAAAAGATATTTAATAAAATTATTAATTAATTTTTCATTCATTCCCCTGTTGTGCAGCATGATTGGGGTAATGAAATGAAATTAATATTAAAAAACTAATAATCATTATACTAAATTAAAAATCATAATAAAAAATTATTTTCTTATAATAACTTAATAATTAAATAATATATTTACAAATTAACTAATAAAACAAATTTTAAAACCAAAATTGTAACAACTTATAAATTTAAATAAAGTAAATTAATTCATTAATTAACAAATAGATATTTTCTATTCATAACTAAATTATCATTAATAAATATATTAAATTAAATAACTTAATTACTAAATAATTTATTAATAATATTTTATAATATATATTTTAAATTATGACGTAAATAAATGAAATATACAGCTAAAGATTACTAATTAATTTATCTATTGTTGTCAATTGTTTCACTATGTAGTTTTAACAGTTTTAACAATTTTTAGTAGTTATTTAATGTGCAGGTTCACATGAAAGTAAAAAACCCATCCCGGTTCACTAAACTAACTCAGTGGGAGTTAGTTATCTGAGAAAAACTAGAACAACTTGTTAGTCGTGAAAAAACCGCACACGTGCAATGCATATCTAAAGGCATTTGAAGTCGGTGGAAAATGTTCTATGAAGACCATCATAAGATAGTGGGATTAAAATCAGAGTAGTAGCAGAATTTAGGGGATATTGAATCTCAATCATGAACACACCATTTTTAGGGTGAAGACTCCCAGTAGATAGCAGAGGAGCATTGGATATGAGTTAGAGGCCATGGAGCCCGAGATCAGAGTAGTATTTGGGGAGTTATTCTTCCCTCATATTGGAATTCATTAACTCTATTCTATTATGTGTTCTCATGATGTATTGAAAATGAACAACTTAATAAGCTTAATCTTTGAGATGGGGGAATTAATACTTCTACTGGTTAACTTTTATTCGTTTTTTACTTTAACACTTTAATGTGTTCGGTATTGATCGATGAGATCAATACTGAATTCATTAAATTTTTTATTCAACTAGAACATCATTTTCAAAACTCCACAATGAAATCAGAAAGATTTATCGTGGACACATCTTTACAAAAAATAATAAATTCATAATACTTCGGGACTTATGAAGATTTATTCATGTTGTTATTTTCGATTCAAACTTTTCACAGTTGATTAATTTTGGTGTGGTGAACTCTAAAATCGATCAGTCTGTGTGGATTAACTTCTAGAGAAGGAGGTAAGTCGTTCTCTTTTATGGTGGTGCACTATATTAACTTTTATGTGAATTAGAGTACTTTTAAAATCAGTAGAATGAAGACTTTCCCCTATACATTTTACTTTATTTTTCATTTATCAATGTTTTTATATCTCTATTTCCTTATGTGTTCAACTGTTTCTTTCCTCAATTCAGTTTAGATACAATATTTGAAATGTTTAGTCACTTTACCCCTTAATAAATACACATATAATAGTAAAAAAATTATTAAAAATAGAAAATCTATCCCACTATTGACAACAGTGGGGTATTTTGAATGTTTTTAGAAGAATAGTGGTCAAAATTTCCATCTTTGTGGGTTTGACCCTACTTTCCACATATACTATAGTTAGTAGGATTATAAATATTAATCTTTGACCGACTATAATGATGGTTTTTGTCAGTAGTCTGCCTAATTTTTTGACTTTTCGATATTTCTAGAAGCATGTGTCATTCCTAAAGATTTTTCAAAGAAACAGGGAATGAAATTCATTTCATAATTTATTTATTATGTTTGGGATGATACCTTTCTATTTTGGATATGTTTTAATTGGATTTTGAGAATATGTGTACAAGAAGATGATATGTTCCCAATAATGGATATTTTTCACTCCTCACATTGGGGAAGAAATCATTGTGGAGAGAGGTAAAATCCAAAAGTCCATCAAGATGATTTTTGATGGCCCACATTATTCAAGGATCATAGGAGCTACATGGGTGGTTTTGATAGATTTCTAAGGCTTGATAGTATTGGGAGGAAGTAATAAATTCCAAAAAAAATAATTTTAGAACTATAATCTTTTGATGTTTGGTGATTACATTTTATTGGACCATTCCCATCATCTCATGGGAATGAGTATATCTTACATTCAATTTATTATGTATCTATGTGGGTTAAAGAAATAACACTAAAAATAATTAATCTAGTAGTGTAGTAAAATTTTTCAAAAATAACATCTTTTCATGGTTTCGGGTGTTAAGAGATTTCATTACTAATAATGAATCCCATTTTGAAAACTAAAAATTTATGAATATTATGACAATATATGAATGCAACCATAGGTTTGGGACTACCTACAATCCATAATCTAGTTGATAGTTATAAATCTCAAACATGGATCTGAAACATATTCTGGAGAAAAATGTTTCAAACTCAATGAATGGATTGTCATTAAATTTAGAAGATTCTTTCGGGGAATATAGAATAGCTTTCAAAACCCAAAATTGTATGTCTCCAAACAAACTATTATCTGGTATATTGTATCATTTTCATATGGAGTTGAAGAAAAAGTCATATTGGGATGTTAAGGCCTTAAATTTTTATTTTTTAAGAGTTCTAAAGAGAGATGACTGCTTTAGTTGAGTGAACTAGATGGGATTATGAGAGAGTCATATGATAATTCCTGGATTTAAAAAGATTGTTCCATACATTTTCATGAATCATTCATTCAAAATATATAATTCAAACCTGAATAGAAGGATCTTATATTTAATTATAGACATAATCTCTTTTTATTAATTATTCAATATATATGTTCTAGACCATTCAGTGTAGTTAGAGTGTTATATAATGGAGCAGTAGAAATTTTATGAGAAGAAAACAAGTCAATGACAATGAATGGTAAAATAGTCAAACATTATATTGAAGGGAATCCATAGGGTTTTGATACCATTTCTGTTCTTGAAAATTGATTCACACTATATTCTAACTGAAGGATCAAAATTTAGTTCTTCATGGGAGTAAACCCATAGTATTTATAGGTTTTTTTAGTTTTATAAGAATAAAATACTTCTTTCCCTATCGTTTTTTGACTTCCATTAGATGTAAGTTCTTTTTCTTCCTATTCATTTTCTTTAATAAGAGTTCCAATGGTGTCAATTGGGGGAATAATTCCCTTTTTTTCTCGAATCACAAGTAGCTACTAGGTTGAGCCTCATTGGATAAATCATAATTAGGGAAGTTCCTTATTTTTATCTCTACATTCATTTTTCTACTCATCTTTATTTCTATCTTGATGTCTTACTGTTACAAGAAATAATACAGCTTGAATATTTTTTAATGGAATGTTTTCAAATGCTTTTATTTTAAATTTAATCTCCTTGGGAAATTAAGTGTGGGGTAATTAAACCCATGGACGTTTTCTTTAAAGTGAATATTCTTATCTATTCTTATTTTTATTCATGATATTAATATACAATTTTTCTGTTATATTAATAATATAATTGAAATAAATATTAAAACATTCTCACACACTTTTCATAGTGTATATGAATTTTCACATGCTACTTTTTGAACATAATTGAAAGATTATTTTCACTGGAATTAATAAAAATTCACGTGAATCTACTGTAAAATATTTATTATGACAGAAAATAATTGTTTTAATTTTAATGTGTCCCTTGAACAAATCTCATAACAATTGAATTGAAAAATATATTTTTATCTATAAATATAAATTTTTGTCCCTACTTTTGAATTTAACTTTTGAGACAAAGTGGGGTTTTAAGTGTGGGGGATATGGTTTTCATATTCTTAGCTAATCTATTTTTTAAGTAATCCCATTAAATTATTATAATTTTCTTTAATAAAATGTTCAAATTTTTCAAAATTATTTTAAAATATACAGTTATTTTGGTGTCATTCCACACCTAAAATCATTTATTATAAGTGGATAATAACATACTTATTATTGAGGTTTTTTTTTAATATTAATTTTTTGAGGATGAATGATTACTGACTGATGTTTAATATTTGTTTTATTAATATACTATTTAGGTACTAATAAATAGAGTGATATATGATTGATTTTTTTGGAATTATATTTATAGATGTAGGAAACTTGAAACATGAACATAAACTTAGGGGACACATTTTTATTAAAAAAGTAATCACCTTACAGATCCAACATAAATTGTAGTATTATAAGTCTTTTGATTCCGGAGTAAAATGGGAAAATATTAACCCCTAATTATCATCTCAGACATAGGGAAATGGGTTTTTGTAACCCATTTGTACTTTCAAAATAAGTGAATTTTCATAGTGTATTGCAGAAGTTACATGGCTAGGTAAAAAACAATAATAAAGTTCATAATTAAAAAAATGAGTTCATTAAGGTGAGGGGAATTTTCATCTCCATTTAAAAAAGTGTAAAAATGAATTTTATGAAAATAATTTAAGTTGATTCAAAAAAGTTATTCATGATTAATAATAATTTAAAACCTAGATTTTTTGAACCTTGGAGAATGTGATGGATGAAGGTGCCTTTATTTTTGGATCTTAATTCAAATTTTATGTAACCTCCTATCACCCATTGAAATAGTACATAGACTTAAGCTGCAATAATTTATTAAGTTTCTTCATATATGTGGCATGAGATCCTATGAATTGAATTCTTATTTATTATCTGGGTCATCTATAGCTAATTGAATTTAGGAATGATTTATTTTAAATATTCCATTCGAAAATCCTATATCAGATTTTTTATTCTTCTAATTTTAAAGTAACTTAACATGCTTCATTTTTCACATTATTATTTAAAAGACACATATTTCATTTTTAAAAGACAAGAAATCATGACATTGATTCAGGTCAATCAATTCTGTAGTGTGCTGAAATTTGATAGGGTCTTTAAATGCATTGATTTTCCACATTTTTATTTTGGATTTTATGAATTTAATTAATTATTTGTGTTATTATAGTTAAGGAATTGCACGAATGTAATTTTATAATTTAACGTATTATTTAATAATTTTTTATATTTACTTTTTTATTATTAGTTTCTACAATCTCTCGGTTTCTTTTACTTATATTACTATTAATTTATTTTTACTAATTACTTATTAATTTTTTATTGTACTTGACCCTTTAAATTTTAAAAATTTTTTGTTTCTTTTATTTATGAAATTTTTCATTATATATTATTTTTATAACAAAAAACATTACTTTATTTTTAATAATATTTTTTGTAAACCTAATATTATTTTACTTTAATTTACAATTTAAATATTTAATTTGATTTCAATAATTAATGTAAATCATTTGAGTCAAATTTCTTATTTTAATTTAATATTTCATTTTAAAAATTTTAAAAGCCTTAAATTATAATTTTAGTTATTTTTTTAACTTTTTCGCTTTTAAATTTTATGATTTCTATTTTGAATTAATTAATTAGTCAATTGTTTTAAATTTCTATTAATCCATATTGTAATTTGATTTTGTTTTATCAATTGAATTTTTTTCATTTTTAGTTTATTTAATTCATAATTGTTATAATTTAATTTATTTTTATTAAATGATTCTTTTTATTTTATAGTTTTCATCTTAGTCACTCTCATGCATCTAAATCACTATTGGCCCACCAATGTTGACTCCTCATTTTTTGACATAGTCATGAGATCACTCACAATTGGGAAGAACCCAATGGTGAGTCCCGCTACCCATCACCACTATTTTTCATCATTTTACTTTACTTACTGTTGTGCAGAACCCAACAACGACTCCCTTAATCTACCCCACAATGAGTCCCCTACTAACTACCATTAATCGAACCGCAACAACCACCACTACAACTCTCCTTCAACTCCTTTCCCACTTACAGCCGAACTTTTTCTCACCTCTAACACACTCTTATATTGTTCTACCTCTTCCAATCACTCTTACATAATTACACTCTGTAGTCACCACCATAAGGATAACCCAATGATGACTCAACACCTTCCGCCACTACCACTTCAAGACCCACTATTGCAGTGATAGTCAATCAGAAGAATAAGAAATCCATCGCTTGGATTTGAAGAATCACATGCATCCATGACCCACTGATGACACCTAACTCACCGTTGTCAGATTAGAAGTGACCACAAATCAATAAAAAATGAACAAACTGATGACCAACCCCTTGTTGATCTAATGAACCCAAATCCAGTTCCACTCATCGACCAGATCAGAAGTCGAACTCCGATTCTCCATGAAATGAGGATGTTTTAATAATGAGATGATTCTCTTGTACAACCTCGAAGAAGTAAAAGCCACGTCATAGCGATTGCATTCCTTTTTCTGCTGAGATCCATTGAAAGCCACCTCCCGACACCATATTTCACTTGATTATTGGATGCTATCAGGCCACAGATGACATCTGTGGAATATGGAGTCCCGAACAGAAGCCCAAATTCCCTTTGATGGGGATGAAGTCCCCACACATGGAAGGGATAAGAAATATAGAAGAAACAAAAAAATACAAACAAAAAAATCATTAATAAAATAATAAAATAAAATTAAATGATAATAATAATTATATTATTAATAATAAATAAAATAATAAAAAATAAGAAAAATGTAATTTATAATTTAATCAGTTAATTAAAAATATCATAATAATTTAATATGTATTTTAAAAAAATAATACTAATAATATCAAATAAAATAAATAACTATAAATTAGTTAATTAGATAATAATATTTAATAATTTAAAAAGTTTTAAAAATGTTTATCTATTTATAAATTTATAAAAATTTCAACTTCCATTATGTTAAATAAATAAGTTAACTAATAATAATTAATTAATGTTTTATATAAATAAATAAAAAAGTAATAATAATAAATAAATTTAAAATAATTTAATATAATATTATTTTTATTTAAATATAATTATATTAATAATAAAATCAATTATGATATTTATTTAGGTTAATATTTATAATAATAGAATTTCCTAATATAAATTATAGATAATATATTCTTAATAATTTTAATTCTCTATTTCTTATATAGTAAATTAAAATTAAATCTATTTTCTTTTTAACAAATTAATTTCAATTTATTTAAACATTTTTTTATTCGGGTAAAAGATGTAATTTTGTAAGGGTACCTCCCAACCACATGTATAAGTTACTAAGAAGTGTTTTTCTATATTGACAACGAATTATCAAGACAACTGCCATGTGTGCTAGGATTTGGAACTGACGAAGTGCAGTCAGGTTTGCAATTGGTGACCATTAGGGAGAGAATGGAGGATTCAATTTAGAGTCATTCCCATTTTGTAGGTGGGATTCATTCCATCAATTATTGTGAATCAGGATTGTATAATAAGGAGAGAGACAAATACTGGAGGTTGAGGGAGATTAAGGACCGAGAGACAGATATTGACATCATCGCTTTTTGAAATCAATTCAAAGGGAGATCTATTTCTCCAACTCTTTCATTTCTCTTCGTTAATTATTAAGTGAAATGTAAAAGCTTTTTTTCATTGTGATCATGGGAAAACATTTATGCTTAGAAATTTATAATTATACTAGAGATTACTTTTTATTTTTTCAAATCATTTTTTATATTCAATTCAAAATTTATTAGAGAGACCAATTTTAAATTCCTTAATATTATTTTATGCATTATGTTTTAGATTTAAAAACATCATGATGAATAATATATATTGATTTTTAATTCATTTCATAATGAATAGATTCAAAAGAATTGTAATACTATGGGGAGTTTTATTCCATTAAACTTATTTTCAATTTTTATCACAGTTTTATTATTCTTAGAGTGGTGAACTCCAAGAATCAATATTCTATGTGATTAATTTCCTATAGGGAGATTAATAAATATTTTTCCAAGGTTCATTATAATTAAATTTATGTGAAGAGGATATTAATTTAAACCAGTAGAGTTATAATTCCCGAGTATCTTCTATGATCATATTTTTACTCAGTGTTAGTTCTTGTTTTTTCATATAGTAGTTTACTAGCTGCATCATAGTTCCAGTAACAATATAGTTCTTTAAAAAATAGTTGTCTCATCATTACTAATTATGAATAATATATAATAATATTTAAAAGTAAATGTAGTCCCTTGTTTATAGCTGACTTGTTTTGAAAATTTGGTTTCACTCATTTAATATCCCTCACTTGGGTTTAAACCTCGGAACTAGTATAAAATAGTACGTTGTTTTATAAATAACTAAAATTTAGATAATTTTAATGATGAATGTTTTATGTAACTGAGCCAATATATTCATTAAAGTAATCAAATAAAATTACTCTAAATTATTTGTATAAAAAATGGAAAAAAAATCAGAATTGTTTCACAATCTGTGTTTCTTTAGGATTCATTCTGCAATTAAATTCAACATTACCTAATGGATTATATCATACTCTTTGTTTAGGGTTACTTTGAATCCAATTTTTTTAGGATGATTAATTAATGGGTGAGGATTCTTACTCATTTTATGAATATTCTATTTAGGAACTAAGTATGATAGTGATAGAGGATAGATATTTTTTCAATTATGATCATAACATTAGGAAACTAGAAACAATAACTTCAACCTAGGTGAATCATTTTTATTTTAAAAAAAATAAAAATCACTTTAGGGGTCCAACTTAAATGATTATATTATATATTTTTATAATTTTGTGTAAAATGGGGAAATGGGAACCCACCGTGAACATTTGAGACACTAGGAATAGTGTGTGTTTAATCCCTATGTACATTTCAAATATGTACATCTACACAGTGTGTTGCATATGATACTTGGCTATGTAAAATTCAAAACAAATGAAAAATAAAAAAACAATAATGTTCCTTATTGGTAAAAATGATTTCATTAATGTGAGGTGAATTTTGAACAACATATCAAGAAGGGGTCAATGGACTTGTTTGAAAATAATTTAAGTTATATTAACAAAGTGATTCAGAAAAATTAATTTAAATCTTTATTTTTGGAACCTATGAGAATGTGATGGTTAAAGGTACCTGTTGATAGAATATTTATTTCAACTTTTTTGTAACTTATTATCACTCTTAGTGTTAGAACGTGGACCTGAATTGAAGTATGTCAATTGGTGTCTTCATATAAGAGGCCTGACATCCTTGAGAGTGATTTATAATTCTCCACATTGATCTGATAGTATGTTTTTTAATTTATAAATGAACTCATCTTAATAATTATTTTCAAAATAATGACATTTATTTTTATTACTCTATGATTTTTAAATAGCATTACATGCTTCTTAGTGAGCTGAATGTTTAATAACCATGTATGTTTTTCAAATATACAAAGATCATGGAATTGATTGAGGAGAAGTAATTCTTAAGTGTGGGGAAATTTAATTTGGCCATTAAATCACCTGATTTTCCGCATCATTTTATTTCTTTTTTAATAATTTAATTTATTATTTATGCATATTTTTTTATTTATTTCACTTTAATAATTTTTTAGCCTAAATAATTATTTTCTCCTTATTTCTTGTTTAATTCTATTTTATTTCAACTATATTCTTATTTCTAGTTATTTATATCTTCGTTATATTCTATTCAAAATTATATATTTATTAAAAAAATTTGTTTTCAAAATTAGTGATATATTTTTATTTTTCTTATTTTTTTTCTATTTAAACATTAATTTAATTTTAGTATGGTATTTGAGATATTGAAATTTTATTATTCAGTTTCAATATTTTTCATAATCTCAAAAAATAAATATATTATTTAAATTTAATATTTTAATTTAATTTAAACATCGACTTTCAAATTATTTAATGTCTATTCATTTATATTTTTAGTTTTATATTTTCATTTATATTTATTTTTCTCTTTTTATCATTATATTAATGAATTATTTATTTATTCAAACGTTTCAAACTTTTATTAATTGACATTTTTATTTTATTTTTATTTCTTTAATTAATTCATTTTGTGTTTAAATTTTAATTTCATTATTTTTTAATCATTTTATTTTTATTTAATATTTTTTAATCAATTCTTTTTATTTTATGTTTGTAGGTTCTAATGGTGGCTCGGTCCCATCCTTTTCCAAAAACTATCTCCACTATTGTGACCCAACCATAGAAAAATGGCCCCCACTATCATTTGCTTTACCAAATTTATTTCACCAACCATTGGCCATAACCCCATGGTGAGTCACTGACTCACTTCCAATGTTTCCACTAGTAACACATGCAATCACAACTATTTTCCCAAAATTACCAACGAACCCTCTCACCACTTTAGTAATTCTCTTATCTCTTCTAGTAGACAAACACTATGTCAACCAAGTCACCCACCGTTGAGATATTTAATCGCAGTTGGTGCAACGACCTTCTTCCACTGTAGATTTGGATCCGTAGTAATTGATAACCTAAAAGAGATCAAACACTAACTATTGGATCAATCTTCCACCAAATTTTAGTCACGACAAGAAACTGGCACTTCTTCAGATATGTACATACCCATATGCAGAAGACACTATTTACCAAGAACTGAACACTCTTTGGATCTCAAAAAGTCACCCCCACTAGTATCATCCACCACCATCAATAGTAACCTACCACTAGCTTCATAAAAAAACACCCACGGTATCAACACCCACTCCGGGATACTAGATTCACAATGACTCACCGTCAAACACAAAATATCATCATTGTCTAAAGCCAGCTTTTATCATCAGAGATTCACCACCACCACACATGAACATATATCAAAAATCGAACTTGATGTCTCCCCGTCCACCATTTGATAACCCCATTCCACCATCCAAAATCCTCTCCCATGAAAACTAAGCACCATTGAGACCCCTACCTGTAGCAGATGAAGGATCCATCAAAGCTATAGTAGATCTATGGATGCAGAATCTGCCACCACCATTATTCAAGGAGGAACGTGAGTATGTCAACCCATTTGTTGAAAAACAATCCCCCACATGACCGATTAAGCAGAGAGAAAAAATAAATGAAATAAAGTCGATTAAATTTAAAAAAAATTAATTAATAAAATAATGAAAATAAATAAATAATATTAATAATATAAAAATTATAAATTATAATTAATAATTAATAAATAATGAAATTAATTGTATAATTGAATAAATAAATACAAATAAATAACATTAATATTTTAATATAACCATATGATAAGATGATTATGGAGGTTGCGTTGTGGGTGTGAGATCTCCCATGGCGCTGTTGAATTCTAGGGTTTCTATTCCATGATATTGCCTCATTTTTTAGTCACGTGATGGTTTTAGGTCGATCCTCTGTGGATTGTTCTTGGAAAATGATGGTTTTGTATATGAAAGGGGCTTCGATTCCCTCTGTGAGACTTACCGGTCACAGTTTTAGCAGTGATGGAGCTCAGAGGGATGTGACTATGTCAGATTTCATGGTGGCGGGTGGTACAGGTTGCAGATCTGCTGTTGTGATGGTGGTGGCTGGTCATGGTGTGGTCCTGGGTGGAAGATCTATTAATGTTTTGGTTAGTGCAAGGCTGAGAAGTTTCAAATCTATTAGATCTGGTCATGTGGATTCTTCTACAATGGTGTCGTCTGGTGCAAGGCTGATGGGTTGCAGATATTGTGATGGAAGATCTAATGGAGTGGTGATGCATAGTAAACCTAGGGGTTGTATGATGTCGTCTTCTGAAAATCAGATTCCCTTTTCATTCTACAAGGACTTTGCAGTTGTGATTATTCACATGAAGGGAAACATTTTACATGTCAAAGCAGATGAAGAGGCGGTCTCAAATTCCTCAAATTTGGGAAGCATTCAATCATTATGCGGGTTATCTTACCTAAGGGTTCAAATACATGGAAGATAGAATATTTGGTTTCATGAATCTCATTGGTGTGGGAAATTGGTGATTGGAGTTGTGTCCCTATGGGTGGTTTGTTTTTTCACATCCCCTTTCCCATAGAGGATTTGAATCTATAGTAATGGGGTCTTAGACAAGTCACTCTCAAACTGAGCATCATGCATCTTTGAAAGCGGGACAAAAATCACAATCCTTTGGTGGTATGTAGTTCCTCATTCCAAATGTGGGTCAAAATTTTTGGCCTTAATTTTTTACTATTTTACCCAATGATTCTATATGATATTTTGGTATCCATTGGTGTCCAAATTAAGCTTGATAATGAAACAAAGATGGTTCGATAAAGATATTATCCCTTGCTTTTTAGGTGTATATTGCATCTACCTTAGTTGATACGGTTTTTCATTCTACTTATTTTGATGAACTCAAACTTATTTTTTAATATGAAAATGCTCCCTAGTTGTGCAATGATGTAAGAGAGATTATCCATGATGTCTAATCTTATAATTGGTCCAAGTCCAATGCCTTTTGTGAAGCTCTTGGTCAAGGTGAAAGAATCTACTTCAAAAATGAAAGAAAGACTATTGCTAGAAATGGGGTGTCGAATGATCCATCTCTGGATTCACCTTTGAATTTGTCCCTAGATGATCCTACTGGTGTGGTTAAGGGATCTGTTTCAATGCTAGTGTGAGATGTTTCATGGAAGAAAGAAGGTGATGGACCTCGATCTGACTAAAATGTTGTTAAAAAAATGATTCCACGTCTTGGGTGGAAATTGTAAATGATGAAGATAATGATGAGGTTGGTATGGCATAATTCATGGGAAATAACCCCATGGATATGTTCTAGAAATCTTCATAGAAAACAAAGGGTGTGTCTTCAATGCATACATCTATTGATTAAGAGGGTTTGATTCTCCTTATTTCAATTGGTATAGGAGAGAAAAAAGCATTCTGATGATCCTATTTACTCTGATGAGTTGGAAAATTTTGAAATGGATGTCCAAGATAATGTGGATAAACAATTGATTTAGGAATATTTTTTGATGTCCTCTAGCAGGTAGGTTAAATCTAAGACGGTGTTGGATTCTCTTGATAAGCAGATTCCTGTGAGTACGGATCTTGGGAAGCCCCATGAAGATGATTCCGGAGGGGCTTCGCATCATGGTAGGACTTAGAAATGGGATCATTATTCGAAAAATTTGTAGTTTAGGATGTTTTCATGATTATTGGGCGAGTTCATGAGGGTGTGGTTGGTCCACCAAGGCTTCTTCCAATGATCATACTATAGAGCATCAAAATCTCAGGGAGAAATACTCTGAGCTCTTCAAGTTATAGAAGGCACAATCTGAGTGAGAAACTGCTGATGTTGCTGATGAGTCTGGCCATGATCATGGGGATGACCTTAATCTTAATGGTCGGTAGTGTTTTTCCTTTGGTGGAGGGAAGAAATGATTGTCTGTCCCCATCCACTCCTTTGTTCCTATGCATATTTTTTCTAATAAATTTTTATGCCCAAACTCGTTCGGCGCCTGAAATTTTTGATAATATATCCATAATTCAAATGATAATAAATAAAAACAATAATTAAAATAATTAAAATTACATTAATAATAATATTAAAAAAATAAAAAGTTATAACTATTTTAACTTAAAAAATAATAACATTTAATAATTTTTTAAAAAAATAATTAAATTGATTATCTTTTTTTAATATATATATATATATATATTAAGAGTAATAATAATTAAATTTATTAATTAAAAAATTATTAAATTTTTTAACTAGAATAAATATTTTAAATAATCAATTTAAATAATAATTATTAAACTAATAATAATTATAATTACAAATAATTATAAATAAATACAACATAATTAACATAATAATTTAATATCTTTATTAATCTAATAATTGTAATAATAAATAATTAATTAAAAAATAAGTTATAAAAGATGATATTTTATAATGAAATTGAATATTGTTTTAATTATTTTTTGTATTTGTTGAGCATAATCCATCTTGAATGGCATTAAAGTTATTTTCTCCAACCATCGCGAAGTTAGTTAGATGTGTAATATTAACTTATTAATGATGAAAATGGATGAAGTAATGTGTTCGGTAACTGAGAAGACACACTAAAGTCAATTATTTCCATTGGTGACCAATAGATAGATAAATAGGGGAATTTAAAAATCAGGGCAGATTAAATATTTAAATATTGACCCCTCAATTTCTTAGAGACATAGAGAGGAGGATCAGAATGACAGACCAAGGAAGACCATAGTAGAGTAGAAGCATAGTAATTTAGAGGGACATTATTTTCACCATTTTTTCAATTTCCATAGACTGTAATTGAAATGTTTCAATTTTTTTGAATATGATCATTGGATAAGTTTATTTTTGTTTGGGGATTTTTAATTCGATTGGCTAATTATTCTACTTATTTGCATCATATTTACAATAAATTCAAAATTGATCAGCGAGGACAATTTAAAATTCTTTAATGAATATCCTATTAAGGAAAAAATGAGACTGATAATAGATTAATTTATTTAGGAATAATAATCATAACATTAGGAAACATGAATCTTGAACATGATCACTGAGGACCCATTTTTTTAAATATAAAAAACAATCACTTTATGGAGAAAATCTAAAGGGTAGTATTTTAATAAATTTGAAACCAGAGTAAAACGGGAAAATGAGAACCCACAGTGAAAATCTGACACACTTGGAATAGAGAGAAAGTGTGTGTGTGTGTGTGTGTGTATGCCCTATGTACATTTCTAATAAGCATGCATTATGTTTCAATATTAAAAACTACAAGGTAAATGGTTGAGATTGTTCTTGGATTTCTTTCTTCAAGAATAAATTCCAAAAAATTTTAATATTACAGTGAGTATTATTCCATTAAAACCATATTCAAATTTCATCGCATTTTGATGATTCTTGGAGTGGTTAAATCCAAGAATCGATGTTTTGTGTGATTAATTTCCTATATAGGGAGATTAATAAATATTTTTCCAATGTGTGTTACAATTATATTTTTGTGAAGATAATATCAATTTCAACCATTATAGTTATACTTCCTGATCATCCTCCTTGATCATTTTTACTCAGTTTCATTTCCTGTTTTTTTTCATAGACTAGTTTACATGATTCATCACCATTCTAGTTACAACCTAGTTATTAAAAAAAATAAATTTCTCATAATTAATTCTTCCAAAAAAACTAAAATGTTAAAAATAATGTTAGTACACTATTTATAGTGGAATTGTTTTTAAAATTTTGTTTCACTCTCATTTAATATCCTTTCCTTGGGTTCGACCTTATGAACCTATATATAGTATTATGTTGGAATTTTATAAATAATTGAACTTTGGATTGTTTAAATAATGAACATTTCAATCACATAGACTCCTGAATTTGATAAAGGATATAGAATAAAAAAACCAAACACATATGTTTTTATATGGCTCAAAATCTATGAGAGAGCCTACACCTTACTACATCTAGTAATTATTAGAAGATATATATTTTCTGTCAATATATTTTTAACAAATTAAAGTGGGTTTCTTAATGTCCCAGCCCAGCTTACCATCGAATCGGTGGCCGGACCGGTAGGTCGCATGGCCTCAAGCGCGTATCCACGTACGCAAGAGGCTTCCGACTAGAAGTGAGGGTCTCGGGAGGTGATTGTGGGGAGACTATACCCTCATATCAGATTAACATAGTAGTATTATCAATGTAAATAATATTCAATAGAGAAAGTAGTAAAAAATTGAACGATAGAAGTGAAATGTAGTTAACATCAATTTTATAAAAGGTGGAAAATGCCAGTTTAAAATGCATGCATGTATAGATGATGATGCATTTCCAAATGCAGTAAACAATACAGCATGCTTTACAAAAAATACAAAAAGAAAGGACAGAAATACCCGATGGTGATCCCTTGAGCATCCCATGTCCCCTCTATGTCCTTTTCTCCTAACTGGTCAGGTACAAACAACACAGTACACAACCAAGGTCCTATAAGCAAGAAGGTCTACTTGGGTACCCCAGTGCAATGGCGGCCCGAGTAGGGTGTGAGATATATATCTGAGTAGGTCGGCACCATTGGTGTCAAACACAATCCAGACAGTGTTACATAATTAAACAGTGAGCAGGTATGGAGAAATAAGTAAGCAGAATTACATAAGTAAATAACACCCATCCAGGTTCCCAAGGGACACCTGACGGTTATACCATATTCAGCTCGTTGCCGGTAAAGTAACCTGATCAGGTCATCATATATATATTTATATATATATAATTATTTTGATCATAGATGCTGTGGGGTAAGAATTCCTCCCACCTATTAATGAGGAATAGCGGGCACGGGGTAAGAATGCTTCTCATCCCTATAGGTTATCTGGCAAGGGATAAGAGTGCCTCCCTTCCACACACGTATAGAGAAATCTCAGCTGGTTTGGGGTAACATGCCCCCAACTCATACTCAGAATAAGCTGGCATTGGGTATGCAAGCCTCTCATCCACAAACAAACACAAAAGATGGTACGGGTTATGAATGGCTCCCATTCGTAATCATACACTTCTCTGGCATGGGGTATAACTGCCTCCCACCTAGACACGTACTTATCACTAGGTGGACTCATCATGTGATCACCCTTACTATACTTCATTACGTGGAATCAGCATGTGTGCACTCACAAAACATGCATGTCTATAGTATACTACTTATGGAATTACCTCATAAGTGTTCAACGAGTCATCCCATATTCACAATAAAATATGTAGATCATTTTATATCACTGTCCATAAGAATATGCATCACAAGTATACTTAAGTCAACTCCTCTTAAGTATTTATAATAGCATCAACATCATATTTATCTCATTTATACTTAAGGAAACTCCTCTTATGTATCTATATCGAATAATTAACATATTTAGTTTACTAACATAAGTCGTCCTCAATACATTATACAAAGGCGTGGTCATACCACCCTAGTCCATTCATTTATAGTTTGACCATTTCATCAAGAAGGATATGTTTATCATTATTTAACCCATTGATACCTTCTAAAAGAAACATGTTATATAGTCTTAAGACATCTGACTAAGGTTACCATCTTACTCAATTTTCCTAACATGGAAAATTGGCCCAAACACCAGTATCATAGCCATATCATTCTATTTGTCTCAACAATGTATGTACACATAGAAACATCAAAGAGGAACCACAAAAATTCAGTAGGAAAGCATAAAAATTATATCACTTCTTTTTATCTTGAATATCGCGCACCTCTGATCGAGGGGTATTATTATTAAATCATTATTTTTCCGATCTAGAAAACTATTTTATCTTATTCCTGCAATTCACAAGATTTTCACAGAATAATTTAACTAGAACTAAACTTGCATAATTTCAATGCTAAGGCAGAGTAATATTAAACTCATTATTACTTAACTTAAATTTAAAGGGCATGCAGAGGGACCCTACCTCCAGTTGGATCCATCCGTCCACTTCGGATCTTGGCGCTTTCTAACTAAGAGTCACAGGCGAGTCGCCTAGTATTTGGTAATACGAAACCATGCCAAAACCTTGAACGCACTATGAACAATGTGTTGGGAACTCATAAACATCAAAATCCCCAAATTTGACAAGTAAGAAACAATGAAATAGGTAAAAACCTTACCCCGAAACCATACCAATGCTCTAAAACCCCCCGAACCGCTTTTCCTTCAGTGGTGGTTGCTGGAACGCGCATTGGAGATCCCCAACGGACCTTCCACACCGACCTAGAACAAGAAAAAAAATGAAAAACGGATCAGCCTAAACCCTTTGGCATTCGGCCGCACCTCACCGGGCACTGATTATGTCGAAAAGAAGGTAGTGTAACAGAGGAGATACAAGAGGGGAGCTTACCAGGAAGATTCGACGAAGAAATGGCCAGAAATTGGAGGACGAACCTTGACCGAGAGGAGGCTGGAAGGGTGGTGTCGCGCACGGCTCAAGGGGGAGCCCCTCCCTATGTGGCATGTAGATTGAGTGAGGGTGAGGTAGAGTCATTTTAGGTTCTATTTTTTTAATTTATTTTGTTTTGTTTTGTTTTATTTTTACACAAAAACCAAAACTCACCCAAACGCACGGTTTGACCTGCACGGTTTGGAAAACCGTGTGCAACCGTGTGGTGTCCCCTACCACCTTGACTCCCACTGCATGGGCTAAGCACATAGTTTGGGAAGATATGTGCAGCCCTTTCACAAGCCACTGCCCACTATATTTAGGCCGCACAGTTTGGGCCACACCGTTTGTTCAACCCGTGCACCAACCGTGCTCCCTCCGTAGTCCCATAAAAACTCGGGTCTGGCGCCTCCAAAACCTCTTAGGCCATACGAGAAACATAATGGGCCTTTGGCCACGCCCAAAAACATTAAAAATAAGGGTTCCAGCCTTCGAAACCTTGTTCCGAAGCCCGTTCTTCAAAACTACCGGTTCAGTAAAGTAAAAAGTTCAAATTCCCTCAGGTTTTAGTCCAGTTCAAAATGCGGGTCATTACAACCTTCCCACCGTAGAACTTCTCATCCCCGAGAAGCCTTCAGGAACAACGTACACATCACCCAACATACAAGGTTCAGGAAGCTTCATTAAATTGATCACATTGAGTTTACAAATGTCTAACACAGCCTTAATCATCCCTTAAACCCTACAGCGCTTAAGCCACCAAAACTCGAGCCAATGCTCGTTTCCCAAATGAAATACCAAGACGGCGCTTCCCAATCCCATCTACCCAGAGACATGAACCCGTCATTGTCTAGCCAAGAATCCATCCACCAGTACTGGCCACCTTATATTTTTAACGTTAACAACCAACTCCAAACTACGATTCGGACCACTATTGAAATTAACATTCAAAACATGCCCCATGTGTTCCCACGACGCTCCTAGCGTGAGTTGAAATAGATCAAATGGTTGATTCCCCATCGAACACAAGGCCCAAGTCGAGCCGGTTGTTCATATTAGGCACTAGCTGAAATAAACCGCACTCGCCTCTACATGACAACATTCCATAGCATGGTATGTCACCGACCGTAGACATTAAACAAGAACCCCCAGTCCAGCCATCTCCGACTGACTATTCACAAGAACCCTCGACCTAAACGGCCGATGTATTTCAAATAGAACCACAATGACTTTCTCCAAGGCTCCTTACGTTTAGCATACACACATTCACCAAATCCTACACCTGACTTATGATGACGTTTCCACGATCAAACCATACAAGAATCCATGCATCCGGCGTGCACTGCCTAAAGAGAACCATCTGATCAAGCCCAATGGATTAAAATATTTAGCGAAGATATGACCGACACTCTCTTACTGCATCTAGAAAGAGGACAAGATAGGGGACATGCTCTTCATTAAACATAATACACAAAGAGGTTTGAATGGAATCCATTTAATCATACCAGACTACTGGAAAGAAGAACAGTCAAGCCTCAACTAGTCGACTTCAAGGAAGGAACTCGACTTCATCTGCCGACACATCCACACGTTTTAAACTCACATGTCTCATAGGCATTTAGACACAACCAACCCATTTCCAAAGGCATTCCAAGAAGCATCCATTCCATGTGAAAGGACACATTTACCAGATTCGACGCAACGTGCTCCCAACCTTAGGAGTGTTCTAGTCGCCTAATGGAAAAGCCATAACCTAGCCGAGCACAAGCACGCTAGTACACAAACTCCGCAACAAAAGTCAAAACCCAATGACCACCGGTCCGAACAAGGGTGTCACTAGAAAAAAAAAGTGTCCAACAATGAACAACGGCACGTGAAAAACACCTCACATCAGAAAACCCATGGTACAAGAAAGGCATGTAAACGCTAAGGGTGCCACCAGCCATAGGCTATCCCCTTACGAAGATCAAACATCGACCCTAACGCCGGGTCATGGGAAACAAAGTCGCTAGGCTCAAAATCCAATCATCAAGCCATGACTAAAGAAAATAACTACTACAGAAACACGTAAAGTCCCATTCCAAGGAAACTAAACGAGAATCTCAAAACAACCCCTCACATTAGGGTTTCAACACACCACCACAGGTTCCATTAACAAGACTTTAACATTTGTATCTTGTTTAATATTTAACCAATTCAAAGTTTCAATTTCAAGCCAAGGAAAACTATAAAGTTTCACAAAAACATCCTTTTAAAACATTAAACATTCATAGAAATCTCGTCTTTATCAAACAAAAGTGAAAAACAAAATCATTTCACCAAAAAGGTGACCTACGTGCGTCCCATTTTAGCCATTGTGGCTTCTTCAAAAAGAAACCCCATGCAGTTACTCAACTTCTTTTAAAAACATTCAAACACCCCAAACCGAGTTATCTCATACAACACATCCCAACTGACCTACATGGGTCAAGTTGAACATTTAATAGCTATCCAAAACCATTAAATTTTGAAATTTGGCAACGTTTTCCATTTAAACATTCCACAAAACACCAATCCTTTACATTTAATAGGGGTTTCCACTTCCCAATTCATGAAGCTCCCATACACTTCATGGATTGAAAATTGACTCCAATTTTTATCAAAACCAGATTCCAACCCAGAATTTTACATGCTCACATACAACGACCCAAGTATATGGGTGGCCATATACCAACCTATATAGCGTCCATACACTTTATAAATTGACATTTGGCTCCCCTTTTCAATAAAAACCAATATAAATTAGCATTTTTAATTGCTATAGCTTTACATTTTTATCAAATAGACCTACAAACGTATTTATATCATGCTCAGAAAGGTTTTAATATACACTTACCCCTTCCCAGTTGTAAGTCACCCATACACCTTACAATCGAAAATTGGTTCTTGTTCATTCACAAACTAGCTACGACCCAAGAAAGACATTCCATCAGAAGAAGTAAACGCAGAACATGTTATATCACAGAAGCATGTGATAACACATAAGAATGAAATATAATCAATTAACCATATTATACAGCCATTCTAAGATGCAACTACATGGCATGGCACATGAATGAAATGATAATTCCTATGTGCCTAAAATAATGCATGGAATGTAGCTTTCTTTCCATATCAAGCCAAGGGTAAAATTCAAGGAATTTCATAAACCATAAGTAGTATAAAATACAACAGTCACATGAGGTGAAATCATATCAACTATAATAGTAAACAATATGAACAACAATTCCCAGCCCTTTCCAGTTGGTTATTTCCTGTACATGGGGTGATCAGTCCCAAGCACGACTATTAGCCAAGTGCTGACACTTTCCTAATATCATGTCTACCAACCCAAAGTAGTAAGGAAAAATAAAAGAAAAACCTCTAATACCACTTTGCAATGTCCCGATCCAGCTTACCATCGAACCGGTGGCTAGACCGTTAGGTTACAAGCCCTCAAGCGCATCTCCCCATATGCCAGAGGCTACCGACTAGCAGCGAGGGTCTCGGGAGGTGATAGTTGGGAGACTATACCCTCATATCAGAGTAACATAGCGGTATTATCATAGTAAATAATATTCAATATCTGAAGCAGTAAAAAATTTAAAGACAACAACAAAAGATAGTTAATATCCATTTTATAAAAGGAGGCCAACACTAGTTTACAATTCATTAATGTATAGATGATGAAGCATTTCCAAAAGCAGTAAACAATACAGCATGTTTTACAATCAATACAAAAAGAAAGGACAGCAAAGCCTGATAGTGATCCTCTGAGAATCCCAAGCTCCCGCTTGGTCCTTTTCTCCTAACTCCTCGGTTACAAATAGCATAACACACATCCTAGGTCCTGCATGGAAGAAGGTCTACTCGGGTACCCCAGTGCAATGACAGCCTGAGTACGGTGTGAGATATAAATCTCATTAGGCCACCACCACCAGTGTGAAACCCAATTCAGACAGTGTATAATATTTAAAAATTGAGCATGTATGGAGAAATAAGTAAGCAAAATTACATAGGTAAATAACAACCATCCAGGTTCCCAAGGGACACCTACCGATTATACCAGTTTCAGCTTGTTGCATGTAAAGTAACCTGATCATGTCACCATATATATATATATATATGTATAAGTATTTAGATCATAGATGGAATGGGGAAATAATTCCTTCCATCCATTAATGAGGATTAGCGAGCATGAGGTATGGATGCTTCTCGTCCCTATAGGTTATCTGGAAAGCGGTAAAATACCTCCCTTCCACACACGTATAGAGAAATCGTAGCTGGAGTGGGGTAACATGCCTTCCACTCATACACAGAATATGCTCGCATAGGGTGTGCATGCCTCCCATCCATAAACATACACATAATATGGCATGGGGTATGAATTACTCCCATTCAAAAACATACACTTTTCTGGCATGGGGTATTACTGCCTCCCACCCAGAAACGTATTTATCACTAGGTGGCCTCAGCATGTGGTCACCCTTACTATACATAATTACATGGCATCAGCATGTGCACACTCAAAAAACAAGAATTTCTATAGTATACTACTTACGGGATTACCTCATAAGAATTCAACGATTCATCCCATATTCACAATCAATCATGTAGCTCATTCTATATCAGTTTCCATAAGCACGTTCATCACGTGTATACTTGAAGAAAATCCTATTAAGTATTTATATTAGCATCAACATCAAATTTATCACTTTTATACATTAAGTAACTCCTCTTACGTATCTATATCAAATAATTAACATATTCAGTTTACTAACATAAGTCGTGCTCAATACGTTATCCAAAGTTGTGGCTATACCACCCTAGTACATTTATTTCTAGTTTGAACATTTCATATTAAAGGATATGTTTATCATTTTTTAATCCTTTTATACCTTCTAAAGGAAACATGTTATATAGTCTTAATTCATCCCACCAAGGTTACCATCTTACTCAATTTTCCTAACATGGAAAATTGGCCAAAACAACAATATCATACCCATATCATTCTATTTGACTCAACAAGGTATGGTCACATACAAACATGAATGAGGTACCACAACAATCCAGCTAACCCGCATAAAAAGTCGATGACTACTTTTTATCTTGAAGACTGTGCACCTCTGATCGAGGAATTTAATTATTAAATCGTTAGTTTAGAAACCAAGCAACCTCTTTTATCTTATTCATGCAATTCACAGGATTTTCACAGAAGCATTTAACCAGAACTAAACTTTCATAATTTAAATGCTAAGGAAGTGCAATATTAAACTCACTCTTACTTTACATAAATTTAAAGGGAAAGGAGACGGACCCTGCCATTAGTTGGATCCATCCGTCCACTTCTGCTCTTGGCGCTTTCTAACTAAGAGTCGCAGGCGAGTCGCCTAGTCTATTGCGACTCGAAACCACACCAAAACCTCGAAGGAACTATAAAAAACGTGCTAGGAACTCATAAACATCAAAAGCACCTCATTTGACAAGTGTGAAACAAAGAAAGAGGTGAAAACCTTACCTCAAAACAATACCGACAGTCTGAAACCACCCGAACTGCATTTCCTTCGACAGCTATTGTCGGAACGCACACAAGGGAGCCCCAAGGGACCTTCCGCACCGACCTAGAACAAGAAAAAACCAAACAACGTATCACCCTAAACCCTCAGGTGTTCGTCCACACCTCACTGGGCAAGAATTAGGTCAAAAATAAGCTAGAGGAAGAGAGGAGAAGCAAGGGGGGGAGCTTACTATGAATATTCAATAAAGAAATGGCCAGAAATCGATGGAGGAACCTTCACCGAGAGGAGGCTGGATGGGGGGTGTCGCGCACGACTCAAGGGGGAGCGCCTCCCTATGTGTTGTGCAGGTTGAGTGTGGTTGAGGGAGAGTTAGTTTAGGTTTTATGTTTTTAATTTATTTTGTTTTCTTTTATTTTAATTTTAAACAAAAACAAAAACTCACCCAAATTTACGGTTTGAACCGCATGGTTTGGCCAACTGAGCACAAACCGTGCGGAGTCCCCTGCCTCCAAGACACCCACTACAAAGGCTAGGAGATTGGTTTGGGATGTCGTGTGCAGCCCGTGCGCAAGTCATTACCCACCATATTTAGGCCACATAGTTTGGTCAACCCGTGCGCCAACTGTGCGCCCTCTACATTCCCTTAAAAACTCAGGTCTGGTGCCTCTGAAACCTCTCGGGAAACCCGAGAAACTTTACGGGCCTTAGGCCACATCCAAAAACTTTAAAAGGAAATTTTCACACCATTAGAACCTTGTTCTGAAGCTCGGTCTTAAAAAAGACCAATTCAGTAGAGGAAAAAGTTCAAATTCCCTCGGCTCTTAGTCTGGTTCAAAACACGGGTCATTACAATTGGGGTAATTATTATCATGATCCCCATTGTACCTATCAATAAAAAACCCCTCAAAACAAATTTCTTTTAAATAATTTCTATAAGATAAACATTACATATCACAAAATAATCTCAAAATCCCAAGAACAAAGTGTTTTTTGTATATAAAGGCCAATAACAAAGGAGGATTATTTTAAAAGTCATATGAAAATGTTTCTATATTTGAAAAATTAGATAATCCCCACTAGAATTTCTAAAAGTTATATTTATCATCATAACCTCAGGGAAGGAAAACATAATAAAGGGGTGAGCTCAAACCCCTAGAAATAGAAAACTTATCAACATGTCATCAACAGTTAGATTATAATCATATTAGCAAAAATTTTTTAAGGTGAAATTTGATATTAAAAGAACATAAAAAAATATTAGTTATCCATTATACATGTTATAAAGATATGTAATCTCAAATTAACATATATATAACATGGATAACATGTATGGAATCATGAGACATTAATAATGAGTAAACGATCATAATCACAAGCTTGTAGAAATATGTATTGTCATTAAATCATAGTATAAGATAGAATTATGCAACAAACATAATCATAGAAAATATTTTAATAAAATCATTCAACATCATGTTCAAAAAACAACTTCTGAATGAATCATCCCATATCACTTTGGCATAATAATATTATGAACAAATCTTCATATATTTCATTCAACCAAAAAAACCATTAAACAACGATTCAAAAATCTCATCCACAAAACAAACTTGTGAAAAAAAATTCTTGAATATCATTCACGAAACATTTCATCATCTCATGTGACATAAATCAGCAATAAATTAAATATAGGGAGATATAATACCCCACCCATCATCATCCATATATATTATTTCTATATAAAAATCATTCATCATGTCATAAAAACCTATGAAAAAATAATAGGATTCATTAAACATAAAAAAATATCACAAAATTAAATTAATAAATCAAATGATATAAAAAATATCATTTTAAAAAATGAATCATTCTATAATAACATATATATATGGTGATCAAGACATAAATTCTTGAAATATAAACCTTAGAGTGTAAATTTATGTGAAAATATAAAATTTTCCACCAAACCTTTTAAAAAGTGTAAGTAAAAATTACATTTAAAATCTTTTCTGTGATGGGAAAGAGAAGAATTTTAAAAACATTATTATAAATTTTTCCATTTATAAAAACATTCAAAATACATAAATGTTATAAATACTATATAGTGGAAGATAAAATATTTTCTATTCCATGGATGGAAAATGTTTTGAATATTTTTAAATTCCATTATTGAAAAATCCTCTTTACCAAAAGGATAAAAAAACCCTATATTTAAAAATAAATAAAGTGTTTTATAAGAATAATTGGAGATTAAAACAATTTAATATTAAAATAGAGAAATGAGAACATTGGAGGAATTAAAAACACATATATAGAAGAAAAATCCATTAAAATAAATAGGAATTATTCATTGAAAAAAACTATTTTCATGAAGTAATGAATAAGGAACAATACTTTGGCATGAAATGTGATTTTTGAAAAAAAAATACAACATAAAATTATTATTGGTTATAAATTTAAATATAGAAATATAATAGTAAAATATATGTGATTTTGACCCATGGAAAATATTTGGGTCATGATAGCCCTTCACAATATAAGGTACATTTACCTCAAAACCAATTGGCTGAAAGATAAATTTAAATTGATCATCATTTACGATGAATAATTGATATTTAATTATATAAAATATCATTTGGGTAGAATATAACTGATATTAAATAAATTATGTTCATTCTTTAAAACATGTCCCAAATAGATGAATTTAAGATGATAACCAATTTTAGATCTAGTAATTTGTTTGAATAAAATGTCATTCGAAGTTTAAAAATTATATGATTTTTTAAATAACATGAGTTAAATAATAGATTATTCAATAGTAAATAATATTTTAGTATATACAAAATAGAAATATTAAATTGGTACATACAATTAAAACATGTCTCAATGGAGAAAAATTGGGGCACAAAATCCCTATAAAATTTTTATCATTAAAATTGATGACCGTTAAAAGGTATAAAATGATATCTATTTATAAATATCCTATATAATGTTAAAATTATGATAAAAATAATTTCATGGCTTATGTATGCACCACACATTATATATAACTATTAAATACAATTGATATCTCAGTGATGAAAAATTGATATGCAAAAAATCTAACATTTTATTCCGGCTTACACAGCCATGCTCAAAACAGCAATATAATGAACATAAATATACTAATAACTTATATAATATCCTTAAAATTAAAAATATGATATTTTTATAATTATTTTAAAAAAATATATCACAAATACATTAATATATTATTTTTTGTTTTCAATTTAGTGTGTAATAACATTAAGTGGTTTGTTTCTCACAAATTTCACGAAGAGGAGATTGATTCTAACTAAGTGGAATAATTTTCATAATTCATAGATAATTCAAGATATAATAATAATTTTTTTTAAAAGATGACAGAATTCATATTTCATTAGGTTAAAGACATGAATACAACTTCTGAAAATGGAAATCATGATGAACTATTTTTCGATGTGTTTAACAATTGAAATGTGATATATTAATAAAAATTTTAAAAAACATTTAAAAACCATAAAAATAATTAAACCATATTTAATTAATAATTATTTCATAACATTTACGTTATATTACATAAAATAATCATTTATTACATAATCATTTCCATTATTTACATAGGTGCTTAAATCGAACCAAATGGTAACATGTTATAGTGATTTAACAAGAAGGGGAAGTATTTAGATAAGGATAATGGGACAAATAAAGAAGCATAAAATTTCATAAAAATAATATATCCTTAGTAAATCCATTATTGGAAACACCAACGATGGGTGGTGATGATAAAAAAAATTTCATTCATGGAGCATGTACTCCACCTTACACACGATTATAGATCCCATTTATCAATAAATGAAAAGAATGTTGGTCTTTAAAAAATGATACTTTATAATTTTATTTTTAAAATATAAATAATATTCATTCATAAAATGAATCATTGATACCGACATTGAAAGGTGGTGTTGATAAATGAACAACATCACTTCGTGGTGGATGTAGTTTACAAGTATGGACGATCAATGTAATTATTCTATTGTTAGTTGATGGTAAGAATTGAATAATTATTTTCAAATTAATATTTTTAAATTTAAGTATAATAATAATAATAAATATTACATTATATAAATACGGGTAGATAAAATTAGTAAGGAGGAGATTAAATGTAAAGTCTAAGAGAAAGTAATATCACGTTTGATTATTGAGTAATCTATTAGAAAACTCCTTGGATATGAAGGCCTTTATAAATTAAAGGTGAAACTAATTTTTCTAATATGAAAGAATGTTCTTTGAGGATAAAATTTTTAGATTTAAAATTATAAATTCACATTCTAGGTGGGTCATGATGTGGTGGGAGTGTTACCATTTTATATGTGAAGATAAGTTCAGCTTTGGAAGTAACCATTAAATTTTCAATAATGTAATGTTTCTATTCAAAGGTCAATTTATCATAAATGGATAAAGTGTAGGGGTAGTTTTTGTGGGTCTATACTTTCATCATCCACACATTTTGGATCCAATACAAGTGTTTTTGTTGTTTTTCTTTTAAATTTTTAACTTTCACGCAAATTTACTTTTATTGTGGTAATTAATTTAAAACATTACTAAATAATATCAATTATTATAATTAAAAATATACATTTTATATAATTGTAATATTTTATTTTAAAATTTTTTAATCATTTGGAATATTTTTTTTGAAATGTTAATTTTAAAATAATTGCACATAACCTGTAAAACTATTTTTTTTGAAAAGTGATTTATTATGTCTAAAAATTTATCAACAATATTATATTATCATAGATTCTAAATTTTATGAAATTAATTGATTTATTATAAATAAATAAATTTTATGTGCCCTTCAAACAAAAATGAACTAATTTCCACCATAAAAACACTTAATTAGAAGAAAATATGGAAAATAGTTTTCATTAATTTATACTTTTAATTTAGTTGTAAAAATATTGGATAATGATTTTCCAAGTTCAATGAATATTTTAGATTGAATAATTTTATTCCTGAAATAAAAATTTTATTAATTTAAAATATTTTCAATCTTCTATGATACACTAACATAATGATAAAATCAAAAAAAAATATATAATTTTCACAAAAAACCTTAATTTTTTTGTAAGGATGAACATTTTCGAAAAAAACCAAAAAATTAATAGATAGATTATATTATTATTGTTAATCCAAAAATTATGTTCATTTTTTCAATTGAATTTATAAAATTTGAGAATTCAATATTTAAAAGAAATCAAAAAATATTGTGTAATACTCTTCATATATGAAAATAAATTTTATAAATGTTATCTATTGATTAATATATTTTTTTCAATTAATAATTACTTTATTGGTAATATATTATTCATATTAACAACATATTTTATTATTATTTAATTATTCTTTACTTATTTTGTTGAAATAAAACACTAGTTGTTGAAAAATATATTTTCAAAATAAAAGGATTTTCTTAGTAATTTTAGCAATAAAATTTTCACTTTATTAGTAGTAAAAGTATTACATTCTCATTGTAAAAATATTTAATATTTGTTAATTCATATTATTACCTATTAATATAATGGATAAATTTTAATGGTCATATTCAATATTTCTATTTTACCTAAATATATCATGGATTTCATTTTAGTTTGGTGTTGCACGTAGAGCATGTAATGAAACACAATATTTATTTAATGGAAATATACAATGATATCTTGGGTTGTTACACACACGTTCCACTATCTTCATATAGTTACTATTAATAAATTGCACCAGATGAGTGTAGTCTTGTTTTGGATACATGTTTCCTCAACAGTATGTGTGAGCTCCACCCCTTTGATCAAGTAGGAGAATAACATGAAAGAAAAACCAACTCTTTTCAAGAAATTAAACTCAACAATATACCTGGTGAATAAGCTATGATAAAAATGGAATAATCAATTCATTTTATGAAATTAATTTGAGGGTTTACTTATTATTATTTTCTTAGACTAAATACGCCATGATTAGGGGAAAATAAATTTTTAGGTAACTACTTTTTCATCTTCATGTTCACATCCTTGTTATTATCATCCAATTAGCCATAAAAAATATTCAACACTATAATAATGAGATTTTTTTCTATTCTTCTCAACCACTCAAATAATCAACATCATTAATATTTCCATGTAACAATATTCACTATCTTAGAGAATGTTATATTCATGTATAGGAATCACACTTACATATCATGTCATTTTCAAAATACCAAAATTGGTATATTAAAAATTGAATCAAACCTATTAAAAATGAGAAAAATGATTAAACACCTATTTATAAAACTCATAAATTTTCACACACTTTTCACTCATACCTTTACATGGGTTCGTCCCCCAAGATTTCATTTCGATGATAATTTCACACAACATCCTGTTTCTTCTTCAACTAATATCCTTTCAAGTTTGCAGTTCCCAACTTTAACATCCAGTAATAAAAACATAGGGAAATGTGGTTGTGATGATTAAAAACACCCAAAATATATTCTATTTTAATTTCATTGGATGAATATTAATTCTTAGTGTATTCTATCTTCTCAAAGCATGATTTGTTTGTTTATAGTGCAACATATCTTAAAACTCAGTAAATGATAATACCCTTGACATAAAAAATTATTAACTTGAATCACTACAATATTTACTAGTTATTATGGAAATTATAATAAATAATTAATCATTACAATCACATAATCATTATTATTGAAAATAGAATAAATTAATTTTTTTTGCTTCAATGAGATCGCACACATTAATTTAAACCAATTTGAAATATTTTTCTTCATGATATGTGTATCGTAGATTCTTCAAACGTCTTTAATCACATTTTAAATGTTATTTTTTAAAATAAAAATACTTGTTCTGGAATTACTAAGTCTGATTTTTCATTGTAAAAAAATTATAGTAAGCCATAATTTCAACCAATATAATTTTTAAAAATATTTACTAGTTTTGAACCTTACATATATATTGAATTATGTATATTGATAATAGAAATGACTCATACTCCATAAAAATATGGTTAAAATGCGCCTAAATCTTCCTTATTACTCTTTGAAAACATCTATATGAAATTGATTCCTATGGAGATGAGGTTTACGCAAACTAAATGAAGTTTACACAGATCAATATGATCTTAAATCAATTGAAAATGACACATTTAAAATGATAAAACCATGAATATTCACATATTACATTAAAATTTCTCAAAATTCTCTTTGATAAAATGATTATATTACATATCCTATCATCATTATTGTGCGTATCGAATGATCCATTTGAAAAATTATAGACATAACCATTTTTTATATGAAATCAGAAATTAAAAAGTCTTTATCTATGTTTAAAACAACTATGAAATACATAAAAATAATCTCAATAAAATATAAATCACCTAAAAATTGATTCAATTACATTGTTGAAATAAAATACAACAAACCATATGTCTTCAACATTTCCTCCAATCCTTAGGGTTATTCAATCTCCACATTGTATTTTTTTATCAAAATTTTTTCAAATATTTCTCAAGATATTAAACAAAATCACTGAGAGGTATCCCCACTAATGAATCATTAAATAAAAACCTACCACAAATGAGATTCACATTGCTAGAACATCATCCTGTAATGCAGTGTTTTGGATATAATTCCATTCCACGATGAAAAGAAGCATTTACCAAGTTTTTAAATTTGATTTCTCTTTATAATATCACCCAACTCAACATAAATTCTACCCCATTTGTTTAATAACCACAACTTTAGATAACTATGGATGTTTAAACTCCTCATTTGATATTCTAACCCCTTTTTAAAAACAAGTAAACATTGCATCAATTTTCTATTTCCTTGTAACATTAAAAAAATTATTATAGAGGAACTATTATAAAAATTATTAAGTGATATGGAAAGGTTAAACGTTATAATTTAACCTTAATTTATTTAATGAATCCTTTAGAAATAATTTGGTGAAAATATTTGTAACTTATTCCTTGGTTCTAAAAAACTCAATTTTCATATCACCTTCTTCAATCTTCTCAGTGATGAAATGATATATAAGATCAAGGTTATTTAATCTACAATATTGCATCATATTCAAGGAAAGATATACATCACTTTGATTATCGTAGGAAATAAAAAGTGGATTCTCTATCTTAAATATCAGGTTATCAAGTTAATCCCATGTCTATATCATTTTAGTACAAGAATATGAACCTGATATATACATGGTTTCATATATTATTAATTCCATTGAGTGTTTTATTTTGTTATTATTTTCCAATAATCTTTAACCAAGGAAAACTTTTCCACCAGAAGTTGATATCTCATTAATAAAATCTCCTTCCCAATCAACATATGTAAAAACATAGAAGATCAAATTTTAATTGTATCTATGAAAAAGGTCAAAAATAAATTAATTCCTAATATATATCATGATTATAGTGTCTACTATAATGTGATAATCCTTAGGATAACATTGAAATGTTCAACGTAGTGTCATGGAAAATACTATATTAGGCCTGTAAGATATTAAGTAGTAAAGGTTTCTAAATATTTTTCTATTATCTTTTTGATTCCCTCAAGTTCTTGACTAATCATTTGATGATTTAGTTCCATAGATAGAGGAGTAGAAATACCTTTTCATTCCTCTATTACCAACCTCTTCAATAATTCCTTAGATTATTTTTCTTGTGATAAGAAAATATGATCAACTCCTTGTATAAATTATAACACCATAAAGTATGACATCACAACCAACATAAACAATTTAAAATTTTCATTCTTGATTCCCTTAAAAACTCTTCCAAATGATATTGTTTTGTAGAGAAATAAATTATTTTCTCCAAATTTACTTTAACAATTATATTACCCCTAAAAAATCCTTCCAATTGAGACTTCTATAAAATTTTACTTTTAAAAATTTCATGATTCTCAAGTATTCATCTAGATTATCATACCAATATCTTAGGGTCTACCTAAAGCCCTATAATTCCTTATTAGACAATCAAAACATAATTCCATCATTATCAAGAAAATAATAATCATGTTATTAAATGAAAACATCTTCTTCAACATGACCATTATGTATGGTAGATTATACACCCATCTGATAAGGTATGTAATTTTTTTGACTATCCATTACCAAGTACATCTATATAGTCTTAATAATTTCCATTGTTGTAATGGTTTCTTCAAATTAAACTCTTTATATCTGAGAATACCCCTTGAAAACTAGTCTTTACTTACTTATGTGACTAATCCTTTTCAATTTAGCTTGTTTTTAAGTATCAACTTAGTTTCTATTGTGTTTTTGTTCTCATGTCATGGAACTAGATTCAATGTGGTGTTCTTCACTATTTTATCTATCTATAATTTCATTGAAACTATCTACTCTTCATTTTAAATGGCCTCAAAAATTGTCTTAGGTTCATCGTGAGAAATTATTATAGTTCGGTTCTCATTTTTTGACCCTATTCTAGTTTGGATAAGTGTATCTCATTAGGAAAAAAATTTCTCATAATAAATATTTTCCTCCATAAAAATTATTTATTGGAGTAGACATGTTTATAGCTCCAATAATTTCTACTTAACCCTCAATAAATTCAACTATTTTATGATGATTTTATATAATTTATTCATTTTAATACTCTAGTAGATTGATTTTTATTTGTATCCAGAATTTTTACCCACAATGATAGGAAAGATAGATTACAAATGACCATTATATATCTCTTTATTTGAGATTTTCTTTATTTATTTTATTTATCTTCATGTAACAAGGGATTAAAAATACCATGGAGTATATTATTATTGTCTTTTTATGGTAAAACATATCATATGGATTATTTTTTTTCTTAGTTATCAAGAAACATATATTCTGAAGGTGTAAAATAAATCACAATGCCTCCCGTAAAAATAAATATGTTTTTTTTGTTTTCAGCTGGCATGGTTCAGCCATTGTCCACAATACTTTCATTTATACTCACACCAACACCATTTTTATGAGTATTATATGTTATGATATTTTTATATTTTATTATACTCTTTTGTAACTATATTAATATATAATTACCTATGTATTATTTTCTATTATCAGATCATAACTACTTTATGTAAATACCATGCTCCTTTATAACTTTCCAATTACAGATTTTAAATAATTTAATGGCCTTTAATTTAAACATCAAAAGATAAAATTAATCATCATGGTATAATAATTAATGAAGGTAATGATATAAATATCACCTTTTGTTGACTTGTTACTCATGGGACCACATAAATATAAATATATAAGGTCTAATCGTCTAGTGGAATGATTTTAGACTTTCATGTGTTTTCCTTTAACCATATTACCTTTATGGCATGATACCCAAAATAATTCCTTATATATATTTATTTTGGGATGTTTTATCAATAAAAAAATGTTTGTAAATATTACTAATGTTTTTCTAGTAATGATGACCTAGTATTCCATACCATAAATCACTATCATCTATTAGATTCATATAACATGAATTAGATGGGTCACCAATTTGAAAAAAGTTCTCACATGTTCTTGAACCTCCTATAATGGATCTTAAATATTTGAAACTTTTGATAATGTATAAATTCTCATGGAAAACAACCAAATATCCTTTATCACATAATAGAAAAACACTATAAAAATTGTGTTTTAGTCCTTCCATAAATATAACATATTTGGATTTTATTCCTTTTGAATCAATATTTTATGTTCCAACACCTTTAATTTTAAGGGAGCTATCATTTCTAAATGTAAATACTATTTTTTTATGATCTTCCAAATCATTTATGATTTTGTTGTCTCCATCCTTGTGTAAGGAATTCCCACTATCAACGACCCATAGTCTTTCTCTCATGATTAACTTCAGTAAAAGTTATTATATGAATAAATTATCATCCTTAATATTAATATGTATTTATTTACAATTTTAATTTTAGGAGAATTTTCTATAGATATTTTTTGAAGAACTTCTCAAAAAATTGAACTAGTCTCTCACATCTTCCACAATCATCCTTTAGAAATTTAAAGCTATTCTAAGTAGGGATCCTTATATATATATATATATATATATATATATATATATATTCACAGTCGTGTTCTTTGGATGTTCGTTTTGTTCACTTTAGTTCTTCTCCCCCTTTCCTCATTACATCAAAAAATTAAGGAAATGTTGTGACAATGTGTGTATGATTTATGATCAGAAGTACCACAACACAAAAGATAGGCATTGAAACTGAATCTTTTATTAAATGTATAATTATGTTTTGAAAATTATATTCTAGATTATATTATTTACTATAACGATCTACTATTGGTTTTCCTCCGCCTCATGGAGGGTTATTTTTCTTTTATTATTTTTTATTCACTTGATAGAAAATATTGTTTATCATAATCATTTATATCCATGAATTGTATATATTTTAATAGGACCAAAAATTTTAGGAAAGGCATATTAGCATCTTTGAGCATTTTAATGTATATATTTAACTTGAATTAGTGTTCTATAAATATCATCTATTATATATTATTGATCATAGACATAAAAATATATTTAAAAATCTTATTTCACTCTTTTTAACTCTTGATCACTTGTCTGAATTTTTAATTCCATATTTCCCATTTCTTCTTATTTTAACATGAGTTTTTCATCAAGATCATTGTTGATATTTTCAGTCTCTATAATGTTCGTATTTAATTTCTGAAGTTTTTATGTAATTCCCCGACACTAGTTACCCAGAGTCGGTGCATTATTACATATCATTGGCATGATCACGAGAAAGATCCTGTCTCGAAAGACCGATTAGTTTAGTATCCTTGGAATAACCAGATACATTCATAAAGTTTACATTACATCATAAAGTGAAAACTACTACAAAAACATCTTGTATTCATATCCCCTCATATTATCCCTGCAGGTAACTCATAAATTTCTTCTTCACATCCTGGAAAAAATAAAACATTGAAAGGGGTGAGCTCAGATGCTCAGAATGGTTAACAATATAGCGGAAACATTCATAAATAAACATAAACATTTAAGGCATTGTATAGCTAAAACAAAATCCTTTTAAACTTAAACTTTCGCATAATATGGAAAGGATAAAATGAAATAATTCCATTTACTTATTCACATGGATATTCTACTAGTCAAATAATCGCATGCAATATCAATAACCACTTTCACAATGCTGGAATGCATAATGCCAGACTATCATAACCACATAGTAAAGGCCTCGTGCTAAGACTACAAATAATATTTGGTCAATACCTTATGCCAAGACACTAGTTTGTCTCATTAGACCTACTGATGCATCTATGAGCTATATCAGGCTCCACCCATCACTTATTAAGTCCAATGCATTCCTCATATTAACAGGTTTCAACATAACATAAACATTCGTCTTAAAACTAGCATACGAAATATCAATACTTTCACCACAAACCATGAATGGTATAAAAATAACACATCCACAGTCAAAAATATCACAAAACCTTCAATATATTATGGAAGTTTTGTATCATAATAAATCAACTTCAAACAAGCTTAAAATCCATCAAAGGATTTTGACATAGATGAAATCAAAACTATTTAAGAGAAATTTACCTTTTTTGAATTCATTTAAAATTCAAATTATTATAAAATAAAACATTTACATTGAAAATTTACCTATAAGCTTGTAAGGTAAGATTCTAAGATGTTATAACGGTGGAAAATAGCCACACCCACCGTATAAGTTAAAAAACATTCTTACCTTAATTCTGTCGAAAAGGTTTAAAAAAGGGCCTGGTTTGGAAAATGATAGAAAGATTCCTTTATAAACCAATTATAAAAAGTCAAACAAGGGTATAAATGAATTTATACATATTCTATTAAATAGTAAACAATGTTTTGAAATAAATTTTTAATAAACATGGATGTGGATGATAAAGAGGTCCCAGTAGATAATCACGAATAAACAACCTCGGATAATGAAAAGATTGTGAAATAAACTCTTACCTTGTACTTTTCCTTAGTCGATGGTATGTTAACCTCCTGTATAATAGTTAAAACATTGTTATTAAATTATACATGAACCATATACATAATTATGATATCATATATTACCTTTTAACATTGATTTGTTAATAATATCTTAGTATTATCATTGTTTTTGGTGTTAAATTACTCGTTTCCTTTTATATGTTTTGTTATATAAGTCGTGTTTTTTATGGATAGTTTGTACCTTATTGATATATAGAATGATATAAAGTTCTTAAACATTACTTTTAATCATCAAATGAGAATTATTCTTGAATGGATATGATGGAGAATTAATCTCATCGCGTTCGTGGAGACGGTAGTCTGTACATACACACGAGAGACACTATCATTCTTTTGATATTAAAATAATATATAATTGGATGGTATATCATATATAAAGAATAATTATCATATTATATTAATTATGTACATGAATTATACATCATTATTATACCCATCCAAATAATATTATATTGAATAACAATTACACCACGACGTGGGGACGGTAAGCCGTACGAACGCACGTATGGTGACATGTCATTCAAAGGATGGATAGAATACTTAATATGGTTGTACCATATTTATAATAATATCGCAGTCTCAAGGAGATAATTTATTTATTATTTTTGAATTGAAATAACAAAGTAAGAAGAAGTTGAAGAATAAATGAACTTGAAAAAGGGAGGTGAAAACATTACCTATTCTTCGGGTTCTCCCATTTGATTTGATCAAAATGGCGCCTTAGGTTGGCTTTCTGATCAAACTAAGGACTCTAGGTTTTAGTGAGGGATGTTCAGAGATTATTGGAGGGGTTGACCGATCCAAGATTCTTTGAATGTGTGAATTAGTGAGAAGGGGGAGTGCCCTTTTATAAGAGGGGTGAGGGGCACCTTTGGAATAGATAGAAATATTATTTTATAATAAATTCATATTCGGTTTCAAATGGGTCCAAAGTGTATTATTTAAATATTAAGGTGGGTATGGGTAGAAAACCACTCAACCAATAGAATTTAGACAGGTTTGGGTCATTATATTAACCTTATGTTTTAGTTTTAACTCTTAGTTAATTAGTTTGACACCTACTATGTCACTTTGTATTTTTATATTATATAGTTAATAAACATACTATATACCACCAAGAGACCATAAAGTGGTCCATTAATGATACACCTATCATGATATAAGTCTCTAGGCTGACTCTTAGATATTTAAGAATTTAATATCAATTAATAATATAATATTTGTTTTAATAAATATTTTTTGTCAATTTTGACACTACTGGGTATTTTGTTTTTAATAATTTCATAACAGCATTATTACTTCGAATCAAATTTATATAACCAATAATAATATGTCATATTAACCTATAAAATTATTTTAATTGATAGAAAGTCGCAAATTACATTTATTTTAATATTTATAACTTTAATTATTTTAAAATTTTATTACTTAGGTAATTACTGCATCACCCTTGTGTCATAAATAAATTACATTTTCTAATGTCTAAAAATTACATATAAAATACCATTATGTAGGAAATCTCTTTATCTTTCTAATTAATATTTACAATCTAATTTATCTTATGTATAACCCCATATAAAAAAAGTTTAGTAAATACACTTTGATTTTAACTCTTTTAACTCTTCTTTGAATTAAATAATAATAAATGTCATCATCTAATCCAAGCGGACCTAAATGATAAAATTTTATTCCTAATGTTGTTTATAGTCGAGATACACTTTTAAAATAGAATTAAGACATTTTTTAGGGTAATATTAATATTATTTTTACCTTTAATTACCCTATTTACTTTTAACCGTGGTAAATAAAAGTAATAAGTTACTATTCACCAATAATTATTTTTATCCCATTGAACCACATTTTACTCCTTGATATTTACCATATCTCTCGGATTTTCGAAATTCCACTCACAGAAGCGGTAAAATTATGTTTTATGTGAATTTCCAAATTCTCCTAGGAGGTGGGTAAAAGACAGTGCAAAGTTCAATAAAATTTTTATATATCTAAATTTATTCTAAACTAACTCAAATGAATTAAATTGAACTTATATAGGTATTATGTATCTATTTTTACATTAATTAAATTTAAATAAAATAAATAAATATTTAAATAAAAATTCGGTTTTAAACTATAACTCAGTGTTTTTTCACTATTCATCAAAAATTTAATGTTTTCAGAAAAATACAAAAATTTCACCCTAGGAAAATTTCGATATTCTGAATCCAAAAATGAATTCCATTTTGAATGATAAAATTTATAAAATCTCAAAAAGTGGGTATTACTATTAATAACGGCTAGTTTGATTGGTTGTGGTGTGTGTGTTAGAACTCGAAGTTGCGTACAACACACGCTACTGTATTATTCAAAGAGAAGCGTACCGTGGAAGCTTGGTGTGTTACATTCTCCCCTACAAAGAATTCCATCCTCTAAATTTTTATAATAATACCTAATTAAATGACTCGGGTGGTTCTTCATCATAAGTTCCTCGGGTTCCCATGTTGCCTCTCTCATCTTATGGTTTCTCCATAGAAATTTTACCAGACGAGTCATTCGGTTTCTCAGCAGTTGTTATCTTGTATCAAGAATCCTGATGGGCTCTTCGCAATAAGAAAGATCGGGTTCCAGTTCTAATTCGTCAAAGGTTAGTACATGCGTTGGATCAGGCGTGTATTTTCTCAATAGTGATACATGGAACACATCGTGAACTTTGGTGAGATTTGGCAGCATTTCCAAATGGTAAGCTATATCCCCAATCCATTCTAGAATTTTGAAAGGACCGATGTACCTGGGACTCAATTTACCTTTCTTTCCAAAATGTATAGCTCCCTTAAATGGAGATACCTTCAGGAAAAGATGATCTCCCACCTGAAATTCCAAATCCTTTCTTCAGTTGTCAGCATAGCTCTTCTGCCTACTTTGAGCATCTTTGATGTGGTTTTTGATTACCTTCACCTTTTCAATCGTTTCCTCCACCAGTTCTGGGCCTACAAGTTTTCATTCACCAACATCATCCCAACAGTTTGGTGTGTGACATCTCTTTCCATATAAATCTTCATATGGTGCCATATGAATACTCGAATGGAAGCTATTGTTATAGGAAAATTCCACCAAAGGTATGTATTGATCCCACATACCCTGAAAGTCACGTGAGCATGATCTCAACATGTCTTCTAATTTTTTAATATTCCGTTCTGATTTTCCATCTATTTGATGGTGGTAGGCAGTTCTCAAACGAAGTTCAGTATCTAGGGCTTTCTGAAGATGCTTCCAGAATATTAAAATAAAAAGGGGATCACAATCAGAAACAATCGATAGGGGTACTCCATGAAGTCTCACCACTTCATTAATATATAGACTTGCTAGAAGTTCAAGTGGTAAATATTCCCTTATAGAAAAGAAAATGTGTTGACTTAGTAATACGATCACCAATAACCCATATTGCATCATTCCTTCTAGGAGACTTTGGTAGTCCCATGACAAATTCCAACATAATTTTTTCCCATTTCCACTCCAGTATGGGAAGAGGTTGCATGACTCTTCCAGGATGTTGCCTTCCAGCTTTCACTTGTGGACAAACCATACATCTTGACACAAAATCAGCAATATCCCTCTTTATGTTGTCCCACCAATAATTTTCCTTCAAGTCTCTACACATTTTGGTGCTCCTAGGGTGTATAGAGAAATTGGAACTATGGGCATCATCCAACAATCCCATTTTTAGATCAGGTATATTGGGAACACAAAGTATCTTCCCAAATTTCAAAATTCTATCTTCATACCCAAATAAATTCAATCTCCCATAATTCACAACTTTAATCTTCTTTTGAAACACTTCATCACCGGTCTGAGAACTCTTTATCATTTCTAGTAAAGTTGGTTTGGAAAAAATTTGAAAAAGTATTGATGTTTCGCCTTCCATGGTAATTCCCATATCCATAATCACTAGATCCTTGAAAATAGGATCCCTTTCAATTCTCATCATGTCCAAAACTCCATGATCCTTTCTGCTCAAAGCATCTTCCACCTTATTTACCTTCCCTGGGTGGTAGTGTATCATGCAATCATAATCCTTGAGTAGATCAAGCCATCTCCTTTGCCTCATGTTGAGTTATTTTTGTGAGAAAATATACTTCAAACTCTTGTGATGAGTATAAATCTCACATTTTTTCACCATAGATGTAGTTCCTCCATATCTTCAAAGAAAATATCACAGCTGTTAACTTGAGATCATGAGTAGGATAGTTTTTCTCATGAATTTTCAACAGTCTTGATGCATAGGATATAACCCTATCATTCTGCATAAGGACAAAACCAAGTCCTTTCATCGATGCATCACTATAAATAACAAACCCATAATTCCCCGATGGTAGAGTCAATATATGAGCATAGACTAATCTTCTCTTTAGTTCTTCAAAAAAAATAAACACTCTTTTGATCAAACAAATTTATCCCCTTTACGTGTGAACTTTGTTAATGGGTTAGCCAACCGGGCAAAATTCTTGACGAAACATCAATAATAACCTACTAAACCAATAAAACAGCGTACCTCAGTTATACTTGTAGGTTCTGGCTATTCTTGGATTTCCTTAGTCTTAGAAGTATCAACAAAGATTCTATCTTTAGAGACAATATGGCCAAGAAAAGAAATCTCCTGAAACCAGAATTCACACTTCCTAAACTTTCCATATAATTCATGTCTTTTCAGTGTCTTCAGGATAATACGCAAGTGATATTCATGATCTTCATATCCTTTAGAGTATAACAATATATCATCAATAAATACCACCACAAAATCATCGAGATATTCTTTGAAAACACTATTCATTAGATCTATGAATACAGAGGGCGCATTAGTCAGCCCAAAAGGCATTACTGTAAACTTGTAATGCACGTACATTGTTTGATATGTTGTCTTCAGAATGTCTTCCTTCTTCACACACAACTTATGGTATCTAGATCGAAGGTCAATCTTTGAAAAGTATTCAGCTCCATGCAGTTGTTCAAATAAATCATCAATGTGTGGTTTAGGATACCTGTTCTTTATTGCTATAGCATTTATCTCCCTGTAGTCGATACATAACCTCATAGATCCATCTTTCTTTTTAACAAAGAGAACATGGGCTCCCCATGGAGAAACACTAGTGCGAATAAATCCCTTATTACCCAATTTCTCTTGTTGTTTCTTTAGTTCATCTAATTCTACAGTGGCCATACTATAAGGGTTCTTCGATATAGGCCTTGATCCAGGAATTAAATCAATGGAAAACTCAACTTCTCGTTTTGGAGGATGTCCAGGTAAATATTCCAGAAACACATCTACATATTATTTCACAATAGGTTCATCCTCTATTTGAACATTACTTTCCTCACCCACAGTCATTTCATTATCTTCCTCCCCAATAATTGAATTTATTTGGGCTACTGGGGGTGGATCTATATAAGAATTTGGTGGTAACGATTATGCTCTAATGATAAGGTGTTATTTATCATCATCATCAAAAATCATAACCTCCTTCTTCACACATTAAATATTGGCATCATGGTCCAAAATCCAATCCATACTGAGGATTATATCGAACTCAATAATAGGTATGTTGATGCTATCAGCGGATAAAGAACATTTATGTGCTCTAATGGGGACCGATTCACAAAACTTTGTTGCAATGATATATCCCTTAGGAGTTTTAACTGACAACTCCATTGTTAATTTAAATTGGAAATATCTAATTTTCTTATCAAACTGGGAAGATATGAAACAATACGATGATCCAGAATCAAATAATGAATTATCTAAACTTGAGGAAACCATTAAATTATCTGCCACCACATCTTTCGGAGCTTTTACCTCAGAAGTAGTGACAGCATAAGCTTGTCTTGGATCCCTTGGCCTTTTCTGAGTTAAGTTCCCCTGTCTCTTAGTACATTCATTTGTATAATTTTCTATCTCCCTGCAATTGTAGAAATGGACATAGGTAGCTTCTTTCTTACCCTTACAATCACGAGTTTGGTGGCCTTTTTCACCACACTTGTAAGAGACTCTCATTCATTTTAAGCAAGTACCTGGGTGTTTCTTCCCACATTTACCATTGGATGGATATTCAACCTTTCCCTTCTTCCCCTTATTTCCATTCCCATATTGATCAGTATATCTCTTCTTCTCTTGAATTTCTTTAAAGTCATAAGACTTAGAGAATTCATTTTCTGTCTTGATAGCACATGAGACAATGTCTTCGTACGCTGAGAAGGATTGTGAGACTAATTCTTGATGGAGAAATGGTTTTAACCCATCAATGAAATTATCAATATTAATTCTTGGGTTACCTATATAATCTCTAGAATACCTTGATAATCTTGTAAAGTTAGCCTCATACTTTAAGACATTCTCATCCTCTTTTTGTCTCAGACTCAGAAATTGTCTTTCCATATCTGCTCGATGGTCGCGAGGAATGTATTTTTCTAAGAAAAGCTCTTTGAACTCCCTCATTCCGATATTGGATACTTCATAGTCATCCTTCCTGTTTTGAATCAATGACCACCATTGGTCAGCATCTCCAGTGAGGTGATAAACTGCCATGAAAACTTTTTCCCTTTAACTACTCCCAAAGCCTGAAATATTTTCTCTAGGGAACTTATCCATTTCTCATCTACTAATGGATTTGTACTCCCATTGAATGTTGGTGGTTTCTACCTCATGAATCGATCTAACATTGATCCTCCACACTTTGGATCAGGGTGCTCCATACGGGTAAGGTTATTATTCATAACCTGAGTGATTTGTCCCAGTATGGTGATTAGTTGATCAGCACCCGTTGTATCACTAGCTCCACTATAATTATCTTGAGTAGGAGGTAAATCCCTACATGGAGTACGTGAATTGATATTGTTTCCATTTCTCCCACTAGGCACCATTTCTAAACAATGGCATAAACCAGATAAGTTTACGAATCAAAATACATAATTCCTTACTTGTAAAACACTTAACATAAAATGAACTATTTATGGATATAATACATAATCATAAAAATGTTTTCATTGAGTAGTATATACTCATAAACCCTTCATAATGATTTTTAAAGAAAATGAGAGTTATCCTAAGCATATCCTTCGAGAGTGTCGTAACCAAGAGTGCAACAAGGCCTGTTTTTGTGCACCAGTTCCTGTTTGAGTCTAGCTCGAAGCAGTGTTTTCGGGTTTTACACCTAGGTACATCTGCGCCAGAGCCGCCTCTACCTGCTTGTATTCATATAGGGATGTATTGCTCGGAAAACTCACAAAATCTCTATAATAGAAAAATTCTAGGAAGTTCTTCTATACCAATCTTCAAAGTCCATCTTAGGTCTATGTGCTCTAATCAAAATTTATCTAAATCTAACTTCCAAGGTATGTACTAAACTTCCTCTCATACCAACTATAACACCCCGACCCCAGTTACCCAGAGTCGGTGCATGATTACATATCATTGGCATGATCACAAGAAAGATCATGTCTTGAAAGACCGATTAGTTTAGTGTCTTTGGAATAACTAGATACATTCATAAAGTTTACATTACATCATAAAGTGAAAACTACTACAAAAATATATTTTCTTCATATCCCCTCATATTATCCCTGGAGGTCATTCATAAATTACTTCTTCACATCTTGGGAAAAAACATTGAAAGGTGTGAGCTCAGATGCTCAGTAAAGATAACAATATAGCAGAAACATTAATAAATAAACATAAATATTTAAAGCAATGTATAGATAAAACAAAAGACTTTTAAACATGAACTTCAGCATAATATGGCAAAGATAAAATGATATAATTCCATTTACTAGTTCACATGGATATTATACTAGTCGAATAATCACATTCAATATCAATAACCACTTTCATAATGATGGAATGCATGATGCCGGACTATCATACCCACATAGCCGAGGCCTTGTGCCAAGACTACAAATAATATGTTGTCAAGGCCTTGTGCCAAGATACTAATTTGTCTCACGAGACCTACCGATTCATCAAGGAGTTGTAGCATGATCCACACGTCACTTATTAAGTCCAATGCATTCCTCAAATGAACAGGTGTCGACATAACATAAACATTCGTATTAAAACAAGCATACGAAATGTCAATACTTTCACTATAAACCATGAATGGTATAAAAATAACACATCCACAGTAAAACATATCACAAATCCTTCAATACATTATGGATGTTTTGTATCATAATAAATCAACTTCAAATAAGCTTAAAATCTATCAATGGATGTTTACATAGATAAAATAAAAACTATTTGAGAGAAATATCTCTTTTTTTTAATTCATTTAAAAGTCACATTATTATAAAATAAAACATTTACTTTGAAAATTTTCTTATATGATTGTAAGGGAAGCTTCAAAGATTTTATAATGACGGAAAATAGCCTCACCCGCTGTATAGGTTAAAAAAACAATCTTACCTTAATTCTGTTGAAAAGGTTTAAAAAGGACTTTGTTTGGAAAACGATAGAAATATTCCTTTATAAACCTCTTATAAAAAGTCAAACATGGGTATACATGACTTTAACCCATATTCTAGTAAGTAGTAAAAAAAATTTGAAATACATTTTTAAGAATCATGCAAGTGGATGATAAAGAGGTCCTTGTAGATAATCACATATAAACAACGTTGGATAATGAAGAGATTGTGAAATAAACCCTTACCATGTACATTTCCTTAGTCGATGGTATGTTAACATCCTGTATAATTGTTAAAAAATGTTATTAAATTATACAAGAACCATATACATAATTATGATATCATATATGATCTTTTAACATTTATTTGTTAATAATATCTTAGTATTATCATTTTTTTGGGTCTTAACTTACTCATTTTATTTTATATGTTTTGTTACATAAGTCTTGTTTGTTATGGATAGGTTGTACCTTATTCATTTATAGAATTATATAATGTTCTTAAACATTACTTTTAATCATCAAATGATAATTATTTTTTAACGGACATGATGGGGAATGAATCTCATCGGATTCATGGAGACAGTAATCTGTACGTACGCACGAGCGAAAATATCATTCTTTTGATATTAAAATAATATTTAATTGGATGTTATATCATATATAAATTATCATTATCATGTTATGTTCTTTATTTACATGAATTACACATCATTATTATACCCATCCAAATAATAATACATTGAATTACAATTACACCACGACGTGGAGACGGTAAGCCGTACGTACGCACTTATGGTGACATGTCATTCAAAGGATGGATAGAATGTTGAATATGGTTGTACCATATTTATAATAAGATAAAAGTATATAGGAGATATTGGATTTATTATTTTAGAATGGGAATAACCAATAAAGAAGAAGTTGAAGATGAAATTAACTTAAAAAAGGGTGGTGAAAACATTAACTCTTCTTCGGGGTCTTCCTTTTGATTTGATCAAAAGGGCTCCATAGGATGGCTTTCAGATCAAACTATGGCCTCTTGGTTGTAGTGAGGGAAGTTTAGAGAGTATTTGGTAGGGGTTGGCAGAGACAAGAGGCTTCGAATGTGTGAATTAGTGAGAAGGGGGAGTTCCCTTTTATAAGAGGGGTGTGGGGCACCTTTAGAAAAGCTAGAAATATTATTTTATAATAAATTCATATTCTGTTTCTAATGGCTCCAAGGTTTATTATTTAAAGGCTAAGGTGGGGATGGGTTGAAAACCACTCAACCTATAGAATTTAGATAGGTTTGGGTCATTATATTAACCTTATGTTTTAGTTTTAACTCTTAGTTAATTAGTTTGACACTTACCATGTCACTTTGTATTTTTATATTATATATTTAATAAACTTACTATATACCTCCAAGTGACCCCCAAGCTGTCCATTAATTATACACCTATCATGATATAACTGTTTTGGCCAAACCGTAGATTTTGAGGAATTTAATATCAATTAATAATATAATATTTGTTTTAAAAATTATTTTATGTCAATTTTGACACTACTGGGTATTTTTTTTGGATAATTTCATAACAGCATTATTACTTCGAACAAAATTTAAATTACACATCCCCATATGTCATATTAACCTCGAAAATCTGTGTAATTCATAAAAAGTCTCAAATTACATTTATTTTGATATTTATAATAAAATTATTTTAATATTTCATTACTTAGGTAACTACTGCATCACCATTGTGTCATTAATAAATTAAATTATTTAATGTCTAAAAATTATAAATAAAATACCATTATGTAGGAAATATATTTATATTTATAATTAATATTTAAAATTTAATTTATCTTATGAATAACCCCATATTAGAAATATTTTATTAAATACACTTTGATTTTAAATTTTTTTACTCTTCTTTGAATTAAATAATAGTAAATTTACTAATCTAATACAAGTATACCTAAATGATAATATTTTATTCCTCGGGTTTTTTTGGTCGAGATACACTTTCCCAATAGAATTAGGACATGTGTTAGCATAATATTAATATTATTTTTACCCTTAATAAACCTATTTACTTTTAACCGTGATAAATAAAAATAAAATGTTACTATTCACCAAAAATTATTTTTATCTCATTGAACCACATTTTACTCCATGATATTAACCTTGGCTCTCAGATTTTCGAAATTCCACTCACAGATGTTGTAAAATTATGTTTTATATTAATTTCCAAATTCTCCTAGGAGGTGGGTAAAAGACGGCGCAAAGTTCAATAAACTTTTTATATATCAAAAATTATTCTAAACTAACTCCAATGAATTGAATTGAAATTATATAGGTATTATGTACCTATTTTGAACTTAATTAAATTTAAATAAAATATATAATTATTTAATTAAAAATTCAGTTTTAAACTATAACTCAGTGTTTTTTCACTATTCATCAAAAATTTAATATTTTCAGAAAAATACCAAAATTTCACCCTAGGGTAATTTCGATATCCCGAATCCAAAAATGAAATCCATTTTGAAAGATAAAATTTATAAAATTTAAAAAAGTGGGTATTACTATTCATAAATGCTAGTTTGATTGGTTGTGGTGTGTGTGTTAGAACTCAAAGTTACCTACAACACACACTACTATATTATTCACAGGGAAGCGTACCGTGGAAGCTTGGGGTGTTATATTGTCAATATTTTTATTCAAACTTTTGAGAGATAATTTAGTTTAGTTAATTTTATTCCTATCATATTTCATTAATGTTTTTAATTCCATATTTTAATTTGTCTTTTTCTTGTGGAAATCCTCTAAATCAAATATGAGTACATTCTTTATGTAATTATATTCAATACCTACCTCATCACTACATGAGGAGTTTACATGGTCTAAATCATGATATGTAATGTTTTTGACATTTTTTAGTAACTTATCATTTCATTGGTTTCTAGAAGAAAATACTTCATCTACTTATTATATCAGTAAGGTTATCACTTTTCTTCTTGTAAATATTATTCTTTTGTCACATATCGTGTTCTTTGGTTTAGAGCCTTTTCAAAATTTCTTATTTTTTTGGTTTCCCTTATAATTCATCCACATAAAACTCATATTTTTTTATTCCTTGGGAAGAGGAATACAAAATATCAACTTCTTCTACATTTGATGAAATTCAAGATAAGTTTAACATTATATTATACATTGCCCTTTTTAATTTTTTGGAGATAATAGGCATAATTAAATAACTATTATTATCCATATAATCATCATCATTATTATCATTATCGTCGCCATCATCATCAGAATCACCAGATTCTTTAGGATCCTCATCCTAAGGCATCATCTTTATTATATCTTCAAAACCCTTCTCCTATTTTACTTATTTCATAAGGTGATATGTCTTTATCCTTTTATAGGAAATGATAATATTGTGTAACTCATCTAGTGAGATATCTTCTAATTATTTTAGAGTGTAAATTTTTAGATCAAATCAATCACAATAATTCCCCAGAAGTTTCATCACAATAATGGCGCCATCTAGTTTTCCAATAAATTCTATAATTTGTCTCACTATTTCATAGACTTTATTGATGTAACCATTAATTTATTCACCCTTATTAATTTTTATATCTTAAATATCACTTCTATAAATTTTTATCTTGACTTATTTCTATTTGAATTTTCCTTCATCACTAATTTAAAGGTTATCAAAAACCTATTTAGCTGTTTTTTATCTCATCATTTTCATAATAATTTTCTTAGATAGAGATATTAACATGGTATAGTGATATTTAACATAAAAATCAATGTTCCTTTTATCGACATCTACCCGTTTCTCGAACCTTGATATAGTTTGAAATCCTACTATATATGGATCAAGAACATAAAAACCCAATGAATGAAAATATGAAAGAAGTATATTTTTATAACCATTGAAATTAATTTTATAAAATTTGGTAATTCCTATAATATTAATATAATTGATATTTTCCTTGTTTCTACACAATGAGAGATTATAAGAGAGGAAAAATTTACTCTGATTCCACTTATTAGTCCCAATGGATCATTTAGATACACTATGATGGGGTGATTTAGTGTAACACAATTTATAAATTTTAATAACTTTAAATAAACCCTTATTTTCAATTAGGACACGATACTCTCAATTGGTGATCACAACTACACCTGAATGTGAAGAAAGATAGTGTATCACCGCGATATTTTTGAATATATATTCTGATGAATATATAAATTTATTTTATGTCTTATCATGAATAAAACCCAAAAATTATATGAATTATTATTTTATATTATAAAATGAATCAAATTATCAAGTATTTAAATTAAATATAATTTTTTAAAATAATTTATATTTCATTTATGAGATAATAAAGATCGTAAAGTTAGTTTTGAAGTATTGTTTTATGAGAATTGTTTTTATTATATGAATTTTTATAAAAAATTATTTTAGATAATTAATATTATGAAAAATAATGTTTTTTAAAAATGAATAAAATGAATTCATTGGTTACCAATCAATTACAAATGAAAATAATAGAATTTGATTGTAAAAAGGGGTTTTTTCCAAAAAAATGATTTGTTAGTTTGATCTATGTTTTTATATTCATAAATTTAATTAATAAATACTTATAAATTTTTTTATTAAATTTTCATATAATATATTCAATAAAATTTGTTAAAATTAATTTATATGGTTTTACAAGCCTAGGAATGACAATATATTAGGTTTATTGCAAAAAAATGTATTTTTTCTAAAAAAAGTTTTTCATTGCGTTTTGTGTTCATACTTTGAAATAACATCATACCAGTTATAATAATTTAATTTAGTAAATTGGATTATATATTATTAATTTCCATAACTAAATTTGGTAAATATATTCAATTTCATTTTATTCATTATTAATATTAACCACGGTCAATCATTGTCACTAAAGTAATGGTTTAAAGGTTTAGCAAGGGTTTAAACTAAATAGATAAGGGATAAAATAACCTAAGAACGTCTCCAAATACTATTTCAAGGTGTATTTGGCCAAAAAAATTCATATATTCTAATTTGGGTTTCATTGGTGCCAATTTCCAATGAATATGACTTTATTATATTTTAATTCTTAAATTATTTACAAGAGGACCGAACCCCCCATATAAAAGGATGTCCACAAACAATCACTCTATCACACATTGTGAGTCATATAGATCATCCATTCCATGCGAAAATAACATCAAAACATCATTTAACTATTTTTAGATCCCCTCATCTTCCTAAAATACCATCCATTGAAGCCTTAAGGTGTGCGCTAAAGGATGTTTCCCAAGAAGAGGTAATTGTATATACCAACCAATTTGGAGTTTATTTCATCCTTCATCTCTTAAAATTATTATATAAAAATATTAAAATGGTGAAATAAGTATCATAAAAATAATTAATTTTTTTAATGGTACAACCATTTTATACCTCCATTCTATCCTTTGAGAAATGACAATTTCATTCATGTGTACATATGAATTACCACATCCATCATGCGATGCGATTTGTTTTATGTTTCATCCATACATTTATGGTTATATAGATGGATTTAATGAATAAATATGATATATATTCTCTTTTTATGATTCTAGAAAGATATATTGTGGCTTACCTCACTTTCTTTCCCTTTATTGAAAAATAAAAACATTATCCGTACGTTTGTACGGACTACTGTCTCCATGAATAGATGTAACTAACATTTCATAACCAATTTATATGAATAGTTATAAAATAGTTTTAAATGAATAAAAATTCTTCTTAGAACATGATTAAGACTATGGGTATTATTAATCCATAACGAAGGAGAAATTACCAGAACCATCGAACCAAAACATGCACGGAAAACAAAAATGTTTTTTCCTAAATGTTTATTATAATAAATAATTATTAGAAAATAGGAAATTAAAAATGATAAGATAATGATATATTGTAATATAAGTAAAAATATGGTTATATTATAAATTGATAATAAATTTAATGTTATTATAAAGGAAATTTATATACTTTCTGAAGAAAATATGGACCCGGGGTAAGTGTTTATATTGAAATAACATTTTTAATCCAGATTATACTTTCAAGAATCTCGTTTGGGGGAATTATATAATATTTATATTATAAACACTGTATATTTCCTTCTCCTCTTGATATATGTGGGGTTTTTATTTTTTCTTTTCATTCTCCTCTCTTTGTTACATAAAATAACTGATAAATTATTTTATGAAAATATGACCTTATTTTATCTTGTTTTCCATTCATTATCCTATCTTTGGTAATTAAAATGTTGGATTATTATTTTATAAAAAAATTAGTAAATATTTCGTCTTTGGTTAAAATTTTATTCTTCCATGTTCATGTTCTTTAAAATGTTTCAGTGAATTTTATTTTCATTGATAAAATTATTTTTTAATGTTATATTGAACTTTATTTGACTTCCTTTTCAATGTTTTAAAGGAAACATCATGGTGTTTTATGAACAAGGTACTATTTCATTTTTTACCAAAATTATAAAAGGAAAATTTATTTTAACATTTACTGAATAAATGAATTTTCCATCCATCATAACTATTTTTTTTAATCTTCCTTTATAAGTTTCCATGGTTATTTATATAGAAAATAATAATCTCAAAATTCTTTAAAAAATTATTTAAATGTTATATAAAGAAATGGATATTTTTCTCATGTTTTCAAATAATGTTTTGAATTTCTTTTTAGAATTATCATTTATCTATGTCAACATCCTTTTATATTTCTTATTATTAACTGGGTATATGATATAAAGATATCATCCATGTTATTTATATGGATGGATTATGATTATGTGATGTTGATATATTTATGAAACCTCTTATTTTTAATAGGGTTTTCTATGATGGAGTGGTGAATGTTTCTTTCATATTTTGGTACACATACATATGGTTTTAATTATGTTACTATTGGGACTTTTAAATCCTTAAAATTCATTGGGTATTGATTGATATCTTATTGATCCTTAGTTCCTTCAAACATGTGTTCTAGTTTTAAGAATCACTGCTTCTAGGCGGTTTCCATTGAATTTATTCATTGAACTAGAAACACCCCATAGTTCGTCATCCAAAAGGTACATGCTTTCCAAAGGGATGAATTCGTTACGTTTGAACATTACGAGGACTAGTAATGTGAATTGGTCCAAGAGATTGGAGGTTGGAGTCATCACACACTTTTTGGGAGAATTATTGTCTACTCCCAGACTCTCCGTATAAATTTAAGATATTTTCATGAATCTTTATTAATTCACCAAGTATAACATATGTTTTCCATTGAATTTTCAATCATTTATTATCATGTGTGAAATTTATAATCATATGTATGTATTCATGGTTCTTCATTAATGAAGGTATATGTATGTAATAGAGGTTCTCCATCAATGGTATCCTCTCATATACTATTTATATATTTTTTAAATCATAATTATGATGATACTAGTTTATGAGCCACTCAGTGGGGCACTCTGGAATTTTATTTCATCCAGGGAGATGATAGTCAGTTTTTAAATTAGGATTGTACCCATAAAATGGGATACCTACATATCCTTGTAAAAGGAATCAGAACCCCTGATGTTTGGTTCTGCTTAATGGGACACATCATACCTTTTAATGTCATGTGATAAGGACCTCTATGTGTAAGTTGATTAGTCAGTGTTTGGTGTGGGACTCATGCCTAAGCATCCCAAGGAACATGGATGGAAAATGTATTTCGAAGTAAGATTAGACCCCATTGGGAATATGGCCCTTGGAGAATAGGGTTTATTTTAAGTGTTGGGTTTGAACCTCAATGGGGATTTCTATGTATCCCATTTGGATGGGAATCAATTCCCACATAGCTAAATGAGTCTCATAGGAGAGTATAGTCTTATGAGAGAAATGAGTTTGGGATTACTTCCTGAAAAGGATGACTTGATGATTTGGGGGGTTGAAATTTGGGGTTTATTCCTAATGAGGATGCCTAGATTATGGGAATTAGGGTTGGATTCTTGAATAAGATATCCAGTGAGCTCAGGCCCGGAGAAGGCATCCTACATATCCCAATTATGATAGGAATCAGTGTTCTCATAGTTCATTAAATGTGTTTTGTATTATGCATGAGATCATCCCTTTGGAGGGGACATGATTGGGGGAACCCTTTTGAAAGGGAACCCTTTTGATCTCGGGACTTCATGCAGGCATCCTACGTACCCTGGCATAAACATGAATTAGAGTTCTCGTAGTTCAAGATTTTTTGAAAATGTTGAGATCGTGAAAAATATCTAATCCTACATTTTTCATGATCGGTGTGATAAAGAAGAGGATTTCAACAATTTAGCAAAGGCACCCACACATTTCCTCCTCTATTTGTGGAAGAGGGCAGGCTTATGGTGTCCATGTTTGATGAGGTCGAGTCGACCCGAGAAGAGGGTTAGGTGAATAACATTCCCTCTCTTCAATTGACATTGGACAATGGTCCAATGAAAATAAATAGTGAAGGTGAAGGAATTAGAGAGGAGAAATATTGAAACCTTCTACATGAAATGTTAGGGGATTACACCAGGATGGATGCCATAAAATATATCCCGATAGGGGAGGGAGACATTTATTTTTATTGAATGGAAATGAAAGTGTAAACTATACATTCCCTACCAGAGAAATGAGGTTTTGGGTTTTAGATATGAGGATGGGAGGTCATAACCCAAACACCAATCCTCCTAATTCGGTGTAACACCCCATGTATCCATGGTATGCTTCCCTTTGAATAATACAGTAGCGTGTGTTGTACGCAACCTCGAGCTCTAACACACACATCACAACCAATCAAATTAGCTGTTATGAGTAGTAATACCCACTTTTTGAAAATTTTTAAATTTTATTATTCAAAATGGACTTCATTTTTGGATTCTGAATATCGAAATTATCCTAGGGTGAAATTTTGGTATTTTTCTGAAAACTTTCAATTTTTGATGAATAGTGAAAAAACACTGAGTTGTAGTTTAAAACCGAATTTTTATTTAAATATTTATTTATTTATTTTAATTTAATTACAGTCCAAATAGATACATAATACATATATATGTTCAATGTAATTCATTGGAGTTAGTTTAGAAAAATTTTAGATATTTAAAAATTTTATTGAACTCTCCACCGTCTTTTACCCACCTCCTAGGAGAATTTGGAAATTCACATAAAACATAATTTTACCGCTTCTATGAGTCGAATTTAGAAAATCCGAGATACATGGTTAATATCAGGAGAAAAATGTGGTTCAATGGGATAAAAATAATTTTTGGTGAATAGTTACTTTTTCATTTATTTACCACGGTTAAAAGTAAATAGGGTATTTAAAGGTAAAAATAATATTAATATTACCCTAACAAATGTCCTAATTCTATTGGACAAGTGTATCTCGACCTAAAACAACCATAGTAAAAAAATATTATCATTTAGGTCCACTTGGATTATATTAGGACATTTATTATCATTTAATTCAAAGAAGTGTTAAAAGAGTTCAAATCAAAGTGTATTTACTAAAATATTTTTAATATGGGGTTATGAATAAGATAAATTCCATTGTAAATATTCATTAGAAATATAAAACTATTTAATACATAATGGTATTTTATTTATAATTTTTAGACATTAAATAATTTAATTTATTTATGACACAATGGTGATGCAGTAATTACCTAAGTAATGAAATATTAAAATAATTGATATATTAAATATCAAAATAAAGGTAATTTCAGAATTTTTAAGAATTCCACTAATTTAATAGGTTAATATGACATATTATTATTGGTTATATAAATTTGGTTCAAAGTAATAATGCTGTTATGAATTTATCAAAACAAAATGCCCAATAGTGTCAAAATTGACATAAAAGAGTTTTTAAAACAAATATTATATTAATAATTGATATTAAATTCCTAAAAATTTAAGGATCTCCCAATAGACATATATCATGATTGTTTTATCATTAGTGGACCACATGGGGGTCGTTGGGAGGTATATAGTATGTTTATTAACAATATAATATAAAAATACCAAGTGACATGGTAAGTGTCAAACTAATTAACTAAGAGTTAAAACTAAAATATGAGGTTAATATAATGACTCAAGCCTCTATATATTCTATTTTTTTTAGTGTTTTTAGAACCATCCACGCCTTAAACTTTAAATAATCCTCTTTTTAGCCATTAGAAACCGAATATGAATTTATTATAAAATAATATATCTAGCTTTTCCAAAGGTGAACCTCACCCATCTTATAAAAGGGCACTCTCCCTTTTAAATATTTACATATTCAAAGACTCTTGGATCGGCCAACCCCTGTCCAAATACTCTCTAAACTTCCCTCAATACAACCTAGATGCCTTAGTTTGATCAAAAAGCCAACCTAAGGATCCCTTTTGATCATATCAAAAGAAAGAACCAAAAGAAGAGGTAATGGTTTCACTACCCTTTTTCAAGTTCATTTCTTCTTCAACTTCTTCTTTCTTCATTATTCTCATTATAAAATAATAAATCCAGTATCTTATATATACTGTGATATTATTATAAATATGGTACAACCATATTCAGTATTCTATCCATCCATTGAATGACATGTCACCATACGTGCGTATGTATGGCTTACTGTCTCAACGTCGTGGTGTAATTGTTATTCTATATATTATTATTTGGATGGGTATAATAGTGATGTGTAATTCATGTAAATAATAAATATAACATGATAATGATTCTGTACATATGATATACCATCCAATTATATATTATTTTAATATCAAAAGAATGATATTGTCGCTCGTGCGTACGTACGGACTACCGTCTCCACGAACGCGATGAGATTCATTCCCCATCATATCCATTCAAGACTAATTCTCATTTGATGATTAAAAGTAATTTTTAAGAACTTTATATTAGTATGTATATGAATAATGTACACCCTATCCATAACAAACATGAATTATGTAGCAAATCATATAAAAGAAAACGAGTAAGTTAACACCTGAAACAATGATAATACTAAGATATTATTAACAAATCAATGTTAAAAGATCATATATGATATCATAATTATGTATATGGTTCTTGTATAATTTAATAACAATTTTTTAACTGTTATACAGAAGTTTAACATACAATCGACTAAGGAAAAGTACAATGTAAGGGTTTATTTCACAATCTCTTCATTATGCGAGGTTGTTTATACATGATTATCTACTGGGACCTCTTTATCATCCACATCTATGTTTCTTAAAAATGTATTAAAAAACATTTTTTACTATTTACTAGAATATGGGTTAAATTCATTTATACCCTTGTTTTACTTTTTATAAGAGGTTTATAAAGGAATCTTTCTGTCACTTTCCAAACAAGGTCCTTTTGTAAACCTTTTCGACAGAATTAAGGTAAGAATTTTTTTTCTAACTTATGAGGCGGGTGTGGCTATTTTCCTCCATTATAAAATCTTTGAAACATCCCTTACAAGATTATAGGAAAATTTTCAAAGTAAATGTTTTATTTTATAATAATTTGACTTTTAAATGAATTCAAAAACGAGATATTTCTATCAAATAGTTTTGATTTCATCTATGTCAACATCCTTTGATGGATTTTAAGCTTATTTGAAGTTGATTTATTATGATACAAAACGTCCATAATGTATTGAGGGTTTTGTGATATGTTTGACTGTGGATGTGTTATTTTTATACCATTAATGGTTTATGGTGAAATTATTGAAATTTCAAATGCTAGTTTTAATACGAATGTTTATGTTATGTTGAAACTTGTTCATATGAGGAATGAATTGAACTTAATAAGTGACAGGTGGAACCCACTATAGCTCCTCAATTCATTGGTAGGTCTCATGAGACAAACTAGTGTCTTGGCATAAGGCCTTGAAAAAATATTATTTGTAGTCTTGGCATGAGGCCTTGACTATGTGGTTATGATAGTCCGGCATTATGCATTCCATCCTTATGAAAGTGGTTAATGATATTGCATGTGATTATTAGACTAGTAGAATATCCATGTTAATAAGTAAATGGAATTATTTCATTTTATCTTTGACATATTATGTTGAAGTTCATGTTTAAAAGGCTATTGATTTAGTTATACATTGCCTTAATTGTTTATGTTTATTTATGAATGTTTCCACTATATTGTTATCCTTACTGAGCATCTGAGCTCAACCCATTCAATGTTTTTTTCCCAGGATGTGACGAAGTAATTTATGAATGACCTGCAGGGATAATATGAGGGGATATGAAGACAAGATGTTTTTGTAGTAGTTTTCACATTATGATGTAATGTAAACTTTATGAATGTATATAGTTATTCCAAGGATACTAAACTAATCGGTCTTTCGAGACTTGATCTTTCTTGTGATCATGACAATGATAAGTAATAATGCATCGACTCTGGTTAACTAGGGCCAGGGCATTACAGATGGTATTAGAGGATGATCAGTACAATCCTTGGAAGCTAGATTGAGATAAACTCTTATTAGAGCACATAGACCTAAGATGGACTTTTAGGATTGGTATAGAAGAACTTCCTAGAGTTTTGGTATTATAGAGATTTTGTGAGTTTTCTGAGCAATACTTCCCTATCTAGATACAAGCAGGTAGAGGCGGCTTTGGCACAGATGTAACTAGGGGTAAAACCCAATAACACCGCTTTGAGCTAGACTCGAACGGGAACTGGTGCACGATAACGGGCCTTGATGCACTCTTGGTTACGACACTCCTAGGGGATTTTCTTATGATAACTCTCATTTTCATTATAAATCATTATGAAGGGTTTATTAGTATATACATTCTCAAAGAATTTTTTTTATGATTATGGATTATATCCATAAATAGTTCAACTTATGTTAAGTGTTTTACAAATATTGAATTATGTATTTTGATTCATAAACTGTTCTAGTTTATGCCATTGTATAGAAATGGCACTTAGTTGAAGAAATGGAAACTTTATCATTGCATTTACTCCATGTAGGGATTTCCCTCCTACTCAAGATAATTATAGTGGAGCTGGTGATACACCTGGTTCTAATCAACTAATCACTATACTGGGATAACTAACTCAGGTTATGAATAATAACCTCACCCGTATTAACCACCCTGATCCACAGTGGGGAGGATTAATGTTAGATCACTTAATGAGGCAGAAACCACCAATATTCAATTGGAGTACAAATCCATTTGTAGCTGAGAAATGGATAAATTCCACAGAGAAAATATTTCAGGCTTTGGGGAGTAGTGAAAGGGAAAACGTTGTCATGGTAGTTTGTCACCTCACTGGAGATGTTGATCTGTGGTGTTCATTGATTCAAACATGAAGGAAGACGATGAAGTATCAAATATGGAATGCAGGGAGTTCAAAGAGATTTTCTTAGAAAAATACTTTCCTCGCGACCATCGAGCAGATATGGAAAGGCAATTTCTGAGTCTGAGACAAAAGGAGGATGAGAATGTCAAAAAGTATGAGGATAACATTACAAGGTTTGTGAGGTATGCTGTAGATTATATACGTAACCCAAGAAGTAATATTTATCATTTCTTTGATGGATTAAAACCATTTCTACATCGAGAATTAGTCTCACAATCCTTCCCATCGTACGAAGACATTGTCTCATGTGCTATCAAGACAAAAAAGTAATTCTCTAAGTCTTATGACATTAAATAAAAGAAAGAGAAGAATAGATCTATTGATCAATATGGGAATAGAAATAAGGGGAAGAAGGGAAAGGTTGAATATCCATCCTGTGGTAAATGTGGGAAGAAACACCCCTGTACTTGCTTAAAATAAATGGGAGTCTTTTACAAGTGTGGTAAAAAGGGCCAGGGGAAGAAGGAAGATACCGATTTCCAATGCTACAATTGCAGGTAGATGGGACATTATGCAAATGAATGTCCAAAGCGTCAGGGGAACTTACTTCAAAAAAGGAAAAGGGATCAAGGCCTATATTATGCTATCACAACTACTGAGCTAGAAGCTCCGAAAGACGTCGTGGTAGGTAATTTAATGGTTTCCTGGCGTTTAGAAAATGCATTATTTGATTCTGGATCATTTCATTGTTTCATATCTTCCTAGTTTGCTAAGAAAATTTGATATTTCCAATATGATTTGACAAGGGAGTTGTTTGTTAAAACTCCTAAGTGAAGTATCATTGCAACAAATATTTGGGAATCAGTCCCCATTAGAGCACATAAATGTTCTTTATCCACTGATCTCATCGTTATACCTTTGATTGAGTTTGAGATAATCCTCGGTATGTATTGGCTTTCCGACTGTGATGTGAATATTTATTTTAAGAAGAAGGAGGTTACTATTTTTGATGATGATGATAAGGAACACCTTATCCTTATAGTAGAATCGTCACCACCTAATTCTTATCTATATCCACCCCTAGTATCTCAACTAAATTCAATTATTGTGGAGGAAGACAATGAAATGATTGTGGGTGAGGAAAGGAATGTTCAAATAGAGAATGTACCTATTGTGAAATAATTTTTAGATGTGTTTCCGGAAGATTTACCCGGACATCCTCCAGAACGAGAAGTTGAGTTTTCAATTGATTTAATTCATGGATCAAGGCCTATATCGAAGACCCCTTATAGAATGGCCACTGTATAATTATTTGAACTAAAGATACAACTATAGGAATTGAGTAATGAAGGATTTATTCACCCTAGTGTTTCTCCATGGGGAGCCCCTGTTCCCTTTGTTAAAAAGAAATATGGATCTATGAGGTTATGTATCGACTATAGGGAGATCAATGCTATAACAATAAAGAAAATGTATCCCCTACCTCGAATTGATGATTTATTTGACCAACTTCATGGAGGTCAATACTTTTCAAAGATTGGCCTTCGATCTAGATACCATCAGTTGTGTGTGAAGAAGGAAGACATTTCGAAGACAGCATTTCGAACAAGGTATGGGCAATACGAGTTTACAGTAATGCCTATTGGGCTGAATAATTCACCCTCTGTATTCATAGATCTAATGAATATAGTTTTCATGGAATATCTTGATGATTTCTTGGTGGTATTTATTGATGATATATTGGTATACTCAAAAAGATACGAAGATCATGAAAATAACTTGCACATTATCTTGAAGACTCTAAGAAGACATGAATTATATGGGATGTTTATCAAGTGTGAATTCTGGATTCAGGAGATATTTTTTCCTGGCCAAATTGTCTCTAAATATGGAATCTCTGTTGATCCTTCTAAGACCAAGGAAATCCAAGACTGGACAGCACCTATGAGTATAACTGAGGTACGCAGTTTTATTGGTTTCGCAGGTTATTATCGACGTTTCGTCCAGAATTTTTCCCGGTTGTATAACCCATTAACAAAGCTCACGTATAAAGGGGTTAAATTTTTTTGGAAAAAAAGAGTGTGAAGAATGTTTCGAATAACTGAAGATAAGATTATTCAATTCTCTTATATTGACTCTACCATCGGGGAATGATGGGTTCGTTATTTATAGTGATGAGTTGAAGAAAGGACTTGGTTGTTTCCTTATGCAGAATGATAGGGTTATTGCCCATGCATCACAATAGTTAAAAATTAATGAGCAAAACTATCCTACTCATGATCTTGAGTTAGAAGCTGTGATCATTGCTTTGAAGATATAGAGGCACTACCTCTATGGTGAAAAATGTGAGATTTATACTGATCACAAGTGTTTTAATTATATTTTGTCACAAAAAGAAGTCAACATGAGGCATAGGAGTTGGCTTGAACTACTCAAGGATTATGATTACACGATACACTATGACACGGGAAAGGTAAATAAGGTGGAAGATGCTTTGAGTAGAAAAGGTCATGGAGTTTTGAACATGATGAGAATTGAAAGGGATCCAATGTTCATGGATCTAGTGAATATGGATATGGTAATTACCATGGAAGGTGAAACATCAAAACTTTTTCAAATGGTTTCCAAACCATCTTTACAAGAAAGGATAAATTGTTCTCAGACCTGTGATAAAGAGTTTCAAAAGAAGATTAATGCTGTGAATGATGGGAGATTGAATGACTTTGGGTATGAAGATGGAATTTTGAATTTTCGGAAGAGACTTTGTGTTCCCAATATACCTAATCTAAAAAGGGAATTGTTGGATGATGCCCATAGTTCCAATTTCTCTATACACCCTGGGATCACAAAAATGTATAGAGACTTGAAGGAAAATTTTTTGTGGGACAACATCTAGAGGGATATTGTTGATTTTGTGTCAAGATGTATGGTTTTTCAAAAAGTGGAAGATAGAAGGAAACATCCTAGAAGAGTCATGCAACCTCTTCCCATACCAGAGTGGAAATGGGACAATATTACGATGGACTTTGTCATGGGACTACAAAAAACTCCTAGAATGAACGATGCAATATGGGTTATTGTTGATCATCTTACCATGTCAACTCATTTTCATGCTATAAGGGAAGATTTACCACTTGAAAGTCTAGCAAGGCTATATATTAATGAAGTGGTGAGACTTCATGGAGTACCCCTATCAATTTTTTGTGATCGTGATCCCCGTTTTACTTCAAGATTCTGGAAGAGTCTTCAGAAAGCCCTGCATACTGAAATTCGTTTGAGTACTTCCTACCACCCTCAAACAGATGGATAATCAAAACGGACTATTCAAACCTTAGAATACATGTTTAGATCATTCTCACTTGACTTTCAGGGTATGTGTGTTCAATATTTACCTCTGGGGGAATTTGCCTATAACATTATCTTCCATTCAAGTATTCAAATGGCACCATATTAAGCGTTATATGGAAAGAGATGTCGCACACCAACCTGTTGGGATGACGTTGGTGAAAGGAAACTTGTAGGCCCAAAACTGGTGGAGGAAACGATGGAAAAGGTGAAGGTAACCCAAAACCACATCAAAGCTGCTCAAAGTAGGCAGAAGAGCTATGCTGACAACCGAATAAAGGATTTGGAATTTTAGGTGGGAGATCATGTTTTCTTGAAGGTATCTCTGTGGAAGGGAGTTACTAGTTTTGGCAAGAATGGTAAATTGAGTCCCAGGTACATCAGTCCTTTTGAAATTCTAGAATGAATTGGGTCTATAGCTTACTGTTTGGCAATGCTGCCAAATCTCCCCAAAGTTCACGATGTGTTCCAGATATCACTTTTGAGAAAATACTTTCCTGGCCCAATGCATGCACTCAACTATGATGAATTAGAACTGGAACCTGATCTTTATTATTGCGAATATCCCATTAGGATTCTTGATACATGACAACAAGTGTTGAGAAACCGAACGACTCTTCTGGTAAATGTTCTATGGAGAAACCATCAGATGGAAGAAGCAACATGGAAACCCGAGGAACTTATGATGAAGAACCACCCGAGTCCTTTCATTCGGTATTATTCTAAAAATTTCGAGGATGAAATTATTTGAAGGAGGAGAGAATGTTACACCCAAATCTTTGACAGTATGCTTCCCTTTGAATAATACAGTAGCATGTGTTGTACACAACTTCGAGTTCTAACACACACACCACAACCAATCAAACTTGCCATTATGAATAGAAATACCCACTTTTTGAAATTTTATAAATTTTATCTTTCAAAATGGACTTCATTTTTGGATTCGGAATATCTAAATTAGCCTAGGGTGAAATTTTTGTATTTTTCTAAAAACATTCAATTTTTAATGAATAGTGAAAAAACACTAAGTTGTAGTTTAAAACCGAATTTTTATTTAAATAATTATTTATTTTATTTAAATTTAATTATGGTCAAAATAGATACATAATACCTATATAAGTTCAATGTAATTCATTGGAGTTAGTTTAGAATAATTTTAGATATATAAAAATTTTATTGAACTTTGCACAGTCTTTTACCCACCTCCTAGGAGAATTTGGAAATTCACATAAAACTTAATTTTACCGCATCTGTGAGTGGAATTTTGAAAATATGAGAGACAGAGTTAATATCAAGGAATTGAATTTGGTTCAATGAGATAAAAATAATTTTTGGTAAATAGTAAGTTTTTACTTTTATTTACCACGGTTAAAAGTAAATAGGGTAATTAAGGGTAAAATTATAATTAATATTACCCTAACACATGTCCTCATTCAATTGAAAAATTGTATCTCGACGAAAAACAACCTTAGGAATAAAATATTATAATTTAGTTCCACTTGGATTAGATTAGGAAATTTATTATTATTTAATTCAAAGATGAGTAAAAAGAGTTAAAATAAATTTCTATTTACTAAAATATTTTTAATATGGGGTTATACATATGATAAATTCTATTGTAAATATTAATTATAAAGATAAAAAGATTTCCTACATAATGGTATTTTATTTATAATTTTTAGACATTAAATAATTTAATTTATTTATGACACAATGGTGATGCAGTAATTACCTATGTAATGAAATATTAAAATAATTGATAATATAAATATCAAAATAAATGTAATTTGAGTTTTTATATGAACTCCACTAATTTTATAGGTTAATATGACATATTAGTATTTGTTATATAAATTGTTTTCGAAGTAATAATGCAGTTATGAAATTATCAAAAACAAAATACCCAATAGTGTCAAAATTGACATAAAAGATTGTTTAAAACAAATATTATATTATTAATTGATATTAAATTCATAAAAATATAATTTTCGACCCTGAGACTTATATAATGATAGTTGTAACAAAAATGGACAACTTGGGGGGTCTCTGGGAGGTATATAGTAAGTTTATTAACTATATAATACAAAAATACAAAGTGACATGGTAAGTGTCAAACTAATTAACTAAGAGTTAAAACTAAAACATAAGGTTAATATAATGACCCAAAACTGTCTAAATTATATAGGTTGAGTGGTTTTGACCCATACACACCTTATCCTTTAAATAGTCCACTTTGAAGCCATTAGATACCGAATATGAATTTATTCTAAAATAATATTTCTTGCTTTTCCAAAGGTGCCCCTCACCCATCTTATAAAAGGTCACTCCACCTTCTCACTTATTCACACATTAAAAGTCTCTTGGGTCGGCCAAACCCTGCCCAAATACTCACTCAACTTCACTCACTACAACTTAGAGGCCTTAGTTTGATCAGAAATCCAACCTAAGGAGCCCTTTTGATCGAATAAAAAGGAAGAACCCAAAGAAGGGGTAATGTTTTCGCCACCCATTTTCAAGTTCATTTCATCTTCAACTTCTTCATTCTTTTTTATTACCATTCTAAAATAATAATTCCAATTTCTAATATATACAATGATGTTATTATAAATATGGTACAACCATATTCAGAATTCTATCCATCTTTTGAATGACATGTCACCATACGTGCGTACGTAAGGCTTACCATCTCCACATCGTGGTGTAATTGTTATTTAATATATTATTATTTGGATGGGTATGATAATGATGTGTAATTCATGTAAATATTAAATATAACATAATAATTAATCTATATATATGATATACCATCCAATTATAAATTATTTTAATATCAAAAGAATGATATTGTCGCTCATGCGTATGTACGGACTACCGTCTCCACGAACGTGATGAGATTCATTCCCCATTGTATACATTCAAGACTAATTCTCATTTGATGATTAAAAGTAATTTTTAAGAACATTATATCATTCTGTATATGAATAACGTACAACCTATCCATAAAAAACACTACTTATGTAACAAAACATATAAAAGAAAACGAGTAAGTTAACACCCGAAACAATGATAATACTAAGATATTATTAATAAATCACTGTTAAAAGATCATATATGATATCATAATTATGTATATGGTTCTTGTATAATTTAATAACGAAGTTTTAACTATTATACAGGAGGTTAACATACCATCAACTAAGGAAAAGTACAAGTTAATGGTTTATTTCACAATCTCTTCATTATCTGAGGTTGTTTATACGCGATTATCTACAGGGACCTCTTTATCATCAACATCCACGTTTCTTAAAAATTAATTTCAAAACATTTTTTACTATTGACTATAATATGGGTTAAAGTCATTTATACCCTTGTCTGACATTTTATATGAGGTTTATAAAGGAATATTTCCCTCATTTCCAAACAAGGCCCTTTTTTAAACCTTTTCGTCAGAATTAAGGTAAGAATGTTTTTTAACTTATACGGCGGGTGCGGCTATTTTCCGCTATTATAAAATCTTCAAATCTCCCTTACATGATTATAGGAAAATTTTCCAAGTAAATGTTTTATTTTATAATAATGTTACTTTTAAATGAATCCAAAAAATAGAGATATTTTTCTCTAATAGTTTTGATTCGATCTATGTCAACATCCTCTAATGGATTTTAAGCTTATTTGAAGTAGATTTATTATGATACAAAACTTCCATAATGTATTGAAGGTTTTGAGATATGTTTGACTGTGGATGTGTTATTTTTATACCATTCATGGTTTATAGTGAATGTATTTACATTTCGTATGCTAGTTTTAATTCGAATGTTTATGTTATGTTGAAACCTGTTCATATGATGAATCCATTGGACTTAATAATTGACGGGTGGAGCCCGCTATAGCTCCTCGATGCATCAGTAGGTCTCATGAGACAAAGTACTGTCTTGGCACAAGGCCTTGAAAAAATATTATTTTTAGTCTTGGCATGAGGCCATGACTATGTGGTTATGATCGTCTGGCATTATGCATTCCATCATTATGAAAGTAGTTATTGATATTGCATGTGATTATTTGACTAGTAGAATATCCATGTGAATAAGTAAATGGCATTATTTCATTTTATCATTGACATATTATGCTGAAGTTAATGTTTAAAAATATTTTGTTTTGCTATACATTGCCTTAAATTTTAATATTTATTTATGAATGTTTCGGCTATATTGTTATCATTACTGAGCATCTGAGCTCACCCCTTTCAATTTTTTATTTTTCCCAGGATGTGAAGAAGTAATTTATGAATGACCTGCAGGGATAATATTAGGGGATATGAAGACAACATGTTTTTGTAGTAGTTTTCAATTTATGTTGTAATGTAAACTTTATGAATGTATCTAGTTATTCCAAGGCTACTAAACTAATTGGTATTTCGATACATGATCTTTCTGGTGATCATGCCAATGATATGTAATAATGCACTAACTCTGGGTAACTGGGGTCGGGGTGTTACATCCGGAACATCCCAAAACTGTTTCTGGGAGAATGGCCTATCTGAAGGTGGATATATCAACCCATAGACAATCCATGAATCATAACCACATTGTGAATCAAACGTGGGAATCCTCTGATTGTCGAAATACAAAACCAAATAAGAGACATGTAGTTGTTCCTTTCCCAAATGTTTGTTAACTCTAGAGGTGTTGGTGAAGGTCTCAACAGAATCCCTTTCTAGAAATCAATCCAATGAAGGATAAGCTTTTCCATTAATGTATTTGAGGCGGGCTTGATGGCTTGTAGACTGAAGAGAATAGAATAATAAAATAGGGGCACCCACGGAGATAATTGTGCACATGTATGGGCCCACAAGTAGGTTTAGGTGACCTGATGATCACTTTTGTGACGAACAACCTGGATGTTAATACATGGGAGATACTTGATTGAATCCTTTAAGAGTATTCATAGGTATTCCATGATGTGGGGCACTCATGTTCATATGAATGAAATAGGTGGTGCACAAGTGTTTTGGATTCAGGGAGGTTGGGCGCTTTAGGCACGCAAGTGTTAGGGATTCGAAACACTAAAAGGACTTCAGTACTATGATATTCCATCAAATCCTCTTCTCTAGGTTTTAATGAACTACCTTTATTGTTTTGGAGGACTTGGATGAAGCATTTGGGCGAGAAGAGCATAAATTGGGCATCATGGAAATTCATCCATACAAATGAAGGCCACGATGGTCTATTTATATGAAAAAATTTGACCATTGGAGAAAGGCCTTCGGGTTCACAAGTGCATTGCATTCCAGATCTGGATGGGCAAGTACCATGCGCGCTGAAAACCCCTTGGTCATACTAGGGTGATCCAAAACTCAATAATTTTCATATATTTATTTTCTTCACGTGTTTTCTCCTTTTTTCGAAGGTATTTCCCTTTGTAAATTTTGAGACTCATTGAAGGAACATAGTGGCAACAAAATCCCCCCCTTTGAATTGATTCTTAAATGAAAAGAGGATTCTATAGTAAGGTAAATTAATTAATGAGATAAAAGAGGGTATTGAGGAAGGCATGTTTTAAGAACACAAGGCAATTGGTTGTGCAAGATGGTAGTGTGTTGGATCCCAGATCACAGGGTGAATTGCATCGCTTATATATAACAGCTTCACTTCTGCAAAAATTCTCATGACTTATGGTACTTTAGCTCTCGGTGTGAATGATTTTTATCGCTTAGATGCTTCTATTTAGTCGCTCTTATGCGGTATGTTTTCTATTTTTTTCTGTAACTGGGGGCATAATACTTGCACGCGAGCTTACACAAGTGCTCTAATTTTTAAAATTGTGCGCTTTAATGCCTGTATTGATTTTTTTTCAATTATTATGTCAAAATTTCAAAAATAAACTTACATTAAAGTTGATTTTTGATCTTTGTGCTGGTTTAATGGCTACTAAAATAATTAGAACCGCTGATAAAATTTCTAGTAAGAGGATTGATGACATGATGAACGTTGTCTTCCATGACTACTATGAAGTTTGTGACACCACACTTCTAGACATGAAAAATATCGGAAGAAATATCAGTTCATCTTTCCCTGAAGAACTTTTTTAGCTCTGTATAGTGATGGTCATCCTATGGGAGTCAATATTCCAGACCCAAAGAACTACATACGACTCTCTTGGTTTCAATATTATACCATCTTCTCATCTTTTAACATTTCTGTTGTGGGTTTATTTGTTATTGATAGGTCATCAGAAAAATTTGATATCATGCATCACATCCTGTGTGCTCTAGATTTGGAACCACACACACCCGAGCTGTAACCACAAATTTATTCTTCCATATTTTGAAATTCTCAGATGGATCAATCCATAGGATGGAAGAAAAGTTTATATTTATTCCTTGGAGGAGTTGTAAAACCTACATGGATGTGGGAAATTGGGTGTTCCAGATGTGTGTAGTATTTACAAATGACATAATAGGTGTTGGGATTTATGAGGTTGTCTGGGTTGGGAAAAACTATGTGTATAGTAATTAAGATTTTATGCTAAAGTTACTAAGACAATGGATCACAGAAACTAGCTCCTTACATTTAACACATGGATAAGTAGGCATTAGCTTTTGAAATTTCTACAATATTTTTGGAGCTCTAATCCTAGGAGATAAGTAAGATGTGTTTATTCCCCCCAAGGTGACATGGAATGACTCAAATAAGACACTATATTTGGTTCATGAGTTGATGAAAATATTTAAAAAAATAAAGAACGCGACTACCAAAAAGTCCAACGTAAGAAGGGATATTCATCTAGAGGAATGGATTGAAATATTCCTAATAATGAAGAAGGAAAATGGATCCACCTACACTCATTAGACCAGCTATCCAATGGAAAAGAAAAGTGTTACACCTGAAACTTTTGGGAAAATATTACAGAAAGAAGGGTCTGAAAAGTGGGGATATGATGTCAATTCGAAGATTACTAAGAAGACATGTTTGGATGGTTTCTTGGCCATGTGGATCATCATATAATTGTTACCGGTATGAGATTCCAAAGAGGTGTGAGGTCAAGAACTTTATTTATTGTGTCCAAGATAGCTTGGAGAAGGATGGTGGGGATGGCCACTTCTGTTTTGGAAAGGATTCAAAGGATATTACTGCATATTTATAGAGTGAAGTGTCCTTTTTAGAATGCAGGACCATTCCAACTATTATGGGGATGTATTGCTACTATCCTCAGAACATATTCTATAAAAAGTGGGTTAAAGTCCTTTGGAAGTTCTTTTCAACCATCTATTCATCATTTCTCTAGTACTTCACCCTTGTATATAAACGCTTATGATATCACGGGTATGTTGAGTATGATTAAGGAATTTCATTTGTTTACTTATGCTAATCTCTGTACAAAGTGATTCATTGATGATTGGATGGCCAATTTAGAGCTAAGGGAATACATGTTAGCCTGCAGGGATGTCGTATTGGCCACTAGGATTGGCGTTGAAATCATATGTGAGGACTATCCCCTTATAGATTTTTGCGTTAATCCAAATGTCTGCAAAAAAATAATGTATAACCCCCTGTGCATGTCATATTATAGAAACATCTGATGGTTTCCTGACAACTATGGTTTCTGACATCTATGGATAAGATTGGGGTATTTTTTAATTTCCCTATCGTTGATGCAGTAAGAAAATTGACTGTCTGATATACTGAAAACTAGGTTGCATCTTACACTGAAAGGGTATTAAACCATGATGTCCCTCAAGTGAGGGTAACGATAAGTAGGAGGAGGGAACCCATTTTATTAGAAGGTAATTCATCATTATCCAGGAAATACTTACTAGATTCTTAGGGTGGCAGTGATGAGGCTCCAAATTCACCAAAACAGACTCATGCCAGATATAATCCACATTCCATAGTTAAGAGAGCCACCCCATAAATCTCTAATATGGTAGTACTGATGAAATCTAGTCGCCATAATTCCTAATACAGATGAGTCCCATTTTATCATCCCCCATATGTGATTGCAGGAGTTGGAAAGAAACTAAAATCTCAGGCTGAAGGATCCTCTTCATAAACCTCTGGAGTGTACATTGAATATTTAAAACCAGATACTATTCAAACATGGAAAATATTATATTGTGATGCTGAAACCATGTGGATGGATCTATGTTAAGGAATGAATATTCTAGGAGTAGTGGATCTATAAGCCTCTTCTGATATTATATTTAGGGACAATCCCAACAAAGTGGTAACATACATCAGATATCTAGAAATGATCATATATGAAACTGATGATTCAATTCCCACCATGAACTGGGTGGAGTAAATGATAGATTGGAGTACCACTGAAGGGATTGTTCCTTCATTAGATTAATAATTGCATGTTTTTGTGGATCACGAAGAAGCAAGTTTCATTTTTCAGACATTCTCTTATAATTTTCTACTTGAATGTTGTCAAATATTTGTTACTAAATGAAAATATCATCATAACATGAAGATGGTTAAAACAATCAATTGAAGTTCCATCACAATGATATAGAATGGGTGGAACTGCTCACAGAGCTACTAGATCACCCTGTGAATCGGGAGAAATATTTGTAGGCCAACAGACCAATGAGGATGATTTAGAAAGGGTATTGTCATATTCAATACATGTCTTTGGAGATGATGATGAAAGTCTTCCAAATTAATAAAAGAAACAAAAGCATTGAAAAGTTAAATCCATGGTTATAAAATTTAAAATATTGTTAGACCTTACTAATAATTATGAATTTTATCCTTATTCATTAAAAGTGTTTGAACATCATATAATTGTAGGGGATTCATCAATTTTTTCTTTATAAGAAAATATTAATAATCTTCAAGGAACTATGGAGGTTCTTGATGAACAAGAACAAATTACTTCTATCACGGTGGTTCTTAAAGAGGAATTGTGGTCAACGAAACCAACATCTGTTCCCAACACTACTCATTTTCCTGATATCATAATAGAGGATGACTCTCGTAAATCAACAAATCATTATTTGATATCAAATGTAACCACAAGTGACATCCATCTTGGGGTACATTAGGATCATCACATGAAACAAATCATCTAGAAACAACTGATGCTGACAACACAACTATTGCTGAATAATGTATTCAGGGTCAAAGGTTGTCGGAGGAAGGCTGCGATGTAAAAACACCAAATGCTCTCACAGGTGAGACTAACCTAGGATATTGAACACCATTAGATGATATGATGAACCTTGACATGTCTTTTGAATAAGTATTAAAACATGTTAATATACCAAATGCTTTAGATGATTTTGAAGTTCCTTGTATAGAATAAACTAAATGAGAGTTTTCAGTATTCATCCTATTAAACTTATTATGATTAAATTTCTAACCATGGATGGTTGAAATATGCAGTTTCATATAATGAAATTGATGTCGTGGAAAAGATTGACGGAATTATTGACATTAATGGAAATCCTATCTTTACTGATTCATTGGATGAGGTGAATATAGAGAAAGTAGATCCTCTTCAAACTCATTCTAAGAATCTTTCACAAATAAATGTGAGCGTTCCTCACCCAGAGACATCAAGAAAAACATTTGAAACTGAAAATATTGGTGATGTGTCTTCTCATGATGCTGAACTACTTTTGGGTAAGGGATACTAATATTGTTATTGTACACACATTTTTTATCCCTTGAAACTATCCATAACCATAAACCTTAACTGACCATATAGGGTTGTCAAATTTGATGGCTAAGACTAGAGGCAAAGCCTCTACCTCAGCTGAAACAATATTAGAATGTGAAGCAACCATAGTTAAGGAAGGAGGAAAACATTTCACATCTTTAATTTTGTTAATCCATGAATATGCCCCTCTTTATGATAGTGACTCTAAATAAGACTCAAAACTGAAAAAGGACCTTCCTCTTGCACATCGCAAAGTATATAAGAATAAATGGTAGATAGTATCTGAAATTCCGCCTCAGGAACATCCTTAACGAATTCCACGGCTTTCATATCTATTTATCATACTAGGGTTTGGTGGTTTTGAATATCGCAAAATTTTTACCGTATTAAAAGTGATTATTCGAAATAGGGAGCAAGAGGAGAATCTTTGGAAAGACTTCATAAAATCTAAACTGTTGATCAAAACAGAAAAATTCCATGCATCGTTGTCCCCAGCTGTGGTTAATCATAATATAATGTTGAGGAACTGAAGTAAGAGATTATAGAAAATACTATTCAGCAGCTATGTCTTCAATATGAATTATATATCATCACAGTGGATATTGAGTAGATTCATAACTCATTAGGAGAAGTCCATAAGGATGGTGAAAACGCCATTTCAGATGCTTAAGAAGAACTGAGTCATTCTTAAGATAAAGAAACTGGTTGGATAAACAAACATCAATAAGAAGCTGATCGGGATCAAGAAGTTGTTAATTTATTAGAAGTTGTTTAGAAAACCATTTATTATTTCTAATAAAATAGAGACTCTAATTTTTTGATGCTCATCTGTGAAATATTTCTCATAAAAGATAAGAATTTCATCTTCAATCATATTTGTTTTCATTATTGCTAACTACTTTGTTTTTCCCTAATCCAATGGGTCAAATAAGTGTAGTTTGACATTTTATAGGGTTATAAAGAGTACCCCCAAAATATTTTTTCCCTTTGATTTTTTATTTCTTAATATTACCTAAATCATACAAAATGTGCATTTAGTGAGCTGGGATTCATCTTTTGTTCAGAGATCCCTTTTCAAGATCCCAATATGGTGAGTACCACATATCCGGTTGTTGGGAGTTTAGATTCATGAATGTTGGACTACAAAGGTCTGTGTTTCTGGTCGAATAGGATGGACCATAAATTTTCAAATTAGATCTCAAACAGGACTCAGTGTGTGTGAATTACTACAATATTCTTTTAAATATTTCCTAGGGGAATCTTCATCCATGATTTTTATGGTCACCAAATATAATACATATAAAATCATAAAGGAATTCTCTTCTAAGAATGAAGATACCATTATTTGACAATTCTTTTATGGGAATTGTGTTATGAATGGACAGCTAGGGAATATGTTTCATAGTCAAATAGTGGCATATTTTAACTGACATGTTCGTTATGTAGGCAACATATATAAGGCCACCTAGGGACACATACTAGATAGTCAAAAAAAGAGATCTTTGGAATTTAACATTTTACTGTTGATAGACAAGGGAAAATATGATTTGGGTGTCTCAAGACCACATTGGGTTTTTTTCCCATGGAATGAAATTTCAAAAATAAAGGGTTATCTATGAAAACATATGTCATGAGTAGGAAAACTATTTCTATACAAATTTGGGGTATGAGGGATGTTTAAAATTTACCAGAAATGAAAATTTTTGATATTATACTGTGCAGTTTTAAGTCATGAAATTAGGCAATTGTATTGTGTAGTTTTAGGTCATGCACTTAGGACATTATGTGGCTTTATTTTAAGTTCTTTTGATTTTTCCAATGGTTTCAGACTCTCCAAATTTCATAATAATTTGATTGAGAACATATTACCATATTTAGGTATAGAAGGGAAAATTATAAACTATGATTTGGGAATTTCTGGATCTGATGAATGATATGGGAAAAGGGATAAAGTAATTAAAGGAAGCCTTTTCCAAGAATAATGTTACCATTACTTGAAAAACCCATTTTGGGGGTTGAATTATGCAGGAAAAACTAGGGAATATACTTTATAGTCAAATAGTATATTCTTTTGAATGATAGGAATGTTATATAAGAAACTTATTCAAGGCCACCTAAGGGAACATACTGAATAGTCAGGAAAAAGTGCTCTTATAAGTTTGAAATTATATTTCTAAAAGACGAATAATGTTTATGGAGATTTAAGTTTTCTAAAGAACAGTTTTTTGTTTATGAAGAAAGGTACATGAATATGAAGAGGGTATTTCCAATCATGATTTCCAAAGAATCGAAGGAATAAGATTTCTACGAAGGTCTGACCAAAATGTAGGAACTATGGTGTTTGTAGTTTTTAGGCCATTAAAAAAGGACCATATATGGAAACAACATATAATATGTTTTCAATTGATCCATGGTTATATCATATTAATTTGGACACATGGAGTGGGAAATGTGTAAACCATTGTCTTGAAGACTATCAGATTGAGACCAAGGTAATGGGACAAAAATACATGAATAAATGATTTAAAATACATATTCTTGTATATTGTCATAAAAGTTATAAGGTGACAGAGACAATATAACAAATAACGAAATTACAATCACTTGAAAAAACTATTTTGGGGGTTGTATTATACAGGGCCAACTGTGTCAAATTTTGCAGTTCCAAATAGTGGAATCTTTTGACTGACAAGCCTGTTATGTAGGAAAATTTTCTTCAAGGCCACCTAAGGGCACGTACTGCATAGTCAGGAAAAAGAGATGTCAGATATTAGAAAATATGCCACTATAAACCATAAGAAAAATTATATAGATCTAAAAATATTCAAGAATAAGAGTGTGAATTAACGAATGGGGTAATTCTCTATGCACATAATAAATATTTGAATCAATATTTCCAATTATTTTGAGGTCTATTACATAGATCTGACTCATATGAAAAATGGGGACATTCTTTTTTCCATGTTGGTATCTCTGAGGAGTGGACCTATGATAAAAGATTCATTGATTGATTTTTTTAATTTTATACAAGACAGGAGGGAATTTCCCAATGGATGAGACTAGGATTTAAGGTGTTGTCGTCACTATATATCTCAATGGGATGAGAATAAAGCCACACATAATTCTTAAAAGTATAGTGTACTTTATCATCAAGTGGTGAGGACATCTGTTGTGCCTTTTATGGTATGGGAACCAGGACCATTTATAACCCCATAATGGATTAAGACACCTTATTTATATAGAGAATCATTTTACATAATTCCTAGTCCCTCGTGATCTATTCTTAGTGGGAGAAACAAGGAGCATTAATGGTTTCTTCATTAATAGAAATGTGACAAAAGTTAAGAATAGGGGTATTATGATTATGGGATGGTTGGGCCAAGGCATAGGACACGGGATCACTACGTATCTTGTTGGTGGAAAGAATCTAGACAATCATAGTTCGTAGATATATAAGGAGTTTAACGTCATGTGGTGAGGAAAAAGATGAACCGATGTGAAAACAATGACATATTGTAGTCGGACGACGGGATAAAACCCAAGTGTCACTACTTATCATGCTGGGGGGAAGAATCAAGACATTCATAGTTCATTAAACATTCCCTCTGAATGGTTGATCCTTATATAAAGAATAATGGGGGTTATATCATGGATGGGTCGAATATTCGATATCAGGGCATCTCTACATATCTCATATAGATGATAATCGATCCTTATGTAGTTCTTCAAACAATAATTTCCCATACCAATCAATTTTGATATGGAAGACATATGATTTTGACACATTCTGGAAGAATAGTTAAACTTAAAACACAAAATGGTATAACAATATAACCATGTATCTTAAGGGAACAATCTATATAGATCTGATTCATATATAGGAGGAGAAAAGTAAATAATTTTTTTTGGTTTTGGCTGGTCCCAAAATTGGAGATCCATGTGTCTCTATGTATCTCAAATTGATGAGAATCAAACCACACGTAGTTATGGAATTGAGGTCCCTATGCAGATCTGACTTAATCATAGGGAATAAAGGTACTCACGTTCCACTAAGGAGTAGCAATGATGTCTGTGATGCATGCATATGGAAACAATTAATTTCAAGTAGAGAAGATGGTAGTCGCACAGTTTAATGTTGTGTAACGAGGTCAAAGGATGTCAGGCAGTTTAACATCGTGTGATAAAGAAAAAGATACAACACATTTTATTGTCATATATCATGGATGCTAATGATTGTTATGAAGTTTAATTTATTTTAATTAGGATATTTTAATGTGAAGTTTAGTGTCATTCAATGAGGACGATGTGTTTAATTACACAAAGTATTTCATCAAGATTATCACATTGGTTGGAGTTTTAATAATCTCATCATCCATTAATACTAAGGAATATGATCCATTTGGGTAGACCTTATGAATGAAATAATGTCCTAACACATTGGATCAATCATTGGAGGTTTCTTTCTTAGTATAATTGGTATCCTAAGGACCAATACCAATTATCCTTGAAGAAACAAATGGATGCAAACTTAATTGTCAAAGGATCGTGCTATTCTATTGTGATAGACTTATAAATGATGCAAGGTATGAAATATTTGTTTAACTAATCATTCTATCTCATGAAACAGTTTCTGAGACTTCTCATATGTAGGAAATTGATCACATATTGCATTTCTAAGTGAATGAAATTGAATATCAATTGGAAAAACTTCTTCTGTTTCATACACCAATGAATAAGGGGTTTCCAGGGTGGAATTACATGTGGTAGTTTGATAAGCCCATAATATATGAAAATGTTTATCAGGCCAATATTTCTTATCTTTATCCACCATATTCTTGATAATATTTTAAAGGGTATTATGGTAGTCATCTATATATCGATTGGCTGACATATGATAGTGAGATGAATGGTTTCATTTGATATTGTTCTCCAGATATAACTTCATTACCTCAACAGAACAGAAATCAGTTCCACTGACTATAAATATTGTATGAGGGGCACCAAATCTGGCGATGATGTTAGTTTTGAAAAAAGTAATAATTCTTTTGGCTCTAACTTCTTTGAGAGGAGTTTCCTCATCCCATTGGGAGAAGAAGTCAGTAGCATTAAGAATATACTTGAACTAATTATCCGTATCTAGAGGATAAGGCCCTAGTACATCCATTCCCCATGTTTAAAATGGATAGAAATATTTAGATGTATGTAACAACTAAGGGTGTTTATGAATGATGTTGAAATGAACTTGGCAGGGATGACATTTCATAGTGAAATCTGTGCAATCATGCGTCATTGAAGGCCAAAATTATCCAAGTCTTCAGATTTGATCAGAAAGCCTATTCCCAGACTGGTGAGCACCACAAGGTCTTGAATTTACTTATTTCATGATGGATGCAGCTTTTTCCCCATCAATACACCTAAAGTGAATTCCATAAATTCCTCTTTTATAGAGGATCTTCTAGTGATCTGGACTATCATAAAGAGTAAAATTTTCCACTCATCATCGGATATATTCCTTTTCATCTATATCTTGTTGAATAATTAATTTTGAATGTAATCCATAATTGGTGTTCTCCATCCCATTGAATGGCCTTATCTCTCATAAATATGGATAATTTAATCAATTTATTCCATTCAAGTCTAAATGAAATGTAAGACCACACGATGATGGGCTATACTGATGATTGTCACATCCTGTTATGGATCTTCCAGGTCTCTATTTTCATTAGACAATGCATCATCTTGAGCATTTTGTGATCTAGGGACATAAGAGAATGTCGAATTTGAGGGAAATTCATCCATTAACCCTCTAATGTAATCACCCAAATGTATTATCTATTCTTTTCTGATGGAATAATACACTTTGATTTGGTTTATTACCAACTCTCAATCACCTTTCACATTCAATTGGTTCACTTGTTCCTGAATTACCAATTCAAATACTACTATGAGAGCTTGATATTTTGTCTCATTGTTGGTTAGGCCTTCTGAAAACATAAAATAACAAGTAAACATTAACTTACCTGGGGAGATAAGTACAATTCCTAAACCAAAATTGCTGAATGTAGGGTTTTCCATTCTCTTCTCTGTTAGACTTATAGAGGTTCCATCAAAGTAAATTTACCATTTTATTGGAATTAGCATGACTATTGAAGACATCTTCATAATGAAGTTCAGTATTTTATGATGTACCTTTGGCAGATGGGTGTTCAGCAAGGAATTCGGCCAGAGCATGGCCCTTTATTTCCTTCTAAGGAATAAACTGGATATCAAACTGTTGCAAAATAACTGTCCACCGTGCCAGACGCCCTATAAGCATAGGATGACTGAGGATAAATTTGAACGGGTTATTGTGAGACACCAATTGGATCTCATGATGTTGCATGCAGTGTCTCAATTTCCGAACTGCAAATATTAATTCAATAAATCATTTTACAATACATGAATACCATGTTTCTGCATCATGCATATTTCGAATGATATAGTAATGGTTGTTTTCATTTCCAACATCATTCTTTTGGAAATTAAAGTCACCTAGCGATCTCTATAAAGCTGTCACGTAAAGAATAAGTGGAATTCCATTAATTAGTGTCATCAATACCATTGGACTAAAGAGATATTTTTTGAGGGTATCAGATACTTTTGGGAAGTCTTCAGTCCATTGATTGGTGACTGCCTTCCTCAATAGTCTAGTGAAGCGAAAACACTTTCCTTCCAAATTATGGATAAAGCACCAAATATAGGCCAAGGGTCATTATAGTCCTCTTAATTCTATAAAATTTACAGGATCTGACATGCCGAGGATTGATTTTTTTATCGAGATAAACATCGATACCACGATTGAATACAATGAAGCCAAGGAATTTCCGTGAGGTTACCCCAAAAGAACATCTCAAGGGGTTTATCTTGAAATTGTGTTTCCGAAGATTATAGAATATGGTCTCCAGATATGCCATGTGATTGGAAAGTTTTCGGGATTTAACAACCAAATCATCCACATAACATTCTAAAACTTCTATAATAATTGTTGGAAGATATGGTTCATGGCACTTTGATACATTGCATCTTCATTCATTAATCCAAAGGGAATTACCTGATAGAAAAACACACCTTAATGAGCTCTGAAGGCTATAGATTCTTTATCTTTTAGGTCCATGTGGATTTGATTATACAAAGAGTAACTATCCATAGAGGGAATAGCTTCATTTTTAGTTGTTTCATCAATTAAAAACTCTGTGATTGGAACTGAAAGTCATATTTAGGAAAATTTCAGTTATGATATCTGAAATCAATGAAAACTATGATTATCCCATTCTTATTTTTCATTGAGATGATGTTTTACAACTATTTGGGATATTGAACCTCCCTAAAAATGTTGTTCTTTATAAGCTTATCAACATAAGCTTCAATTTCAAAGGCATGACTGTTGTGTGTTCTTCTGGATGCATGCTTGAATCATCGATGTTCTTCTGGAAAACCCAAATGTTGAGTAGCTACAACACGGTTATGTCCAATTAATCATTTATACTTCCAAGATAATATATCTCTATGTTTCTTTAGAAATAACATATACGTATCTTGCTCTTTAGGAGTCACGGTCGCACTAATAAGACACAAGATCCCCAATATTAGTTCTAAGTGTAATCTCTCCCATAGGATCTGGCTCATTTTATTCATATCCTCCAATAATTAATGTATAGGGAGATAAGATAGATTCAGTGAGGCCTAATCGACGAAGTGTATGAATAGGAATGAGGTTGACTCCAGAGCCATTATCAATGAAGGCTCATCGGATATTTGTGTAATTGACACCACCAGATAGATATAAGGGCCTGATATATCCAGGTACAACATAATATTCATTTTCATACATAAAGGATATGATTTCATGACATTGTGCATGATAATTATCTATAAGGTAATCCTATGTAGTAGAAACATTGGTTTCAAAATCATGAGGACTTGACAAATCCTCAATAAGTGCTTCTCAAAGATCATTTGATAGATTTAAGGCATCAAAAATTGATAACATGGTCAGTACATGGGAAATCTATTTTAAAAAATCATTCATTGGGTCTAGAGGTCTTCATTTCCTATCTTGGAGATGTGGTTTTATAGGTTCCTTGGAAGTTGATGATTTTGATGTAGATGTACCTTGTTTTGGAGAAAAAACTAGAAATACTCTTTTCATTGGTAGATTAGACTGAATAGGTCATTCTACATGCTAAGAGGAAGATGGTGTGGCCTCAAATTGGCCCACCAAAAGAATCTTGTTAGGACTGAACCTGTCATGCGTGGAAGAATCTCCATGTTCTTGTTAACCCTGTTGAAGGGCTCTCCCACGATTTTCTAACACATGTATAGTTCGAGTAGGGGTAGAGTTAAAATAGTGGCTTCTAGAATACCCACTTATTCTGCAGTATCCTCAACCATGGAATCTTCCTCTAGTTCCATAGTTAGGTTTAGGGAAATCATGATCATTATAATTAGAGTCATCTTTGGCATAAGGATCCATTAAGTGGATAACGTTGACGGAAGAAAATATTAATTCTATATATGATTAAGATTCTACTTGACTGGTCAGTTGTGGCTGTGCTGTTTGGTGGGGTGGTGCCTGTGATTTTGAAATAGATGGCATGAAGTCTTCTGGAGTCAAATAGAACATTGTCCTTGACACGATCTCATATTCTTCTAATTTCTCTTTGTAATTCTAATATTGTCTCTTATTTGCGAATTAAAATTTTTATGAAGGTGGTTTTTCTGTGTCAGAAGTAGAATAATACACAATCAGTTGATACAAATGTGTTTGTAAATAGAATAAGTTTGGTTGATCATTTTCCTGATCATCCAATCATCATATTTCTGTGCATTTTTACTTTTCACTTCCTGCCATTCGCCTTCTTCCTCTAGATGAGTAGCAGTAACACATGCTACTTGGGATGAAGAAATTTTTTGTTTTACATTTCCAAAGTCTATAATTTTTTGCAGGATGTATTTGAAAATAAAACGCTCATTAATGGGATGTCCCAAAAGCTGGTGAAATGGAAAAAATTTCAAACGATCTTTATCTGCATCTTTTTCGTTTTATTCATCATTGTAAACTGAAATAATTATTTTTCGAGAGTTGGGATGATGTAATTTGGAAATTGTTCATTTTGGAACTAATAAACATTATTTTTTAACTCATAAAACTATTTCCTCCATTGATCTCTTTGATCATGTTAACGTGGATGTCATTACTGTTAATGCTCCGGAAGAGGAACCCTTCAATATGATGATTCTTTTTATGTGGAAGTAGGTAAAAGTTCTTGCTTAAGTGTAACTGCTGCAGACTCTTCTTTCCTTATTCACCTTCCCAAATCTAATGGAATTACATGAGTTTTTTATTTTGTTTTCTTAATGGAATATTCAATCTGTTGAGAAATTAATGCAAGGTCATTAAACCCACATGTGTATTTCAAAGGGATCAATAGAGTGTGTAACTCATCAAACCGATTTACACAGAAATTGGTAGAAAATCTTCTTGAGGGAGTGCCAAATTTAAGAAACATATTAATCTTTTCCATCGTGAAATGAAATATGAAACTTCTTCATTCTCCTTTTTTTCAATTTTTAAGATCAATAAATATTTTCTTTGGTAGCGTTGAGCTAAATTAAAGAAGTACTTTCTGATGGAGATCTTTATATCCAGTAATTGATTGATATTGCAAACATTTATACAACATAAAATCTTGTCCTTGTAATGACTGCACAAAACACCTGATCATTAATACTTCTTGTTTTTGAGGAGTTCCCATCATGAGATCACAATGGGAAATGAAATGTGTTATGTTTTTTTTTTGATCTCTCAAACCATTAATTATTTAGAATGTAGTATTCAGAAAATTTGGTGGGGGATGGATTGTATCCAACCACTCAAGGTAAGATTTCTTTTCTAGCTAAAATGATGCATGTTGTTCTTTCATAGCTTCCAATTGAGTTTTTAAAGACTCAATTGTATTCATAAGAACCTGGGGAATATACGGATGATCTAGGACTGGTATAGTAACAGTAGATGGAGCTTGAACTGGGGAAATGATCGACAAAACCAGTTGTGGTGGTTCTGCTAGTATTTTTTATTAGATAACAAAATGGAATAGGCCTATAAGGATGTGATTTATCCTTCCAAATCTGTGTACCCAATGGAGAGAATTCATTATCTAAATATTTAGTTACTATTAATAATCTTTGTTAAGGAGATCCTACAGGATGTTCCTATTGAGGATCTTCTTAGGAAGTATGTCTAGAATAAATGATGCTTTGAAGTAACTCTGTATTGTATCTTCTCAACCCTTTCATCTCCTCTTTTTACTGTGAAAATATTTCTTCTAGAGAAAGAGATTGAACTTCTCCATTGGAAAAGTGAGATGTGATATGACTTTTTTTCTTTCCCTGTGTTAGTTGCCTTTCAGAGGGGTGGGAGTTGGTTATTTGACGGAATACCTAGATTCTGGGTAATCCTCTAATTTTGGGTATGTACACGTTCTTTATTTTATCAAGTGTGTACATTATTATGGATTAGAACTTCTTCATTTCATTACCCAGAAGTAGAATCATTTTCTAGAGAATCTGTTGAAATGGTGATAATGAAATTTACTAACACATAATGCATTGAGGGTACTGTATCAGTATCTTTGTACGATCTTCTTCTTCTATATCTTCCATGAGACTCTATTTTATTATATGATGAATTCATGGGAACTGTTTGGAAGAAATTCACTTGAACAGAATCATTGGATAGTTCATTTGTCTTCTCTCTTTATGTATTCTTACCTAATCAGGAGAACCTGACTTTCATTGAGGAGGGGATTGTAGATTTGAAAAGGCCCCCATCCCTGTAGGATGCGGTTGTTCCTATTCTTTTTCTTCAAACCATTGATATTTGATTATTTAATAAAATGAATGAATTAAAAAAGCCCCCAATCTTGTATACAGGGGTGGATCTTGAACTAATATTGCTGATTTTTTCCCAACTTCTCTTCTGATTTCGCAAATTTTGTTCATACATTAGCTTTGTGAATTATCTGAAAACCACTTAAATCACATGTTTCATAAGATTTCTATTCTATTTCAGACATATGCATTATCTGACAACTGACATCATCTATGTGGGTGGCCTATTGAAGATTCTCATATGCTTGATGAAAAAGTTACTCAACAACTTGTTTTCATTGGCCCAGACTCTCATAATAGTATGTTGAGGCATCTTTTTGAGCATATATTTGATTAAATATTTTTTACTTTATCCAACCATGGGAAATAACATTTCATTAGACAACTTTTGGATAGATTTTTTGGTTCTGGAGTGTAGTGAAATTCCATCCACCATGTACACCACATCCTCAAATACGAACACTAGATGGGGTGTTAGAAATTAACTGGTGTTTCCTCTTTAGAGCATTGTGGCATGAATGTTAAAGGTCTCTCTACTGGTTTTCAACATTCGGTTGTCGGGAAACTTTTAGAGATGCCAAGTCTATTTTTCATTTCAACCCTTCTATTACCTTTACATGATTTTTATATTAATATTATGGTAATAATTTGGTTTTCAAATGACAAATATTATTATGTAATTTGAGGCATAAATCATAAATTCAATATTCTGCAATCAATTCCCAAATGTTGTATTGAGAATTTTCCAAAGGCCAAAACATGATAAATACTTATCCTTTAGCCAATTGTCTTCCCATTTTTAAAATATCGTCAGAATATTTCACTAGGGTTTTGTCCACATGGTCTGACCAAAGTGGAATCTTCTCGATTATTTGTTTAAAAACAATGGAATCAGTCACATTTTACTCAGCTGTATTAGAAGAAAAATGACCCGAGTGAGGATCGTAGAATGATCGTTCCATTAAGATATCTTTTGATTGAGAAAAAATTTCACCCATTAAAGAAAAGTCGTTGTAACACCTGAGAATTTTATGTTATATAAATCATCCAAGGAATCTTTTTCTACACACAACACTTGCTTGACTTTCTTTATACGAAATCACGACCTTCCTCGATAGCTTGCGTCGTACACAATACCGAGTTTCACTAAACAACGATATACTATTAAAATATTATTAAAACTAGCCGTTATGAATAGTAATAACGCCATTTTGAAATTTTATAAATTTTATTTTTCAAAATGGACTTCATTTTTGGATTCATAATATCGAAATTAGCCTAGAGTGAAATTTCGGTATTTTTCTGAAAAATTTCAATTTTTGATGAATAGTGAAACCACTTAGTGTTTGTTAAAAAAATGAATTTTTCATAAAACTTAATTTTATCACTTCTGTGAGTGGAATTTCGAAAATCCGAGAGACACGGTTGATTTCAGTAAGTAAAATGTGGTTCAATGAGATGAAAATAATTTTTAGTGAATTGTAACTTTTAACTTTTATTTACCACGGTTAAAAGTAAATGGGGTAATTATGGGTAAAAATGATATTATTATTACCCTAACACATGTCCTAATTCTATTGGATAAGTTTAATTCGACCAAAAACAACCTTAGGAATAAAATATGTCCATTTAGGCCCACTTGGATTAGATTAGGACATTTATTATTAATTTATTTAAAAAGGGTGAAAATAGTTAAAATCAATGTTTAATAAGTAAATCATTTTTACTATTGGGTTATACATAAGATAAATTCGACTATAAATATTCATTAGAAAGATAATACTATTTCCTATATAATGGTATTTTATTTGTAATTTTTAGACAATAAATAATTTAATTTATTTATGCCAGAAAGATGATGCAGTAATTATCTTATTAATGAAATATTGACATAATTGATGTTATAAACACCAAAATAAATGTAATTTGAGACATTTTATGAATTACACTAATTTTATAGGTTAATATGACATGTTATTATTGATTTAATTAACTTTTTTAGAACCAATCATTCTGTTATGATTTTCACAAAAATCACTTACTAAATAGTGTCAAAATTGACATAAAATAGTTTTTAAAAACAAATATTATATTAGTAATTGTTTTTTTATTCCTAAAAATCTAATGTTCGGCCAAATTCCTTATATAAGGTTTTATATATTAATAAAAAAAAACTTGGGGTTCGTTTGGCTGCTTATAGTAAGTTTATTAACCATATAGTATAAGAACACAAGAAGACACGGTAAAAGTAAAATTATTTAACTTAATGTTAAATCTAAATGATAAGGTTACAATAGGAACCTAAATTTGTTTAAATTCTATTTGATGAGAGGATTTCGACCCATAACCACCTTAGCTTCGAAATAAATCAATTTGGAGCTATTTAAAACCTAAATTGACTTTATAATAAAATAATATTTTTAGTTATTCCAAAGGTGCCCCTCTCCTCCCTTATAAAAGGGCACCTCCTCCCTCTCTTCCTCACACCACTTTGAGCCTTCAAGCTCGGCCAACCCCTGCCAATTTCAGCCCTCCCCTTCCCTAGAGACATACTAGAGGTTTTTTTCTTCTTCAAAGACCAATTTTGGTGCCCTAAAAGGAGGTCTCAAAGAAGCACTTCAAAGAAGAGGTAATGTCCATTACCGATTCTTTCATCTTTATTTCCTCTTCCACTTATTCTTATTTAGTTGTTCCATTATGAAGTAATAACATCAGTATCACTCATATACTGATATGTTATTATAAGTATGAAACAACCCTATTTCACCATCTATCCATCCTACAGAAAATGAAATCTCTGTGCGTGCGTACGTACGGAATACCGTCTCCACGCCGTGGTGTAATCTATTTTCCACCACCACCTTAATTGGATGGGTATAATGGTGTAAATAATGACTATATATGATTATTTTAAAGTGATATTGATTCTGAAATAGTATACATACACTCCAATACAATTCCACGATCATGGGAACGATATCATCGCTCGTGCGTAGGTACGGAATACCGTCTCCACGATGTGATGCGATTCGTTCTACATGATCTTCATTGCATAATGATTATATAAATGAATTTATTGAATAAATATGATATATAGTACATTAATACCATTCTTTAAATGATGTATCTATAACCTAAAGAGAGGAATAAGAATTTATTCGACAAAACACGCATAAGAAAAAAAGTTATAAACACCCGAATAGCAAGTAGCAATGAAATATTACTACCAAGAAGCTAAGAATATGACCATATGTGATATAAGAAAAATGAGTATGATTCTGGAATAAGTCAATAACATTATTTAAATCATTATACAGGAGGTTCGGACATGTACAAAGGATATCAGTCCTAAGGTAAGGGAAATATCACAATCTCATTTTTATCCGAGATTGTTTATACTTTAGTATTTACTGGGGTGTATTTTATCATCCACATCCATGTTTCCTCAATATTTAATATTATTTCCATCCACCTACAATTGTTTAAATCCAATTTTACCCTTTGGTGAGTTTTTAGTAAAGGATATGAAAGGAATCTTTTGTCGTTTTTTGTATGAGGTACTTTTTGACATTTCCGACAAAAGTACGATGAATGTTTTTTTAACTTATACCGCATGAATGGATTTTTCCAAGAATGTTCCTTTAAAAGTTTTCATGTTTATTTTTAATCAACTTATTTTAGTTTAAAATTTTATGACATGTTAAGAAATTATAATGTTTTTGAAGTAGAAAGGATATTTTCCTCAAGAATGGGGTTCAAGTGTTTTATTAAAATTATTTTCCATCTAAGATAATAAAGGGTTCTGTTTCTATCCCTATTATTACATTGAATTGATTATGTTGTGATGGAATTATTTTTATGAATTACTTTATCTTTTATGAAAATTTTTATGAAGTCATGATGTTTAAGAATCCCATTTTTATTACATGGGTTATGAAATGATTATGATTTATGATTTTGTGGCACACATAACAATGGTATCATTATGAGATGGGTGGGACCTTTATCTCCCTCCAATTCATTGGGTAAAGATTTTATATCTCATGAGATAGACATGGCTGGAACGGCATGTTAAACCGGTTCAGTGAAACAGGACTGAAATGAGGAGTGAACTCGGTTCAGAAATGGACTTTGTCCACTAAGATAGTCTTGGCAATGAGTCTTGACTAACAAGAAATGATTCTCTATGATTATGTGTGTATTCCACAAAGTTTCATGGTTTAAGATATGATAATTGGGATTACATTTCACTGATATGATTTATACCATGTTATGAAATTATGATTTCTTTTGCAGGTTAAGATTTCCAAAAGTTATGTTCTAATGTATATGATGTGATTGAAATTTCATTTGTTTACCCTTACTGAGCATTTGAGCTCACCCTTTTGTATGTTTTCTTTCCCCAGGTCAGGAAGAAGGTTATTAAGTAAGATATGCCAAAAAGGACTATAGATATGATGAAATAAATGGGAGACAGTGTAGATGCTTTATGAACCAGTTGTTTATGTTTCCCAGTTTCTAAAGACACTATACCTATACAGTCTTTTCCTAGTTTTGTTATATGTAGTAATATGTGTGCTTCAATTCTAAAGTAATAACAATGTATGTAATGTATGGGTCATTATAGTTGGTATCATAGGAAAGGTATAGTCATCCTTTGGAAACTAGGATGTGAAAGCCTTAGTAAGAACCCTAAGGATAAGTCTAAGCATAGAACACAATCTTAGTGTTTTAGAAATGGCCATGAATAACCTAGGGTAAGACCTTAAGTGTGAAATTTTATTCTTGATTATGTGGTTTTCCTATTATAATTAGTGTTGCTCACACTATTCCTCTTGGTTTTAGTCAATGGCTGGAACCCGAAGGAACTGTGTTAATGCGGAATGTGACGGGCAATGCAATGATTGTCCCCCTGAGCAACCAAACGTTATGGGAGCTGGAATGCAAAATCTTGTAGCAATGCTCACACAACATTCCCATACTATGAATCATGCAGGACTTCCAAACAAGAAAAGGAAGGAACAACATTCTATTGAATGCTTCATGAGGCAGTGTCCACCTTCATTCAGTGGGTCTACTGATCCATTAGTTGCTGAACAATGTATTAGTACTACTGAAAATATATTTTTAGTTCTTCAATGTTCTGAACATGATAAAGTAATCTTAGCCGTGTATCGTTTGAAAGGTGATGCTGATCAATGGTGGAATATTATTAATAATATGAGGCAAAGGGATGAAATTGAGTCCATAGAATGGGACGAGTTCAAGAACTTATTTTTCAATAAGTACTTCCCTCGTATTCTCCAAACAAATATAGAGAAGGAGTTTCGTGAACTAAATCTAAAGGATGATGAATCGGTTGGTACCAATGAAGCAATTTTTACAAGACTTGCAAGGTACGCTTCTGGTATTATTAACCAACCTGAGAGTAAGATCGATCGATTCTTTAGTTTCTTAAAACCAAGTCTTCGAAGGTCCTTAGCCATAAGGGACTTCAATATCTACGAGGATATCGTTCGATGTGCTCTCAAAGTTGAGATGGAGATTGGAGTAACCCATCAGTCATATGGGTTTGATAAGAAGAGGAAAATGGAATTCAAGGGAAAATATAAAGAGCACACTGAAAATAAGATTAGCTTTCCCTTATTCTCAAAGTCTGGAAAGAAACATGGAGGGAGTTGTCTTAAAGGGACAAGTAAATGTTTCAAATGTGGAAAGGAAGGTCATCGGGAATTTTAATGCTGCGATGATGGGAAGAAGATGTCTAATGATGAAAACAAAGGAAGGGATACACATAATTAACCTACTACACTTCAATGTTTTAAGTGCAAGGAGATGGGACATTATGCCAATGAATGCCCTAATCCAAGGGTTGATGATGATGGTCGACGTCAAAAAACTCTTAAGGCTAATGACAAAGGAAAGTCACATGCAATTTCTATCAGGGATGTGGAGTACGATAACGTTGTGGTGAATGGTACACATACCATTCACTCTAAAGTAGAAACTGTTTTATTTGATTCTAGATCCACCCACTCTTTTATTTATGAAGAATTTTCTAAGGGTATAACCGTATTACCTCAACAATTAGATTTTGAGTTAGCTGTGACAACACCTAATGACACAACAGTCGCATCAAAAGTTTATAATTCTTCTCCGATTGAAGTTTGTGGGAAAGTGCTTCCTGCAAATCTTGTGATCCTTCCTATATTGGAATTTGATGTGATTCTTGGCATGGATTGGATTTCTCTACATGGAGCTCATATCAATTTCCAAAGAAGGGAAGTCACATTTCATATTCCAGATCAATCTATGATCGTCTATCGATGCAAGGATGAACATAACCTTCCGGTGGAAATTTCTTCCATTTTATGGGTATTGATTCCACTAAATGAAGTTTATTTATCTCAAATGGTTGGTGAGAAACTCAATATTAATAATATGCCCATTGTACGGGAGTTTGATGATGTATTTCCGGAGGAATTACTGGGTCTTCCACCAAATCGTGAAGTTGAGTTTTCAATAGAACTCATACCGGGTGCTTTGCCTATTTCAAAGACACCTTATAGAATGGCCCCAATTGAGTTGCAGGAATTGAAGAAGAAACTCCAAGAGAATCTTGATAAGGGTTTCATACACCCTAATGCTTCATCTTGGGGAGCACCTATTCTTTTTGTTAAGAAGAAAGATGGATCAATGAGACTTTGCATTGATTATCGAGAACTTAACAAGATCACTATCAAGAACAAATATCCTCTCCCGCGCATTGATGACCTATTTGACCAACTACGCGGAGCTCAATACTTTTCCAAGATTGATCTTCGTTCAGGGTATCATCAATTAAGGGTCAAAAGGGAGGATATACCAAATACGGCTTTCCGTACAAGGTTTGGACACTATGAATTTATAGTGATGACATTTGGTCTTACTAATTCCCCTGCTATCTTCATGGATCTGATAAATAGAGTCTTTAGAGACTATCTTGATCAGTATGTTGTAGTATTTATAGACGGTATTCATGTTTATTCAAAGAGCAAGGAAGAACATGAAGATCACTTGAGAATTATATTGAAGACCCTAAGAAAGGAGAATCTTTATGCAAAATTTACCAAGTGTGAATTTTGGCTTCAAAAAGTTTCTTTTTTGGGTCACATAATCTCAAAAGATGGGATATCTGTGGATCCAGCAAAAACAGAGGTTATCAAAAGATGGTCGAGACCAACAACATTAACCGATATTCGAAGTTTTCTTAGTTTGGCTGGATATTATCAACGTTTTTTGAATGATTTTTCACGATTATCTAATCCACTCACAAAGTTGACTCAGAAAGGAGTTATGTTTGTTTGGATGGAGGAATGTGAAGTGAATTTCAAGGAGATGAAAAGAAGGTTATCCAGTGCACCTGTACTCACACTTCCTTGTAGTGGAGAAAGGCTTGTGATCTATAGTGATGCATCCAAGAAGGGACTGGGATGTGTTCTCATGCAAAATGATATGGTGATAGCTTATGCCTCACGACAGTTGAAAATACATGAGCAAAATTACCCAACTCATGATTTGGAGTTAGCTGCGGTAATCTTTGCATTAAAGATTTGGAGGCATTATCTTTATGGAGAAAGGTGTGACATTTATACTGATCATAAAAGTTTAAAGTATATTTTCACACAAAAGGAGCTGAATATGCTGCAAAGAAGATGGTTGGAGTTGATTAAGGATTACAACTGCTCAATCCATTACCACCCTGGGAAAGAAAACAAGGTTCCAGATGCATTAAGTAGACAATACTATGCTAGTTTATCCATGATGAGGATCTCAAAAGATCCAATATTTATGGATTTACAAAGGATGGATCTTGGAATTATAATGAAAGGGGAAAATTGTATCTTTCTCAAATGAATGTTCAACCATCTATACATGTGAAGATTAAAGAGGCACAGAAAGAAGATGTCGAGTTACAAAAGAAGGTGGGAAATGTTCCTGAATTCAGCCTTGATTGTGATGGGATAATAAAGTTCAGGAATCAGGTTTGTGTTCCTCCCATCCCCGAATTAAAGAAGGAGCTGATGGTTGAGGCTCATAGTTATTCATTCTCTATTCATCCTGGAAGCACGAAGATGTATAGGGACCTGAAAGAGTACTTATTGTGGGATGGTATGAAAAGAGATGTTGTTGAATATGTCTCTCGATGCTTGGTTTGTCAGCAAGTTAAAGGTGAGAGACAGAAGTCTAAGGGGATGTTACAACCATTACCGATACCCGAATGGAAATGGGAAAACATCACTATGGACTTTATCACAGGACTTCCTAAAACATCCAAAGGCAATAATGCTATCTGGGTCATAGTTGATCATCTTACAAAGTCTGCACACTTCATCGCTATTAGAGAGGATTTATCTCTGGATCAGCTTTCCAGGATATATGTAAAGGAAGTGGTAAGATTGCATGGAGTACCACTTTCTATTATATCTGATCGGGATCCGAGATTTACCTCGACGTTCTGGCGAAGTCTTCAGCATACTCTAGATACAGAGTTGAGTTTCAGCACTGCTTATCATCCTCAGACAGATGATCAGTTTGAGAGAACTATTCAAACTCTAGAAGATATGTTGAGAGCTTGCTCTATGGATGTCAAAGGTGGTTGGGATCAACACCTACCTTTGGTGGAATTTTCTTATAATAATAGCTTTCACTCCAGTATTCAGATGGCTCCTTATGAAGCTCTCTATGGAAAGAAATGCATGACTCCAACATGCTGGGATGAAGTTGGGGAAAGAAAGCTATAAGGACTTGATCTCGTTGATGAAATGGCAGAAAAGGTCAGATCTATTCAACAACACATAAGAGCAGCTCAGAGTCGACAGAAAATTTATGCCGACAACCGAAGAATAGACCTAGATTTTGAAGTGGGTGATAAAGTGTTCTTACGAATATCTCCCTGGAAGAGGGTCATGAGATTTGAAAAGAAGGGGAAGCTTAGCCCTAGATATATCGGTCCTTTCGAAATACTGGATCGTGTTGAGAAGGTAGCATACCGATTGGCGCTTCCACCGAATCTCTCTCAAGATCACGATGTGTTCCATGTATCTCTCATGAGAAAGTACATACCTGATCCTTCACATGTACTCAGCTCAGAAGTTGTACCGCTGGAGCAAGATCTTTTTTATGAAGAACAGCCGATAGAGATTCTAGATCATAGCGAAAAATTCCTATGAAACAAGACCACTCATTTGGTGAATGTTTTATGGAGGAACCACCAATTAGAAGAAGCTACATGGGAGCTTGAGGATATGATGAGGGAGAGGTATCCTCATCTGTTTGTTACAAAGTGATTAATTTCGAGGGCGATATTCATTTTAAGGGGGGTAGAATAAAAGACCCGAGACTTTTATGTAATATAAATCATCAAAGGAATCTCTTTCTACACACAACACTTGCTTGACATGCTTTATACGATATACTATTAAAATATTATTAAAACCAGCCGTTATGAATAGTAATAACCACTTTTTGAAATTTTATAAATTTTATTTTTCAAAATGGACTTCATTTTTGGATTCGTAATATCGAAATTATCCTAGGGTGAAATTTTAGTATTTTATTGAAAACTTTTAATTTTTGATGAATAGTGAAACCACTAAGTGGTAGTTAAAAAACTGAATTTTTCATAAAACATAATTTTACCACTTTTGTGAGTATAATTTCAAAAATTTGAGAGACACGGTTGATGTAATTAAGTAAAATGTGGTTCAAGGAGATGAAAATAATTTTTAATGAATAGTAACGTTTTACTTTTATTTACCACGGTTAAAAGTAAATAGGGTAATTAAGGGTAAAAATGATATTATTATTACCCTAACACATGTCCTAATTATATTGGATAAGTTTAATTCGACCAAAAACAACCTTAGGAATAAAATATGACCATTTATGCCCACTTGGATTAGATTAGGACATTTACTATTAATTTATTTAAAGAAGGGTTAAAATAGTTAAAATCAAAGTTTAATAAGTAAATCATTTTTAATATGGGGTTATACATAAGATAAATTCGACTATAAATATTCATTAGAAAGCTAAAAAGATTTCCTACATAATGGTATTTTATTTTTAATTTCTAGACCTTAAATAATTTAATTTATTTATGACACAAAGATGATGTAGTAATTATCTTCTTAATGAAATATTGACATGATTGATGTTATAAACACCAAAATAAATGTAATTTTAGACTTTTTATGAATTAAACTAATTTTATAGGTTAATATGACATTTTAGTATTGATTTAATTAACGTTTTTCTAACCAATCATTCTGTTACCATTTTCAAAAAAAATCAATTACTAAATAGTGTCAAAATTGACATAAAATAGTTTTTTAAAAACAATATTATATTAGTAATTGTTATTTTATTCCTAAAAGTCTAAGTTTTGGCCAAATGACTTAGCTAAGGTTATATATATTAATAATAAACAACTTGGGGTTCGTTTTCCTTCTTATTGTATGTTTATTAACCTTATAGTATAAGAACGCAAGAAGACACGGTAAAAGTAAAATTATTTAACTTAATGTTAAATCTAAATGATAAGGTTAAAATAGCAACATAAACTTGTCTAAATTATATTTTATGAGAGAATTTCGACCCATACCCACCTTATCTTAGAAATAAATCAATTTGGATCTATTTAAAACCGAACTTGACTTTATAATAAAATAATAGTTTAATTTATTCCAATGGTGCCCCTCTCCTCCCTTATAAAAGGGCACCTCCTCCTTCACTTCCTCACACCACTTTGAGCCTTCAAGCTCGTCCAAACCCTACCAATTTCATCTCTCCACTTCCATAGAGACATCCTAGAGTTCCTGGTATTCTTAAAATACCAATTTTGGTGCCCTAAAAGAAGGTCTCAAAGAAGCACTTCAAAGAAGAGGTAATCCTGTTACCGATTCTTTCATCTTTATTTCTTCTTACAGTTCTTCTTATTTAGTTGTTTCATTATGAAGTAATAACATCAGTATCACTCATATACTGATATGTTATTATAAGTATAAAACAACCCTATTTCACAATCTATCCATCCTACGGAAAATGAAATCTCTGCGTGTGCATACGTAGGGAATACCGTCTCCACGCCGTGGTGTAATTTATTTTTTCACCACCACCTTACTTGGATAGGGATAATGATGTAAATAATGACTATATATGATTATTTTAAAGTGATATTAATTCTTAAATAGTATAAATACACTCTAATACAATTCCACGATCATGGGAATGATATCATCGCCCGTGCGTACGTACGGAATACCGTCTCCACGATGTGATGCGATTCGTTCGACATGATCTTCATTGCATAATTATTATATAAATGAATTTAATGAATAAATATGATATATATTACATTAATACCATTCTTTAAATGATGTATCTATAACTTAAAGAGAAGAATAAGAATTTATTCGACAAAACACGCATAAGAACAAAAAGTTATAAACACCTGAATAACAAGTAGCAATGAAATATTACTACCAAGAAGCTAAGAATATGACCATATGTGATATCATAACAATGATTATGATTCTGGAATAAGTCTATAACATTATTTAAATCATTATACAGGAGGTTCGGACACGTACAAAGCATATCGGACCTAAGGTAAGGGAAATATCACAATCTCATTTTTATCCGAGATTGTTTATACTTTAGTATTTACTAGGGTGTATTTTATCATTCACATCCATGTTTCCTCAATATGTAATATTATTTCCATCCACCTACAATTTTTTAAATCCAATTTTACCCTTCGGTGAGTTTTTAGTAAAGGATATGAAAGGAATCTTTTGTCGTTTTTTGTACGAGGTACTTTTTGACTTTTCTGACAAAAGTATGAAGAATGTTTTTTTAACTTATACGGCATGAATGGATTTTTTCCAAGAATCTTCCTTTAAAAGATTTCAAGATTATTTTTAATAAAATTATTTTAGATTAAAATTGTATGACATGTTAAGAAAGTAAAATGTTTTTGAAGTAGAAAGGATATATTCCTCAAGAATGGGGTTCAAGTGTTTTATTAAAATTATTTTCCATCTAAGATAATATAGGGCTCTGTTTCTATCTCTATTGTTACATTGATTTGATTATGTTGTGATGGAATTATTTTTATGAATTCCTTTATCTTTTATGAATTCTTATATGAGGTCATGATGCTTAAGAATCCCATTTTTATTACATGGTTTATGCAATGATGTATGATTTATGATTTTGTGGCACACATAAGAATGGTATCATTATGAGATGGGTGGGACCTATATCTCCCTCCAATGAATTGGGTAAAGATTTTATATCTCATGAGATAAACATGGATGGAATGGCAAGTTAAACTGGTTTAGTGAAACATGACTGAAATGGTGAGTGAACTCATTTCAGAAATGGACATTGTCCACTAAGATAGTATTGGCAATGAGTCTTGACTAACAAGAAATGATTCTCAATGATTATGTGTGTATGCCACAAAGTTTCATGTTATAAGATATGATTATTGGGATTACATTTCAGTAATATTATTTATCCCATGTTATGAAATTATGATTTCTTTTGCAGGTTAAGATTTCCAAAAGTTATGTTCTTATGTATATGATGTGATTGACATTTCTTTTGATTACCCTTATTGAGAATTTGAGCTCACCCTTTTGTATGTTTTATTTCCCCAGGTCAGGATGAAGGTTATTAAAAAAGATATGCCAAAAGGGACTATAGATATGATGAAATAAATGGGAGATAGTGTAGACGCTTTATGAACCAGTTGTTTATGTTTCGCAGTTTCTAAAGACACTATACCTATACGGTCCTTTCCTGGTTTTGTTATATGTTGTAATAAGTGTGCTTCAATTCTGAAGTAATAACAATGTAGGTAAATTATGGTTCGTTATAGTCGTCATACATGATTTTCCTTTTGTTGGATAGTGCATCAAGATAAGAGGGATTTCACATTAATACATTTTCAATTATAGAATTATCATGACAATGATAAATACTACTACAGAGAGAAGTTTCACAGAGAAGGCCCTCATGAGGAGGAACACCACGGTGGATTAAAACAAGGGATAAATCCTATTTCTTCTTGGTATTCTGTCCACAAGGAGGGTTTTCCTGGCTTTCATCTGAAGATAGGCTCTCTATATTGGACAAATTTTCATGAGGTAAGCCTTCATGATGATGTTTCTGATGGAGAACATCAAAATTACTACTAATTCTACCCTTATTTGGCAATGAGGGGGTAAGATCTTGAGTTTAAATAGATAAATGTATGAGGTCTTCAAGAACTCCATCATTATAAGGATACAAATTTCACATTGACTCTTGATTTTCCAACTATGTTTGGATAGATTTCTTCTTGGATTATCTCTTACAATTAGTTGGGGCCACTTGCTGGGACAATTGGTTATCATGGGAAGGTGTATGTGCCTGCCTTGGAGTGGTTATTAGAATGGGCGAATTACCTGCAATTGAAAGCGTCTATGTTCCCAATTCGGTTTTCTGTATGATATGGGGGAGTATGCACCATGACCCTCCTGGACTGGAATAGAGGTATGTATTTTTTCCGATATGGAATGCTGACATGTCATCCTAGGTGTGGGGAAGGATTTATGTGAATGTTCCCCTCGTACTACTAAAGTAGTGGTTATAATATTATGGAATTCTTACAGAATATGGGCAGAAATTTTTGTCTGCAGTTCACCATAAATAATATGTGTTTGGTGACTTCAGCAACCGGAACATGAATATATTTCCATCCTGTATTTATATTTTGTGAATGTGCATGCTCTTATCTGCCTTTTCCTATCATTGGGTATTGAAATTACTCATGTATGGGGGCAAAGGCTTCCATCTACCCCATATTTGTCTTCAGAGCCTTCCAACTGACTACTCTGGGTGCTGCCAAAAGAGACTGTAGGAAGGTTTGTTGAACTTTGGTAGGTTTATGTTCCTTCTAGTTGTTATCCATCGAGAATGGTTGAATAAATTCCTTCAATACTGACAGATGAGACAACTAGAAGAATTGGTAATTATAAGAAGGTGTATGTTACTGTTTACCACTTTCCACCACATTTAATTGGGGGGAATCTTTAAATGCAATCAAATGAGAATGGAGACTAGTTGATAATTTTTAAATAGGTGTATGTGCCTGTTCATGGTACTCCACCAGATTTTCCAGGTGGGATTGGTGTATTTCTTCCAGACGAGTCTTCTAGACGGCATAATTTGGGCGGACTGGGGTATGTGCCCACCCATTTTTAACAATCAAGATAGGTTTAGGAACTTATATATTGGGGGAATAAGTGATAACATGCTCCATATTGACCGTACATTGTCCCTGGAGGTTCTCCATGCGTGCCCAGGTCTGAAGGACCTAGGCCAAATGTCCAGAGGCAACACCCCCATCAAGTTAGGGGTTTACTACCGCACGATTCTTCTAGTGGTGATTGTTGGTGGGATTCCTCAAGAAGGACACATGAATCAATCAATTGAGGACATGGGTGACCTCTTGATCCACCTCTCTGTAGTATGGGAAGGACTAATTTTTGTGTTTCGGGGATAAGCACCTGAAACAGTTGAAGATGGTGGTTGGCCCCATCTGCTTCTCGATCATCACACTAATACAACTTGGCCTTTTATCAGCGCTAAAAACTGAAATTAATATCACTAGAAAAGTGTTGTTAATGCCGGCATAGATAGGGGTTCACCTTTATCAGCACTCTAAAAAGTGCTGATAAAGGCCACCTCTATCAGCGCTAAAAAATGCACTGAAAAAGAACCCCCTTGATCGGCGCTTTTTTAGCACCGATGAAGGTGTCCTTTATCAGCACTTCTTGGAGAACTGAAAAAGGGGACCCCCCCCCCCCCCCCCTCGACGTAATCTAAGCTGGCATTAATAGTGCTTTTCTAGCTCTGATAAAGGCGGAATTTATAATCACTTTTCAAAGCACTGATAATGGGGACCTTTATCAGCGCTCTTTTAGTGCTGTTAAAGGAATCCTTTATCAGCGCTCAAAAAAGTGCTGATAAAGGCACATGCCCCTGCAGTTTCACAACTAGCACCTGCACACATGCACAAAATAGAACCTGCACACGAACCAAGAACCAAATGACGACATATCGCACACAATAGTTTGACAAACAATGCTATATACGAATACTTAACATCGTGAATACAAAAACACACACAACTATATACATTTCAAACAATGTTTTACATGGTTCCAATAACAATTATCTGACAACAGTTAATAACATTAATGTTTAATCCTTTTATATCCATGATCCGCTCTCAATAATTTTCATCCAAGTTATTTGTTGCCGAATAAAGAATCTGAAATCAACGAAAAAAATTCACCTATATAAGAAAACAAATATTATGTTAGTAAAACAACAATGAAATAAATTAAAACATTAATATAAAGGAATACATTAATATGGAAATGTGAAACTAAAATATGGAAATTATAAACTCAAATGTTTTCATTCTAATAACAATGAAAGGGAATAATGTAAAATAAATATCTTTTTGGATGATTTATCTAATTTAATAAATAATGATTCTTTATCTAATGATATGCTTTACAGGTCACACCATGCGTCGGATTGAGGTGAGGTTGATATGTACATGTCAAAAATGACTCATGGATCATTTTCCTAAAGTATCAAAACAATCCGAACGTGTTTTCTCGGTTTTCCGTGTGTCCCTTGTGTTGTTTTCTAAATTTAATGTCAATTTCAAACTTATATCAGACACATTTATCCGTACCGTAGACAACGTGCATCATATTGAGGTGTGGTTGATTCATACAAGTCACAAATGACTTATGGATCGTTTTCCTAATGTTTCAAAACAATCCGAATGTGTTTTCTTAATTTTCCATATGTCACTTGTGCTGTTTTCTAAAGTTAATCTCAATTTCAAACTGATATCAAACACTTTTAGCCATTACGGTCACACGGTGCATCGGATTGAGGTGTGGTTGATTCTTACATATCACAAATGACTCATGGATTGTTTTCCTAAAGTATCAGAACAATAATAATGTGTTTCCTTGGTATTCTATATGTCACATGTGTTGTGTTCTAAAGTTAATGTCAATTTCAAATAGATATCAGACCCTTTTAGACATATCGGTCACACTGTGCGTCAAATTGAGGTGTGGTGGATTTGTACACATCACAAATGACTCGTAGATCATTTTCCTAAAGTATCAAAACAATGAAAATGTTTTTCCTCTGTTTTCAGTATGTCACTTGTGTTATTTTCTAAAGTTAATGTGGATTTCAAACTGATATCAGACACTATTAGCCATACCCATCACACTGTGCATCAGATTGAGGTCCATTTGATATTTAGATGTCACAAATGACTCATGGATCGTTTTCATAAAGTATGAAAACAATCGAAAATCATTTTCTTGGTATTCCGTATGTCAATTGTGTTGTTTTCTAAAGTTAATGTCAATTTCAAACTGATATCAGACACTTTTTGCTATACCGGTCACACCGTGTGTCAGATTAAGGTGTGGTTGATTTTTACACGTCAAAAATGACTCATGAATAATTTTCCTAAAGTGTCAAAACAATCGGAATGCATTTTCTCAGTTTTCCATATTTCACTTGTGTTCTTTTCTAAAGTTATTGTCAATTTCAAAGTGATATCAGACACTTTTATCCATATTGGTCCCACCGTGCATAGGATTGAGGTGCAGTTGATTTGTACACGTCAAAAATGACTCATGGATCGTTTTTCTACATTATCAAAAAAAATTAACACGTTTTCATGGTATTCCATATGTCACTTGTGTTTTTTTCTAAAGTTAATGTCAATTTCAAACTCATATCAGACACTTTTATCCATACTTGTCACACCGTGAGTCGGATTGAGGTGCGGTTGATTTTTACACACCACAAATGACACATGGATAGTTTTCCTAAAGTATAAAAACAATAAGAATGCATTTTATAGGTTTTTCGTAGGTCACTTGTGTTGTTTTCTAAAGTTAATGTCAATTTCAAACTGATATCATACACTTTTAGCCATATCGGTCACACCGTGCATCGGATTGAGGTGCGGTTAATTCGTACACATCACAAATGACTCCTGGATCTATGTACTAAAGAATAAAATTAATCCAAATGCGTTTTATCTGTATTTTGTATGTCACTTGCATTGTTTTCAAAAGTTAATGTCAATTTCGAACTAATATCAGACACAGATAAACATACCGGTCACACCGTGCGTCGGATTGAGGTGCGGTTGATTTTTACACGTCACAAATGACTCATGGATCATTTTACTAAAGTATCAAAAACTATCCGAATGTCTTTTTTGGTTTTTCGTATGTCACTTGTGTTGTTTTATAATGTAAATGTCAATTTCAAACTGATATCAGACACTTTTAGCCATACCAGTCACATCGTGCATCAGATTGAGGTGAGGTTTATTCGTACACATCAAAAATGACTCATGTTTAATTTTCCTAAAGTATCTGAACAATCTGAATACATTTTCTCGGTATTCCATATGTCACTTGTGTTTTTTCTAAACTTAATGTCAATTTCAAACTAATATTAGATAGTTTTAGCCATACCGGTCACACTGTGTGTCGAATTGAGGTACATTTGATTCGTACATGTCAAAAATGACCCATGTATCATTTTCCTAAAGTATCAAAAAAATCCAAATGTGTTTTCATGGTTTTCCATATTTCACTTGTGATGTTTTCAAAAGTTAATGTCAATTTCAAACTCATATCAGACACTTTTATCCATACCAGTCACATTGTGCTTCAGGTTGAGGTGTCGTTGATTCGTACACGTAAAAAATGACTCATTGATCGTTTTCCTAAAGTATCAAAACAATCCGAATGCGTTTTATTGGTATTCCGTATGTCAGTAGTTCATACAGGTCTCTCATTAAGTTAGTCTTTAATAAAAACTCAAATCATTTCTAAAACCATTCTTCATAATCTAAGGATATGAAACATAATAAAGGGTGATCATAGATACTCAATTAGTGTAAACAAGGGAGATATCAATGATCATATAAAGATAACATAATTATTAGGAATTCACCTCATTGTACTATTTGTTTAAATTCTTCCATCAAATTCACTACCCATTCATTTCTAAACACATCTATATCATTTTTTGAATAGGAGTTTTTGTGACAGTCATAGTAGTACTAAAAAAATATAAATACACAACGGATTAATAATTATTTTAAATGAAGTAGTTATTGTTTTCAAAAATACCTCTTCAGGGATGCTAGTTTGTTCATGAAATATGATCTCTTTCATAAATTTACGATCATAATTACCACAGTCCTTGTCGTTTGTTTGTTTCAGACACTGCATAAAAATCGAGAAAAATAAGTAATCTCTTTTTATATGTATTTGGATAGTGAAATATAATTATATATACCCTGATACTTCTACATTTTTAGATCTAGTGCGCCTTGTCATCCTTAGGCCCTGGATTCATTCCAGCCTTTAGACGATATTCATACACCTCCCTATCATAACAGAATCCACATTAGAAGAAAATATAAATTATATAACTAGATATTTAGTTCTAAAATTGTGGATCTAGTGTATTACTAATTGAAAATTGCCATCATGTGTTGTCGGTTTGTTGGATATCCATGCAGTGAATCCAGAAAAGAAATCTTTGGAGTATCCAAATTGACTGCAATGAGCATCCAATGTTTCCTAAAAACACAAAAAGAAATAAGTACTGATAGAAATGAAAAAATAATTGATATGATTAAAATGTATAGTTTTAACCCAGTAACATTGGTATTAAAAAGATTCCTTCAGTCCTAATTTTTCATTGAAACATTTTGAGTAGGTTTGACATTAATTCAGTATGAAAATCCAAATCTATTTCTTTTTGTTGTGTAGACATTGTGTGAAGACTAATGAGTCCAAATTTGTGTTCATGGGAAAATCATTTCAATTGTATTCCATATATACCCCTGCGAAAAATATGAAATGTATTTTTTCATAATTTTCATAGTATATTAGCTTCTGTAAAATGAAATCATGAAAACATTCATCATGTATACATTTATAACTGAGGCGCCTAGCGAGTCGTATATGATGATTTCAACTACAATGTCAGCACTAATGAAATCTAATGTTTCTTCTCCATACATATCTTTTTCACAAACAATATTGTAACTCTTTCTGCCTTTCATTTTCATATCCACATGAGCTTGCAATGATATTAAATGTGGATATAGAATGGGCAGGGTGAAGGTTCTCTCAGTAGATCATTTTGATCGGTTGGTTTAACCTTTTGAGCCACTCTTTCATTTTATCTCCTCCATTTTGTCCATCTATAATAACATTCATCAGTTTAGACCTTCTCTAAATTAATGTTTAAGGTTCTTCTTGAAAAATGAATTGGAAATGAATACCTCCTAGTCAACATTTTTTGTTACAAGATTTGACGGCTATGCAACGAATGTTCAAATATATTTTCCACCATATGAATGTTGTCATCGTTATTTGGAATGGGTTGCCCAGTGCTCATCTAATTAACTATGTTAATCGACAATTTGACATGATATGTTTGAAGTGGTCTGGAGTATAGCATGTCATTCTTCATATTGAACACCATAGCCCTCACTATAAGGTGATGGGTGAGAGTTGACAGATATAAATCACCACCATTTTCACCGTGTAGAATATCATTAAAAGAAAGGTATCAGTGTCTATGTGATTCAAATTTCACAGAAACAAACATTAGAACATTGATTACCTCGGTTAAGTCAGGTCTTTGATGGGAATGGCTCACATCAAAGCTGGTGGGGGTGGGGCAGGATCTTCTCGTGCAGGTTGTTCTTGAGTTTTTTGTTCCCTTCACCTCTCCCCCAATAATTTTTCTAGAAACTCTCCCTAACATTTTTATTTTTCTTCAAGGGTATCTACACTATCTCTCATTATTTTAATTTCTTTAGTTTGTTTATACTCATGTTTTTTCTGAAAATATGTCTGGTGTGCCACGCCAAAACCCACACCTCTAACGCGGCCATACTGTTCTGGCTGTTTCAAGGCTACTGAAAGTATGTCTGCATTCGGTGCGGTTGTTGTTGATTCCTTTGACAATGTCAAATAGAAAATATTTTAAAATAAGTAATCATCGTTATGTAATAGTGATTCAAATAAAAAAAATTATATTATGTCATACTTAAACATGTTTCCCATACTTTTTGTGTGTTTTCATCTACCAGTTTCCCCTCTTTATTAACATGAGCCTCCTTCTATAGCAGACGATGTGGGATGGAATTGGCTTGGTATTTTGATTCATCAATCTACATATAAACATAGAAACATGGTTACAGTGTTGTTTTATGCCACATAAAAGTATTACAGTACCTTTATAATACGTACCAATTGTTTTTCAATTGAATCATACCCCACCCTTGCTTTACGGTAGGGGTACACTGGTTTTGCTGCCCATTCTTTATTTTCAGCACTCAGTTGTTGTTTCATAAATAAAAAACTTTCAGTAAAAGTGATGAATACAAGAAACATTAAACAATTTGTAACCAAACACAATGTATCTGAAAAGTTTGATATGCAAGAAGGTTGAAAAACGCATCCCACGCTCCATGAGATATCAAGTGTTCATAAAGAGGAGGTGGTTACGGCTTGATTTTTCCTTCAACATCTTCAAGATGACATTTCATTAAAATGGAACGAAAGCCTCAATGAACCCTTCCTGCTAGTATTAAAACATATTCTTTGGGAGAGACATATACTATAAATGCACTCTTCAAGAGATGATAAAGAGTTAGTCAATATTTCAATATTTTATTTTATTTTATTTTAATAAATTGAATAAATGATATCATAATGTTACCATATTCTCTTCCCACATGAAGGTTTTCAAGCCGCTGACAACATGGTGCCAAGACTCTACATCAATCGGCACACCTTGCTGAATGAAGATTCCAATGTAGCTACTAACCAAGGATTTGTTGGGGTTTACATGATGGAATCTCTTATTCCATACCACCTCATATTTGATGCCTTTTGATTTATCCTAAAGGATTTTGGCTAAAACTGTCAAACTACGGCGCACCAATTTTTTTGTGCCGCCGGAGTTTCATTGCCTATCATTTCCTCAGTTTCTGCATCATCATTATGTTCCTACGAAGCGCTAGCATCGGCACTGGGACCAGTAACAATAGGTTGAGAAACCTGTTGTACCTCAGCAGTGGGACCAACTTCAATAGGTTGAGAGACCTGCTATACCTCAGCAGTGGGACCTACTACAATAGGTTGATAGACCTGTTGTACCTCAGTAGTGGGACTGGCTGCAACAGGTTGAGAAACCTGTTGTGTCTAAGGATTGGGTGCATCAGCAGGCGCAGAAGTCATTATCTACAGAAGTGATTCAACATTTAATTTAGATCACATAAAAGCAGCAGAAAACAGATAATAACATAATGTAACACAATCTATATTACAATGAAAAAATAACCTGATTATTGAACTCTCTATTTTTTTAAAGGCTAAAAGGATTTGACCCCTTATCGACTATCCATATCCCATAATTGTGGTATCCTCTGACATACAAAACATCATCAACATTGGGAACACTATGAAATGATTGCGAATTCCAAAGAAAAGGGTCATCCTCCGTTGAATTTTCATCTGTCCCTTCAGTTGTTCTGGTCGATAAAGAAAAATTGACCAGTTTCGGTTTGCATGATCTGGAACATAAAATTCTTGCACTGCCTGTGATTCCATTATAAATGGTTCATCATTCTCCCCATCCTCACTGAAATCAACTTTCATGAATACCAATTCAGCTATTTTAACAGCACACCTGTTTCAACCCACTAGCATTGAAAAATAGGAACATGGAATTTTGTATAATCCAACTCCCATATTAGTTTGATGATGCCAAAGTATGACATATTCACAAAAATTGGATTTCTGTCCCTAGCACCGGAAACCTGCATTGCTTCATCCACAACGCTAACCCCATTATTCTTCATGGTACTATCTTCATCTTGTTCATTTGTATATAATTCATAAGCATTAACTACATAAGCATTATAAGATAATACATACACACATTTTCTTCCGGATAGCAATCGAAGTCATTCTGAAATTGACTCTGGATTCTCATCTGACTTATTAAAAATGTGGTCCCGAAACCATCCCAAAAACTATCGGTTATATGTATCTGATATCCATTTTCAGCTCTAGATGGATTCAAATGCCTATGAATTTCTTTGTGGATTTCAACATATGGGTCAACGTCGAAACTGTTATGAAAAACATAATGTTGGGCCTGCTCCCGATATGTAATATTGATTGTGAAAACTTGTCTTCCAGAAATTCCTTCACCCTCAAGCCACCCAGTGTGACGAGATTTCGTTAGGCCAATGGTTTCCACACTACACAGGTATTCGGTACAGAATTCAAAAGCTTCCTCAAAAATATATCTCTCTGCAATACAACCCTATAGACGAATTCGATTTTTCATATACCCTTTCAAAATATTCATTTACTATTCAAAGGGGTACATTCATCTGTAATGTACAGGACCACATATTTGAATCTCTCTCACAAAGTGGACTATCAAATGAACCATCATATCAAAAAATGAAGGTAGGAAGAACATTTCTAATTCAAATATTATGACAGTAATTTCACTTTCCATAGTTGGAAATTTTGGTGGGTCTATAACTTTGTTGCATATAGCTTTGAAGAAGAAACACATTTTTGTTAATGTATTGTGGACATTCTTGGGTAAAATGCTACGTAAAGAAATAATAATGAGATCTTGCATCGAACCATGGCATTCAGGTGATTTCAGACCATTTAACTTCAAGTCGCTCATTAACACGAGGTTCCTGATATCTGACAAATACCCCTCTGGAACCTCTATGTCATTTAAGAAGTTTCAAACCTGATATCTCTCCTGCCTGGAAAGTGTGTATGCAGCAGGATGATGAAATATTCATTTTCACCGTTCACTGGTGCCAACTCTTCTCGTATTCCCATATGAACCATTTCCAACCAAGCCTTAATTCTATGTTTTATTTTGCCAAATGTATTTAGAAAAGTTCTGATGAAAGTATCAAATACATTTTTTTCTACATGCATAACATCAATAAAATGTCTGATATACAGAAAATTACAGTATTGTAATTTTAAAAAAACTGTTCACTTTTTTCAACCGATTTTTGTCATGTTTTTCGAAGCCGGTTTACCAAAAGTAGTGTCCACATTTTTAACTTTCTCAAACAATTGATATCTTGTCAGTGTAGACAGTGTTGTAAGTTCTTCTGAACTTCCATCGAATGATGTCATCCAAGATCAGTACTTATTTCGTCGGGGTAGAAATCTGTGATGTCCTAGAAACACGGGTTTCGATGAATGTTTCAACCTAATTGACCATTTACCATGTTCACAAAAAGGACACCCTTGAGTTCATTTAATGATATATACTGAAAAATTTCCATAAGAAGGGAAGTCATTTATCATCCCATACAACATGGCTCTGAAAGTGAAATCTTCCTTTTTGTAAGCATCATACAATGTAACACCTGAATCCCACAATAAATTCAAATCTTCGATCAATGGAACTAAATAAACATCAATATCATTACCCGGTTGTTTTAGTCCTGATATAAACATAGATAACATGATGTATTTTCGTTTCATGCATAACCACGGTGGTAAGTTATAATTTACCAACATAACTATCCATGTACTGTGACTGTTGCTTTGAAAACCAAAAGGATTCACTCCATCTGTCGATAACACAAGGAGAACGTTTCTCTACTCATTCGCAAATTTAGGATACTCATGATGAATTTTCTTCCACTAAGGTGAGTGTGTTGGGGGACGTAGTATCACATATTTAATTCCTGTATCTGCATGCCATGTCAATTGTGATGCAGTCTCCTCACTTCCATATAGGTGACTAAACAATGGAATGATGGGAATGTACCATACAACTTTATTAGTACTAGATTCATCTTTATTGTATTAATAATCACTACACATTGGGAATTATTTAAGTGATTTGTGGTCCTTGAGAAATAGAATACAGCCATTCGGGAAGGTGTGTATTCTTTCAGAGATCATACCCAATGAGCCTAGCATTCATTTGGCGTCGTATGTTCGGCTCAAGAGCCTATTATCTTCTAGGAGCATTTCATTCAAGAGAGAAAGTAGTTTTGTAAAACTGGCATCACTCCACCCATTGTTTGGTTTTAGATTATATAGCTTCAATATGGCTAATAGTGCTGTATATTTAGTGCAACCAACATATAATGTTGTCTTTGCATAACATTTTAACTTCTCAAAAATTTTTGGGGAATCATGAAGTTCATCATCGAAGGTCCTTGTCAATTCCTCAACACGATCTTCATCATCATTGACATCTATAATCTCATCCTCAAAATGATCGTCTTCAATGTTCATGTTTGTAATCATATCACATGATCCATAAAACATAGTGTTATCACTGGAACTACCTACATTCGTTGTTTTCCAGTGTTTATTCCATAGTGTCTAACTCTGATCTATTCCATGACAGATCAAGTGTTCTTCCAACTCCTCTGGAAAATATCATCTAAATAACAACAACATAAACACAGACAAAGGATTTGAGAAGGGTCATATGCAAGATCTTTTGAAAACTAGATAAACACTTTCACACCTTCTTCGTACTCTTTTGTCAACCGATTGGAATTCATCCATTCTTTATTTATAATCATCTTATTTGAAATTTATATAATGGGTATATAGGTCATGGGAGAAGGAATATGAGTATAATTTAGATAAAAAACTAGATACTTCACAAATGGTGGGGTGCGTGCTCATTAAAAGCAAATCTTGGGTGGTTCATGGGATTCATCCATTCTCTTCCTCTCTTCGACCCCCCTAATGAGGGGTGGTTCTTGGGAGTTTTTTATAGTGAATTAGTGATTTATTGCCTCATAATTAATCCATTACTATTATCATTTATTTCCCTATGATTTGGGATGATTTTAACTAGGATTTGTGTGATTATTTCACTATATCATCTTTAAATCAATTTAGATGATATAGATTTTGTTTGTATTGGCTAAAGGTTATCCCCGTATGTTGAACGCACCGTGTTTTGTGTGGTTTAGGTGGTGTTGTGTTTCCCAGTGAGTTTTTAAAATATTATTCCTAACTATATTAAAGTGAATAATTAATTATAAGTTTCTATAATTAATTATTTGGGAATTATGCCTTGATATTGGGTCAGAATCATTGGTACAAGATTAGATAAGGCATGTATAATCTTGGTTGAGGATGAGTTGATCTTGGTGATGGGGTTACTCCATTTTTTGAGGTAGCTGGACCCTATAATACAATACAATGTTCCAATTTGTGAATGATTGGGCATTCATGCCAGAGTATATGTGTTCCAGTGAAAGGGATAGAAATCAAGAGCAACCAAGGTATATAAATACGGTGTTTTTGACCCACCAAGTGATAGAGTGAGGGTTCTATGGAATGTTTGTGATTTTGTGATCATCCAGAGATTATGACTCCATGGAGTAGTTGTGTTTATGAGAGTATCGGATTTGGTATGATATTTTTATAGCCTAGTAAGGTTTTCTAAGGCTATTTGATTAGTTATTAGAGTCTTAGGCCTAAATAAGATGGATCATATAGTTTTATATCTCACGTATGATGAGGAACACCCTCTTAAGGACATATAAGAGTCATGGTGTGTGTGATGAGTAGGATATTCCATAGAGGGATTGGTGACGTGTGACATAGAGGATTTCCAACTTATAATTGGATTAAGAGATCTCCAAGGGGAGATATGATATGATACCTAAGTGAGGGTCATGGTAATAGTCTGGATGACTTAGAATAGTGTATCCAAGGATCTTAGTGTGAGTTTCTTAGGATGGTCATTATTTAGTTTTAATGAGTCTTAATGTGGGAATTAGAAGATGATATAGACTAGACTATCAAGGCCTAGGTCAAGTATATCATGTGGGTTGTTACATTACCATGTAGAGATGAGTGTGTGTTAGTATCAATGAGTAGAGATGGGTTAGGTTTGTAGAACCCAGTAGATTCCCTTATAGGCAGAATTAGAATGTTGATAGGTTGGGAATAATTTTCATGTATAACCAAGATGGTTTTAAGGAGATTATTATGCAAGGCTTAATGGATGGTGACATGTATCATTTATGGTCAGACCGACTAAGATATTGGGACTTCATATGACTTTCACCTAGTTGAATTATAAACATCAATGGGCCCCACCTATTTATGATGTGGTTTAGCTAGTACGAGATGTTGGCTATCTAGATACCCTCCTTAGATTACTATTTTTTTGGCATGAGACAAGATGGATGGACATTATTTAAGTGATAAGGTGTTGGTATGATGCTACATTGAGTGAGAAGGCATTGGCCAAAGGGGATTGGTGGGTGACTTCCTTGAGATCAACCTATTGATGGTGCATTTTGACTTTTTATAGAGTTTGGATATTGTGATTCCATCCTTAGATCATTTTTGTATGATAATATGATGTGAGATATAGAAATGGGGATCACATAGTATTGGTTTGTAGTAGTTTTGTGAGAGGTTGTCTATAGAGATTCCCTCCTCAAATTGTTTTTTTTTGTGATGTGATGGTGAGACCCACCGTAAGTGAGAGGGGAGCAGCTACTATGTTGTGGAATTAGAGGATATGTGAATCACACCCAATGTGAGAGGTTGGAGGCACTGATATGTTATAATAAATAATGTGATATTTAAATTGCTATATGACCCAACCCAGAAAATAGTGTACAATATAGTGTACAATATAGAACATACTAAACATATGTCTCATCCCATTCGCATGCCTCACGTGATGACATGAATTCACCAACATGGATGGTTCAAACACTACCTGGCCTAACTATGGGGTAGTATCCAAAATCAGAAAAAGATCCGTACTAAGGGCCACTAGACGGAGTGAAATACAAATCTAGTGTAACAACCTTTGACAAGAAATACTCTCTTTATTCAGGATTCTATCACAAGGCTATAGTGGGGAGAGCTAATCATGATCAAACAAGTAAACAACCACATATAAATGTGTCACACACACAAACATCAGACACAATAATCATTCCAAAACATTATTAATGTCAATATTGACAATAAATGAAAACATAATTAATTCATGAAAATTCAATTTTACTCACCTTAAGGAGGAGGAACCAGTGCCGTAGGAGGAGGAGGCGTTGACAGCGGAGGCAAAAGAGGCAGTGGAGGTAGCAGAGGCAGCGTAGAGGCAGTACAAAGGCAGCGTGGAAGAGGCGGAGGTAGCGTGGAGGAAGTAGAGGCAGGGGAAGCATCTTAGAGGCAGTGGAGGCAGCGGAGTAAGCGGAGGAGGAGGAGGAGGAGGAGGAGGAGGCTCTGGTGGAGGAGTAGAAGGAGGAGGACGCGGTGGAGGAGGAGGAGGAGGAGCTGCGGTGGAGAGGAGGCAGCGGAGGAGGAGGAGGAGGTGTAGGTTGAGGAGGCGCTGGTGGAGGAGGAGGAGGAGGAGGCTGTAGTGGAGGAGGAGGAGGAGAAGGAGCAGTGTCCGAGATGAAGTTGTGGCACAGGATGAGGAGGAGGAGGAGCCGCGGTGTAGTAGGAGAAGGAGGAGTAGCCGCGGTGGAGGAGGAGGAGGAGAAGTAGGTGTCGGAGGAGGAGGAGGAGGAGTCGGCCGTGGCGAAGGAGGAGGAGAAGGAGGCGGCCACCGTAGTGGAGGGAAGGAAGCAGTGGCACAAGGTAGGGCTTCCACGAAAGCTTGACTGGGTTCAGGGAGGGGGAGGAGGACACGATGGATTTTATAAATCCCATGTGGACCTTTATCAACGCTTTTTTAGCGCTGATAAAGGTTAGACTTTATCAGCGCTTTTTTAGCGCTGATAAAGAGTGGCTTTATCAATTCTTTTCATTTTAGCGCTGATAAAGACCATCTTTATCAGGGCTTTTGTAGTGAAGATAAAGACATTCATTATCAGCACTAATGAAAGCGCCGATAAATGTATAAATTTCATAATTTGTTTATATTATTATATATTTATTTAAAATGATATTTATGATCAATATATATATATTTAATAATAATTAAAACTATAAATAAATATATATTTTTTTATACTTATAAAATTATTTGAAATGTATATTTATATATATCATTGAAAATATAATAATATATATATTTAATTTTTAAATATAATGTAATTTTAATTATAAGTGTACATTTTTTAGAACATATATATTATATGAGTAAAATAATGAATTTAAAATCAATAACACCTCAACGTGATCTGTAATTATAATCTATAAATGACCATTATTCATGCACATATATATATGCATGATATATTCATTGACCCCAATTCATTTGAAAACATATATATTCAATAATTTCAATTATACATATATATTAAAAAGTATTATATATTTATAAATAAAACAAATACATTAAATATAAACAAATATAATGAATATATATATTAAATATAATTAATAATAAATAAAATAAATATAATGAAAAAAAAATCTAAAAAATCTTATAAATCTAATAAATATATTTATTATTAATCTTTTAATTATTTAAATATATATATATATAGTTATAACATGTGTTTTTTATTTAATGTATATAATAAACATTATCGACGCTAAGAAAAGCGCTACTAAATGTAACAATTATAAGTGCTAAGAAAAGCGCTGATAAAGTGATATTTAAAGCACTGATAAAAGGTACATTTATCAGTGCTATTTTTAACACTGATAAAGTCCTACCTCTCTGTCAGCTATGTTCTGTTAGCGTTGATAATGGCAGGCGGCAGCCTTGCACAGTTTTTTGGTAGTTTTGGTCATCGTTGGCCGAACGATTGAGGACTATTATTGACATGGATATCCTGTCGGGTTGCCTCCACGGTTGGGATTGTACTATGATTAGGATAATCCTTTAACATCATGTTGTAGACCAAGAGTTGATGACGCTGGCTGGGTGATGGTGTCCTTCCTATGGATGAGGATCGAGCTTGATCATCGGTCGGGATGATCACAAATGTCATCTTGATGAAATTCATTTTGGACTGAATGGGGTTCATGAAAAAAAAAAGCATGAAAAAAACAATAAACTCCATTAAAGTTACATCTTTTATATGGATACATGAATGATAGATTCCATTTTCTAGCCTTTCGTTATTAATTGATAGGGGTCTGGTAGCTGGTTAACATTATAAACTAGGTTAATGATTCACGTTGAGTTTACCATTTTTGTTCCATAGTTCCTTGAATGGTTCATTCTTCTTTTAAGAATAACTTCTTTCACGCAGTTTCAATTGGATTTATTCATGTAATCCCAAACACCAAATATTTCTTTTTCCAAAAGGTCAATTCTTTCCAAAGTAAGTTGTTCGTTATGTTTGAACATTACAATACTTAAGAAAGTACATTTATTGAGAGGATGGGAGGTCGGACACATCACACCCTTTTGGGGGGAATTATTGCCTACTCTGGGACACTCTATATATATTTAAGATGTTTTCATGAATCCTTATTACTTCACCAAGAATAACATAATATTTTCATGGAATTTTTAATCACATATTAACATGTGTTAAATTTAGAATCATTCGAATATATTGGAGGTTCTTTATTAATGGATATATCCATATATATTCAAGGTTCTACATCAATGGTATCCCCCCATTACAATTTATATATTCTTTTAATTATCATTATGATGATACTAGTTTTTAACCCACTCAATGGGGAAATTGGAAATTTATTGTCATCTAGCGAGATAAAGGTTTGTTTTGATATTAGGATCATACCCCTAAAATTGACTAGATACATATCATTGTGAATGGAATCATAACCCTCGTAGTTCGGTGCCAATTAAGGGGACACATAATACATTTTATGGTCATGTGATAAGGACCTCTAAGAGAAATTTGCATAGTTAATGTTTTTTGTGGGACTTATGCCTAGAAGCACAATGAACATGGAAATAATATGGGTTTCCAACAAATATTAGTCCATGTTGGGAATATGGAATTAGGTGAATAGGGTTGATTTGAAGTGTTGGGTTTTCAACTCAAGGAGGATTTCTACATACCCCATTTGGATGGGAATCAAAGCCCATGTAGTTCAATGAGTCTTATAGCAGAGAATAGTCATTTGAGAGAAATGTGTTTGGGCTCACTTACTGAAAAGTTTGGCTTTATTATTTGGGGATTTAAATTAGGTATTTATTCTTAAGGAGGATTTCCAGATTAGGGAAATTTGGTTCCGATTCTTGAAGAGGATATTCAGTGAGATCAAGCCCTGAGAAGGCTTCCAACTTATCCCAGTTATAATAGGAATCATATTTCTAGTAGTTCATTCAATGTGTTAAGGCTTATTCATGAGGGTTTCCAATTGGAGGGGATATGTTTGGGTGAACCCTTTTGGAAGGGCACCATTTTGAGAACAGGACTTCAAGAAGGCATCATAAAAATCCTAGATTGAATAGGAATCAGAGTTCTCATAGTTCATGATTTTATGAAAATATTGTGATCATGAAAAATCTATAATCCTAGGTGAGTCATGCTCGGTGTGAGAAAAAAAGTATTTCAAAGATTCAACAAAGGCACCCAAAATTTTCATCCTCCACTGGTGGAAGAGGGTGTGCCTGTGGAAGATGGGGTGGATGAGGTCGAGTCGACTCGAGAAGAGGGCAAGGCGATGAACCTTCCCACTCTTCATTTTACATTCCACAAGGGTCCAACAAAAGGAAGGAGTGAAGGTGAAGGAAGTAGAGAAGAGAGATATTTAAACCACCTACTTGAAAGGTTAGGGGATTACACAAAGATGTATTCCAAAAAATTGATCCTGGTAGAGGACGGAGACTCCTATTTTTCTTCATGGCAATGAAAGGGTGAACAGTACCATCCCAATCAGAGACCGGAGGTTTTGAGTTTTAGAGAAGAGAAGGGGAGGTTAGAACCCAAAACCAAATAATCTTATACGGGAACTTACCAACACTGTTCCAAAGAGAACGGCCCATGTGACTGTGGATATAGAAACCCACATACACTCCATGAATCCTAATCCTATTGTGAAACAAATGTGGGAAACCTCTGACTGTATAAATGAAAACCCAAATAAGAGACCGAGATTTTCCTTTGTAAAGGGGTTGATTATTCAAGAGGTTTTAGTGAAGGTATCAAAAGAATCCCTTTCTGATAAGGGATCCAATGAAGATGACTCCATTATATGAATGGATTTGAGGAGGTCTTTATGGATTGGATACTGAAGAGAATTGGTGAATCCAATAGGGCCACCCAAGTAGATAATAACGCACAAGTATGGGCGCACAAGAAGTATTGGGAGACCTGATGTTAACTTATGTGACGAACAACCTAGATGTTAATACATGGGTGATACTTGACTCAATCCTTATAGATTATTAAAAGGTATTCCCTGAAGTGGGTGCTAATGTTCCTGTTAAAGGAACATGTGGTGCACAAGTGTTTCTGATTTAGATTGGTTGGTCACTTTATGAACAGAAGTGTTATTGATTTCAAATAATAAAATGAATTAAGTCATGTGATCCTCCTTCAAATCCTCCACTCTAGGTGTTAAGTAACTACCTTGAATGTTTTGGAAGACTTGAGAAATCACTATGGAGACTAGTGAATCAATTGGGCTTTAGGGAAATTCTTCTGTACAAATAAAATCCCAAAATTATTATTTATAGTAAAAAATAAGACCCTGGGAGAAAATAGATTGGGCATGAATGTTGGTTGCATGCCAGATCTTGGATCTCGAGTAACATGGGCGCCGAAAAAACCTTGGTCATTTTAGGGAAATCCATAGCTCATGACTTTGAAAATATTGATTTTATTCATTTGTTTTCTCCTGTATTTTATAAGGTAATTTCCATTTTATTTTTTTAGACACTCTGATGGAATGAAGTGTAAACACTTATATGATATTGTAGATGATTATAGGGAGTTAACCCATTATATGGATGAATAGATGTTGGGGATTGAACCGAATCTACTATTCTAACATGTGATGATGGTACTGGAAGTCTTCCTTGACTAAAGAATGGAATTTTTATACTTATAATTATTCTATAATTCCAATTACATATTCTTAGGATTATTATATGATCTCATGACTCAAGATTGACTAATTTTGTTTCCTCACTCTTATGACCCATTTCTTTTTTAAGGTTAAAGATTTTTTCTATGGTTCATGATTCATGATTTTTTAATGATTGGGTATGAACTTCATGTGTTATGATCATTCTCTCATACACTTATAGTTATATTTTACTTGAATATGATTATTGATTGATATATACCATGTTTAACCTTATTGATTTTTTGATCTCACCTAGTATTAAGGTAAATTTTCCCCACATAATAATGAAATGTTTTATGTTGGATATGTCTTAGAAGGTTACTATGTGAGAAGAATGTTTTTGGAGATGTTGAAATTATTTAATGAAATATGTTGATAGTGTAACTAGAAAACAAATACAATAAACCTTTATGATTTTAGGGCTGTGTTATTTTGAAATAAATGGAATATTCATGTGGATGGATCAGAGTGCAGTAACAGTTCTTATCAAAGAGGATCTCGACTTAGTGAATGTTATATTTGATGGATTGTTCAAATATTTTAAAATATGTGAATGTTATCACCAATAAATTTTTTTCAATCAAATATTGGAAAGACGGTCACTTGAACCATCAGATGATATTTTTATGTTAAATTTATAATTAATTTAATTAATTTTGAAAAATGATTACCATGTTCTTGAGACTTTTCTTCATAGTAAATGTTGATTATATGAAATCATTTTTGGTGATATATCATTTCATTGGTAGGATCCATGTGTAGAACCCATCTTGCAGTGATCCATATGTGTTACTTTGATATCAAAATAGCACTAATGAATCGTTGGGTGCTAGCATGGTTGATTGGATGTATTGTGTTGTTCATCTATGTTACATCACCTTTCATCGACCTCAGCAGTCTTCTCGTGATCTTCTCATTGTTGATATGATGTGGGTGGGAGGATAGTAATTCTAGAGAGTAATGAATTGTACATAATGATTCATGATTAACATATCTTTGAGTTTATAAGTGGTTTATTTATAGACCTACGGTAAGTATTTTTATTTTAATTATTTAAAAAAGTTCCCTTAATAAATTTTCAAATCCATATCTAACACCATTCCATGTTTTAAATATAATAATAATATCATTATTTTTATTATTTTATTCCACGACGTGCATTAATTATCATAATGAAAAATATTATTTTAATATCTTGAAATTAATATTTATCAACAAACATGATATGGGTATGCTCATCCTCCTTTTAATTTATCAAATACCGAAATAAATATTTAATTATTTATTTATTGACATAATAAATATTTCATTCAAAATATATAAAATAAATAGTTATTAAATACTCAAATAATTATTATTAAATATTAATATAAATATTTTTGATTGACAAATCGTTAATAAAATCATTTCTTTGTCATTAGAATTGTTTTTATTCCAATAATTAAATTCAAAAAGAATTTTAATTTGGATAATATGAAACAAATAGTTTGTGATCCTCTAGTCTTATTTCTCATTGTCATTAGGCATGCCTATAAAAAATACAAGAGTACTATTTATAAATGGGTCATTAGACACAATAAAATGAAGCTAATTTCACTACATCAAAAAACATACATGTGACCATACTATGTAACATAAGCCCTTTTTTCAAAATACCTAATCAACTAGGTTTTACACCCATGTTATCTACCTATATGATCATACATATTTCTTGAACTATATGAAATAAATTCATTTTTACACCATGTCTATGAAATTTAATGTGATTACTATATTTCAATCAATTGGATGATATATCAATATCAATTAATATGGAAGGGAAAATCCCTTCCTCAAATTATTCATTAATAAAATTACATTTTTGATGCACTCCACATACCCAAAATCACTATGAACTATTATCATAATTTTTTGTTATAATAAATTTAAGTGCATGAGTCATGATATTAATTAATAATAATCTTAATGTGTGAGGACCATTACTAATTATCATAGATAGGAATATCCAATGAAACATAAACATGTGGAATTCTGTTTGGGGGGGGGGGGGGGTTTGTTCTCATAATCTCCCATCTTAGATGTTATCAAGTGCAGACTTCATCTATAGAAGTCTCATATTTTTATGAGTACTCACACCTAACAATAAACATTATATGTTTCCTATAATAGAATGTTATCTAACAATAGTACCCATTTTATGAATATCATCATGTATTTTTAAGGTTCTCATCATAGAATGGAACAAATATGCCCTTTTAATGTGGAAAATACTCTAGGAAATTATTACATTAATGTCACTAAAAAATATAAACAATATGTAATAAGATACTTAAATTAACATTCACTTCATATAATATACATGAAATAATAATTACAAGAATATTGTTTCAGAACACCAGCTTTTATACACTCGTACTTGGACTGGAGGGAACTGCTAATGACTTTCAATCCGCTTGACCTCTCATGAAGATCATGTTTCTATTGAGTTATGGTTTTAGTCAAGGGGTCCACAATATTGTCGTTGTTTGAGAATCGTATCACTATGAATTCACCTCTCTAATAAAAATATCTCCTGACATGATACTTCAAAAGAATGTGCTTTATCTATTTATGTGACCTCAGAACCTTTGAAAAAGATGCCCTTGTTGTATTATGACAATATTGAGTGATTGGGTCTTTACTACAAAATACCACATCAAGAACATGGAAAAAGTTTTATATCAAAATTCCTCCTTTAAGTATCTCTAAATCAATAATATACTCATAATCTACTGCAAAATCTATACCCATGGATTTATTTGATCTCTTCTAACTCACAACACCTCCATCGAGAGTGAAGATGTATCCTATATGTGATTTTAGAACATCTTGATCTATTTGAAAACTAGCATATTCATATCCTCAGATGCTTAGTTCCTTGTCACCTGTATAGATCAGGAACATATACTTGGTTCATGTAAGTTACTTATGGGTAGTCTTGACTGCCATCCAATGGTGGTCACCTGGGCCTATATGCCCCAACCTGGGTGCCACTATAACTAGTTACCTGATCTAGTTTGTTACGTGACATTATGCATGCCATCCGATAAACAAGAGTCTATAAAATATAAGTGAGGGTCTAATTAGACATATTGGTAGTCTATAACCTCATTTTCTGATTAATCCTGAACATATAGAATATGATATAAAGGAAAAAATAAGAATAAATGTAACCAAATTAATATTTAATTTCCCAAAATCTGGTACATTCCCACAACCAAAGGTTAATATTCCATGTCATTTCATATAGTTCCAACTGTGAAGGAAAACCCACAAATAAAATAAAGAGGAAGAATCCTCAAAACGTGTCCCAACACCAATTCTAGTGTAGCATCTCGAGTTTTGGATCGGATGAAATTCCAATGGAATTTGAATTTTTATCATCTGGTGGATGCTCCATTATTTAGAACAAGTATTTTAATGTCAATATGAGTTTTCGAACACTTAAATGCGTTGTTTTTTGAATTGGATAAAGGAATGAGAGGTTTCAAGGGTGTTCTAATGATTTTTGAGAGTTCTAGGCCCCATAAACTCATGTTTAGAAGGACATGTAAGGGAACATGGTTTTATTGAAACTATGAGGCCCACCAAGTGAAAATGTGTTGATCAACAAGTGGATTTGAAGTTCTCGCATAGTTTGTTCTAACCATGATATAGGAGTTGTAAGGACATGTGTGTGGTAAAAAATCTTGATAGTGGGATTTTTCTTGAGTTGTACACAGTTTGTCAGACCATGCAGCCAACACGTGCGAGGCAGTTCCTTGGGCAGAGGCTCATGCAATACTAGTTCACGATTTTTCCAACCATGTGACAAAACCATGCACCTCATTATAGGGATTGAGAATTACCAAATTTCACATTCTTAATTATTTATTTCTACCCCTCTTTTCACCCATCATCTCATCATTAGAATGCCCTCCAATGAGATCCTCCCTTCCTCAAGGTTTAGAGAGAAATCCATCGTCTGGCCTCTATTTCGTGTTTTGATTATCTCTTGGGAAGCTTATCGGTGTGTCTATTTGCAACACCCCGAGATTTTATGAAAAATACTCTGTTTAATTTCATTAATGTCTTGTGTTGTACGCTACACCAAAAGGAGCTTGCACAACACTCATCCTTGACTTGCCTTGCATTACACGCAATCGTGACCTTCCTCGATAGCATGTGTAGTACGCAATAATGAGTTTCACAAAACAAGGATATGCTATTAAAATATTATTTAATCTATCTGTTATGAATAGTAATAACCACTTTTTGAAATTTTGTAAATTTTATTTTCAAAATGGACTTCATTTTTGGATTCAGAATATCGAAATTAGCTTAGGGTAAAATTTTTGTACTTTTTGGATAACTTTCATTTTCTGATGAATAGTGAAAATTACTAAATTTTAATTAAAAACAACCTTTTTAATAGAAATAATTAATAGTGATAAAATATTAATTTGAGTGGTTTTAAATTATTTTTAGAATATATTTTTACAATTTAATACAGTGTTGGTTATTGGATTTAATTTCACATTTAAACCAGACATAAACAACTGTCAATCATTTGATAGTTATTATCTCTTAAGAAAACACTATTTGTTTTGACGACGGGAATTAATTTTTAAATTCATTAATGCAACTGATATGTTTTGAATTTGTTAAAATAGAAATCATTTTTTAATTTATAATATCAAATATATAATAGGCCTAATTTTTTTTATTTTTATGGAAACTTTCATTTTTTTATGAATAGTGAAACCACTAAGTGGTAGTTAAAAAAATGAATTTTTCATAAAAAATAATTTTACTGCTTCTGTGAGTGGAATTTTAAAAATCCGAGAGACACGGTTGATGGTAATAAGTAAATGTGGTTCAATGAGATGAAAATAATTTTTGGTGAATATTAACTTTTTACCTTTTTTTACCATGGTTAAAAGTAAATAGGGCAATTAAGGGTAAAAATGTTATTATTATTACCCTAACACATGTCCTAATTATATTGTATAAGTGTAATTTGACCAAAAACAACCTTAGGAATAAAATATAACCATTTAGGCCCACTTGGATTAGATTAGGACATTAATTATTAATTTATATAAAGAATGGTTAAAATAGTTAAAATCAAAGTTTATTAAGTAAATAATTTTTAATATAGGGTTATACATAAGATAAATTCGACTATAAATACTCATTAGAAAGATAACAATATTGCCTACATAATGGTATTTTATTTGTAATTTTTAGACATTAAATAATTTAATTTATTTATGTCACAATGATGATGCAGTAATTATCTTATTAATAAAATATTGACATAATTGATGCTATAAAATACCCAAATAAATATAATTTGAGACTTTTTATGAATTAAACTAATTTTCTAGGTTAATATGACATGTTATTATTGATTTAATTAACTTTTTTCGAACTAATAAGTCTGTTATGATTTTCACAAAAATAAATTACTAAATAGTGTCAAAATTGACATAAAATAGTTTTTAAAACAAATATTATATTAGTAATTGTTATTTTATTCCTAAAAATATATGGTTTGGCCAAATGGCTTAGATAAGGATATATATATTAATAGTAAACAACTTGGGGTTTGTTTGGCTGCTTATAGTATGTTTATTAACCTTATAGTATAAGAACACAAGAAGACACCGTAAAAGTAAAATTATTTAACTTAATGTTAAATCTAAATGATAAGGTTAAAATAGGAACCTAAACTTGTCTAAATTCTATTGGATGAGAGGTTTTCGACCCATACCCACCTTAGCTTTGAAATAAATCAATTTTGAACTATTTAAAACCGAATTTGGCATTATAAAAAAATAATAGTTTTTGTTATTCCAAAAGTGCCCCTCTCCTCCCTTATAAAAGGGCACCTCCTCCCTCTCTTCCTCACACCACTTTGAGCATTCAAGCTCGGCCAACCCCTAAAAAATTCTCTTCTCCACATCCCTATAAACATCCTAGAGGTCCTGGTCTTCTTAAAATTCCAATTTTAGTGCCCTAAAAGGAGATCTCAAAGAGGCGCTTCAAAGAAGAGGTAATGTCCGCTACCGATTCTTTAAACTTTATTTCTTCTTCCACTTATTCTTCATAGTTTGTTTCATTATGAAGTAATAACATCGGTTTCAATCATATACTGATATGTTATTATAAGTATGAAACAACCCTATTTCACCATCTATCCATCCTTTGGAAAATGAAATCACAGCTCGTGCGTACGTACGGAATACCGTCTCCACGCCATGGTGTAATCTATTTTCCACCACCACCTTACATGGATGGGTATAATGGTGTAAATAATAGATATATATGATTTTTGTAAAGTGATATTGATTCTTTAATAGTATACATACACTCCAATAAAATTCCACGATCATGGGAACGATATCATCATTCGTGTGTACGTACGGAATACCGTCTCCATGGCGCGATGAGATTCATCCTCAATGATTAACCATTCATAAATGATTATAAAGTATATATAATAAGTAATCATGAAATATATGACAGAATAATTATACTGTATTTATGTATGTATATATATATGTATGTAATCCAATTAATTCCAATAAATTCAATGTGGAAACGAAAATAGCGTTCATGCGTACATACGGCCTACCGTCTCCATGAACGGTGGATTTATTTCCATTTACTGATCTATTATATATATGTATATTCTGAATATATATTATATATAAATAATTTTTTATATTTTGGAATTAATTAATCATGATCTAAGTAATCATATGAATAATTACAAGTCAAAACACGGATGAAAAATGAAACGATTTTACCAAAAACACTCTTTAACAAGGAATTAACAAAAGAACGGGTAATATAAAGTCATAAGTGAACCATATATGATATCATAATAATGAGTATAATTCTGGAATAAGTCAATGACATTATTTAAATCATTATACAGGAGGTTCAGACACTTACGAAGCAAATCGGACCTAAGGTAAGGGAAATATCACAATCTCATTTTTATCCGATATTGTTTATACTTTAGTATTTACTGGGGTGTATTTTATCATCCACATCCATGTTTCCTCAATATTTAATATTATTTCCATCCACCTACAATTTTTTAAATCCAATTTTACCCTTCGGTGAGTTTTTAGTAAATTATATGAAAGGAATCTTTTGTAGTTTTTCGTACGAGATATTTTTTAACTTTTCCGACAAAAGCACGAAGAATGTTTTTTTAACTTATACGGAATGAATGGATTTTTAAAAAATTATTTCCAAGAAACTTCCTTTTCAAGTTTTCAAGTATATTTTTAATCAACTTCCTTTATTTTAGAATTGTATGACATGTTAATAAAGGAAAAGTGTTTTTGAAGTAGAAAGGATATTTTCCTCAAGAATGGAGTTCAAGTGTTTTATCAAAATTATTTTCCATCTAAGATAATAATGGGTTCTGTTTATATACCTATTATTACATTGATTTGATTATGTTGTGATGGAATTATTTTTATGAACTCCTTTAACTTATATGAATTGTTTTATGATGTCTCGATGTTTAATATTCCCATTTTCATTACATGGGTTATGCTATGATGTATAGTTTATGATTTTGTGGCACACATAAGAATGGTATCATTATGAGATGTGTGGGACCAATATCTCCCTCCAATGCATTGGGTAATGATTTTATATCTCATGATATAGACATGGCTGGAACGGTAGGTTATACCGGTTCAGTGAAACAGGACTGAAACGAGGAGTGAACTCGGTTCAGAAAGGGACTTTGTCCACTAAGATAGTCTTGGCAATGAGTCTTGACTAATAAGAAATTATTCTCTATGATTATGTGTTTATTACACAAAGTTTCATGTTTTATGTTATGATTATTGGGATTACATTTCACTACTATGATTTATCCCATGTTATGAAATTATGATCTATTTTGCAGGTTAAGATTTCCAAAAGATGTGTTCTTATGAATATGACGTGATTGATACTTCTTTTGTTTACCCTTACTGAGCATTTGAGCTCACCCTTTTATGTTTTCTTTTCACCAGGACATAAAGAAAGGATTTAGGTTTAAAATAAAAGAAGATCATTATGGGAGATGTTGAAGATCCTTCACCACGATTAGAATATTATATTACAAGTTTCCAAAGACACTAAATTATTATGGACCTTGTGTGTGTGTTTTTGTTATGTACTAAGTATTCTGCAAAAGTAATGTAATGTCCTTGTATGTCAAGCTTCAGGTCTCTACAGTTGGTATCAGAGGAATGGTTTAGTCAACCTTTGGAAACAAGGATGCGAAAACGTTAGTGAGATCCCTAGAGATATTTCTAAGGTATGTCTAGGGATGTCCCTAAGGATAAGTATACGTATAGAATATAGTCCTATAACTATGGTAAAGATATTATATTAAACCAAAGATGTTAGATATTGAAGTTACTCCCCCTTTATTATGATTTTTTCCCCTCACACTATTCTTTTTGGGTTTTAGAAAATGGCTGGAAACAAGATGATTCACGATAATGGAGGATATGATGGGCAATGGAATGATATTCTTCATGAGAAACCAAATGAAATGAGATTTGGAAGTCCAAACATCATTATTATGCCAAACCAGTAATCTCATAATATGATCAATAAAGTAAAATTTGGTAAGTTTCCTAACTCGGCTAATAAGAGAAAGATGGAGTTTCATGATGATCATAGCGGAAAGAAAGTTCAATTTCCCCTATGTAAATCATGTGAGAAGAGGCATCAAGGATAATGTTTCAAAGGAACTGGAAGATGCTTTGGGTGTGGAAAAGAAGGACACAAAGCCAGTAAGTGCAAAGGAAAAGGTTCAGTTAACACCAGGGATGAGGATAATGGTATTGCTACGACATCAACAATGGTTAAATGTTTTAAATGTGGATTGTACGGGCATTATGCAAACCAATGCCCTAAGGGAAAGTCTCATGAAGAGAATCAGTATGGTCGTATGGGTAGTATTTATGTGGATGATGATGAAGAGACTACAAATGATATGTGAGATGAAAGAATTTTTGAAGCTCGGTCAATGGTTTACGAATGTAGTGGAATGATTACATATTTATCATGTGTAATGTTGTATAAGTAATCTCCTGATACTATGGAATAAAGAGACATATAAGGATTGTTACACTGTTGTCTTTCCTTGAGTTTTGAAAGTGTATGATTAATGTTACCAGTATCCATGGAAGGTTATTCGAATATTTTTGGAATGTAGATGATATGCGCATAATGAAGGGATAAGGAGAAAATTAAATTTTTGATAGTATTCATGAGCTCATGACTGATATAAGGAGAAGGTTATATCATGGTTTGAGTATATTGAATTTATGGATTTTGGTATGTGGAAAGAGTTAACTTTTGACAGCATTCATGTTTTCACTAAGGTTTAATGGGTATTCATTTTTCAAGAGAATACATCATCAAGGTATTCACATGACTGGAATGTGACCAACAAGATATATGGGGATAAATGATGGTATTCACATGCTTGGTTGATGACATTTCAAGTAATCGTTTTCTTTATACTATGAACTTGGACCGAAGTATTTTGGATAAGCCTAAAGATTGGAATGGATTATGTTGGACATAAGTCAGTATTGTTTAAGGATAGAACTTTTTTTTTGATATTATTTATGGGATGTTATAGTAATATAGCTTTAGAAAAAGGACAACCTGCAGGATGGGCGACAGCCCATTGCGTCGGACAAGGCTATGGGAATCGAACCCACAACCGAAGTGTGACTGGCCTTTATCGCCTACCACTGGCCTACAGGAAGTCCTTGTTTAGTAGAAACTAGTTTTATTATATTAAGAAGTATAATATAAGAAGTATAAGTCCATTTTAGAAACCATATATGATTAATCTCACTATAGATGGACTTATGTATTTTTTGATAACTTTTCTAACATTTTGTTTGAGATAGATGGAATGACCCATCATTCTATCACATGATTTACTAACACATCACGAATGAAAAATTCAACTTCATTTCTTTAAGAGATTAAGTGGAAATTGTCCAATGAACGACCAACGGTGAGACTATACCAAAATCACGAAAGTATTTCTTCTAATTCCAATTTCATCAACTTCAAGGAAATGATCTTGAAAACCAAAAATGTTGTCCTAGTGCTCTTATATCTGAGGAATCAGATGGTACTTTAGATCGTCAGAAATTTATGGATATTTGATTTCTGGATTTTCCATAGTCATGTTCTCTACCACTCTCCATCAGAACATGATGGTTAGATTTCTCTTCCATATCCATATTTTCACCTATGTGGAAACCTAGTGATTAGTTTATTTGGGTAACCGTTACGTTTCATACTTTTGTTTTTAAAGATTGGTTTTGGTATTCCTTTTTACGATGTGGGTTTCTATTAAAGAAACTTTCGAGTAGTAAACCATTTATAACCCCGACGAATTTCGAAGGCCAAATTCATTTTAAGAGGGGTAGAATGTAACACCCCGAGATTTTAAGAAAAATATTCTTTTTAATTTCATTAATGTCTTGTGTTGTCTGCTACACCAAAATGAGCTTTCACAACACGCATCCTTGACTTGCCTTGCATTACACGCAATCGCGACCTTCCTCGATAGCTTGTGTAGTACGCAATAATGAGTTTCACAAAACAACGATATGCTATTAAAATATTATTAAAACTAGCCGTTATGAATAGTAATAACCACTTTTTGAAATTTTGTAAATTTTATTTTCAAAATGGACTTCATTTTTGGATTCGGAATATCGAAATTAGCTTATGGTGAAATTTTGGAACTTTTTGGATAATTTTCATTTTCTGATGAATAGTGAAAATTACTAAATTTTAATTAAAAACAACCTTTTTAATAGAAATAATTAATAGTGATAAATTATTAATTTGAGTGGTTTTAATGTATATTTAGAATATATTTTTACAATTTAATACAATGTTGGTTATTGGATGTAATTTCACATTTAAACTAGACATAAACAACTGTCAATCTTTTGATAGTTATTATCTCTTAAGAACACGCTATTTGTTTTGATGACGGGAATTAATTTTTAAATTAATTAATGCAACTGATATGTTTTTAATTTGGTAAAATAGACATCATTTTTGAATTTATAATATCAAAAATAGCTTAGGCCTAATATTTGGTATTTTTCTGGAAACTTTCATATTTTTATGAATAGTGAAACCACTAAGTGGTAGTTAAAAAAATGAATTTTTCATAAAACATAATTTTACCGCTTCTGTGAGTGGAATTTCAAAAATCCGAGAGACACGGTTGATGTTAGTAAGTAAAATTTGGTTCAATGAGATGAAAATAATTTTTGCTGAATAGTAACTTTTTACCTTTTTTTTACCACGGTTAAAAGTAAATAGGGTAATTAAGGGTAAAAATGTTATTATTATTACCCTAACACATGTCCTAATTCTATTGGATTACTGTAATTCGACCAAAAAAACCTTAGGAATAAAATATGACCATTTAGGCGCACTTGGATTAGATTAGGACATTTATTATTAATTTATTTAAAGAAGGGTTAAAATAGTTAGAATCAATGTTTTTTAAGTAAATCATTTTTAATATGGGGTTATACATAAGATAAATTAGACTATAAATATTCATTAGAAAGATAAAAAGATTTCCTACATAATGGTATTTTATTTTTAATTTCTAGATATTAAATAAGTTTATTTATTTATGACACAAAGATGATGCAGTAATTATCTTATTAATGAAATATTGACATAATTGATGTTATAAACACCAAAATAAATGTAATTTGAGAGTTTGTTATGAATTAAACTAATTTTCTAGGTTAATATGACATTTTAGTATTGATTTAATTAACTTTGTTCTAACCAATCATTCTGTTATGATTTTCACAAAAATCAATTACTAAATAGTGTCAAAATTAACATAAAATAGTTTTTTAAAAACAATATTATATTAGTAATTGTTATTTTATTCCTAAAAATCTACGTTTTGGCCAAAAGAATAAGCTAAGGTTATATATATTAATAATAAATGACTTGGGGTTCGTTTGGCTGCTTATAGTATGTTTATTAAACTTATAGTATAAGAACACAAGAAGACACGGTAAAAGTAAAATTATTTAACTTAATGTTAAATCTAAATGATAAGGTTAAAATAATAAACTAAACTTGTCTAAATTCTATTGTATGAGAGAATTTCGACCCATCCCCACCTTAGCTTCGAAATAAATCAATTTGGATCTATTTAAAACCGAACTTTACTTTATAATAAAATAATAGTTTTATTTATTCCAAAGGTACCCCTCTCCTCCCTTATAAAAGGGAACCTACTCCCTCTCTTCCTCACTCCACTTTGAGCCTTAAAGCTCGTCCAAACCATGCCAATTTCATCTCTCCACTTCCCTAGATACATCCTAGAGGTCATGGTCTTCTTAAAAGACCAAGTTTGGTGCCCTAAAAGAAGGTCTCAAAGAAGCACTTCAAAGAAGAGGTATTGTCCGTTACCGATTCTTTCATTTTTATTTCTTCTTCCACTTATTCTTATTTAGTTTTTTCATTATGAAGTAATGACATCAGTATCACTCATATACTGATATGTTATTATATGTATGAAACAACCCTATTTCACCATCTATCCATCCTACGGAAAATGAAATCTCCGCGCGTGCGTACGTACGGAATACCATCTCCACGCCGTGGTGTAATCTATTTTCCACCACCACCATACTTGGATGGGTATAATGGTGTAAATAATGACTATATATGATTATTGTAAAGTGATATTAATTCTAAAATAGTATACATACAATCCAATACAATTCCACGATCATGGGAACGATATCATCGCTCGTGCGTACGTACGGAATACCATCTCCATGATGTGATGCGATTCGTTCTACATGATCTTCATTGCATAATGATTATATAAATGAATTTAATGAATAAATATGATATATAGTACATTAATACCATTCTGGAAATGATGTATCTATAACCTAAAGAGAAGAATAAGAATTTATTCGACAAAACATGCATAAGAACAAAAATTTATAAACACCCGAATAACAAGTAGCAATGAAATATTACTACCAAGAAGCTAAGAATATGACCATATGTGATATCATAACAATGAGTATGATTCTGGAATAAGTCTATAACAATATTTAAATCATTATACAGGAGGTTCGGACACGTACAATGCAAATCGGACCTAAGGTAATGGAAATATCACAATCTCATTTTTATCCAAGATTGTTTATACTTTAATATTTACTAGGGTGTATTTTATCATCCACATCCATGTTTCCTCAATATGTAATATTATTTCCATCCACCTACAATTTTTTAAATCCAATATTACCCTTCGGTGAGTTTTTAGTAAAGGATATGAAATGAATCTTTTGTCGTTTTTCGTACGAGGTACTTCTTGACTTTTCCGACTAAAGTACGAAGAATGTTTTTTTAACTTATACGGCATGAATGAATTTTTTCCAAGAATATTCCCTTACAAGTTTTCAAGTTTATTTTTAATAAACTTCTTTAATTTTAAAATTGAATGACATGTTAAGAAAGGAAAATGTTTTTGAAGTAGAAAGGATATATTCCTCAAGAATGGGGTTCTGGTGTTTTATTAAAATTATTTTCCATCTAAGATAATATAGGGTTCTGTTTCTATCCCTATTATTACATTGATTTGATTACGTTGTGATGGAATTATTTTTATGAATTCCTTTATCTTTTATGAATTGTTTTATGAGGTCATGATGTTTAAGAATCCCATTTTTATTACATGGGTTATGCAATGATGTCTGATTTATGATTTTGTGGCACACATAAGAATGGTATCATTATGAGATGGGTGGGACCTATATCTCCCACCAATGCATTGGGTAAAGATTTTATATCTCATGAGATAGACATGGATGGAATGGCAGGTTAAACTGGTTTAGTGAAACATCACTGAAACGAGTTGTGAACTCAGTTCAGAAATGGACTTTGTCCACCAACATAGTCTTGGCTATGAGTTTTGACTACTATGAAATGATTATCTATGATTGTGTGTGTATTCCAAAAAGTTTCCTGTTTTAAGTTATGATTATTGGGATTACATTTCACTAATATGATTTATCCCATGTTATGAAATTATGATTTCTTTTGCAGGTTAAGATTTCCAAAAGTTATGTTCTTATGTATATGATGTGATTGACATTTATTTTGTTTACCCTTACTGAGCATTTGAGCTCACCCTTTTGTATGTTTTCTTTCCCCAGGTCAGGATGAAGGTTATTATGAAAGATATGCCAAAAGGGACTATAGATATGATGAAATAAATGGGAGACAGTGTAAACGCTTTATGAACCAGTTGTTTATGTTTCCCAGTTTCTAAAGACACTATACCTATACGGTCCTTTCCTGGTTTTGTTATATGTTGTAATAAGTGTGCTTCAATTCTAAAGTAATAACAATGTATGTAAATTATGGGTCGTTATAGTCGTCATACATGATTTTCCTTTTGTTGGATAGTGCCTCAAGATAAGAGGGCTTTCTCAATAATACATTGTCAATTATAGAATTATCATGACAATGATAAATACTACTACAGAGAGAAGTTTCATAGAGAAGGCCCTCAAGAGGAGGAACACCACAGTGGATTAAAACAATGGATAAATCCTATTTCTCCTTGGTATTCTGTCCACAAGGAGGGTTTTCGTGGCTTTCATCTGAAGATAGGCTCTCTATATTGGACAAATTTTCATGAGGTAATCCTTCATGATGATGTTTCTGATGGAGAACATCAAAATTACTACTAATTCTACCCTAATTTGGCAATGAGGGGGTAGGATCTTGAGTTTAAATAGATAAATGTATGAGGTCTTCAAGAACTCCATCATTATGTGGATACAAATTTCACATTGACTCTTGATTTTCCAACTATGTTTGGAGAGATTTCTTCTTGGATTATCTCTTACAATTAGTTGGGGACACTTGCTGGGACAATTGGTTATCATGGGAAGGTGTATGTGCCTACCTTAGAGTGGTTATTAGAATGGGTGAATTACCTGCAATTGAAAGCGTCTATGTTCCCAATTCGGTTGTCTATATGATATGGGGGAGTATGAACCATGACCCTCCTGGACTGGAATAGAGGTATGTATTTTTTCCGATATGGATTGCTGACATGTCATCCTAGGTGTGGGGAAGGATTTATGTGAATGTTCCCCTGGTACTACTAAAGTAGTGGTTATAATATTATGGCATTCTTACAGAATGTGGGCAGAAATTTTTGTCTTCCAGTTCACCATTAATAATACGTGTTTGGTGACATAAACAACCGGAACATGAATATATTTCCATCTTGTATTTATATTTTGTGAATGTGCATGCTCTTATCTGCCTTTTCCTATCATTGGGTATTGAAATTACTCATATATGGGGGCAAAGGCTTGCATCTACCCCAGATTTGTCTTCAGAGCCTTCCAACTGAATACTCTGGGTGCTGCCAAACGAGACTGTAGGAAGGTTTGTTGAACTTTGGTAGGTTTATGTGCCTTCTAGTTGTTATCCATCAAGAATGGTTGAATAAATTCCTTCAATACTGACAGATGAGACAACTAGATGAATTGGTAATTATAAGAAGGTGTATTTTACTGTTTACCACTTTCCACCACGTTTAATTGGGGGGAATATTTAAATGCAGTCAGACGAGAATGGAGACTAGTTGATAATTTTTAAATAGGTGTTTGTGCCTGTTCATGGTACTCCACCAGATTTTCCAGGTGGGATTGGTGTATTTCTTCCAGACGAGTCTTCTAGACGGCATAATTTGGGTGGACTGGTGTATGTGCCCACTCATTTTTCACAGTCAAGATAGTTTTAGGAACTTATATATAGGGGGAATAAGTTAGAACATGCTCCCTATTGACCGTACATTGTCTCTAGAGGTTCTCCTTGCGTGCCCAGGTCTGAAGGACCTAGGCCAAATGTCCAGAGGCAACACCCCCATCAAGTTGGGGGTTCACTGCCGCACGATTATGCTAGTGGTGATTGTTGGTGGGATTCCTCAAGAAGGACACATGAATCAATCAATTGAGGACATGGGTGACCTCTTGATCCACCTCTCTGTAGTATGGGAAGGACTAATTTTTGTGTTTCGGGGATAAACACCTGAAACAGTTGAAGATGGTGGAGGGCACCATCTGCTTCTTGATCATCACACTACTACAATGTGGCCTTTTATCAGCACTAAAAACCGACATTCATGGCACTAGAAAAGTGTTGTTAATGCTGGCATAGATCGTGGGGTCACCTTTATCAGCACTCTAAAAAGTTCTGATAAAGGCCACCTCTATCAGCGCTAAAAAATGTGCTGGTAAAAGCACCCCCTTGATCGGCGCTTTTTTAGCGCCGATGAAGGTGTCCTTTATCAGCGCTTTTTGGAGAACTAAAAAAGGGGACCCCCCCCCCCCCCCCGCCTTTATCTACGCTGGAATTAATAGTTCTTTTCTAGCACTGATAAAGGCGGCCTTTATAATCACTTTTCAGAGCACTAATAATGGGGCCCTTTATCAGCGCTCTTTTAGTGCTGATAAAGGCGGCCTTTAATAACCACTTTTTGAAATTTTGTATATTTTATTTTCAAAATTGACTTCATTTTTGGATTTGGAATATCAAAATTAGCTTAGGGTGAAATTTTGGTACTTTTCGGATAACTTTCATTTTCTGATGAATAGTGAAAGTTAATAAATATTAATTAAAAACAACCTTTTTAATAGAAATAATTAATAGTGATAAATTATTAATTTGAGTGGTTTTAAAGTATATTTAGAATATATTTTTACAATTTAATACAATTTTGGTTATTGGATGTAATTTCACATTTAAACCAGACATAAACAACTGTCAATCTTTTGATAGTTATTATCTCTTAAGAACACACTATTTGTTTTGACGACGGGAATTAATTTTTAAATTAATTAATGCAACTGATATGTTTTGAATTTGGTAAAATTGACATCATTTCTGAATTTATAATATCAAATATAGCTTAGGCCTAATTTTTGGTGTTTTTCTGGAAACTTTCATATTTTTATGAATAGTGAAACCACTAAGTGGTAGTTAAAAAAATGAATTTTTCATAAAACATAATTTTACTACTTCTGTGAGTGGAATTTCAAAAATCCGAGAGCCATGGTTGATGTTAGTAAGTAAAATTTTGTTCAATGAGATGAAAATAATTTTTGGTGAATAGTAACTTTTTTACTTTTTTTACCACGGTTAAAAGTAAATAGGGTAATTAAGGGTAAAAATGTTATTATTATTACCCTAACACATGTCCTAATTCTATTGGATTAGTGTAATTCGACCAAAAACAACCTTAGGAATAAAATATGACCATTTAGGCCCACTTGGATTAGATTATGACATTTATTATTAATTTATTTAAAGAAGGGTTAAAATAGTTAAAATCAATGTTTATTAAGTAAATAATTTTTAATACAGGGTTATATATAAGATAAATTTGACTATAAATACTCATTAGAAAGATAAAAATATTTCCTACATAATGGTATTTTATTTGTAATTTTTAAATATTAAATAATTTAATTTATTTATGACACAATGATGATGCAGTAATTATCTTATTAATGAAATATTGACATAATTGATGCTATAAATACACAAATAAATATAATTTGAGACTTTTTATTAATTGAAATAATTTTCATGGTTAATATGACATGTTAGTATTTATTTAATTATCTTTTTTCGAACTAATCATTCTGTTATAATTTTCAAAAAAATCAATTACTAAATAGTGTCAAAATTGACATAAAATAGTTTTTTAAAAAAATATTATATTAGTAATTGTTATTTTATTCCAAAAAATATAAGGTTAGGCCAAATGACTTATATAAGGTTATATATATTAATAATAAACAACTTTGGGTTCGTTAGGCTTCTTATAGTAAGTTTATTAACCATATAGTATAAGAACACATGAAGACACGGTAAAAGTAAAATTATTTAACTTAATGTTAAATCTAAATGATAATGTTAAAATAGGAACCTAAACTTGTCTAAATTCTATTGGATGAGAGGCTTTCGACCCATCCCCACCGTAGCTTCAAAATAAATCAATTTGGAGCTATTTAAAACCGAATTTGGCTTTAAATAAAATCATAGTTTTTGTTATTCCAAAGGTGCCCCTCTCCTCCCTTATAAAAGGGCACCTCCTCCCTCTCTTCCTCACACCACTTTGAGCCGTCAAGCTTGTCCAGCCCCTGCCGAATTATCTTCTCCACTTCCCTAGAAACATCCTAGAGGTCCTGGTCTTCTTCAAAGACCAATATTAGTGCCCTAAAAGGAGATCTCAAATAGGCGCTTCAAAGAAGAGGTAATGTCTGTTACCGATTCTTTCAACTTTATTTCTTCTTCCACTTCTTCTTCTTAGGTTGTTTCATTATGAAGTAATAACATCAGTATCACTCATATACTGATATGTTATTATAAGTATGAAATAACCCTATTTCACCATCTATCCATCCTACGGAAAACGAAATCACCGCGCGTGCGTACGTACGGAATACCGTCTCTACGCCGTGGTGTAATCTATTTTCCACCAGCACCTTACATGGATGGGTATAATGGTGTAAATACTAACTATATATGATAATTTTAAATTGATATTGATTCTGAAATAGTATACACACACTCCAATAAAATTCCACGATCATGGGAACGATATCATCATTCGTGCGTACGTAAGGAATACCGTCTCCATGACGCGATGAGATTCATCCTCAATTATTAACCATTCATAAATGATTATAAAGTTTATATAATAAGTAATAATGAAATATATGACATAATAATGATACTGGATTTATGTATATATATATGTATTTAATCCAATTAATTCCATTCAATTCAATGAGGAAACTATAACAGCGTTCATGCGTACATACGGCCTACCGTCTCCATGAACGTTGGATTTCTTTCCATTTACTGATCTATTATATATATGTATATTCTGAATATATATTATATATAAATCATTTTTTATATTCTGGAATTATGTAATAATGATCTAAGTAATCATATGAATAATTACAAGTCAAAACACGGACGAAAAATGAAACGATTTTACACAAAACACTCTTTAACATGGAATTTACAAAAGAACGGGTAATATAAAGTCATAAGTGAATCAAATATGATATCATAATAATGAGTATGATTATGGAATAAGTCAATTACATTATTTAAATCATTATACAGGAGGTTCGGACACTTACGAAGAAAATCAGACATAAGGTAAGGGAAATATCACAATCTCCTTTTTATCCGAGATTGTTTTTACTTTAGTATTTACTGGGGTGTATTTTATCATCCACATCCATGTTTCCTCAATATGTAATATTATTTCCATCCACCAACAATTGTTTAAATCCAATTTTACCCTTCGGTGAGTTTTTAGTAAAGGATTTGAAAGGAATCTTTTGTCGTTTTTTGTACGAGGTACTTTTTGACTTTTCCAACAAAAGTACGAAGAATGTTTTTTTAACTTATACGGCATGAATGGATTTTTAAAACATTATTTCCAAGAAGATTCCTTTTAAAGTTTTCAAGCCTATTTTTAATCAACTTCCTTTAGTTTAGAATTGTATGACATGTTAATAGAGGAAAAGTGTTTTTGAAGTAGAAAGGATATTTTCCTCAAGAATGGAGTTCAAGTGTTTTATCAAAATTATTTTCCATATAAGATAATAAAGGGTTCTGTTTCTATCCCTATTATTACATTGATTTTATTATGTTGTGATGGAATTATTTTTATGAATTCCTTTATCTTATATGAATTGTTTTATGATGTCCCAATGTTTAAGATTCCCATTTTTATTACATGGGTTATGCTATGATGTATGGTTTATGATTTTGTGGCACACATAAGAATGGTATCATTATGAGATGGGTGGGACCAATATCTCCCTCCAATGAATTGGGTAAAGAATTTATATCTCATGAGATAGACTTGGCTGGAACGGTAGGTTATACCGGTTCAGTGAAATAGGACTGAAATGAGAAGTGAACTCGGTTCAGAAAGGGACTTTGTCCACTAAGATAGTCTTGGCAATGAGTCTTGACTAATAAGAAATGATTCTCTATGATTATGTGTGTATGCCATAAAGTTTCATGTTTTATGTTATGATTATTGGGATTAAATTTCACTACTATTATTTATCCCATGTTATGAAATTATGATCTCTTTTGAAGGGTAAGATTTCTAAAAGATATGTTCTTATGAATATGACGCGATTGATATTTCTTTTGTTTACCCTTACTGAGAATTTGAGCTCACCCTTTTATGTTTTCATTTCCCCAGGACATAAAGAAAGGATTTAGGTTTAAAAAAAAGAAGATTTTTATGGGAGATGTTGAAGATCTTTCACCACGATTAGAAGATTATATTCCGAGTTTCTAAAGACACTAAAATATTGCGGTCCTTTTGTGTGTGTTTTTGTTATGTACTAAGTATTCCGCAAAAGTAAGGTAATGTCCTTGTACGTCAAGCTTCGGGTCTCTACACTCTTACTCCTCCATCCTCCATTATTTGTTTATCTTTTCCTCATCTATACTATTTTAGCTTGATCTAATTCACTCTACATTCTATTTGTTTGTTAATTTCTTCAATTTATCTCAAACCAAATCCATTAAATCCTTGATATTAGACATTTAAAGCATCATAAGAATGGGTTAAGTTCCCTATACTTTCCCCCTCAATGTCTCGTTATTTATAAACTGCATCGTTGTTCCGTGTGCTAGTATCTCCATGTGACACCCATGAAATATGAAATTAAATGTGTAGATCCTAATCCCATAATTCTATTAGCCATTGTATATTAAATTTTTTAGTGTCAAAATTCGTAGAACTCAAGTTTTATCCTCCCTTATTGTTGATATATTTTAATGTATTAAATTAAAAAATTGATTTATAATAAAACCACTTGATGAGGTGCATTGTCTTATAAAATGTAACGAGTTGATAAATAGAATTTGGAATGATGTAATACGATACAATGTTAAGCCTTAGTTAGCAAGACATATCATAATTGTTTATGGCTTCTTCTTTGAGGAATGAGCTTGATGATTCTATATAGAACTTGTGTTATAATGACATGACTTATACAATTTCAGGTATGGTGTTACCTACCATGGGAATCCCACCTTGTCCTATAACTTTTATTAAATACTCTGTATTCCATGATAATGGAAAGGTGAATTTAATGAATTAAAAAAAAATATGTGCATGGACTTATTATTATTCAAATTAAAATGGATTATAGGTTTGTCCATATATAGTATACTAGTCCTGTAGTGTGTTATTCCTAAAAACATGGCCCAAATAAATTTTATTTTATACTAGAATAATGGTGAGACATGTACTTTCATTTATAATTGAACATAAATGATTAAATGAACCATGATATAATTAAGAGATACTCAGGTTATGTAACATCACACCCCTCATTTTTTTATTGAGACGGAAGATGGACATTACATTGCCTTAAGAGACATCCCCAATCCACCAAAGGTAGGTAATAAATTCCAAGGGCTTCATTGATAAGTGGGGATGATTTTCCCTTTAAAGTAAAAAAAATTAAACCAAATATTCCATAACAAAATAACCACTACTTTATGAATAATAACAATGTAAAACAACTCAAAGCAATGCCATTGATATCAAAACAAACTAAAAGAGAGTACCATACTAGAAGACTAATAAACCTCAAATTACCCAACAAAAGACCAAAACGAACAAAACCAAAAGAATCCAAAATAGAAATATGAATCTACCAACATGCTCCTTGCTCCAACATCAAAAAATAGCCCATGTATCATGATGCACCACTAAATATGTGTGATACTTTACCTTTTCCCGTATCTCGATAAATAATATATATAGAAGAACCAAAGATCCAAAGTATGGGTGTGTAATAAATCACAATATATTTTCCCCAAATTAATTCCCTACTCATTCTACTAGAATATAAAAAGGGAGAACATTTATATAAAATAATCTATACAATGCCATTTAAAAGATATAAGCAATTTATCACAAGGTACCGAAGCATCTTACTCAAATAAACCAATTTCCATGGAAAACAACCAAACATGTCATTCCAGCCATTTCAAAAATTTAATTGGCATTACCCATTTCATATCAAACCCCAACACACAGACCCCCCCCACACACACACACAAGCCTAGTGCTACCATTTATGGTGGAAATTCATGTCCATAACCTATCCCCTTTTGATTTTAGTAAATCATAACCAATTTTTGTCCATTTAATGAACGCTTAACCATTTCATCCCAACCACACATGTTAAACCATATATTCCAAAAAATTCAATTATTTCAATAAACCACACCTTCATTAAAAATCATAATTACAAAACATATCAATAAAAGTATCCTTTTATTGAAAATAATTTTAAAAAACTACCTCTACAAAACAATAAAAATTATTGAAATCTATTTTCCATGAATCAAAACCATATAACTATTTGAAAATCATCATTTTAAAGTCAAGATTCAATAATCACTTTCCACCAAAGCACCCATTATTCACAATTCCATAAACCACAACCAATAGAGTTTTTCATCAAGCATTTCATAAAAAAATACATAATAAATATAATGAAAAATGATCAATTTTAAATCAAGCCTTCATGTTTTAAATATAAGAGTTTAGAGTGAAGACACCAACCATGTGATTTATGGTGAAAACAAAGACCGGCACTAAAACACCAACAAAACAAGTTAAATCTCTAGAAATTGGCCTTATATCTCTCCCCTAACATTCAATAGTCCAAATATAAACATGATTTTCATCATCAACCTTACATATATCCACATCAGAACTATATCTAATTAATAGGGAGAGAGAGGGAAGTAGATCTATTAAAAACATGGAAAAACACCATAAATGATGACATACCATGAGAATCAGGCTTCAACACACCACGAAAGGACTCCACATTGTTTCCAATTCGACGGGGAAAGGTCCTACAACTTTTGGGAGGAAGAAATAGCAAGTTACGGTTGGTTTCACGGAATGAAAATTGGGTAAACACATAATCCCTAGCTAGATCCACATTTTTAGGATATTGTTTTAAAACCATGTATGGTTAGCCACACTATAAGACAAACCATGTGAAAATCATGCCCTAGCCCCACCTAAAGGAGGAACCTCACATAGTTGTGTCACATAGTTATAAAGATATGTTCCAACTATACAAAATATCATTTCACCACTTTTCATGGTTTCTCCAAGGTGGCCACAAGGTTTAAAAAAATAGTGGACCTTCCCCTTAGCCCCTGCCTTATTTTGGATGGTTTCATGCAGGTGTTTCACAGTTTCCACTAACCATGCACTAATCATGCACGTTTATAAAATCCTAAAAACATGCAAAAATAATTCCACACCCTCCAAAAATTTATCCAAACGAATTACATTATAAAAAATTACAATTAAAAGAGTTATTTACATTAAAATGGGGTGCTAAATTCTCTCCACCATTATAATTTTTGTCCATGAAAATTAGAAAGCCTCCATTACTCTGAAATTGTTCTTACAATTTCTATTTCATTTCTTTCTTACATTCCCTGTTCTATTACCGAACATGACCATGGCGACACAAAACCCTCATTATACCTATGTTTTTTTCCTAAAACACCTTATCTTTCCTATCCACAAGACATACTGGTATATGAACCAACAAAGCATCCAATTATAGGTTAAGGTGATCCCATCTGATCACACGGTCCGGATCAGACTGATAATTTTTTAACTAAGTCACATGTAACATATTATGCATAGTGCTAAACTATTGTGGAAATTCAATATGATATGCCACCTCATCTACCCATTCCATTATCTCAAAAGGGAATATGTATCAAGGAGATAACGTCACCTTCTTCCCAAAATGATGATGCCCAACCCTAGGATAAATTTTCAAGAACACACGACCCCTCACCTTGAATGACAATGGCTGTCAACGATGATCCATGTACAATATATGACAACTCTGAGCCATCACATCTTTATATAGATATCTCAATCTTCCCCATTCTTTCAAGGACATGGCTCATTCGAACTAGTGAACTCTCACTTTTTTCCGCCCAACAAGTGGTGAATGAATACAATTCCCAAACAATTATTTAAATGGATCCATACATATCGAGGTATGATAACATTAGTTATCTGTGAACTCAACTAATGGTACATTATCTTCCCATGAGACACCAAAATCGATTACACAAGCCTAAAATATGTCTCCAAACATTTGTATCATTCTTTAGTATTATCCATCCATCTGAGGATGACATTCCATACTCATTGTCAATTTAGTCCAAAGGTATTTCTATAAGGATTTCCAAAAACAGGATGTAAACCTCAGATATCAATCTGAAACTATAACAAGTTTTATTACATGCCTTTTTACCACTTCTCGGATATATATTTTTTACAAGTCCACCACCGTATGATATTCATTAATAGGGATGAAATTTTCCGACTTTGTGAGCTGATCCACTATCACCCATTTGACATTGTCTTTACGAACTATTCTTGGGAGAATTGTTACAAAATCCACAGCTATTTATTCCCATTTCCAATCTGTAATAGGTAAAGACTAAAACATACCTGGTGGTTTCTAATTCTCATCCTTAACAAGATGTTATGTTAAGAATATTGAAACAAAATCAGCCACCATCATTTTCATACCAATCCACCAAAACTACAATTTAAACGCCATATACATCTATTTTATTATAGGATGAAAACACATCATTAATGGTGTCATGTATAAATAAGTTGTTACAAACAATCCCTAGGTGAGACCATCCAATTATTTAACTAAAAAAATGAACTATCATCTAGCTTCAATCCACCAATGGTCTCCCAAAAATAAGGTTTCAACCTCATAGCCATGAATTATGCATCATTTGTTTTGACCCTATAACTCTCTCAACCAAATTAAGAGAAAATGAAACTTGAAAGAAAACAAAAAATTCAATTTGATCTTTACATTCCATGTGCATGTCGGCTAGGACTGATATCAACTGCAACTCATAGGAAACTTCATTTTCAAACTGAGTATACAACTTCCTACTTAATGAATCCTCCACTGAACTTCTCTTTCATGGTTTATAAATCAAGTCAAAGTTGAACATTTGTAGATACATCATCCATAATATTTGTCTTAAGTTAAAATATATTTCTGAGAAAATATGTTTCAAGAACTCATCATCCGTAAACATAGAGAATTTTTCACCATAGATGCAATGATTCTATATATTTAGAGCATAGACTATGACAAAAAACACTAAATAAAGTGATGGGTAGTTCTTTTCCTGAAACCATAACTTCCTTGAGCCATAAGCCACAACCTAGTATTATCTCATGAGAACACATCTTAAATCTAATCCTGAATCATCATAGAAAACCACATCCCCTTGTCCTGATTCTAAAAAAAATTAATATTATATCAAGTGTAAGGAAATATTTCATCTCATGAAAATACATAAAACATTCCTATTTCCATTGAAATGGAACATGTTTTTCATTCAATGATGTAATAAGTTAAGATATATATAATAAACCATGAAAACAATGTCGGTAATAACCAGATATACCAAGGAAATTGTGTATCTCAATGACATTATTCAGAATTTTCCATGGGAAAACATCTTCTATCTTTTTGGATCCAAAGAAACACCTCTTTTAGATATAACATGGTCAATGGAGTGTACCTAATGTATCCAAAAATAAATATTTTCTAGTTTGTCATAAAATCAATGATCCCTCATGGTTCCCAACATTATCACCAATTGTTGATCATGCTTAGAACATGTCCATGAATAGACCAATATATCATCCCCAAACTCCAACATAAAAAAATCTAGATATAACTGAAATATCTAATTCATCAATACCATAAATACCACTAGTGAATTCATATGACAGAAATTCATTACCACATATTCATAATGTTCATATCTACTCCTGATTGTTATTTTGGGAATATCCTCCTTCTGAACCCGCAATTGCTGATATCCTAATTGCAAGTCAATTTTAGAGAACCCCTAAGAACCCCTCAATTGATCAAACTGATGAAAAATGTGTTGAAGTGGATACCTATTCTTTATTGAAAATTTTTTAAACTTACATTTATCCAAAAAAACTGACGATTTCTATTTTCTATTTTTGATAAACAAGACTAGTGCTTCCCGTAGAGTCTTTCTCGGCCGAATGGACCCTTTTATTTCTAGGTATTCCAACTACACATTCTATTATTTAAATCAATTGGTGTTGTCTTGTAAAATGAAATGGAAATATTACCGGTCCCTGATAGGAGATCAATCATAAACTCCACTTCTATTTTTGGTAGAATCCCAAAGAAGTCCTCCGGAAAAACTTATGTAAACTAATAAAAAACCATTGGGAATGTACTATTATTGATCTATTATGTTGATACCAAAGTCAAAGCCACCAACTAGTACAATATCGTTCTAACTTCTAGTTCCAACAAGTTTGTTTCACCAGTCTTTAAATTTCTATCTCCTCAAAACAGATGCTCAACACCAACTTCGTTTGTAAAACTGAACATAATAGTATGACATCCAATGTGTGTAACACCCGAGACTTTTATGAGTAATATTTTGTTTTTATGTTATATAAATCATCAAAGGAATCTTTCACTACACACAACACCAGCTTGGCTTGCTTTACACGCAACCGCGACCTTCCTCGATAGCTTGCGCCATACGCAATACCGAGTTTCACTAAACAACGACATGCTATTAAAATATTATTAAAACTAGCTGTTATGAATAGTAATACCCACTTTATAAAATTTTGTAAATTTTATTTTACAAAATAGACTTCATTTTTGGATTCGGAATATCAAAATTAGCATAGGGTGAAATTTTGGTATTTTTCTGAAAACTTTCAGTTTTTGATGAATAGTGAAAACACTAGGTTACTATTTAAAGACCGAATTTTTATTTAAATAATTATTTATTTTATTTAAATTTATTTTAGGTCAAAATTGATACATAATACCAATATAAGTTCAATTAAATTCATTGAAGTCATTTTATAATAATTTTAGATCTATAAAAATTTTATTGAACTTTTCACCGTCTTTTACCCACCTCCTAAGAGAATTTCCAAATTCACATAAAACATAATTTTTCCACTTCTATGAGTGGAATTTATAAAATCCAAGAGACACGGTTAATATCAATGACTAAAATGTGGTTCAATGAGATGAAAATAATTTTGGTGAATAGTAACATTTTACTTTTTTTACCACGGTTAAAAGTAAATAGGGTAATTAATGGTAAAAATGATATTATTATTACCCTAACACATGTCCTAATTCTATTGTATAAGTTTAATTCGACCAAAAACAACCTTAGGAATAAAATATGACCATTTAGGCCCACGTGGATTAGATTGCGACATTTATTATTAATTTACTTAAAGAAGGGTTAAAATAGTTAAAATCAAAGTTTAATAACTAGATCATTTTTGATATAGGGTTATACATTAGATAAATTCGACTATAAATATTCATTATAAAGACAAACATATTTCCTAAATAATAGAATTTTATTTGAAATTTTTAGACATAATATAATTTAATTTATTTATGACACAATGATGATGGAGTAATTATGTTATTAATGAAATATTGACATAATTAATGTTATAAATTCCCAAATAAATGTAATTTGAGCCTTTTTATGAATTCCAATAATATTATATGTTAATATGACATGTTATTAGTTAATTAATTATCTTTTTTCTAACTAATAGTTCTGTTATGATTTTCACAAAAATCAATTACCAAATAGTGTCAAAATTGACATAAAATAGTTTTTAAAACAAATATTATATTATTAATTGTTATTTTATTCATAAAAATCTAAGGTTCGGCCACATGACTTATATAAGGTTATATATATTAATAATAAAAAACTTGGGGTTAGTTTGGCTTGTTATAGTAAGTTTATTAACCTTATATTGTAAGAAAACAAGAAGACACGGTAAAAGTTAAATTATCTAAATTAAAGTTAAATCTAAATGATAAGGTAAAAATAGATTCCTAACCTTGTCTAAATTTTATTGGTTGAGAGGATTTCGACCCATACCCACCTTAGCTTCTAAATAAATCAATTTGGAGCTATTAAAAACCGAATATGACTTTATAATAAAATAATATTTTTAGTTTTTCCAAAGGTGCCCCTCTCCTCCCTTATAAAAGGGCACCTCCTCCCTCTCTTCCTCACACCACATTGAGCCTTCAATCTCGGCCATCCCCTGAAAAATTCTCTTCTTCACTTCCCTAGAAACATCTTAGAGGTCCTGGTATTCATCAAAGACTAATTTTAGTTCCCTAATAGGAGGTCTCAAAGAGGCGCTTCAAAAAAGAGGTAATGTCTGTTACCGACTCTTTCAACTTTATTTCTTCTTCCACTTCTTCATCTTTAGTTGTTTCATTATGAAGTAATAAAATAAGTATCACTCATATACTGATATGTTATTATAATTATTAAATGACCCAATTTTCCATCTATCCATCCTAGGGAGAATGAAATCACCACGCGTGCGTACGTACGGAATACCATCTCCACGCCGTGGTGTAATCTATTTTCCACCACCACCTTACATGGATGGGTATAATGGTGTAAATAATAACTATATATGATTATTGTAAAGTGATATTGATTCTGATATAATATAAATACACTCCAATACAATTCCAAGATCATGGGAATGATATCATCGCTCGTGCATATGTACGGAATACCATCTCCACGATGTGATGCGACTCGTTCTACATGATTTCCATTTCATAATGATTACATAAATGAATTGAGTGAATAAATATGATATGTATTACACTAATACCATTCTTTAAATGAGTTATCTATAAACTAAAAATAATAATAATAATTTATTCGACAAAACATGTATAAGAACAAAAAGCAATAAACACCCGAATAACAAGTAACAATAAAATATTACTAATAAGAAGCTAATAATATGACTATATATGATATAATAAAAATAATTATGATTATGGAATAAGTCAATGACATTATTTAAATAATTATACATGAGTTTCGGACACTTACGAAGAAAATCTGACCTAAGGTAAGGGAAAATCTCACAATCTCATTTTTACCTGAGATTATTTATACTTCAGAATTTACTGTGGAATATTTATCATCCACATCCATGTTTCCTCAATATATAATATTATTTCCATCCACCTACAATTTTTTAAATCCAATTTTACCCTTCAGTGAGTTTTTAGTAAAAGATATGAAAGGAATCTTTTGTCGTTTTCGTACGAGGTACTTTTTGACTTTTTCTGCCAAAGTATGGGAAGAATGTTTTTTAAACGTATATGGAATGAATGTATTTTTAGAACAATATTCCCATGAAGCTTCCTTTACAAGTTTTCAAGTTTATTTTTATTCAACTTATTTTATTTTAAAATTTTATGACATGTTAAGAAAGGAAAAATGTTTTTGATGTAGAAAGAATATTTTCCTCAAGAATGGAGTTCAAGTGTTTTATCAAAATTATTTTCCATCTATGATAATATAGGGTTCTGTTTCTATCCCTATTTTTTACATTGATTTGATTATGTTATGATGGAATTATATTTATGATGTCCTTTTATCTTATATGGATTTTTTTATGATGGAATGATGTTTAAGATTCCCATTTTTATTACATGGGTTATGCTATGCTGTATGGTTTATGATTTTGTGGCACACATAAGAATGGTATCATTATGAGATGGGTGGTACCTATATCTCCCTCCAATTAATTGGGTAAAGATTTATATCTCATGAGATAGACAAGGCTAGAATGGCAGGTTAATCCGATTTAGTGAAACAGGATAGAAACGAGGTGTGAACTCAGTTCAGAAATGGACTTTGTCCACCAACATAGTCTTGGCTATGAGTTTTGACTACTATGAAATGATTATCTATGATTATGTGTGTATTCCAAAAAGTTTCCTATTTTATGTTATGATTATTGGGAATACATTTCACAACTATGATTTATCCCATGTTATGAAATTTTTTATCTCTTTTACAGGTTATGATTTCCAAAATGATACGTTCTTATGAATATGATGTGATTTATATTTCTTTTGTTTACCCTTAATGAGAATTTGAGCTCACCCTTTTGTATGTTTTCATCCCCTAGGTCAAGAAGAAGGTTATTAAGTAGGATTTACCCAAAGGGACTCTAGATATGATGAAATAAATGGGAGACAATGTAGATGCTTTATGAACCAGTTGTTTATGTTTCCCAGATTCGAAAGACTCTATACCTATTCGGTCCTTTCTTGGTTTTGTTATATTTTGTAATAAGTGTGCTTCAATTCTGAAGTAATAACAATATATGTAAAGTATGGTTCATTATAGTTGGTATTAGAGAAAAGGTATAGTCAACCTTTGGAAACTAGGATGTGAAAGCCTTAGTAAGAATCCCTAAGGATAAGTCTAAGCATAGAACACAATCTTAGTGTTTTAAAAATGGCCATGAAAAACCTATGATAAGACCTTAAGTGTGAAATTTTATTCTTGATTATGTGGTTTTCCTATTATAATTAGTGTTTCTCACACTATTCTTCTTGCTTTTAGTCAATGGATGGATCCCGATGGAACCGTGTTAATGCAGAATGTGATGGGCAATGAAATGATTGTCCTCCTGAGCAACCAAACGTTATGGGAGCTGGAATGAAAAATCTTGTATCCATGCTCACACAACTTTCTCAAGCTATGAATCATGTAAGACTTCCAAAAAAGCAAAGGAAGGAGCAACATTCTGTTGAATCCTTCATGAGGCAGCGTCCACCCTCATTCAGCGGGGCTACTGATCCATTAGTGGCTGAACAATGGATTCGTACCACTGAAAATATATTTTTAGTTCTTCAATGTTCTTAACATGATAAATTCATCTTAGCAGTGTATCCTTTGTAAAATGATGTTGATCAATGGTGGAATATTATTACGAATAAAATGAAAAGGGATGAAATTGAGTCCATGGAATGGGACGAGTTCAAAAAATTATTTTTAAATAAGTACCTCCATCATATTCTTCAAACAAAGATGGAGATGGAGTTTCTTGAACTGAATCAAAAGTATGATGAATTTGATGGAACCGATGAATCAAATTTTACAAGACTTTCAAGGTATACTTCTGGTATTATTATCAAACCTGAGAGTAAGATCAATCGATTCTTTAGTGGCTTAAAACCTTGTCTTCGAAGGGCGCTAGCCATAAGGGACTTCAATAGCTATGAGGAAATCGTTCGATGTGCTCTCAAAGTTGAGATGGAGATTGGAGTAACCCATCAATCATATGTGTTTGATAAGAAGAGGAAAATGGAATTCAAAGGAAAGTCTAAAGAGCACACTGAAAAGAAGATGAGTTTTCCCTTATGCTCAATGTGTGGAAAGAAACATGGAGGGAGTTGTCTTAAAGGGACAGGTAAATGTTTCAAATGCGGAAAGGAAGGTCATCGAGCATTTGAATGCCGCAATGATGGGAAGAAGATGTCTAGTGATGTGAACAAAGAAAAGGCTACATAGAGTGCACCTCCTACACTTCAATGTTACAAGTGCAAGGAAATGGGGAATTTTTCTAATCAATGCCCTAATCCAAGGGTTGTTGATGATGATCGATGTCAAAAAACTCTTAAAGATAAACACAATGGAAAGTAACATGTAATTTCTATCAGTGATGTGGAGTATGATAATGAAGTTTTGAAAGGTACAATTACCATCCAATCTAAAGTAAAAAATGTTTTATTTGATTCTGGATCCACCCACTCTTTTATTTTTGAAGAATTTTCTAAGGGTATCACCATATTACCTCAACAATTAGATGTTTAGTTAGCTATGACAACCCCTAATGGCACAACAGTCGCATCAAAAGTTTATAATTATTCTCCGATTGAAGTTTGTTGGAAAGTGCTTCCTGAATAAATTGTGATCCTTCCTATAGTGTAATTTGATGTGATTCTTGGCATGGATTTACTTTCTCTATATAAAGATCATATCAATTTCCAAATAAGGGAAGTCAAATTTCATATTCCAGATCAATCTATGATCATCTATCGATGTAAGGATGAACATAACCTTATAGTGGAAATTTCTTCCATCTTATGGGTCTTGATTCCACTAAATTAGGGTTATTTATCTCAAATGGTTGGAGAGAAACTCATGATTATAAATATTCCCATTTTACGGGTGTTTGATGATGTCTTTACAGATGAATTTTTGGTCTTCCACCAAATCGTGAAGTCATGTTTTCAATAGAACTCATACCGGGTGCTTTGCCTATTTCAAAGACACCTTATAGAATGGCCCCAATTGAGTTGCAGGAATTGAAGAAGAAACTCCAAGAGAATCTTGATAAGGGATTCATATGCCCTAGTGCGTCACCTTGGGGAGCACCACTTCTGTTTGTTAAGAAGAAAGATGGATCCATGAGACTCTGCATTGATTATCGAGAACTTAACAAGATCACTATCAAGAAAAAATATCCTCTCCCATGCATTGATGACTTATTTGACCAACTACACGGAGCTCAATACTTTTCCAAGATTGATCTTTGTTCAGGGTATGATCAATTAAGGGTCAAAATGGATGATATACCAAATATGGCTTTTCGTACGAGGTATGAACACTTTGAATTTATAGTGATTCCATTTGGTCTTACTAATGCCCCTACTATCTTCATGGATCTGATGAATAGAGTCTTTAGAGACTATCTTGATTAGTTTGTGGTTGTCCTTATAGACGATATTCTAGTCTATTCAAAGAGTAAGGAAGAACATTAAGATCACTTGAGAATTGTATTATAGACCCTAAGAAAGGAGAAGATTTATGCCAAATTTACCAAGTGTGAATTTTTGCTTCAAAAAGTTTCATTTTTGGGTCACATAATCTCAAAAGAGGAGATATCTGTGGATTCAGCAAAAACAGAGGTTATCGAAAGATGGTCGATACCAACAAAGTAACTGAGATCCGAATTTTTTCTTGGTTTGGCTGGATATTATTGACGTTTTGTGAATGATTTTTCACGATTATCTAATCCACTCACCTAGTTGACTCGGAAAGGAGTTAATCTTATTTGGACCGAGGAATGTGAAGGGAATTTCAAGGAGTTAAAAAGAAGGTTATCCAGTGAACCTGTGCTCATAATGCCTTGTAGTGGAGAAAGGTTTGTGATCTACAATGATTTATCCTAGAAGGGATTGGGGTGTGTTCTCATGCAAAACAATATGGTGATAGCTTATTCCTCACTACAGTTGAAAATCCATGAGAAAAATTACCCAACTCATGATTTTTAGTTAGCTGCGGTAATCTTTTCATTAACGATTTGGAGGCATTATCTTTTTGGAGAAAGGTGTGATATTTATACTTATCATAAAATTTTAAAGTATATTTTCACCTAAAAGGATATGAATATGCGCCAAAGAAGATGGTTGGAGCTTATTATGGATTACGACTACTCAATTCATTACCACCCTGGGAAAGCAAACAAGGTGGAAGATGCATTAAGTCGACAAGATCATGCTAGCTTATCCATGATGAGGATCACAAATGATCCAATATTTATGGATTTACAAAGGATGGATCTTGGAATTATAATGGAAGGGGAAAATCATATCTTTCTCAAATGAAAGTTCAACCATATATACATGTGAAGATAAAAGAGGCACAGAAAGAAGATGTAGAGTTACAAAAGAAGGTGAGAAATGTTCCTGAATTCAACCTTGATTGTGATGGGATAATAATGTTCAGGAATCAGGTTTGTGGTCCTCCCATCCTAGAATTAATGGAGTTGCTGGATGAGGCTCATAGTTATTCATTCTATATTCATCCTGGAAGCACAATGATGTATAGGGACCTGGAAGAGTAATTCTGGTGGGATGGCATGAAAAGAGATTTTGATGAATATGTCTCTCGATGCTTGGTTTGTCAGCAAGTTAAATCTAAGAGACATAAGTCTAAGGGTATGTTACAACCATTACCCATACCAGAATGGAAATGGAAAAACATCACTATGGACTTTGTCACTCGAATTCCTAAAACATCCAAAGGCAATAATTCTATCTGGGTCATAGTTGATCGTCTTACAAAGTCGGCACACTTCATCGCTATTAGAGAGGATTTCTCTCTAGATCAGCTTCCTAGGATATATGTGAAGGAAGTGGTAAGAATGCATGGAGTAAAACATTCTATTATTTCTGATCGGGATCCAATGTTTACCTCAATGTTCTGTCGAAGTCTTCAACATACTCTAGATACTGAGTTGAGTTTCAGCACTGCTTATCATCCTCAGACAGACGGTCAGTCTGAGAGGACAATTCAAACTCTAGAAGATATGTTGAGAGCTTGCTCTATGGATTTCAAAGGTGGTTAGGATAAACACCTACCTTTGGTGGAATTTTCTTATAATAATATCTTTCACTCCAGTATTTAGATTACTCCTTATGAATCTCTCTATGGAATGAAATGTAGGACTCCAACTTGCTGGGATGAAGTTGGGGAAACAAAGCTATTAGGACCTGATCTTGTTGATGAGATGGTAGAAAAGTTCAGATCTATTCAACAACACATAAGAGCAGATCAGAGTCGACAAAAAAGTTATGTCGATAACTGAAGAAAAGACCTAGAGTTTGAAGTTGGTGATAAAGTGTTCTTAGGAATATCTCCTTGGAAGAGAGTAATGAGATTTAGAAATAAGGGAAAGCTGAGCCCTATGTATATGGGTCCTTTCTAAAAAATGGATCATGTTGGGAAGGTTACTTACCGATTGGTGCTTCCACCGAATCTATCTCAGGTTCACGATGTGTTCCACGTATCTCTCCTAATAAAGTACATACCTGATCATTCACATGTACTCAGCTCATAAGTTGTACCGATGGAGCAAGATCTTTCTTATGAAGAACAACCGATAGAGATTCTGGATCGTAGCGAAAAAGTCTTATGGAACGAGACCACTTTCTTGGTGAAAGTTTTATGGTGGAGCCACCAATTAGAATAAGCTACCTAGGAGCTTGAGGATATGATGAGGGAGAGGTATCCTCATCTGTTTGTTACAATGTGATGAATTTCAAGGGAGAAATTCATTTTAAGGGGGGTAGAATGTAACACCCGAGACTTCTATGAGAAATATTTTGTTTTTATGTTATATAAATCATCAAAGGAATCATTCACTACACACAACACTAGCTTGTCTTTCTTTACACACAACTGCGGCCTTCTTTGATAGCTTGCATCATATGAAATACCGAGTTTCACTAAACAACGATATGATATTAAAATATTATTAAATCTAGCCGTTATGAATAGTAATACCCACTTTTTGAAATTTTGTAAATTTTATTTTTCAAAATGGACTTAATTTTTGGATTCGGAATATCGAAATTATCCTAGGGTGAAATTTTGGTATTTTTATGAAAACATTCATTTTTTTATGAATAGTGAAGACACTGGGTTACTATTTAAAAACTGCCTTTTTATTTAAATAATTAATAATTTTAATTAAATTTATTTTAATTCAAAATTGATAAACAATACCTATATAGTTCAATACAATTCATTGGAGTCATTTTATAAAAATTTTAGATATATAAAAATTTTATTGAACTTTTCACCGTCTTTTACCCACCTCCTAGGAGAATTTCCAAATAAACATAAAACTTAATTATACCGTTTCTGTAAGTGGAATTTCGAAAATCTGAGAGACACAATTAATATCGAGGACTAAAATGTGGTTCAATGAGATGAAATTAATTTTTGGTGAATAGTAACTTTTTACTTTTTTTACCACGGTTAAAAGTAATTAGGGTAATTAAGGGTAAAAATGATATTATTATTACCCTAACACATGTCCTAATTCTATTGTATAAGTTTAATTCGACCAAAAGCATCCTTAATAATAAAATATGAGCATTTAGACCCACATGGATTAGATTATGACATTTATTATTAATTTACCTAAAGAAGGGCTAAAATAGTTAAAATCAAAGTTTTATAACTAAATAATTTTTAATATAGTGTTATACATAAGATAAATTTGACTGTAAATATTCATTAGAAAGATAAAAAGATTTAATACATAATGGTATTTTATGAGTCATTTTTAGACTTTAAATAAATTCATTTATTAATGACACAATGATGATGCAGTAATTATATTATTAATGAAATATTGACATAATTGATGTTATAAATACCCAAATAAATGTAATTTGAGACTTTTAATGAATTAAAATAATTTTATATGTTAATATGACATGTTAGTATTGATTTAATAAACTTTTTTCGAACTAATCTTTCTATTATTATTTTCACAAAAAATCAATTACCAAATAGTGTCAAAATTGACATAAAATAGTTTTTAAAACAAATATTATATTATTAGTTGTTATTTTATTCCTAAAAATATAAGGTTCGGCCAAATGACTTAGATAAGGTTATATATATTAATTATAAACAACCATGGGTTAGTTTTGATTGTCATAGTAAGTTTATTAACCTTATAGTGTAAGAAAACAAGAAGACACAGTAAAAGTTAAATTATCTAACTTAATGTTAAATCTAAATCATAAGGTTAAAATAGATACCTAAACTTGTCTAAATTCTATTGGATGAGATGATTTAGACCCATACCCACCTTAGATTCAAAATAAATCAATTTGGAGCTATTAAAAACTGAATATGACTTTATAATAAAATAATATTTTTTGTTCATCCAAAGGTGCCCCTCTCCTCCCTTATAAAAGGGAACCTCCTCTCTCTCTTCCTCACACCACTTTGAGCCTTAAAGCTCCACCAAACCCTGCCAAATTCTCTTCTAAACTTCCCTGGAAAAATCCTAGAGGACCTGGTATTCTTCAAAGACCAATTTTAGATCCCTAAGAGGAGGTCTCAAAGAGGCGCTTCAAAGAAGAGGTAATGTCCATTACTGATTCTTTCAACTTTATTTCGTCTTCCACTTCTTCTTCATTAGTTGTTTCACTATGAAGTAATAAAATAAATATCACCCATATACTTATATGTTATTATAATTATGAAACAACCCAATTTCACCATCTATCCATCCTACGGAAAACAAAATCACCGCGCGTGCGTACGTACGGAATACCGTCTCCACACCGTGGTGTAATCTATTTTCCACCACAACCATACATTGATGGGTATAATGGTGTAAATAATAACTATATATGATTATTTTAAAGTAATATTGATTCTGAAATATTATACATACACTCCAATAAAATTCCACGATCATGGTAACGATATCATCGCTCGTGCGTACTTATGGAATACCGTCTCTACGATGTGATGCGACTTGTTCTACATGATTTTCATTGCATAATGATTGCATAAATGAATTGAGTGAATAAATATGATATTTATTACACTAATACCATTCTGTAAATGAAGTATATATAACCTAAAGATGAATAATAAGAATTTATTCGATAACACACGCATAAGAACAAAGAGCAATAAACACCCGAATAACATGTAACAATGAAATATTGCTTATAAGAAGCTAAGAATATGACCATATATGATATCATAAAAACAAGTATGATTCTGGAATAATTCAATGAAATTATATAAATCATTTTACAGGAGGTTCGGACACTTACGAAGAAAATCGAACTTATGGTAAGGGAAAATCTCACAATCTCATTTTTATCCGAGACTGAACGTAAACTCTATGACCGAGAGAACTGGTGACCACATGTTATTCAATGACCAAACAAGCTGAAACAACTTGTAACATTCTGCCCCTTCTCATTGTCCTGAGAAGGTGGATAGATATTAATTATCCATAAGAGACATCCCCGAGATTCCAAAGGTTATAAATAAATGAGAAGGGCTTCATTGAAAAGTGGGGGATGATTTTCCCGTGAGATTAAAAGAACCAACCAAACATTCCACAAAAAAAATAGCAACTACGTGATGCATGATAATAATGAAAGAAACTCTAAGCAATACCATTGATTTAAAAACAAACTACAAAAGAGTTTCATAATGGAATATTACAAAACATCAGAGTACAAGGTGGAAGACCAAAACAAACAAAACCAAAAGACTCAAAAATATAACTCCAAATCTCCCAAATTCTCCATGCTACAACTCCACAGAAAAACCCATGTATCATGATAAAACACTAAATAAGTGTGATACATAAACTTTTCCCATGTATCTATGAGTTATATATGAAAAATCAATAAAGTTATAATGCATGGGTGAGTTATGAAACTCATTATATTTTCCTCAAATGACATCCCTACTCAATCCACTATGATATAACAAGAAAGAACATTTATATAATATATATATATATATAAATTTAAAATAGTTAAAAAATTTACACCAAGGACAAAAAATTCCATACCAAAGATGTTTTATCATATAATCCAATTTTCTTGGAAAGATAACAAACATATCATTCAAACCATTTCATGAATTTAATTGGAATTACCCATTCTATATCACATATTCTCATAGACCCACACACACCTACACACAAGCTTGGTGTTACCATTTGTAGTGGCAATTCACATCCATAACCCATCCACTTTTATTGGAGGTACTTCATGACCAATGTCCATCCATTCCACAGACAGTTATACATTTAATACAAACCAAAAATGTCAAACCATCTTTTCCAAACCAATTCAATCATTTTAACAAATGAAACCTTTATTGAAAACCATAACAAAAAACCATTTCAATAAAACCAAACATTTATTGAAAAGACTATTCCAAAAAAAATTCAAAAAAATCCAACCCTTTTATTGGGAAACATTTTCCACGCATCAAAACAGAATAACCATTTTAAAATAATCAACTTAAAATCGAGTTAACAATATCACATTCCACCAAAACACCCAATTTTTACAATTCTATAAACTATCACCAAAGGAGGGTTTCATCAAGAATTTCACAAAAATTTAAAAATCTATAAAAGAAATAATTTTGAAATATATCCATAATGTAATAAATAGAAGATATATGAATAAAACCACCTACCTTGGGATTTATGGAGAAATTGAAGGACGACACTGAAATAACAACAAAATGATGTTGAATTACCAAAAAATAGCCACATATCTATTCCCCTATCATATTTTGAGAGGTTGTGAAGCCCTTGGGAATTAGAATTATTGAGTTTGGGTATGTTTGGGGGAAAAAAGAGGGGCAGAAAAATAATCTTGACCGAGATCCACATTTTTGGATTTTGATTTTAAATTGTGCATAGTTAGTCGTATGATTAGGAAAACAATGTGTTAACTTTATACCAGCCACTACCTCAAGGAGGAACCATAGACATTTAAAAAATGAAGTTCCAACCATGAAAAACCCCACTTTCCCATTTTCACTGTTACTCCCAGCTGGTTGCACAGTCTTGAAAAACCATGAAGCTTCCTAGGTGCCTTCCCCTTAACAACTCACTCATTGTGAATGGTTTCCTATAAGGCTTTAATGGTTTTCAATAAATTTGTACCTTCTATTAAACTCTATAAAAGACCCCAAAACACTCCAAAATCATTCCAAAACCTCCAAATATTTACCCAAACACTTTTCATATGGAAAAAATATAATGAAATGGTTACTTACATGAAATCAGGGGTGCTACATGTTCATTATTACCGAAATTCATTGATGGAATCCTTGGATATTATAGATTATATATACCATGGGAGATACATGGGTCTCTTAATTATGGAATGATATGGATGGTCTCATAGGTTAAATTATTTGTACATATGCCGGAAGAAATACATGGTATTCCTTGGATGGGCCGACCATGCATTTTATATACCTCTGAATAAGGGATATGGGTTCCCTAGAGAAAACACGGGATATGGGTTCAATGTCTAGAATGTAATACCATGTATCATGTGATACTTGGTAACATATTCACAATACTTGGAATAAGATCGTTTGGTTTGTCTCATGAAATTACCACAATGATACTTGGGATTCCATTTATGGATCTCCTTGGAAGAACTCTTACATGATTTTTTTAGTTCCCCATTAATGATATATGGTATTACATTTATGATTCAACTTAGGTGGGGTTATGGTTCCACTTATTAAATTTTAATGGTAAATTAAATTTCAAAGACTAATGTTAGGTAGTGGTTATCCAGGGACATGTCAACCAACCCAAATAACATGCCTGGGCTCGGTCATTTTATTCCTACTAATATTATGATTACCCACATTATATTTGTAAATTTTTTATTCTGTTCAGATAAATTTTCTCCTAGGTTGAATTAGGTAGGGTCAGCCTGGTGTCCCTAAGGAACTTGTGCTGACTAGTTTACTTTTAGTTTATTTATTTATTGACTTTTCATACCTTCACTCCATTGAAAATTGTATTCACAGACTAGCATATTCTTAATAGACCATTGATGGTGGCATACTAATTATTACTCACACCCTACTAAGGCCACCATTTCACTAGTGGACCGAAAAATACCTCATGTTCATAGGTCGATAGATTATTTCATATGTTGTAGACTCTACACAAGATCTTAGGAGCACCTGACTGAGCTAGTACTTAGGATGCTCAAGGATATCACCCTCAAGGTTTTTCATTATTTTCAGTATTGATGTAATTTATTGTGTCACCTAATGTATTTTTATCAATTTATATTAGTATTATCCTGATCAAGAAATTTATTTATAGATGTATAGTTTGGGTTTCCCATTTTAACAATTGTTATATTTTCTTCCACTGCTCTATATATTATGTATACTTCAACCACATTTTCCTCTAATTAATATCTGATATACTGATGTGCTACTATGATCATGAGATTATAGTCTCCTCGTTATACAATATTTAAACTCTCACTACTAATCCGAAGCGTTTTAGATATAGTGAGGCATGCTTGAGGCAATGTGGAGATCGATCTGACTACTGGTTTAGTAGTCACTCGAGTCAGGAAGTTACAAATTGGCACCAGATCCTTGTTTCCTTTTTTGTTACTATTGTTTGTAGGTAGACAGGTGACTAGGAATGTGTCAGCACTTGGTAAATATCTATGTTTGGGAGTGATCAACCCATAAATAGGGAAAAGACCAATGTTCATGAATAGGACCGTTGTTTGTGATGTTCACTATTACAGTTGATTATTTTTTCATCTTGGGTGATTGGTGTGTTATCTACTACTTATTGACTTATGAGATTTATATTATATTACCCTAGGACCCGTACTATTAGGATGTTTCATTAAATGAATCATTATAGGTACATATCGATTCAAATTCCATGTATATTCCATGACATGTATATTTCATTGATTTATTATTTGATATTTCTTAATTTTTATTTTATATTTAGTATCATACATTTCTAATTTCAATGTTTAGGAACTTATATTCCATGATTCCTAATTATATAGATTGACTAATTACAAACATGTTTGGGTGATTAATTATTTTTATTTTCCTTATATGGAATTCTTATATTCTTATTTCCATGATTTCCTATTTATGATTGATATGTATAGAATTCCTAGAAATAATTTTAATATAAAATTGGATAATAAATTCCCAACATCTATCTAAATAGTTTTTTCTGACATAGATTAATGATGACACCTAAATTAACCATTCTTGAGTTGTTTGATCCATGAACCATTTTTTTCATGGACAGAAACATGCATGTTTTGATTAAATGGGATCCAAATTGCAATATATAATGTATGTGGGCACTTTATGAATTTGAAAATAGAAAATCGTATAATCAAACCATTATAAAAAATCCCAATATACCTTGATACCATCCTATAAATATAAGAGTTGTTAAATTTTTTCTTAAAAATGTGTTGGTTGACTGTACACCTCTAACTTGGCATGCCCCTAGTAGACCTGCCTTGGTTTGTTATGTTTATATCATAGGACCCACTAAGGGTGTTTCATAGTCTTAATATTTCAAATGTTTTAGATTGTATCTATATTAACCTAGAATGAATTGATGGTGACCCTTGTAGGGAACCTTTATTTTGATACTCTATATTATATAACCACCTGGGGGTATACTTATAAAATATATTGATTGTCATTTAATGTGTCCACAACCATATGGGTTTACATATAGGCATATGGTGGAATCATACTTGAATGGTACCATTTTAAATCTATTAAAAATCTATCCTCTTCTTTTGAAGCCTTATTATTTATGTGGATTGCATTAACTAAAATGTAAATTTCATCATAAAGGGGGTTTTCCTCTATAGAGTGAAATTAAAGTTTTATTTATCTAAGCCAATTTTGAAACCTTATGAATAGTTGGTTTATAATAAAAAAAATTATGTGATGAATTTCCTATTTATAAAATGAATTTAGTTAAATAAATAATGTTTAAAAGGATGTTTGTTAAAAATTTCTTGTGTGTCGGATGGCTTAAGCTAAATATTGTACACAGTAGTTTTTTCTTATGAATGATATTAGATTTACATTGAAATTAAACCATGAAATGGTTAATGATCTAAATCTCAGTTATTGTAATGAATTAAAATAAATCCTAAAAGTGAAGTTCATAACATGAACCTCCTGTAAAGGTTGTTTAAACATCTATTTGAGTAGTTTCATTGAAACGAGAATAAGATCATCACCCATAGGCCCCTTATTTTACAGAATAAACATAGATAAAAAAATGTAGTCTAGTGAACTTTTAATAGTGAAAACCTTGTTTTATCAATGCTTTATGTTTTGTGAAATGGACTGACAAAGGTATGTATCACCCTAAAAACCTTAAAACCTAGATTAATACTTGGGAGTTTTTTGATTCTTGGTACTCTTCCGGTGTCGTTGTCTTTTGTAGGAAATTTAGTTTCTAAAAAACACCATTTTTTTTATCGGTGGTAGTGTGGTGTTTTGACCATCATTATGGGTGTGATAATCATGAAATTCATAGTTTTAGTTGGATGGACATGCCTAGGGAATGCTTGACCGCTCAGTGGTAGGTGTGAACCTACTTTATCTTATTTATAATTACATGACTCTAGAGATCATAATCATTTTTAAAAGTAATATGGGTTTGTATGAATCTGAGATAGTTCTTTTTTGTGGTATATATAATACTTTAATTCATAGGGATGATAAACCTATGAATATTATCAAGAATGTTTTATAGTACAGATGAAATCTTGGGGTAGTATGCATTGATACATGTGGTACCCATCAGGTTACAAAATGTTACAATGAAACATTTGATTTCAGTTGTAATCGTTAATATTAGAGATATCACACTATGTTTATAGGCCATCTTCAATGTAGAGTGTATTATGTGTAAAAGGAAACCCAACTCGTTACATTTAACTAGATGATTTTTTAAAAATGGGGTAGGATTTTGAAATTTTGGTTTTCATGTTAGTCTATTATACCTTATTCTTCGGTACACAAGGATGTAACTTTGAAGGAATGTCCTATGTATGACTACTGTAATTTTATCCCAGAATGCTTGTAAGAATCTCGTTTATCCCTTAATTTTGTTCAACTCTTGATAAATCATGTTGATACTCTCTAGGACCAGCCTTTACTGGTGAATGGAGTGTGTTCCATGGATTGGGTTTTATGTTTTAGTTAATCCAGAGACTTGTAAACTCCTAATTTGGGGATCATCACATTAATATTCTTCAATCCTATCCTTCAAAGTAGAAGGAACACAATGAAGAAGATCCAATTGGAAATGTTTAATTCAATATTAAATGTCATTGAGGATGGTGAGTTTCGAAATTTGTTAGTACTAGAAAGGGGAAACTATGATGATATCGTGGGATATATATGAAACCCTTGATAAAATCCTTTATTTGGTATAAATATCAGTTGTTGTTCTTGAGTGATCTTAGGATTCCTATGTTGTCAAAGGAATTGTTTTGGTTAATGATGATGTATCTATAGGGGTAGCGAAGATCTTTTAAAAAGAGGATTACTAGTAGTGGTTCGACTTATCATCCTTCTAGTGTTTGGGTAAGGTTCTATTGAAACCATACTAAGAATTTTATTTCATGAAACATGAGTGTATTGGGTCCTTTTTGGAAATTTCTCGAATACACTCAATGTAATATTTCAGTACTGACAATCTTGAACTCTACCTTGTCATTATCTAGGATATGCTGAGAGAGTATCAGATATATTCCATGATTAAATGTTAAAATTCCATTCTATTTTAATAAATCGGATCTATCTGAGTTTGGTACTATAATCATGGTTGTTATTGAGCCATGGTTTTTCCAGAGTGATACTTGGGTTCCCAAATTATAACACCTTGGATGGACTCACAAACTCCAGTTTATTCCGTCTTATTTGTTTCCCTTATGGCTAACATATTTATCATAATCAATGTTCTTGTGTGTGAACATCGACTTTGTATTGATCACTCACATATAAATTTTAGAGTATGGTCACCATGAAATGAGATCCTTAGACTCCAGTTGATGATTCCAAAGCATTCCTAAAATTTATTCACACTCATATGTGATTTTTGAAAAGTCAGCAATCCACCTGTGATGGATCGTATGTACATTATGTTCATATAGGGGCATTAAAATATAAATGAACATTTTGGCTAGAGACGTCACTGAAATCCAGTTACGTGCTTTCGTGAACATTCTTCGAAAAAATATCAGTGTTAATTCATCTAAACAAATATGGTACAATTCTTGGATGTAACCAGCCATCAAATCCAAGTGTTTTGAGGGAATCCGACCAGAGATGGTTCGACTTGATACCTCTCTATTTCTATATGCGGTCGGTGAGGGGTCACTTTTTGCATGTCGTCGGGATGCAGGAAGTGTAGTGTGGATTGAAAAAGGATTATATGAAATGATGGATTTTCCTAGGTAAATGAGGTTAGTTGGGAGATGACCCTTTGTTCAACTTAAGAATCATATGGTAGGTTTTTTAGAAGTCACTGGTATAATTAAATGTAAAATTCCATCAATAGAGATACCATGAATCAGAATTGGCCTTTTATGGTAGAACCCATGGTGGGGAGAACCATAGGCTGGTGGTTTGAAGAGACAATGAGATGATTTTTTCTCAGGCGAGAATTGGATCAAGTAAGCTTAGTCACAATTTTACAATCTTCAATTTGATCATTTAATCGAGCTTCAATAGCTTATGTAGCATATATTTGAGGTGATGTCACAAAGTGTGTTGGGAATTTTGAAATTCAACACGACTGTATGAACAACAATTCAAGACTAGAATAGTCTAGGCGTTGTATTCATGGTTTCTCCAAGGATTCTTGTGGATATTACATTCTAAGGTGGGGTGAATATAGAATCCAGTGTTTTAGTGTAGTTGAAATATCAATGGAATTTGAATTTTTATAACTTGGTGGGCGAACAGTTATTCTGACTATGTCTCAGAATAAAAAACTATGTTTTGTAGAACTTAAATGTCCCGTTTTTATACATGGTTAAATGAATGAGGTTTTTCATGAGTGTCCCAATGATTTATGGGAGCAAAGATCCCTAGAAACTATAGTGTAGAAGGACTGGAATGGGGGAATGATTTGTTTGAAATTATGTGGCCCACTTGGTGAAACCATGTGGCCTAGCTAGTAGAACTGTAGGTCTCACATTGTTTTGTCTAACCATGTGATGGAACATTCATGTCCATGAGGGTGCTGTATAAATATTGATAGTGGTCATCTATATGGGCTATGTACAGTTTTTCAAACTATGTGGCTATCACATGAGAGGTGGTTCCTTGGGAAAATGCTCATGCACGATTGGTGCACAGTTTGGCCAAACATGTGGCCAAAATATGTGCCTCATTAAAGTCTCTGGAAGTTAAATAATTTACATGGCCTCCTTTTTTATTTCTCTAGATTTTTCTTCCTACATCCCACGAATATCAATCCCTCTAGGGAGCCCCACCCTTCCTCCTCTAGGTATAGAGAGAACTTGTTCATCCTACCTCCATTTTCAGTTTTTCTTATCATATTAGAAGCATATTGGTATGTCTAAAACTCACCCTTCCTCCTTTATTTGTTTTTCTTTTCCTCATATGTCATATTTTGTTGTGACATAATCTCCCTTTTTTAGGTTTTTCATATGTTTCTTGATTTTCTCCCAAATTTTATCATTTCAAGCCTCCATATTAGACGTGTAGAGATTAAGTAAATTAATTAAGTAGTATATATATTTTTTCTTAATGTATTTCCCTTTATAAATTGTTCTGTTGTGTCGTGCAATAGTATCTCTATGTAGTGCCCCTTAAATATTATAATAAATGTGTAGAGCCTACTCCCCTAATTATAGTATACCTTTTATATTAAATTAGCATGGTTGGTGGGTATGGACCTCAAGTTTAATCCACCCTTATTGGGGTTATCTTTGGACAAAATTAATTAAAAAATTGTTTACTAATAAATACCCTTGAAGAGGTGTGCTTTATTTTGAAATGTAATGAGTTGATAAATAGAACGTTGAATGATATGATACCACTCTAAGTTAAACCTTAGTAACGAAGACATATCCTGAGTATTTATGGACTCATAATTTCGGAATGAGCAAGATGATTCCATATGGAACACTTTTTAACATGACCTAAATTTTACAATTTCTTGTATGGATTTATCTACCATGGGATGCTCACCTATCCCTATACCTTTTATTAAATTCTTATTATTCCTTGATAATGGAAATTAATATTTAGTTAATTAAATTAAATGTTATGGGAATTACCTTATTATTCATTACATTCAAATTTTAAATGGGTGTGGCCCACTATAGTGTGATTTCCTTATGGTGAGGCATGCTTATGTACATGACCCAATTAAATTTTAATTTGTACTTGAGTATTGATGAGACATGGACTTCCTTTTATAATTTATCCTAAATGATTATGTATGTCATGAATGCCTAGAGTTATACTTGGGTTCCATATTATGGAATGCCTTGATGCGATTATAGGAAAATATATATTATATGTACCTTGGGTGATACTTTTGTCTCTTAATTTGTGAATTCCATGGATTGTCTCATAGGTTACCCGGTTTGGACTTATGTCAAGATAGGTACTCAGTATGCCTTGTACATACTGAAAATGAATTCTCCATACCTTCGCATGAGTGATACTGGTTCCAAAGGGGAAACACCATGGATGATATTAGTTTCTAGTGGGTAACCCCATGCCTCATGTAATACTCAATCTATTATGTACAATACCTTTGATGGGATCAAATATTTTCTTTCATTCCATGTCGAGAGTGATACTTGAGATTCGATTTATGGATCACCATGGATAGACTTGTATGGTATGGTAATAATTATGGTTAGCTATCTCTAAAACAATATGTGTGGGAATTATTGGGTTAGCTATATTCATAACTTTCTGAGTGAGCATGATTTTGGATTGTCATGCTCACAACATTATTTATTGACATGATTAAAGTTAGCTATGTTCACAATGTTGTGATTTCCTATGATTGTGTGTATTCCACATACAGATGTTACTCCCCATAAATCATGATTATTTTCCCTTATTTTTACATTATTATACCATGGTATATTTTATGCTAACATAGTGAACCTTTTGAGGTTATATATATTTCTATCATTCCTTATAAAATGTTGTTATGATTATATATTCCTTTTAATCATCAATTTATTCCTTGTTTTTGTTTTCTCACTTTATTATAGTACAATACTTAATATCTTGTTGATATTTTTTCCCCTTATATATTATTTGATATCTATAAAGTCCCAAATTTTTTAGGAACTTTAAACCTTTATTATGGAACTTCATTAAGGGTTTTGAGTTATTCTTTTCTTGGGTGATGTATTGAGTAACATTAAAATGGTTTTGGAGAACTTTCATGGATTTTAATATGGTGTACAATTTTAGAATAGTTAGTTAAAACCATGTGGTTCTCCCTAACATAGTATGAATTTGGTTGGAGAGGGGAAATAGATGGTTCATGCTTAGAGGAAACCATGTAGCATCATATATGAAACCATATAACTCGGGATAGAGGTAAAATATACAGTTGGCACAAGGTTTTCCAAATCATTTGGTAAACCCATGGGGATGACCAGATGTAGAGACCCGAAGCTTGACGTACATAGACATTACATTACTTTTGCGGAATACTTAGTACATAACAAAAACACACACACAAGGATTGTAATAGTTTAGTGTCTTTGGAAACTCGGAATATAATCTTCTAATTGTGGGGAAAGATCATCAACATCTCCCATAAAGATCTTCTTTTTTTTAAACCTAAATCCTTTCTTTATGTCCTGGGGAAAAGAAAACATAAAAGGGTGAGCTCAAATGCTCAGTAAGGGTAATCAAAAGAAATATCAATCATTTCATATTCATAAGAACATATCTTTTGGAAATCTTAACCTGCAAAAGAGATCATAATTTCATAACATGGGATAAATCATAGTAGTGAAATGTAATCCCAATAATCATAACTTAAAAAATGAAACTTGGTGGAATACACACATAATCATAGAGAATCATTTCTTATTAGTCAAGACTCATTGCTAAGACTATCTTAGTGGACAAAGTCCCTTTCTGAACCGAGCTCACTCCTCATTTAAGTCCTATATCACTGAACCGGTATAACCTACCATTCCAGCCATGTCTATCTCATGAGATATAAAATATTTACCCAATGCATTGGAGGGAGATATAGGTCCCACCCATCTCATAATGAAACCATTCTTATGTGTGCCAAAAAAATCATAATTCATACATCATTGCATAACCCATGTAATAAAAATGGGAATCTTAAACATCGTGACATCATAAAACAATTCATATAAGATAAAGGAATTCATAAATATAATTCCATAACAAAATAATCAAATTAATGTAATAATAGGGATATAAACAGAACCCTTTATTATCTTATATGGAAAATAATTTTGATAAAACACTTGAACTCCATTCTTGAGGAAAATATCCTTTCAACTTCAAAAACATTTTTCCTTTATTAACATGTCATACAATTTTAAAATAAAATAAGTTGATTAAAAATAAACATGAAAACTTTTAAAGGAGGCTACTTGGAAATAATGTTTTAAAAAATTCATTCATGCCGTATAAGTTTAAAAAAACATTCTTCGTACTTTTGTCAGAAAAGTCAAAAAGTACCTCGTACGAAAAACGACAAAATATTCCTTTCATATCCTTTACTAAAAACTCACTGAAGAGTAAAATAGGATTTAAACAATTTTAGGTGGATGGAAATAATATTACATATTGAGGAAACATGGATGTGGATGATAAAATACACCCCAGTAAATACTAAAGTATAAACAATCTCGGATAAAAATGAGATTGTGATATTTACCTTACCTTAGGTCCGATTTGCTTCGTAAGTGTTCGAAACTCCTGTATAATGATTTAAATAATGTTATTGACTTATTCCAGAATCATAGATATTGTTATGATATCATATATGGTCATATTATTAGCTTCTTATTAGTAATATTTCATTACTACTTGTTATTTGGGTGTTTATTACTTTTTGTTCTTATGTGTGTTTTGTCGAATAAATTATTATTCTTCTCTTTAGGTTATAGATACCTCATTTCCAGAATGGTATTATTATAATATATATCATTTTAATTAATTCAATTCATCTATATAATCATTATGCAATGAAGATCATGTAGAACGAGTCACATCACATCGTGGAGACGGTATTCCGTACGTGCGCACGAGTGATGATATCGTTCCTATGATCGTGGAATTGTATTTGAGTGTATTTATACTATTTAAGAATCAATATCACTTTATAATAGTAATATATAATCATTATTTACACCATTATACCCATCCAAGTAAGGTTGTGGTGGAATATAGATTACACCACGGCGTGGAGATGGTATTCCGTACGTACGCACGTGCATTGATTTCTTTTTCCGTAGGATAGATAGATGGTGAAATAGGGTTGTTTCATAATTATAATAACATATCAGTATATTATTGATACTGATGTTATTACTTCATAATGAAACAACTAAATAAGAAGAAGTGGAAGAAGAAATAAAGATAAAAGAATCGGTAACGGAAATTACCTCTTCTTTGAAGCGCCTCTTTGTGACCTCCTCTTAGGGAACTAAAATTGGTCTTTGAGGAAGACCAGAACCTCTAGGATTTTTCTAAGGAAGTGGAGAAGATAATTTTGCAGAGTTTGGCTGAGCTTGAAGGCTCAAAGTTTTGTGAGGAAGAGAGGGAGGGGTGCACTTTTATAAGGGAGGAGAGGGGCACCTTTGGAATAACTAAAAATATTATTTTATTATAAAGCCAAATTCGGTTTTAAATAGCTCCAAAGTGATTTATTTCTAAGCTAAGGTTGGGGTGGGTCTAAATCCTCTCATAAAATATAATTTAGACAATTTTAGGTTCCTATTTTAACCTTATAATTTAAATTTAACATTAAGTTAAATAATTTTACTTTTACCGTGTCTTCTTGTGTTCTTATACTATAAGGATAATAAACCTTCTATAAGAAGCCAAACTAACCCCAAATTGTTTATTATTAATATATATCACCTTATCTAAGTCATTTTTTCAAACTTTATATTTTTAGGAATAAAATAACAATTAATAATATAATATTTGTTTTAAAAACTATTTTATGCCTATTTTGAAAATATTTTGTAATTGATTTTTGTGAAAATCATAACAGATTTATTAGTTCTAAAAAAGTTAATTAAATCAATAATAACATTTACTATTAACCTATTAAATTAGTTTAATTCATAAAAAGTCTTAAATTACATTTATTTGGGTATTTATAACATCAATTATGTCAATATTTCATTAATAAGACAATTACTGCATCATCTTTGTGTCATAATAAATGATAATTACTTAATACCTAAAAATTATAAATAAATTTCTATGATGTAGATAATTGTAGTAGATTTCTGGAGACTATTCATGTTCTAAGTTTCATTAAGTGTATCACTAAATTAAAATTATTATACTTACAAGATTTAAGAAAGTGACATGTTGTCACATTCTTTGGTTTTAATAATAATTAAATTATTTTCATGGAAAAAAGTCCATTAAATGAATCTAATCCGACCCTTAGGTTATATGGGTCGACTTTTAGTCATTCAATAGTATATTGACATGTGTTAGGGTAATTTTATAATATTATATTTACCCTTAATTACCAGATTTACCTTTAACTATGGTAAATAAAATTTACCGTAGTTACAATTCATAATTCCCAAAAATAAAAAGTAGCTTATTAAAATAATTTGGATCCACTGATTCCAAATATGGAATCCATTTTTCCAAATTCAATACACAAAAGTTGCAGAAATTAAATTAAAATTAATCACGTTGTCGAAATAAAACGGGTTTTTCTTTAAAACATTGCAAAAGATAGAATTGATTTATCCTACGAATTCAAGGTAGAATCAATGCTAATGACATACATTATATTAATTGGTAAAAATATATTCTATTTATACTTTAAAATCATTCAATGTTATAAATTAACCATATAAATTATTGCAATGAAAAAAGTAGTTTTTAATAAAAATATAGCGTTTTTTTACTATTCATCAAAATATGAATGTTACCAGAATGATATGAAAATTTATCCAAAGTAAATTTTTATTTCATTATTCCAAAGAAGAATTTTATTTTGTCAAATTGAACTTATAAACATGTCAAAAACTAGATTTAAAGTGGGTGCGCCATCAAAAGGCGGCAAAACTGCATTTTTTTAAAAATACTTATTTTACCCGAAAAATTTATTTTGTTCTTATACCATGTTTTAGAAAATGTGCAAGATAAATAATAATGTTATAAGATTCAAAATTTAGTTAATACTGTTCATAACGGCTAGTTCATAATAATATTATAATAATATATCGTTGTTTAGTAAAACCCGGTATTGCGTACAACACACGCTATCGAGGAAGGTCGTGATTGCGTGTAATGCAAGCCAAGTCAGGGTTGCGTGCTGTGCAAGAATCCTTCGTTGTTTCGTATAACATAAACCAACCATATTTCATTTATACATTTAATATATATATATATATATACTCAATGTTTCATAGAATAACTATTATCAAAATTGTGTCTAACACTATCCAAGAATAGTGTTGTGTATACTGCAAGCTAATACGGTTTCGTGTATAGCGCAAGGTAATCTTGGTGTAGCATACAACACAAGGAATTAATGAAATTAAAAGAATATTTTTCATAAAATCTTCGGGCGTCACATTCTACCCCCCTTAAAATGAATTTTGCCCTCGAAATTCGTCGGGGTTATAAATGGTTTACTATTCGAAAGTTTCTTTAATAGAAACCCACATCGTAAAAAGGAATACCAAAACCAATATTTAAAAAAAAAGTATGAAACGTAATGGTTACCCAAATAAACTAATCACTGGGTTTCCACATAGGTGAAAATATGGATATGGAAGAGAAATATGACCATCATGTTCTGATGGAGAGTGGTAGAGAACATGGCTATGGAAAAGCCAGCAATCACAAAACCATAAATTTGTGACGATCTAAGGTACCATCTAATTCATCAGATATAAGAGCACTAGGGAAACATTTTTGGTTTTCAAGATCATTTCCCTAAAGTTGATGAAATTTTAATACTTTCGTGATTTTGGTATAGTCTCACCGTTTGTCGTTCTTTGGACAATTTCCACTTCATCTCTTAAATAAATGAAGTTGAATTTGTCATTCGTGATGTGTTAGCAGATCATGTGATAGAATGATGGGTCATTCCATCTGTCTCAAACAAAATGTTAGAAAAGTTATCAAAAAATACATAAGTCCATCTAGAGTGAGATTAATCATATATGGTTCCTAAAATGGACTTATACTTCATATATCATACTGCTTAATATAATAAAACTAGTTTCTACTAAACAGGGACTTCCTGTAGGCCAGTGTTTGGCAATAAAGGCCAGTCGCACTTCGGTTGTGGGTTCGATCCCCACTGCCTTGTCCGACGCTATGGGCTGTCGCCCGTCCTGTATGTTGTCCTTTTTCTAAATCTATATTACTATAACATCCCATCGAGAATATCAAAAAAGTTTTATCTTAAAACAATACTAATTCATGTCCAACATAATTCATTCCAATATTTGGGCTTATCTAAAATACTTCGGTCCAAGATCATAGTATAAAGAAAATGATCACGTGAATGCCATCATTTATCTCCCATATGTCATAAGATATATCTTGTTGGTCAAATTACAAACATGTGAATACCTTAATGATGTATTCTCTTGAAGAATGAATATCCATTGAACCTTAGTGAAAACATGAATTCAGTTAAAAGTTAACACTTTCCACATACCAAAATCCTCAAAATTCTATACCCTCAAACCATGATATCACTTAGTCCTTATATCAATCAGGAGCTCATGAATACTATCAAACATATTAGATTCTCTTTATCCCTTAATTATGTGCATATCATCATCTTTCCAAAAATATTTCAATCACTTTTCATGGTTACCGATGCCATAAAATTATTGAAAACCACAATAGACCAAAACATAAATATTCCAATATTCCACGATACTATATACAACATTATTCTGGAATCCCATTACATAAACACTTAATCATTCCACCACATCGTTTTCATATTCAACATCGCCAATGGTGATCGCATGTGACTTCCCTTTGTCCATTGCCTTAAGTGGTTGCTCATTTCGATCATCACTATCCCTTGGATAGGGCATTTATTAGCATAATGCCCCATTTCCTTGCACATGAAGCATTGAAGTGCAGTAGGTTCAGTCTGTGTATCCCTTACTTTGTTTGCATCATTAGGCATCTTCATCCCATCATTGCGGCATTCAAATGCCCAATGACCTTCCTTTCCACATTTGAAACATTTACATGTCCCTTTAAGAAAATCTCCACCATGCCTCTTTCCACATTTTGAGCATAAGGAAACATTCATCTTCTTTTCACCATTATTCTTAGATTTCTCCTTGAACTCCAACTTTCGTTTCTTTACAAAACTATGAGATGGATAAGTAACACCAAATTCCATTTCTACCATGATAGGACAACACACAATTTATTCATAGCTACTGATGTCTCTTATAGCTAATACCCTTCAAAGATTTTGTTTTAAGCCACTGAAGAATCGATCAACTTTACATTCAGGTTGGATGATAAATCCAGATGCATACCTTGTAAGCCTTGTAAAATTTACTTCGTATATACCAACAGATTCATCATCCTTTTTCTTTAGTTCAAGAAACTCTTTCTCCATCTTTGTTCGAAGAATACGAGGGAAGTACTTATTGAAAAATAAGTTCTTGAACTCATCCCATTCCATGGACTCAATTTCATCTCTTTGACTCATATTCTTGATAAGATTCCACTATTGATCAGCTTCACCTTCCAAATGATATACTACTAAGATGACTTTATCATGTTCAAAACATTGAAGAACTGAAAATATCTTTTCAGTGGTACTAATCCATTGTTCAGCAAAAAGTGGATCAGAAGACCCACTAAAAGAAGGTGGACGTTGCCTCATGAAGGACTCAATAGAATGTTGTTCCATTCTCTGCTCATTTGGAAGTCCAGAATGATTCATAGCTTCTGTAAGTATAACAATAAGATTTTTCACTCCATCTCCCATAACATTTGTTTGTTCAGGAGGAAAATCATTGCATTGTCCATTACATTGATCAACACGGTTTCTTCGGGTTCCAGCCATTGTCTAAAACCCAAAAAGAATAGTGTGAGAGGCAAAACTCATTCTAGGGAAAACAACAAAATAAAGGGGGAGTATCCTCAATATCTAACATCTTATGTTAAATTCTATGATCATTACCGTTTTCAAGTACTTTATCCTATACGTATTCTTATCCTTAGGTACATCCCTAGACATACCTTAGAAATATCTCTAGGGATCTCACTAACATTTTCATATCCTAGCTTCCAAAGGTTGACTAAACCTTTCCTCTGATACCAACTGTAGAGACCCGAAGCTTGACATACATAGACATTACATTACTTTTGCGGAATACTTAGTATATAACAAAAACACACACACAAGGACCGTAATAGTTTAGTGTCTTTGGAAACTCGGAATATAATCTTTTAATCGTGGGGAAAGATCTTCAACATCTCTCATAAAGATCTTCTTTTTTTAAACCTAAATCTTTTATTTATGTCCTGGGGAAAAGAAAACATAAAAGTGTGAGCTCAAATGCTCATTAAGGTTAACCAAAAGAAATATCAATCACGTCATATTCATAAGAACATATATTTTGGAAATCCTAACCTGCAAAAGAGATCATAATTTCACAACATGGGATAAATCATAGTAGTGAAATGAAATCCCAATAATCATAACATAAAACATGAAACATTGTGGCATACACACATAATCATAGAGAATCATTTCTTATTAGTCAAGACTCATTTCCAAGACTATCTTAGTGGACAAAGTCCCTTTCTGAACCGAGTTCACTCCTCGTTTCAGTCCTGTTTCATTGAACCGGTATAAACTACCGTTCCAGCCATGTCTATCTCATGAGATATAAAATATTTACCCAATTCATTGGAGGGAGATATAGGTCCCACCCATCTCATAATGAAACCATTCTTATATGTGCCACAAAAATCATAAATCATACATCATCTCATAACCCATGTAATAAAAATGGGAATCTTAAACATCGTGACATCATAAAACAATTCATGTAAGATAAAGGAATTCATAAAAATAATTCCATCACAAAATAATCAAATAAATGTAATAATAGGGATAGAAACATAACCCTTTATTATCTTAGATGGAAAATAATTTTGATAAAACACTTGAACTCCATTCTTGAGGAAAATATCCTATCAACTTCAAAAACATTTTTCATTTCTTAACATGTCATACAATTTTAAACTAAAAGAAGTTGATTAAAAATAAACTTTAAAACTTGTAAAGGAAGCTTCTTTGAAATAACCTTTTAAAAAAATCCATTCATGCCGTATAAGGTAAAAAAACATTCTTCGTACTTTTGTCAGAAAAGTCAAAAAGTACCTCGTACGAAAAAAGACAAAAGATTCCTATCATATCCTCTACTAAAAACTCACCAAAGGGTAAAATTGGATTTAAAAAATTGTATGTGGATTGAAATAATATTAAATATTGAGGAAACATGGATGTGGATGATAAAATACACCCCAGTAAATACTAAAGTATAAACAATCTTGGATAAAAATGAGATTGTGATATTTCCCTTACCTTAGGTCTGATTTGCTTCGTAAGTGTCCAAAACTCCAGTATAATGATTTAAATAATGTTATTGACTTATTCCAGAATCATACTTATTGTTATGATATCATATATGGTCATATTATTAGCTTCTTATTATTAATATTTCATTACTACTTGTTATTTGGGTGTTTATTACTTTTTGTTCTTAGGCGTGTTTTGTCGAATAAATTCTTATTCTTCTCTTTAGGTTATAGATAACTCATTTCCATAATGTTATTAGTGTAACATATATCATTTTCATTCATTAAATTCATTTATATAATCATTATTCAATGAATATAATGTAGAACGAGTCGCATCACATCGTGGAGACGGTATTCCGTACGTACGCACGAGTGATGATATCGTTCCTATGATCGTGGAATTGTATTGGAGTGTATGTATACTATTTCAGAATAAATATCACTTTATAATAGTCATATATAGTAATTATTTACACCATTATACCCATCCAAGTAAGGTGGTGGTGTAAAATAGATTACACCACGGCAAGGAGACGGTATTCCGTACGTACGCACGCGTGGTGATTTCTTTTTCCGTAGGATGGATAGATGGTGAAATAGGGTTGTTTCATACATATAATAACATATCAGTATATTATTGATACTTATGTCATTATTTCATAATGAAACAACAAAGTAATAAGAAGTGGAAGAACAAATAAATATGAAAGAATCGGTAACGGAAATTACCTCTTCTTTGATGCGCCTCTTTGAGACCTCCTCTTAGGGCACTAAAATTGGTCTTTGAGGAAGACCATAACCTCTAGGATGTTGATAGGGAAGTGGAGAAAATAATTAGTCATAGGTTGGCCGAGCTTGAAGGCTCAAAGTGTTGTGAGGAAGAGAGGGAGGGGGTGCCCTTTTATAAGGGAGGAGAGGGGCACCTTTGGAATAACTAAAAATATTATTTTATTATAAAGCCAAATTCAGTTTTAAATAGCTAAAAATTGATTTATTTAGAAGCTAAGGTGGGGATGGGTCGAAATACTCTCATCCAATAGAATTTAGACAAGTTTAGGTTCCTATTTTAACCTTATCATTTAGATTTATCCTTAAGTTAAATAATTTTACTTTTACCGTGTCTTCTTGTGTTCTTATACTATAAGGTTAATAAATTTACTATAAGAAGCCAAAAGAACACCAAGATGTTTATTATTAATATATATAACCTTATCTAAGTCATTTTTCCGATCCTTAGATTTTTATGAATAAAATAAAAATTAATAATATAATATTTGTTTTAAAAACTATTTTATGTCAATTTTGACACTATTTTGTAATTGATTTTTGTGAAACTTATAACAGAATGATTAGTTCAAACAAAGTTAATTGACTAAATACTAACATTCCATATTAACCTATAAAATTATGTTAATTCATAAAAAGTCTTAAATTACATTTATTTGGGTATTTATAGCATCCATTATGTCAATATTTCATTAATAAGACAATTACTGCATCATCTTTGTGTCATAATAAATGATAATTATTTAATCCCTAAAAATTCTAAATAAATTCCTATGATGTATATGGTTGTATTAGATTTCTGGAGACTATTCATGTTCGAAGTTTCATGAAGTGTATCACTAAATTAAAATTATTATACTTATAAGATTTAAGAAAGTTACATGTTGTCACATTCTTTGGTTTTAATAATAATTAAATTGTTTCCATGGACAAAACTCTATTAAATGAATCTAATCCGACCCTTAGGCGATATTTTGTGACTTTTAGTCATCCAATAGTATTTTGACATGTGTTACGGTAATTTTATAATATTATATTTATCCTTAATTACCTGATTTACCTTTAACTATGGTAAATAAAATTTACCGTAGTTACTATTCATAATTCCAAAAAATAAAAAGTAGCTTATTAAAATAATTTTGATCCACCTATTCCAAATATGGAATCCATTTTTCCAAATTCAATACAAAAAAGTTGCATAAATTAAATTAAAATTAATCCCGTTGTCGAAAGAAAACGGGTTTTTCTTTAAAACATTGCAAAAGATTGAATTGATTTATCCTACGAATTCAAGGTAGAATCAATGCTAATGACATACATTATATTAAATGGTAAAAATATATTCTATTTATACTTTAAAACCATTCAGTATTATAATTTAACCATATAAATTATTGCGATGAAAAAAGTGGTTTTTAATTAAAATATAGCGTGTTTTTACTATTCATCAAAATTTGAAAGTTACCAGAATGATATGAGAATTTATCCAAAGTAAATTTTTATTTCATGATTCCAAATAAGAATTTTATTTTTTCAAATTGAACTTATAAAAATGTCAAAAACTAGATTTAATGTGGGTGCGCCATCAAAAGGCGGCAAAACTGCATTTTTTGAAAAATACATATTTTACCCGAAAAATTTATTTTGTTCTTATACCATGTTTTAGAAAATGTTCAAGACGAATAATAATGTTATAAGATTCAAAATTTAGTTAATACTATTCATAATGGCTAGTTCATAATAATATTATAATAATATATTGTTGTTTAGTAAAACACGGTATTGCATACAACACACGCTATCGAGGAAGGTCGTGATTGCGTGTAATGAAAGCCAAGTCAAGGTTGCGTGATGTGCATGAATCCTTCGTTGTTTCCTATAACATAAACCAACCATATTTCATTTATACATTGAATATATATATATATATACTCAATTTTGTGTAGAATAACTGTTATCAAAATTGTGTGTAACACGATCCAAGAATAGTGTTGCGTATACTGCAAGCTAATACGGTGTTGCGTATAGCGCAAGGTAATCTTGGTGTAACATACAACATAAGACATTAATCAAATTAAAATAATATTCTTCATAAAATATCGGGGTGTTACACCAAAACTGGTAGTGAGGCTCACAGATTTGACATACATTTTAGTAAACTGTGGGAAAAAATTTCATTGGTTTTTTCTTAATCCAAAAATTTAGATTTTAACACAAAACCACCCTAAAAACTTCATTCTGACTCTTGGCTATGGATCTTAATATTAGGTATTTTGATGTTCATTCATTTTGATTATTATCCCTATGAGCTCTAATTCTAGAGGATCTGGAGGATTTTTCTCATGTGGAATCTAGGTAATAGTTTATTATTCCTCCTTTATTCACATTCCTTTTAGTTTTCATATCTACTGTTTGGAAAGAATCGTATATCTGGTCTGTTTTGGAAAATATTTTTGAATTCCTTTGTAATATCAAAAGATATTATCATTTCATCAAAAGATATATAGATATATCTAGATAATTATAATATTCACCTAATAGATTCAATATCTTTTGGTGATGGTAGTTCTCATTGGGTAAGCCTAATCGAATTAAATCCTTTATCATGTTCTTCATCTCAAATTTTGAATCGGTAATTCCGTGTGAGATTTATTGGTATTGATTATAGATAATTCCTCACTTGTTATTGATATCAGTGGTGATTCATAACCTTGGTTTTAGATACTATAAAGTATGAAAGTTTTTACCATTTAATGGCCTTCATTATTTAGTTTTGTGCTATGATATGCTTGTGAATGTTTGTGTCATGAGAACCTTTTTTGATATGATTCACATGTGACTATATTTATTTTCTGTGAGCCTCTTTCTTGATGGAATATATATGTGGGTGTGGGTATGGGTGTAGATGGTGTTATTGTTGCTTTATATGAAATTATTATTACTTGATTTATTATTACTTGTGTTTGTATTCATGGTTAGCTTCTCTATGTCGGGTTTCAAGGTACTAGGTGGGTCTATCTAAAGTAGTTGGTCCCTTAGAGGGGATTCCACCATTGTGATTTGAAGGTTGTGATTTCATCTCTATAGACAACATTTACAGATATGTCTTTCACTATATCTAGATATTAGGTTAACATGTGTCTACATGGCTTACCATAGAGCCAGATATTGGGTTAACATGTGTTAGTGTGGCTTTCCCCAGAGCTGTGAATAGGGTAGACATGTTGACACAGTGCTTTTTCCTTATAGTCAGATGTAAAATTAATCATTAAATGTTTTATATGGATATTGGATAGTTGGATAAGTTTTTTGAGATTACGTGTGATCACGTGGCATTATCTATGTAATGTAATAGTAAATTTTGACCATCATTCCAAGATGGTGTAAAAGAAGGTTAATTATGGATTAATGGTAGATTTGTTAGTTCCAGATGACTTAGAATTGAATTTTTTATTTATTTTTTAACTTCTTATTAGGGAATAAAGTTTTATAAATGTGTTTTCACTTTTCTTATTTAATCATTGGTGGTGTACTAATATTTTTATTATTAAAAATTACAAGGGAATTTCAATACATGTGTAAGTTTCATGTTTAGGGATATATCTAAGGTTGGAGGCCCCACAATGAGGAGTTGACCAAGTGGAGATCAGAAATTAAAGGAAATTCTGAGACATACCCTATAATATTACTACAATGTTTTAGATCATTTTTTTGGTTATCATACATTGGTTAACTTACCATATTTGGAGTATTTTAGTTACTTTTATTTTGTAAAACATGTATTCTATTTATTATTTGTTGATATTATTATTGAGTTTTCTTGGGGTGTTTATCATTAATTTTTTGTGATATTGGGGAATGAAACGTGTTACTGAGGGTATAGAATACCCAAGGCACCGTTTGGATCCTCACTACTAGTTTATATCCTCTTACTTATGGGGAGACGTGCATGAGGTCATGTGACACACGAGCTTGACCCGATGATTTGGTCACAACATTACAAAGTCCTAAAAAAGGATTTCTTATTTTCTTTTATTACTTTATTTTATTATTTACTATGTTTTGGTAATGGTAAAAACCAATATTGGCTATGTGGAACTCAAGTAGGGGAGTCACGCTTATGCATGGACAACTCATGTGTAATGTACCTTCGAGTTACCGTGTTCATGATTACTGTTATCAGATTATATTTTATGGTTGATCTATTTCACCATAAGTTGTCCATATGATTTTATTTAAGTTATTATTTATGAGATTTTTCTGAAAAAATATTGATACTGAGGGTATAGTCTCCCAAGTATACTGAGGATTAGATCAAAACCATTGAGGGAATCATTCTAATTATGGAGGCTACAAATGATTGAGGTGTTATATTGGATGATTTCATGAATCAAGGACCCACTAGGAGGTGGAGTTCTGTCATCAACCATGTAGATATGCATGATGGTTTCACTTGGGAGTCTTCGGGAATATCTTCTTTAAGGAATTATTATTAGAAACACTAAAGCTAGATCAAGATCAGGGGTTTATGGATCTCTAGTAGGGGATGATGATGGTATATTTCTTTTCTGGTCATTTCATAGAGATTCTTAAATTCACTCATTTTATGGTAGGGAATGAGGTATAGAATCCCTGAATGTTTTAGATTTGACTTTGACTAGAACTGTGGTGCTATGTTAAGAATTTTGAACAAAAAACATACAATGAAGTGATTTTCAAGGTTCTCACAATTGAGAAGGGACTAAAGGAGGGAAAAGAGGTGGGTCCTCTTACAGCTCTCAGTGGACTAGTGAGTGGAATCCCAATAAATTTTAGGGATGGATTATCCTATATTAGGTTGTGGATGTCAAAATACTTGTTCCATGATGGAAATATACTTTTGTAATAAAACAATGGATCTCTAGATACCTCTATGGGAAGTAGTACTGTTGGGTGTTATAATTGAGGATGTAAAGGGAATTCTCTTATGTTTTTTCTCAATCCTCTTAAATATTTCCATCAATATAGAAAGACAGGTTATCTCCACAAATTTTTTATAAAGTTATCATGGTTATTTTTTCATAGATTAATCTATGGGGTTCTCATAGGACCTCTTTAGTAGATGCCTACATCAAAGAATTATATATCTCATTCAATTCATTACCCACATGGGTAGGGTTTTAGATCTGACACGGGAAAGGTTTATGTGGTGGACTAGGTTCTGTTCAATTGTGGAGAGGGACGTTCACTAGTTCGTGGTATGGTTATGATTAGATTTTCAATCTGTACTACTTAGTTTGATACATGAGCTTCTCATTTTTTTTAAATATTGGTATGTCATTTTTTGGTAATGATTTTTAGTAAAATTGTCTTCTGATTTTATTTATACAGAAACACCCTTAGGAATGATGGTAAAACATCACTAGAGATATACATAGTGTCCTATAGTATTTTTTCATTATATGAATTTATGGGATTTCATGATCTTATAGAGGAATTTATTCGATGCGTTTTTTTCATGGACCAGTTGAAAAACTATTAGGTGCACATCGACCGTTACAAGATATGATTATCCTATAATACACATGAGGGATAAAGGGTTTTTTACTAGTGATTGAGATGTTGGAGTATCTAGGAAGAGACCACACCAATTTATTTTTTGGAGCTATTACAACATAGTTATTATTCATGGTTCTTGAAGCAAGCTAGGCACTAACTCGCTCCTCTTTACCTCCAGTGGTGGACTATTATTGGGATGTTTTTCTAAACTATTTTACAAGACATCCTCCTATTATGGGGATTGATTTTGAGTAAAACTAATATTAATATAACAACCCAAATTGATTCTTATATATGTTATATAATTGGATAAGATAAATGTAATCAACGTATAACTTGTGGATCTAGAGATAATGGGATTTATCGTACCAAACACATATCCTTGGGGTTCTCATGTTTTTTTACACTAAGTTGGAAAATGGAATACTTTGATTATGCGTGAACTATAATTATATAAATCATTTATTAATAAATAATAGGTAACTTTTATCGAGGATTGAATATTTCTTATCAACTGAGGGGATCCCATAGTTCTCTAAGATTTACATGTGATTAGGATTCTAGTAGCTTTAGATCAGAGAATAATATATACCTAAGGTAGTGTTTAGGAGAAGGTATAGAATGTTTTGGAATCCTGTCATTCATTTTGAGTTATATAACAATACAATGGTTTTCACTCCAACTCTTAATAGGCTATTCCATCCATATATTTACTCTGTCATTTTATTTTTTGATGATATCGAGATATAATCAAGGACCCTATAGATGCATTCTAGACACCATTAGATTGTATTGAGTACACTATGAGAACTATGAATTTATTTGAAGATATAAATCTATTACTTTTGGATTCAAGAGTTGTGCTTCCTTGGGTATGTGATTTATAATTTTGGAGTCTCCGTTGATCCAACTAAGGTAGAGGTAGTGATTACATAACCACATCATAGGAATGTGTTTAAAATTTTGACTTTCCAAGGTTTATCCAGCTACTAGAAAATTCTCCTATTTTGAAGCTCCTTTGTATGGGATTACCAAGACGTGGGTTACGTTTGAGTGGAAAAATAAATTTGAATAAACTTTTCTATATTTGAATATAATATTGTTATTAGATATAATTTTTTTCTTATCTATGTCGGGGATTTGTTACACGGTCTACTATAATACCTAGCATGTCGGTTTTGGAGATGTTTTGATATAGAGAGATCAAGTAGTTTCTTATGGATTCCATAATCCATACCCTCATGTGAAAAACTACCCTATTCATTATCTAGTGTTTTTTGTAGTGGATCATTCATTGAAATGTCAGAGACACTATCATTTCAGTGAGATATTTTTTATTTATATGGACAACGAAAGCATGTGGTATATATTCTATTAGTGTGACATAAATATCTAGTAGTCTAATTGGGTCGGTTATCTTAAAAACATTTAAATTGAGGTTTATAATGATATTATATAGGGTAATATTGTAAAATATTGTCTTAGTAGGAAAATGAATGAGTTTGGAGAGAACCCGTCAGAGGAGGAATGAATAATGATGAGTTTGTTGGATTAATAGTATGTTGGTACATCTATAAGTTAAGGGGTGATGACATGTTCTCCCATATTTATCATATCTACCTTATTAAACAAATTGAAACATAACTAGGATTCGGATTTTTTGTTGACAATGATACAAGAACAATTGGGGGGAGGATGACTTAGTTCCATTTTTATCTTTAGATAGAGATGATGTGATCTATGGTCATGGGAGATGTTTTTCACTACTTCCATGAGAGAAAACATAATTAGATACTCTCATCATGCATAGTGAGAAATAAACTCAAGATTAATGTTGAGGTATCATGATATAAAATTTAATTTCTAGTGGCTGGGTATAAGGAGGGACATTGAGGACTTTTTATCTTGTTCTATAACATTTCAGAGGTTTAAGGTCAAGTATTAGTGACTGGAGGGTTAGCATCAACCTATTTGTATTCCCACGTTGAATTTAGATCTGGTTATAATATAATGTTTTATGGGATTTCCTACGGCCTCAAGTGTTTAGGATGATGTTTGGGTTGTGGTTGATTGGATGATGAAGGTGACACATTTCATTTCTTTACTATAGACTCATTACTTAGTTGAGTTGGAAAAAATCTATATTTGGGAGATGGTATGGCTGTATGGAGTGTCAAAAAGAATAGTACCTAACTAAGATTCTCATTTCATGTCATGTTTTTAAATAATATTAAAATGGAAGATAGGTAATTAATTGAAGATGAGTACAATTTATCATCCATATACCGATGGGTAGTGAGAGTGGATGATCTATATTTGGGATGACATTCTTTTTCCTTGCGGCCTAGATTTTGATGGATCATGGGATTATCACCATTCATTGTTAGAGAGTTTATACAGTAATAGTTACCAATATCTGATCCAGATAAAACTATTTGAGGTTCTTTAGGTTCATTCATGTTGTTCAACGTTGTGTTGGCATGAAGCAGGTGAGATGACCATTGTCAGGATGAGTACGGTGTGTGAGACCTTAAATTAGGCCCATTTTATTCGAAAGTTATTTTTTACCGTTCAAAGTAGGTTGAACTCATATACTAACTAGAGGTCATGACCCTTAGAGTTTTTTTTTGGAAAATCATATTTTCTTATGGGTGTCAACTCAGATGGGAAATCAATAGTTATAGGAACAAGGAATGTTAGAACCATATGTTGTGGCACCATTTAATAATATTGAGCATGTCAGAATATTGGCCTATTGATTATACCTCCCACCATGATAATAAATTATACATAATTTCTTCTATGTGCCTTATATTGGGTGGTACGATCCCAATCTTATGCATGTTATTGAAGGTGAGGATGTCGAGTTCAAAGAAGATGTATCATTTTTAAAGTGATATTGATGAATTATACACCAGTGTGATAATTTTATATGGTGGATTATGATACCTCTTTTTTGAGTTCTGTTGTAGTACAGAAAAATCCAAGTGTTTTCTTGGGAGTTTGAATCTGATGTAGGGGCCCATTGGCCTGAGTTGTTTTAGTAGTTACTCTAGAGACACTTATTGTGGATAAGAAGTCCATATATGAGGATATTGTAGTGGACCAAAATTTTAAGGTACATTATCCACTACTTTTGGGCCCTCTATAATTAATTTGAGTTATAATACTTTTGGGAAAACTTTTAGGTAACTTGTGGATGGGTTTTTAGGCATTATGGGGTTTTAGAGGGTTTAGGGTTTGATCATGGTTAGGGAAAATTGTGTGGATCTCCACAGGAAACAGCATTGGTTATTTGAGAGGGAATGTAGCCGGGTCATATTTCTAGAAAACCATGAAACAAAATTTAATAAACCCTATACCAAACCATGGATTTGTAAACCTTGTGACAAAAATATGAACATATTTTTAATTAATATATATGTTGGGTCTTTTAACTCAAAACCTTTTAATACTCCTTAATTATTCTTCCTACACCTAGTGTTCTCAAACCTAGAGACTTAAGAGGTCATTATTGGTGATTCCTATCCCATTGAAAGCTAATTATTGTGGATTGAGAGTCTTTAATCCAAATGTATTGATGTTATGAAATCATTCATCCTCAAATCTTCATGTTCCTTCTATATCTCATATCCACTTCTTGGAAGAAATCATATATTTGGGATGTTTTGTCTTGATCTATGAATTCTTTTATGATATAATAAGAGTTAATAATTTTATAAATGGAAATGAAACTAGATTTAGAGAAATATCATCTACCCTTAATCAATTATAGATCTCTTGGAGGTAGTTGTTCTCGTTTTGTAATCCTAGTAGAATTAAATCCATTATCATGTTATTTTTCTTGAATCATGAATCAAAAATCCCTTATGAGATGAAATAGGATTGGTTATAGGTAATTCCTTGAGTGACCTTATCATGGGTGGTGAGTCTTAATTGTGGGAAATGATACTATTAAGGTAGTTATTCTTGACCATTTTATGTCTTCTATATGTTAGTTGAATACTATGAAATTATTGTGTGAATGCATGTGTCATGAGATCCTTTCTTTATATGATTCATATGTGTGTTTGGCTCATGATACCCTTTCTATTACGAACATGAATATGGGTAGCTGTGTATCTAGTGAGACCATTTATTGACATGAAAATATTATTAATTTCTTTATTAGGGCTTCTGTCTGTACTGATGTTTTTTATCTATGACTAGTTTCATGGTACTCGGTGGGTCTACCTTGACTATTGGTACCTTAGGGGGGATTATCATTTTGTGAGTTGAAGGATGTGATTTCACCTTCATAGATGACATGTGTGGATATTTCTTGTCCTATATCTAGATATTGGGTTACATGTTTGTATATATCTTTCCCTAGAGCCGGATATTGGCTCAACATGTGAGAATTTGGCATTCCCTGATCCATGAATTTGGTTGATAAGTAGAAAATATGATTTTCCCATAAAGTTGAATATATAATTTTTCCTTAAAGGTGATTAACTAATATTTGATAGTTGGATATGTTTTTTAAATGACATGTGATCACATGGAGTGATCTAATTTGTATAACGATTACTTTTGACCGTCCTTATAGCATGGAGCTGAAGGAGGTAGAGTTAGGGTTTCTAGTAGATTGGTTAGGGAATGATGACTCAAAATTTTATTGTTAATTAATGATTTTACCTTCCTTTCATGGAATAAACTTTTGAATATGTATTATAATGTAATTTTAATGAAGAATTAGTGGTATCCAACTTTGTTTGTACTCACACCTTACATGGGAATGTCGATACGCATGAAGATTTCACTATTAGGGATACAACTAAGGGTAAGGGCCCTGTGTTGAGGAGATGAGAAGGTGGATCTTGGAGGATGGAAGTAATGATGAGACAGACCCTAGAAATTTTTTTTTAGTGTTTTAGTTTATTTACTTGGTTAAAATACATTAGTTAACTTACCATGTTGAGAGTCTTATATATATTTTCTTTATATAATTTTCTACCATTTACTTTGACATGATGATACAATTGGGTTGTTTTGGGATGTGTATGATTACTTTTGATGAAATTGGTGCATGGATATTGATATTGAGGGGCTAGTATCCCCAATACATTGTTCAGGACCTTCCTAGTTGTTGGAAGCCACTTATGTATGAGCATACACACATGTTATCACGTGACACACCAACTTAACCTCATGATTTGGTAGGGGTATAATAATATTATTCCTTCATATGATTTTCCATTTCCCTAAGAAACTGTATGCAGTGATATATTTATGTGGAAGATATGTATAGAGTTGTTTACAGGAAACGATGAAAAAATAATGTTCAATAATACATTCATATAGCAAATTTTTAGAAAAACTAAACCTTTAGGTTTTGGGATTATGTGTTTATTTGTGAGATGTAATGATTAAATTATGAAAATGAAATAAGTTTTATTCATATTATGCTAATTTCATCTCAAAATTCCAATATAAATATAGAAGTAAAATTAAATGTATATATACACGTATTAAAATTTATTAAAATGTAAATAAATATATGTAATATTTATATATATGTACATGTATATGTATAAATATATTAATAAAAATATATTTATTTAAGCATATGTATTATAATACATGTATATACATATTAAACTAAGTATATATTAAAATATATATACATACATATATATATATTAATATTTAAATATATAATTAATATAACATGTAAAATATTAAGGGCTAGTTGTAATTTTTTGTGCTGGTAATGTGGAGGGTGTGGGTTTGATTCACACTATAATATCCCTGAAATTCCATGTAAATTTTATTTTTTAAAAAAATTAAATTTGATTATTTCGAGAACAAATGCATTAACAACACTAGACTCTGAGGCCTGGTGAGCCCAGAATAGAATTTTGAAATTTGTTTTCAGTTCATTTAAATAAATTTGAAAGTGGGTTTTTCTATCTTTTAAACTATTTCCCTGATCAAATATCTGAGCGCAATGCTGAACTCAGAGCATTGGGATTCACCAAGAAAGGACTTAACATTGAATGAAGAGGGTCAACTAGAAAAGAAAACATTCGGACTTTTCAGAAGAGAAATAGAATATATAAAAAAGTTATTTTATTTTCTGTACCTCATAGTTGGGTGGCGGCACATCAACACTATGTTGTGGTGATGAGTCTCCGGTGAACCACTTTATAGAGACACTTTAACTGAAGCGAAACAGACACGTTGTTTCATTTATGATACAACGTAATCACGTGGAGACATAGTGTAATAGAAATGTTGTGACACATTTCTATATTAATGAGATAAAAGGCTGGAGAATCAGAAGGTGGAATTTCTCTTACAGAAGGTGAAGGTTTTTCCCTCCACAGAAGAATGCTAGAAAATGACTAGAAACATGAGCACACCTCCAAGAATGGGACAAGTTCACAAAGGACGCCAACAGCTTCGAATAATAGAATGGGGATTTCTGCTAATGGATTGATACAGTGAAAAACTCAATCACAGGTAGGGCTTATTTTGATTTGAATTAATTTTCCCTGTCCCTCATTATAAATGAACGAATTATAAGTTTGATAGAAATTCAACCCTCAAACTCCCCATGATTAATCTCCATTGTGGAGGACACGGGCTGATAAGAACAAGGCCCAAGCCCCTCCACGTTGTGAATTCTTCATGGAAAAACCATAAAAATGAATTCAAGAAGGTTTTTAGGCCCTATTAGGTAAGGTGAAACCCCATGGAGTCCGGACGTGCAGACAACACGAAGAACGACCCACCGGAACGGACCTGATAGTCCGCAGATGGCACCAAAGGCGGGTGGTAGCACGCCACAATGGAGCGATGGAGGCGACAACCGCATCCTGTTTTGGCCGCAGTGAAGAAGAATGAGCTGACAGAAATGTCCAATTTCGGTAGGATAGGGGACATGGCCCCTCATCCGCATTAGTGGGCTGCCCACACAGCATGGGTCATAGTTCTCCATCAGCACGCCGTCCAGCGACCGCGTGTGGGGAACAAGACATTTCTAGATAAGCTGGCCACGGCTGGAAAAACAAGACTCCATTAGGTGTCCGGGTTGAGGGAGGCTAGCCAGCCAGTTGCAGGTTGGGCTGGATGAGACTTGGTCGACGGGCATACTAGCGGGCTGGACCCCCCGCCGAAGAGGGTCGGGTCCACCAAGGCCTAATGGGCCTGGACCACTGGCCAGGTGGCACAAGGTTGGGTCAACATAGCTAAACCAAAATAGGGCATGTGGTGCCCCTAGGCTGGGTTGGATAGGTCGGTCCAACCGGGTTGGATTGTGCTTAGATGCAACCATCCCATATTTACTAAAATGCCAATATCTCTCAAAATGGGCATCTGATTGAAAATTTGTTATCGACATTGTAATCCTCGTGGCGAGTTTGATGTATCAGAATACACTATGGAATATTTTATGGAAGTTATAATATAAGGAATGTCTTGAGGAGAGGATCCTCCCAGAATCAAACGCACTATGTGTAGAGATCCTACCGCTTACTGAGACCCAAAGACTACTGACAAGCAACCCGGTGTGGATCCGATATGATGTACCAGTGGGAAGTGGCTCTAAGTAACTCAGTAGGCCCATGGTGGGGACCAGATCTATGTGACCTAAAATACCCACGATACTCATTAGGAAGGAGTACCTCCGTATGATGACAAAAGTGGGAAGTGACTCTATGTGACTTAGTAGGCCCATTGTGGGGAGCGTCTCTATGTGACCGAGCGTACCAATGGCACTAATCAGATATGAGTACCACAATATTACCAGGCTAGTGGGAAAAGGCTCTGTGTGACCTGGCAGTACCACAGTGGGGAGCATCTATGTGTGACCCGACATACTCACAGTACTCATCAGGGAGGAGTACCCCAGAAGACCATGGTGTTCAGTGAGACGATTGATCGTCTTACTTTCTTGCTCTAGATTATACCTAGTGAGAGCTGTCTTGCTTCGTTATCATGATATGTAGTCTGATTTTGGATTTCTTTTTGGTATTTACTTGTTGGTTTGGGGTCTCTAATATGTATTTTTTATTCAACCATGAAAGGGATTCAGCCGCTTGGGTTGTATCTGATGCACACAACCGAAAACAGGGTAGAGGAATTAGTGGAATAGGACTAGGTGGTGCCTAGCTGGATCAGGCATGCATGACATGCTTCTATATCTTCTGGAATCAACAATATACTTACACATCATGTGGGGTTTTCAGTGGATGGATTGTCATCATTCTCATACATACTCTTGTTGTAGTTATCTGTTGTTGGGTTTGTATTCTCGCACATTTACTTTTGATTGTACTTTTACACTCAGTTTTTTTTCGTATCATGGATGATTTATTTTCTAGTCTTCATGGGATGTGGTTGTGTGTGTGTGTGTGTACGGGTACTCAAGAAAATGCCTCCCACTTACAGGTTGACTCATTTTACGCTAGACTCCAACCCCCAGCCTTTATGAGGCGATCATGGGGGAGCCACGACACGAGTTTCATGGGATGGTTTATCGAAAATTGGTATTGGAGGTGGTCGTTTCTACCTCAATGACCGGAAGTCTGTTGTATTTAGGTAACCATGTTATATGTTTGAGATTTGACATTTAGATTTGGGGTGTCCTGTATTGGTGCAATGACTGACGTGTCCATACATCAGGACCTTAAATTATGCTTTTTGGCTCCATACATAAAAACAATGGTTTCATGAATCAAATTGTAATTGAGTGTTTCTTAATGTTCTTATTAAATTGGACTCATCTCACCGGGTATAATCTATTGACAATGGAAAAAAATTATTTTTTTTAGGATACCTCCACGCAGACAACCAGATATGATTCCAATATGTGGTTGTGAGGAAAGCCCTCTTAGTGATGAGGTGTCAGTTCGGTGACCCATATTATAGATGGACACACTGGGTGGTGCACTAGCATTAGCACCACCCTTTGATCATATTTTACTACCAACATTACTGGTAGAAGATGCATATAGACTCAGTGCCTTGCACAAGTTCTATAGACAAAGACCTCCCATGTTTAGGGAAGTGAAAGCTCCTTAGGCCTCTAAGGACTGGTTGGAGGTGGTGACATGGTTCTTTCACTTAGTGAGCATTCCACTGGACCATATAGAAATCTTAGTCATGATCCTTCATCAAGGCTCTACGGGGATATGGTTGAGATTGATGATTCAGACTCATGATGAGGTTAACCTATTCTAAGAGAACTTTGAGTAGCTTTTCTAGGAGGAGTTCTTCCCAAAAACCTTTCCCTCAATGAGAATACATGATCTGCTTCATCTACAATAGGGAATCATGCAAGTGGCTGAGTACTCTGTGATGTTTATAGACCTCTAACGCTACTCTAAAGATATATTATGGGACCCTTTCTTCAGGGCCCAGACTTATGAGCACAAAATCTGATAGGGGATCATGGAATAAATTATTTCCCTCAATATCCCCACCCAGGCTAGAGTGATATAGTGAGCTATACACTTATAGAGCTTCCTCGTAGAGAAGGCAGTGATGGTGGGATCTTCCACGGGGCATCATGCAGTAGATTATTCAGTAGTGATCATCATGTAGCTGATACGGGGACCCAATAAGGTCAGATATTTTTGGGGACAACACTAGGACTCACCGTAGGTAGTGTGGTGCTCCCATAGTAGAGGGAGTCAGTAGGGAGATGGGATATGCTTCATGTGTGGTGGGCTGGGACACATGGCCTGTGACTGCTCGACCTTCCACACAGACGATCAGTAGACAGTCAAGGGACCTCTATGGCTGAGGTAGGGGTTTAGCCAAGGGGGTGTGTAGGGTGGAAGACATGGTATGAGAGCATGTCATGTAGCAGGTGGTGGGTTACGATTCTAGGTACAACCACCACCATCCCCAGGTCGACCACCATGGCCTCATGGAGTTGGTGGACATGGGAGAGCTCATCTTCAGACAGTGGATCCCTATGACCATGACACTCTGGATATTATTAGAGGTACAATCAGTGTCTTCTCCACCTTAGTTTTAGTTCTTATTGACCCATGATTCGGTCACACATTCCTTTCCAAGAACATTTTTTGAGGCTTTTACATTCTGGTGTAGCAGTTGACTCGATCATTACAATTAGAGACTTCTACGGGAGGGGATTCTATGATTACACACTAGTTCTGAAAGTGTGAGCTTTCTCTTGGAGGTGAGAGATTTGGCTGGGATATCCTAGTAGGGGAATCGAGGAATTACAATGTCATCATGGGAATGGAGTGGTTATCCATAGTTCATGCTCAGATCGAATGTATTATGTGTAGTGTGTGTTGTGTCATTGAAGATGGTACCATGTTTTAATTCACTGGACAAAAGGGAACTCCTACAGCATAGGATGGACTTTCTCATAACCAGATGCATTTTATCACCCACAAGTTGGATAGTCTCACTCTTGGTATAGTGGATGAGAAGAGTTAGAACATTAATCTAATGTTGGATGACTTTGAAATCATTTTTATTGAGTATGTTCTGTGGCTACCTCCCCGCAGGGAGGTAGACTTTTTCATCGACCTGTACACTAGGGCAACACATATATCCACACAAGAATATCGGATGACCCCTACAGAGCATTGTTAGATGAGGTTATAGCTAGAGAACACACAAGATAAGGGCTTCGTGAGCCCCATAATTTCACCATTGGCAGCCCCAGTGTTGTTTACTATGAAGGAAGATTGAATCTTCAGTCTATGCGTAGACAACAAGAGCTTGATCCAAGTGACCATAAAGAACAAATATACATTTTTGATAATTGATTACCTCACCGATCAGCTGAAGGGGGTGAGGTGGTTCTTAATGATAGATCTATGGTCAGGATATCACTGGCTTTGGGTACGAGATGAGGATATACCGAAGACAACCTTTATAAGCCTGTATGACCAATAAAAGTTTCTGTTCATGCCCTATGAAATGACCAATTCCCTAAAAGATCTCATTGAAATCATAAAAAGTATCTTACATCCCTACGTTGATCGTTTCATGGTAGTCTTAATTGATGACATCGTGGTGTACTCTGAATTAGAGGCTGAGAATGCTACACACCTACAGATAGTCCTGGATACACTCCAAGAGCACTAGCATTATGGGAAGATCTCAAAGTGCCAGTTTTGGATTTGAGAGGTCCTCTTTCGGGGACATGTCATCTCAGAGGATGGAGTTGCAGTGGATCTGGAGATGATAGAGGTAGTGCTTTCTTTGGAGCCACCCATGAGATTGACTATGGTGCAGATTTTCTTGGTGTTGGCCGGATTATACCGATGGTTTGTTCCCAAAATTTTCAGTGTAGAATCACCCTTATCAAGATTGGAATTAATGTTAAAACCCTTCATGTGGATGGAGAAGTTCTATAATTATTCCTAGGAGCTGAGGTAGTGACTGAAGAGTGCCCTCATCTTGAGACTATTAGAAGAGGGAATTGGGAATGTAGTTTTATGTGTAGCATTAGGAACCAGTCATCGATTTTTCCTGATGTTGGAGGACGCACTGATCGCCTATGGTTGATAGAAGTTGAGGAATCATGAGCAGAACTACGCAAAAAATGACCTAGATTTATAATCATTGTTCTTTGCATTGACTATGTAGAAACACTACTTGATGGGTGAGAGGATTACAATCTACTCCAAACACAAGAGTCTCAGAAATATCTTCTCCTAGAAGGACCTAATCATGAGACAATGGTGATGGCTAGAGATCCTCCTGGAATATTACATTGAGATATTCTATATTCCATAGAAGGGAAACTTGTTGGCAGACGCCCTCAGCAGGAGGTCTGGTTTGCAGCTACAGAGTGCGGCAACATAGTAGATTTCTATGATGAAAAAATCTTGCATGGATGATGAGGGAGAAGCTTACCTTTTGTTGATGAATGTCATTCCACCACTTTTATAGTGAATCAGGGCAGGACAACTTGTGTATGTTGAATATGAAGCCCTACGTGCTCAGTTATCCTCCGGACAGGCTCATGATGGATTTTCTATAGGTGAAGAGCACATCATCTTTTTTAAAGGTCACACCATAGTACCATTGATGTTGTGGGAGGAGGTGTTTAGGGAGTTCCATACATCCCCCATTGGTCATACATCCTATAGTTTAAAGATGTACCAGGATCTCCGACATCAGTATTGGTTTCCATGGATGATGAATGTGGGGTCTCAGTTTGATTCATGATGCCTCCCTTTTCATCAAGTAATGACTAAGCATCAGGTTGCAATAGGCTTTGGAATACCAGTTAAGGTACTAGAATGAAAGTGGGATGGTATCTTGATGGACTTCGTGATAGTATTACCATGCACATCCAAGGGCCATAATTCTATCTTGGTGATCATTTACCGACTCACCAAGTCGGATAACTTCCTACCCATCTGAGAGTAGGGATTTGTAGAGTGTTAGGGATAACTCTACATCTAGGAGATAGTGAAGCTTCACATGGGTACCCTCAATGATCTTCTTAGATCGTGATGCTCACATCACATCTCATCTCTGAAATGGATTACAAGAGTTTTTCAGGCCTCATCAATGCTTGATCACATCATTTCAACCGCAGACTGATGGCCAAATGGAGTAGACCATTCAGACCATGGAGGACATATTTCATCCTTACATCTTTGATTTTGGTTGTAGTTAGAAGGCCACTTTCCCCTAATGGAGTTCACGTACAACAAAATCTATCACTAAACGATTGGCATGGCACTGTTTGAGTCATTGTATCGATGTCCCTACATATCACCTCAATGATAGACATACCCAGGGGAGTTTGCACTCAAGGGTCCAGAGTTTTTACAGGATACCACTAAGAAGATGAAATTTATCCATGAGTGGATGAAGACTGCATTGAGTAGGAATAAATCATAAGCTAATAGCTGAGGGAGGACCATGGAGTTTGAGGGGGATACCATCTGTTCCTTCAGGTCTCACCGATATGCAGATTGAGTAGATTTGGATGGGGCACCATGTTATGTCCATGTTTCATAGGACCATTCCAAATTCTAAACAGAGTTGGTGAGGTGGCATACTTCCTAGATCTCCCCCCATAGATTTACCGAGTGCACGATGTTTTTCACATATCATAGCAGAGGAGGTATGTGCATGACCCATCAAACATCATCGACCTAGGAGAGATAGATATTGATGATGGGATGGCATTTGTGGTGTTCCTGGTAGATATATAGGATTGACAACACTGGTTTCTTAGTGGATGGTCAATTCCTATGGTGCGCATTTGGTGGCATCACGAGAATATCCATGAAAGAACATTGGAGTGGGAGGCCCAGATTCATTCTGAGTACCCCCATTTGTTCGTTTATCATTGTTCTAGCTTTCATGGATATGAATCCCTAATGGTGGGGGAATGTAATGTCTCAAAAATTCCATTTAATTTTTTTAAAAAAATTTATATGGGATTATATCAAGATGATCTGCTTTTATGTTACCAGATTCCAAGGCCCATTGAGCCTAGAATAGAATTTTGATATTTTTTATGTTTAGTTAAATAAACGTAACACTTTGTTTTTTTGAAATTTAAACTGGTGCTCGAATAAAAAAACCGAGGGAAATGTTGAACTAAGAGCATCAGGATTCACCTAGAAAGGACATAACTTCGATCAGAGAGGGTATACTAGAAAAGAGAAAATTCATACTATTTTGAAGAAAAATAAAATAAATAAATAAGTTATTTTCTTTTTTTCCCTCACCGTTGAGCGGTGGAAGATTAGCACTTAGGTGCTTCAATGAGGTAGTGATGAAATACATTAATGAGAATCTTTAACTGAAGTGAAATAGATATGATGTTTCATTAATGAAGTAGTATAATGACATGGAGACACAGTGTACCAGAAATTCTATGACATGCATCTCTATTACTGAGATAATTGTTTGGAGAATCTAAATGTGGAACTTCTATGACGGATGATGAATTTTTTTCTCTATAATGAAGAATGTCGGGGAGTAGATAGCTACATCAACACACCACGAAAATGGGACAGGTTCATGATGAACGCAAACAAATTAGAAGAACAGAACACAAATCCATGCTGACGGATTTCTCCAGTGATGAAATCTATCATAGGTAGGGGTTGGTTTGGTTTGGATTCCTTTTCCTTGTTATTCATTATAAAATGATGAATGTGGATCAACCCAAGAATAGGTTGATCCATTGATCGCTCGTTCTTGCAGGAGAGTTTCTTTTTATTGGGATTCTTATATGGAGAATAATTATTTGTCTTATTAAACATCACGCCTAAACCTCCCCATGATTAAACTCTAATGCGAAGGGTGAGGGCTGAAACGAACAATGCCCAAGCCCCTCCACCTTGTACGTTCTTCGTGTATGAACCATTGAAATTGAGGAAATATGGTTTTGAGTCCTTTTCATGGAAGGTGAAACCCCATGGAGGTCGTAGGAGTAGAAAAAATTATGAATGGACCACCGCAGTGGACTCGTTGGTCCATGGATGGAACCAAAGGTGGAAGGCTCAGACCGCGACGAAGCGGTAGGAGTAGCCGACAATGGTCGCTGATTGGAGGATATGGGACACGGCCCATCGGACGCATTGGGGGGAAGCCAACGCCACACTGGCCGTGGTTCTCCACTGGAATGCAGTAAAAAAACCGTGTGTGGGGAACAAAACGTGGCCAGCTTAGCCAGCTGCGGCATGTTGAAGTAGACACAATTAATCTCTAGGCTAATGGAGGTTGGTCATCCAGTTGCGGCCAGGAGAGGGGAGAGAAATCTGGGCCGCTATGCAGCCCGACATTGAATCAAATCTAGACTACTTCAATGAGACATGTCGATGATATAACTCTGATCCACTAAGTGGCCCAAGCTATGAAAAACCAGCCCGCCAGTTGCAGGCTATGCTGGATGAGACTGGGCCGCCGGGTGACCTGATGGGTTAGACCCCTAGCCAAACTCAAAATGTCCAACTATTCTAGATGGACTGAGCTAACCAACACATGAACCAGGTCAGGTCAGATTAGTTGCAAAAAAACTGGGGCTAGTACGGCCACCAAGACAGGTTGGTAAGGTCGGATCAGGCCAGGAAGCAACATGCCCATTTTTTCTAAAACATCAATATCACTCAAACCGGGTGTCTGATTTATGTGTTTTTTACGGAGTTGGTATCCCCGTAGATATTTGAATATTTTGGAATACTTAAAGGAGGATTTTATAGAGGTTGGAATACAATTAAAGGCTTGAGGAGCAGTTTCTCTTGAAATCAAGCGCACTACGTTTAGATATCCTAAGGCTCACTGAGACCTGAAGACTATTGAAAAGTGACCCAGTGTGGATCAGCTATGACAGCTCAGTGGGAAGAGGCTTTATGTGACCAATTAATCCAATGGTGGGGATTGGATCGTTGTGACCTGGCATTACCATGGTACTAATCAGAAATGAGTACCTCGGTACAATGATAAAAGTGGGAAGTGACTCTGTGTGACCCAACAGGACCATAGTGGGGAGGAGCTCTGTGTTACCCATCATGCACATGTTACTCATCATGGATGAGTACCATAGTACTCCAATGATTCTAGGAAGTGGCTATGTGTGACCTAGTAGGCCCACTGTGGGGAGCGTCTTTGCATGACCTAGCATTCCAACTTTACTCATCAGGGAGGAGTACCCTAGCAGACCACGGGGTTTAGTTATACAACCGATGGTCTTACTTTACTACTGTAGATTATACCTGGTGTGATCTATCTTTCTTCTTGATCATGATTCATTTTTTTCTTATGGATTCCTTTTGTTGTTTATCAATATTTTTTGTGTCCCTAGTAAGTATTTTGTTAATCACCACTACATGGGCTTCACCAGCACGTGTTGTGTTTGGTGCAGACGACCGATGAATTCATGGAGGACTTGCTGGCCCAGTACCAGGTGGTTCCCCTTGAGATTAGGTAGGCAGGACATGCTTCTATGGTTTCCGACAGCTGCTTTATTCTTACCCATCAGGTGTGTTTTTCAGCAGATTACTTTTCATCGATCTCCAAATTACTCTTACTGTAGTTGTCATTGGTTGGGTTTGTATTCCGGACCATTTACTTTTGATTGTACTTTTACGCATAGTTCTTGTTTAGTAGCATGCATGTTCTCTTTTCAATTTTTATTTGGATATGGTTGTGTGTGTGTCTTTGGGTACTTCGTAAAATGCCTCCCATGGGCAGGTTCATGCCTTCGACACTAGTATCCAACCCCTTTCCTTTAGGAGGAAGTCTTGGGGGAGTCACGACATGGGCCCCAGGTGATAGGTCGTGAAACACACAAACATAGAATTAATTTTTTACTTCATCTGTGAAATTTCTCTTAGGGTCACATGTGTGTGGGGCTATGTGTGTGTGGGTGGGACATGTTTCCTTCGTTGAGGGGATGTGGTCGAACACGATTTTTTTACTTGATTATTTTTAAAATTACTAAGGCTTTATTAGTGCTAAAACTTGTGATGATAAAAGGGTTATTTTATCATAAATAGTTTTTAGCACTAATAAAAAGATTACCCATTTTTCAGATTCGTATTTATCAATGATCAATAATCACTAATAAAGGGTACTTGTGAACACTGATTAAGTAAATATTGTATTAGTGTGGTTAATTTCATAAAAAAATATGTCTTAAAATATAAATTTAAAATACCTCCCTCTATCTAAAAAATTTAGGGAGATCTATAAAATCACACCCCCGTTATGGGGACTTGTGTTAGTTGACAAAGGGGGTCTCTAAGAGGTCGTCTTGATGTGTCAATCTAGGTGAATTGTGATGGGTGGGAAAATGATGAATGGTCCAATCGAAAATGGTTAGGTGAGTGAATGGTTTGGACAATGTTTGTGGGGGACCCATCCTAATATGAGTATTCCCCTAGTACATGGGTCATATGAATCTCCATGTGCAATCACCCATTGGAATTACATGGTTCTCCCTTAGGCACACTCATGACCCAAATCTTTTTCTTATTTATAAAAATATATTTCTTCACGTAATAAAATTTTGGACTAATAAATAGGTGACTTTACTTATTTAACCATATTTATCATGATAAGAACAATTTTAATTTAATTTATATCATTTAGAGGTATTTTCTTATGATTTTAGATATTTAGACACTAAAATTAGATGTGACTTGGCCCAAAAAAAATTAAGAGTACAATTGTTTTCATTTTATAATGTAAATTGAAATGGTATCTTACATTAGATAATTTAATGTTTATAATAATAAGATTTCTCTGAAATTATATTTTAGATATAAATATAAACTTGGATATTTTGTTTAATTTTTTAAATGCCCTGACACTTTGGATATTCCAATGGATACCATCAACCCGGGTTGGGTTATTTGGACCCTCATGCATTAGTGATTCATCATGAAAAGGGTTTTTGGTGATCTTATTGATGAGAAAATCATTAAATGTACCTTCATTATGTTCAATGAGGTATGATCTAATAAAAACATATTTGATATAAGAAATAGTTGTTATTAATACACAAAGTTATTCAAATGACTCAATGCTATAATGTCATGTGAATTTGGTTCTTATTTTCATTACTCATAAAACTAGGTGAGTATAATGAAATGGAATGTGAGTTTCTGAATAAACAGGTTGTTAGAATAATGATGACCATGGAAACAATGATATGTCTATAACATGAGGACAACACTTCTATATGAAGTTCTTCAATTAACCCAATATTCAATAAGAGAGTTCTTTGAGACTTATAATAGATATTTTAATGCACCAACGACACTAAATAGGTGTTCTTAAAATGACTTAGTGGGATAAGTAAAGGTAATGAGATGATTGAATTTTTTTGGGTATTATATGGGATTTTCATACCCCTTCATCTGTGCATATAAATCATATATATAATATTTAGAAACATGATCATTTGTGACAGATAGTGTTATTGAAATAGACTTTTGGTGTTATTGTTTTGGTTTAAAACTATATTGTTTTATTTCCATGATATCACCATGAGGTTAGATAATTGGAATGTATGGATACTTTGATAAGTGTGATTTATATTTAGAATCATATCAAGTTAATAATGTTTTTTTCACCCATAGGCTCTATTTTGATGATTCACTAACTCTGAAACCCTGGATTTCAATAATGATATCTTGAGGATGATCATTTGGACATATGCATTATTAAGGTGGTTCAGAAGATCTAATGCTAGACTATGTAAGTTTTCAAATTTATTTTTAAGGATACGGATGATGATGATTGAATGTGGGGAAATTTATGTCTCTTATCCTACACTAATACATAATGAGGTGATCATTTATGAGATATTTCAATTTTCGTTCAGTGAGGGTTTAGTCAACCAGGTTGGATTGATCCCCTATTTAAAAATAGTGTATCTACTCATGTTTGTCAGATAGTTTATGTCTATGGACATTATAATTTCCCAACATCAATATTTATTTACTCAAGGTATTTTGGGAGAATTTATTGTAGTGAGTATTGGGTATGTACTACAATGATGAGTCATATTATTAATGTTTGAGTATATTGTAAGACAAACTTGGATTATTTATGATAAGATTGTCTATCATATTTTGAGGAATGTCAACAGTCCCAATTTATACCATGTATGAAATTCGAAACATGGATAAAAAAGAAATTATCTGAGTAGTTGGTTGCAGAAATTACATTCAAGGCATCTTGCCACAATGGGATATGGATCATTGATAGTGGATAAACCTCCCATGTGACAAGAAACAAGGATTTGGTTACATGAATTATGTAAGATAAATAATGTATTGTAATATTTTCCAATGATTAGGGGTTGAAAATTATTGTCTTGGGGAAAGAAATGTTTGTGGAAAAATACAAGAGACATGACGATGACTTCGTTGTTGAGGTTCTTAGTCACAACTTGTTATGTGTATGTTAATAGTGTGACTCGAGACATGCCATAAGATTTTATAAGAAATAATATGTCCTCAAGAAAAATATGGTGCTATTGTGTTGTAGAGAAAGTATACAAAATGGAATCTCTACATTATGAGTGGATAAGAATATATGTAATTTTTTTCCAGGGAAGAATAAAATAAGCTATGTCATAAGTTTCTTGGCCATGTGAGACAAATGTCCTTGGAATATCTGGTGAAATATGATGTTTATTGAGATCTAACTAGATTATCACATGATCGTACACATACGCATGATGACTTCCAACAAGGGAAGATTATTTAAAAGACATATGAGGCAAAAAAAAATAGGTCAACAAGATTTCTTGAGTTTGTTCATATAGATGTGTTTGGACTAATATCAGTAAGAGATATTTATAGAAAGAGATATTATGTTCTCTTAATTTATGACTATAGAATAATGTCATGGGTTTCAATCATCACCCACAAATTTAAGGTTTGCAGTTGCATTACAATATATCGACGGGAATGGGAGAAGATTCTTGGTCATAAAATCTAGATGATTTGAACTGATAGTGGAAAAAAGTTCACAAATAGCCAAGTGGAGGATTATCTCAAGATATTGGTGATAATGAATCAGGTTTCAGTGGTAATAACTCTTCATAAGAATGGAGTAGCTTAGAGAAGAAATCAGATTGTGAACTACATGGCTAAAATAATGATCACTGAGAATGATATTCAAGAGAATTTTTGGAAAGAAGAACTGATGATAGCAGTTTACACATAAAATATAATCTTATTGTGTCTAAAAGAAGAGAAGACTGTATATGATCTCTGGTATGGAAGGAATCCATAATTTAAGTACTTTTGAATATTCGGAAGTAAGTGTTTCATTCTCAATAAGGAGAAATAAAGGAAGTTTGATTATTGTGGAGATGAAGGGATATATGTTGGATAATAAAAGAAAATAAAATCATATAAGTGCTTCAATAAATGGGAAAGAAAGATTATGGAAGGAAATGATGTAAAAATATTGTAGAATTAGTTGAATCTTCAAGAAATACATGATTAATCTCAAGGGGGATAGTGATGAAGATATAAGAAAATGAAGATATGATTCAGCTCTATAGTATAATTCTAAAGAAGATATAGATGATGAGAATGATGAGAATGATTCATTATATACAAAAATACAGAACAATATAGCTGAAATTGATAAGCAGATCAAGGTATTCTAGATGGATATGAAATTATTATTTCTAAATGGGGTTCTCGAAGAAGAAGTCTACATTGAGAATCCATATGGTTTTATCATTCACGAATATGAGAAAAATGTTTGTCAGATGAAGATGGAATTGGTTGTGTTTAAGAAAGCTCTAAGAGTTAGTTGGTGGATAGAGAACATTTTATGGATAGATGATACTTTTTTGAGACTATTTGTGGAATCATCGGCATAGGAGAAAAGAAAGTATGTGGACTACGTATGGAAATGGTACATAGAAGGCTTGCAGTCCGCAGAGGTAGAAGCAGTATGCATTGAAGGCGATGATCTGTTGAATATTTCATAAATTTTATATTATTTTATTCTACCTATATCATTTCCTGTATAAAGAGCACCAATCCCATCTTATAGAAACTAGAGAGAATATCATTAGGGAACATCTCTTTGCATTGAGCAATTTGGAAAAGTCTGAAGTTATTTCATGTAGATGAAATTCTAGCAAAGGTTCTTGTGAAACTATGATTCCCGTGAAGTAAGAAGTTGTTGGTGAGGATGTTTCCATGAAGGGAAGTGGTTGACATAGATGAAATTTTGCCGAAGGTTTTTGAGGGGTGTAGTTGGATGCAAAGGTAGAACATCCATGGAATAAGAATGAGGTACACATAGGGTGAGCATTAGTACATAGTAATGAAGGTTGTCTGAGAATAGAGAACAGTTCGCAGACAAAGGGTGTTTCTCAAATGTAGGAGCGATACAAGGACGTGGTATGCTTATGTAGTACTCAGAGGTAGTTCACAGAGGTAGAACAAGAAGGAATTACGCGAATGAAGGTGATTCATAGAATATTCATCAATTCTTGGATGAGGCGATCTATGTAGAAATCCCGCTAAATAGTATACATGAGGAGCATGTCGTTCGCGGAACCCTGAAGGGAGCTTGAGAAAGCTTAAAATAAGATTGTTAAAGTATTTTCCAGTATCTAATAGTACCCATGATGATTGACATCATCTTTGGGTAAAAAAGGGACTTCAACAGTGCATTTACCTATTGTTGTGGATGTAGGAATTCATGAAAATGAAGGGACCAACATGTCCATAAGCAATGTTTGACCTACAAGTCTATAATCTGTTAGTGTATTCCTTTCCAATAGAAGTGATTGATGGAAGAGAAAGACGGTGAGCCCTTCCACTCGTAGTGAGCTAGAGAAAGTGGCATAGGGAGTGACTCTTCGGATACAGTGAGTAGACCCCATACATTGTAAAGGTTGTGAGACTGGGTAAATAAGATTTATCCCGAAACCTATAATCAATATTGGCTGTGAGCTTAGTGAATTTGGTAAAACAGCACATGGCTTGTTGTATACTTCTTGGACATATCCCATTGAGGGTAAACCAAGTAAATTTTTCTTTCATGTGCATGATTTAATTTCTATTCATATATCACTATGGGAGAAATACAGAACTGTGTTTTTTAAATACGTAACAAGATCTGAATGGGTAGAAGTTTTAATATTTCATACCTTGACTGACCCCCCCCCCCCCCCCTCAGGGTATTTGACCTAGTGGACCTAACATGATATAAAATTAATCTTTCAATGTTGTTTATATATTCTACCTATAGTTCATTATTTTAGGAGGAAGGAACCAATGGGTAGTAAATATTTGATTATAATCAATTTCAAAATATAGAGCTATTAGATAGATGTTTTTTCTTATTTTTTCTTCATTATTATTCTTATTTGATTTCATATAAATTAACCTAGTGGTGGACAATTTGCATGGTAAAAGTGTTAGGTATTGGTAATTTTAAATATATATACTTATATTTATATGTCATAACACAAGATCAATAATTTAATAACTAGATTCCCCCATTGATCTTCATATGAAAAAACGTAAGCATGAGAAAATTAAGTGAAATAATTAAATTATACCTTGGTAAATTAAATGATCCCAGTAGGCTTTGCTCATTTTCAGATTATCATATATTTAAAAATGTAATAGAGGATACCTATAGATCATACACACATATATTCAAGCTCTAGCTTCACCATTATACAACCTTTTTATTCTAGAGAGATAAAACAAAGTGCGTTATAATTCCCATGAGATCACTGGAACAAAAAAATTGATCTAAGAAGGACAAATCAAATCATTATTTTTCCTCTCTCTTTTTTCACATTCTAAATTATGAGAGATGATATGGAAAGATCCAAATTCATGAAATAGATGTCTAAAACTAATTTATGGTCTAAAATATGGTTTTAATAATTAGTTAAAACTTCTTTTAATTTATCTTTAGTCTTTATAAGATTTAAACATAAAAATTAAAAGGTTTAGACACTAATAATTTTACTAATAATTTGTATGTATCATGAATATTTTATCACTCAATTGTGACACCCTCATATTTTATGTAAGTAATTTTACTCATTAACTCATCCCAATCCTCCCAAATATTCATAAAGCACCATAAAAAAATAATAATACTTTTAAAAACTAATTTTATCATATGCTTGGTTTTACATAAATAACATGTGAATGCATTGAGAAATAAATCCAATTATGAATGTTATGAATAGTAATAATGAGTAATTTTATTTTTTATAATTAAAATATTTTTTATCATTCACACTCAAATGTTCATCGGCCAACAATCATGGGGTCCACTGCAACCTAACATCAATTCATTTGAATTGGTGGAACTCTTAGGTACAGATTGTGTGTGAACCAATATGACATTATCTTGATAGTAGTATGTTCCACTCAGAAACAAAATATGATATATAGAAACACATCATATCCCCTTCATAGATAAGGATAATTCATGGTTATAAAAACATATTATGAATATTTATATGTAATATAATCACTTTATCTCAAGATATTTTATAATGTATGATGTATTCTTCATTTCATCATCATTTTATGATTTATTTATTTTTCTTTTACTATATTTGATGGAATTTACTTTTTCATCTATGGAAATGGATTTAGCTAAGATACCACCACCCAGACAAAGGTCCAAATATATCAACTTCCTTAATTTAGAAGTGATAAAACCTATCTTTATCATTCAATCAATGTCATTCCACTAATGACACACCTTCAAAAAAATACCTCACTAAAAATAAAAACTATCCTAGTTGTTATCATGTAACAAAATTCAAGATTTAATGATGAACATTGATAATGATCTAAATTCAAGAGACAAAATATACAAGATCATATTTGGGAATATCCAATAAAACCCAATAACATGTGTTTTTTATATTTACAATCCATTCCACTTGATCTATATAACATGAGATCGCCTTGTGAAAAATTCATGAGAATAAGTATCAATGAGTTTGATCCCCGAACAACTAATATTCAAACATCACCTATGAACCATCAGATTGATGTATTTCTACTATAGAACATATGATTAAGATTACTATCGTAGAATCAAAAGGATTTAATTATATCTAGGACCCATTATAACATTTTGTTGTCCCATGTAACCTGAAATCATAAAAATGTAAATAGTTTTTGCAATAGTAAAGACAATATCATTGTACGATCAAATCATTATTAGATCAAAATGTATACATGTTGTGGTAGATGTGAAAAAACATGCCTAATCCCATGGGATTCATTGTAAATATTATGGAGTTTATATAAGAATGGGGTAAAAATTGATACTTATTTATAAAATGAGATTAAAATAGGTTTTCATAATGAGATTGTATTCATAATGATTTACCTGTATGGATAAATGTTGTCTCATGAATGTATAATATTTATCTAATCAATTCTATTTTTTATTTTTCAAACTATTACATTTTTATCCTCATGTACCATCACTAACCATGTTTCCCATTGACATTCTTTACACTAACCGACCTCAAAAGATGGAAAATTCAAAATATATATTTCCATCTTGAAATAAAACATTTTAAAAAAATTCAATTCAGTTATGATGATAACTTCTTTATAAGGTGACATTTCATAAAATATAACTTACACATTTTTTATGAATATAACCTATTAAATATATATATATGTATATATAATATTCAAATAAGGGTCTAAAAAGGAAGAAATCATCAATATACGTGACATGATCCAGCATCTAAACACAATCATCTAATTAAAAAAGGCAGAAAACATACCATTTTGAAAATTTTGTTATTGATTATTCTATCTATATGTATATTATATTTCTCTATATATAAAAAATGGGATGACCCATGAGATTTCTTATACAATATAGAAAATTTATTGGGATTATAAAATTTAGTTCAAAGATAAAAATGGTCTAAAATAAGAAAGGTATAAACAGGTCTTGGTTTATATTATCCTCGCCTATTTAGGCCCAACACTCCCCGTTTACATGCCTATGAAAAATTACAATAAATTTGGTTGTATGGAACCAACTCTAACTACAATCCGTCATCCGATGAATCCAACTTGTTCACCATCATCTTGTTATCTCTCAGATGATATAATTTCATCTGCTAAGACATGACTATACTCAATAGTAATTCTATATATATCATTATGAAAACCCATCTTTTTAAAAAACTCAACACATTGATTAAAATCTCTAAAGAGATGATATCTGTGAAGTATCTAATTTTTTCAATCCTACATACCAAGATCCATAGTTCTAGTACTATCACTCTAATATTAAAAAATATTAATGATTGTGAAAATACAACAATTTATTGATATAACTACGAGTCCCAAAACAAAGTTCAGTTTTATAATACTTCTTTAGTTCCATCACAACAAACATATTTTTTGAATAATTGGATACCAATATCTAAAATGATATTTACTTTATCATTTTATTAAAATAACGATGATACTAGATCATATTGATATACTTTAATTATAGTTTTATGCCCCATATGATGACTAAATATCCTTCCTCTCCAAGTACTGACAACTTATCTCTAATAAATTGTCAATTTTTATTGGATAGTAATAATTTCTACATAATAATGTTCTCTTTTATTTGTTTCATATTTTCCGACCATGGTTCTTAAACACAAAATCTCAAGGAGATTTGAGATTTATTCCATGTTAAATAGGCAACGGTTCTCTCTTAAAAATTTAAATATTTTATTTTTAAATATATTTTTGATTTATATACTAGGACTTATTCCAACCAAAACATAGATAAATTTCAACTTATATTATTCCCTAGAACATGAGATTATATGTCAAGTCATTCATAGAGAAATATTTTAAAATAATTCTTAACTAATTATAATACTAATATCTATTTTCTATATTTTTTCTAAAAATATCATTTGTAGAATCCTAGTACCACCACTAACCTCTTATAAATTCTTGTAAAAATAATTATCTCATGATTTAATATTTTATTTTTATCCATAAATTAATCATTTTAGATTTCACATAATATAGAAACTTTTTAGGTTAAAAAATTTCTATTTATATCGAATATATATTTTCATAAGTTTTAAATTTAGACATTCTATCATTAAATATAAAAATAATTGTAACCTACTGTGAGAATCTTAATTCAAATGGATTTCAACGTCACTAATAGTGAAATTTTATCATAGTATTCATTACCTTAGCTTACGATAAACCTTTAACATACATTCTTTCTTTATAGCTATAAAATTTACCAGGAACTCCTAGTTCATTCTTGAATACCATGTTGGACCTAGTGGGTATTAAAATACAAACATAATTTTAGTACACAGAATCAATTTTTATGAATTCGTATTCACTTATAGTTTTAGATTATTTTCCATTTATTTCTTCATTTTAGGAAAATGTTTTTATTCTTGATATGTAATATATCAGCTAACATAGAGATTATAAAAACTATCTCTCTTTGGTTTTTAACATTTCTATGTTTTATGTTCCTATATAACTATTATGATCAATTTTGAAATTTATTCCTATAGAAACTTATTGTGCACCATGAGCCTTGAAAGTATCATTGTCTATCATAATCCCACTATCACAAATAAATATGTGATACATATCATATAAATATATTTTTTTACTTGGGTATCAGTTTTCTATATTGGTATAGTATATGTAATATCCATTTTAACTTTAGGATAACTTGCATATATACATTTTTTCTCTAAGATGAATGTTTTTTTCTATAATTTTCCTTAACAAATTTTTTTTATCCTGACACAAAATTTTGTGACAAAATGAATTTCATTCATATTATAAATCATATAAAATTCCATTTTACATTTTAGTTGGTATATGATTAAGTTTTAGAGAAACTATTTTAAAATCATGCCATAAGAGGAAGAATAAAATACTTATAGTACTTATCAACAATCTCACTATGGAAAGAAAAGTTTATGTAATATTATTTACTAACATAATTACTCTGATGTGTATATGAAAATTATGTTTTAGGAGTTATATCCACTATAAATGAAAGTATTAGTGATTTATTAGTTAATATATTTTTTACTTACCTCAACCGAGTCATTTTTTATCTTCTTACCAAGCATATTCTCTACATCAATTTATTATTCCTTAAACCTATTGATATAATATTTTAATTCATGATAATTTATCCCTAGTTTCTACCTAATATATTTTCATATATAGTGTTTAATTAATTCAATAATTTTTTTGACATTATCATCTTGAATATTGAATGTTTTCTTGGTCATTATACCTTATAAAAAACATGTGAATTGACCACATTTTTTAAATAAAAATTTCCTAAGAAACATTATTGTTATATCCTTGACATTTTCTTCTTTTATTCCTTGTTTGAGTATTATATTTCCTCAATTGTGTATTATTTGAGTCATACGTGTTATATTAATCTTAAATTTCCAATATAGGGTATATTTATTATATTATAATTTAACTAATATTTGAGTATGGTATACCATGATAATTTTATTTACAATATTGAAATAAAATATCACCATACATAAACTCTATACTGAGATAATGTCTTTGGTAACACATAACTCAATATAATAATTTTCAAATACAATAATATTTCTACTAGGAAATTCAAAGTTATGATATTCTCTAACAAAACTAGGACTCATGCTCCATTTAAAAAATAAATATCCACTTCAACACTTGTAACTTGTCTAGGCATTATCCATTATTATATTTAGATAAAAATGTGGAATAAAAGTTTTTATCTAATACTCAAGAAGTGAATAACAAATATTTCATGTAATGACGAATAAACCTGATGTTTATGTTTTTTATTGATTCTTATTCATATTATTTAAATTAATTTTCATGTAACCTTGCTTACCACAAATAAAGAAAAACCCTATGGTTTAATTATTATCCTCTTTATCTTTTGTTTCTTTAAAGGATTTCACAAAATTACCTTTATTGTTGTAATTTCCATTATAATTTTAACCTTGCCTATATTATTTTTCACCAAAATAACAAAATATTTGTTTCTAATTGTGTTATTATCAAATTAGGGAATCTTATTGAAAATATATTTTAGAAATTAATCATTATTATTTAATTTATTATTTCTAACAAAACTAGAGATACATGGTGGTTAGGATATAAGTATGAATGTATGGATAGATCATTAGTCGGCCAAAATATAAACTCTGTCAATTGGTCATTTTACTATATCATCTTGATTACATGAGGGAAAAATTGGATTCAATATTTTTTTCATATATTTATATATTCTATTAATAATCTCAATAGTTTCTTGATTTACTTTCTCCTTATAAATCTATTGTAGATGAGGGAACATTATTCAACAATATATTCCCCCTTGTTTCATTCACAACTCACTAGGAATTTCTGATTACATTATGATTTAAGCATCAAATTCATCATCTATGAGTCTTCTGTATGTTTCCTTCTCACTCTGACATTCTTCATGAAGTCACTCATGAGATAATGGGAACTCCAATACAACAAATTTACATTCATGTCATTGTGCCAATCATAAGCTCTTATACCACTCCTAGTAATATTTTATAATGAGAACATGTTAATTTTACAATATTGATTACTATGATTTTTGTTATATTACATTCCACATTTAAATAAAATAAAACATTATATTATTAATACTTTTATCTTAATTACCAATAATTTAGAAAATGTTGAATTATTAATCATAATTTATCCCATTATTTTCTTTAGATCCCAACAACCATCTACACTTGAATTAAAATTTTTCATCCACTTTTATATTCTAGTGGGAAATGATCCTTAAAATATCTCTTCATAATATATTATATGGATACACCACTACATAGAGTGCTTTAAAGTGGGATTTTATTTTGTGAACCACATTAACTCGTGGATCTGTGATGTGACGACCCATCCCCCAGAGCCCCTATCATGACTAAACCAATCCTTCCATCCATAGGCCAATGGTTGGCGACTAGCACCGAGAAGGTATATCCCAAACAAATTAGGAATTTCCTTTAAACCTATACACACACAAACTAGGTTCACGACAAAATGAAACCACAAGGTAGAACTCCTGATAGTAAAATTGTGAACTGAATGTATAATGGGCCAGTATACAAACCCAAAAAAAATTAAAGTACAAAAAAATGTACAAAAGTTCTTTGGAGGTCTTCCACCCAAGTTCCTATCAGAAGGGTAGGTACAAATCTTCATCTATCATCGATGCCTCCCCCGTCGTCTATCAATCAACTCTGAGACCATCTTTCCGAAGTTCCCAATGTCTCAGTCAAGTTGCATGTCTTCTGCACAAGACACAACTGGGTGTGGGCGAATACCAAGAAGAGTTGATTATAACAATAACCAGTAGGGACCCCGAGACCCCCAAAGGTCTCCTAGAATTCCATAAAGTAAAAACCACAAATCATTATCTCAATAAAAAATCATAAAGTACAAGATAGCTCACACATGGTATAAAACATAAGAAATATGAATAAAATGATTAGTCTTGAATTATATCATTTTATTCTGTTGATAGGTTCTACTCCTGATCCACAAAGGATCGTTGTACTGCTAATCCACAAAGGGTCTCTCTACTGTCGATCCACAGAGGGTCACTCTACTGCCGATCCACAAGGGATCACCATACTAAAAATCCATGGAGGGTCTCTCTCATTCTGATTCATAGAGGTTCACTCAACTGCCAATCCATGGAGGTTCTCTCTAATGTAAATCCATGGAGGGTCACTCTACTACAAATCCAAATACGGTATCTCTAAAACTGATCCACGTAGTGTCTCTCTACTGCTGATCCATAGAGGGTCACTCTAATTCCAATCCACAGAGGTTTGCTCATCACTTGACAACTTTCCACTAGATTCCCGCACATGGTGCACTTGAGTTCCCAAGACCCTGATCCCCATATCATCAGTAGTACCTCAACCTCTCGGAAGTCCCATGAAGAAGTAACCCAATGGACCATCATGCAATAAGGGTTCCAACACAATAAATGGAGTGTTAATTGGACGCATGATCTTTATGTTATAAACCAAAAAGTTAAATTGGGCCCAGTTGGATTCCATTTCGATACAAAACATCCATTATAAAAAAATTTCCAAAACATAGGTGGGGTATCTAAAATTCTCTTCCTCATCCCATGGGTATCTATGCCGTAGATGGAACATCAATCAGACGCTCGGTTTCTAAGATACTAAAGTTTAATTAAAATGGGAATGGTCTGGTCCGAGTCTAGTAGGGTTCCGGATAGGCCATCCCAATAGGCACGTGGGTTCGTCTCGGGTCATAGGTCTAGCCCGGATCATGGGTCTAGCCCATATGGCGGGTCTGGCCCGACATGTGGGTCTGGACTACCTTGAAACAAGGCCCGCATGTGGGATCGGACATGGTGCGTCCGGTTGGGCCAGCCGAAGGTGCTAGTAGGGTGCCGCCCTATTTTCTGAAACTGCAGGATGGAGTTGGATATTGGTGTCAAACCAAGAAGCTGCTCCCTCCCCTGCTTGGCGCGTTGGCACCACACCTTCAACCCGTCGCAACCTAGCTGGTCACATCTCCTACTATCATGGCGCATGTGGGTGCTACTGTCTCCACAAGGTCATCTCATCTGGCCACCCCCACTAGTTTCTAGGACCACTGCACCGGTTGTGACAGAACATCTATTACTTTCTTGGGCCATAGAGGATGCTCTAGTGGTCCATTTTCCTTCCCGTCTGCACCTAAGGGCCTCTCGAGTCACCGCCTTCACTAATAATCCCACATAATCTCTTTTCCACCACGTTTCCCAGTCACCCCTGAAGAAGACACATAAGTCAAGAACGACGAAGGGTTAGTCCATATTTGGGTTGGGATGTGCCCTCCATGTCATCATTTTTTTCATAGGTGTGTAATAATAATCCTTATAAGAATAATAAAAACCCCAATGTGTAACCCTGAAAAAAACATCTCGTAATAATGAATAAAGCATATATCAACCTCTTGGTCAGCTGATCCAAATTCTTTATATTATTCAAGAATGGGGAATTAGGAATCATTTAAAAGAAAAAAATTAATTTAATCCCCTACATGGGTTTGGTGTAATATATTGCGGACGAAGAAAGGAATCCACGTTCGAAGTCATTTTTCATTGTTTGTCGTTGTCTGATTTGAGTTATCCAATGGTCATCGATCAATTACTGTTCTTCGTTAGAGGGTGACATCATCAGTGTTTTGTCAGAGCTTTCCCCTCGATTTCCAAATCATTCTCCAACGGTTTGATTAAATAAAATGCCAACAAGATCCATGTTTCATTCATTAACGTGGTTCATTAATGAACCATAATTAATGAACCAATTAATCACATGAGAATTTTAATTAAACATAAAAGTAACATGTCATTAAATAAGTATCATTTAATGACCTTTGATACACTATGGTCCCACCATCCATCTGTCAACGGTTGGAAAAGAAGAAAATTACTCAAAGAGTAATTTTGTTAATTTTTCAAAAATTCAAAAAATAATTCTAGTTCATCTGACCATTGCTGGTCAATGTTAAACTTCACCTAAGTGAATCCCAGCACTACGAAATCAATGGTGCCCTAGAATTTTCAATATGATCATCGGTTAAAATGATTTAAAAACCCACTCACACGTTTACTAAATGTACCTTAAAAATCCCAAAAATTATTTACAGTCACCCTCAACCCGCACTAGTCCAGTATAGGCTCTCAATAAGGGAAACACACCCCCAAGAGATCAATGGTAATCTTCTATTTTCAATCCGAGTTACCATTTATATGTTATTGAGATTTAACAATAAAATAATAGTCACATAATTATTTTATTTGTGGCCAAAAACTAACTTCCACTTCTAACCCTCACCGACCAATGATAGGATATGCCCAAGGAAATAATACCATCACGAGCACAGCGATGGTCTCAGATTTTTAATCCAAGTCACTATTCGTGAGTTATAATCATTTGATAAATAAAATAATTTTATTTAATAATTTTATTTATAGTTATGCCATTTTCAATTACTCTAACTAGTGGCCTGCGCCAACTAAACTTAAGTCGCACCTAGGGTAAACCCGCCATCCTGAAATCAACAGTTCCCTCAAATATATAATCTGAGAAACCATTTAAATGTTATTCCACAGTTTCAGGATAAACACCCACACACACTGTTTAAAGCTTAACATTGTTCGACGGATCATTCCAGGCACTATGGGCCTCGAAATCATGTGTCGTTAAATTTCACAGTCTCGAAATAATTTTATATAATAAAAAAATTATATGTAAATTCCAAGACATTACATTCTCCACACCTTTGGGATTTACATCCATAAAATCCAAAACAAAGGAAAATCAAACAACTGGGGATACTGAGCATGAATCTCAGCCTCCCTCTCTCTTGGGATCTCTTGGAGATTCTCGTGCATCCAATGAACTTGCACCAATGGAATCAACCATCCATGAATTTCTTACTCCTATAAGTCCTCTTTCTCTATCAGGAACTCTGCAATGGTCTCCCCATCATCAAAGTCCAGCTCACCAAAGTTGATGATGTGATATGGGTCATGAACATAACTCCTCAACTGCGACATGTGAAAGACATCATGCACCTGGTGCATCTGTGCATGAAGAGATAGGGGGTACACCCCCTCACCAACTCTTATCAGGATCTGAAAAGGTCTGATGAACCTTGGAGATAACTTGACTCCCTGACCAAATCTCTATAATCCCCATCGGGGTAAGACCCAATGGAAAACATGGTCTCCATATTTAAACTCCAAGGGTCCCCATCTTCTATCAGCATAAGACTTATGTCTACTCTATACAGTCCTCATCCACTCCTGGATGATCTTCACCTTCTCATTGGTAGCTCGTACAAACTCTGGACCCATCAGTACTGATTCAATTTGGTTTTTCTAGCATAGAGGTGATCTTCATGGCCGCTCGTACAAGACCTCAAATGGTGTTGTGACAATGGTGGAGTGATAACTATGGTTGTACTCAAACTCCACAAGTGGTGGGTGGTCCTCCCAATTGTGACCAAAATACCAGAAACAATAATGAAGCTTGTTTTCCAAGGTCTGTATGGTCCACTCCGTCTGACCATATTTCAGGAGGGTAAAGGTTGTGGTGAAGCATGTTGGATCTTGGTGCTTAGCTTTCACTTGTTGATAAGTGTGGCACCGTGAAACGAACAATTCCATAGTTTTCATCATTCTTGTAAACTAGTACTGACGTCTTAGGTCATAGTACATCTTTTCCACACCTAAATGTACCACTAAGGGGATGTAGGTAATTCTCTCAACACCTCCTCCCATAACATCACTAGTACCATAGTGCGCCCTCTGAAAAGGATGACATGCTTCCCACCTATTAAAAATTGTGTAAGAGTATGTCCAAAGGATATTTGAGCACATCAGGCCTCACAATCAATGTCCACAAGTTGTGCCTCCATAACTCAATGATGGAGTAGGGGAGTGACCATCACAGAAAAGAGATAAGCTACTCCATCATTGTCCATGATTGATATCGACATCGCGAATAGCTACTTTTTCACCTCACTCAGCAGCTGTAAACTAGAATTTCTGTTGAGCGCGTCTTCCAGCACTTCCCCTTTCCCAAGGGTCAATAAAATCTCATGTTCATAATCTTGGAGGATCTCCAATCATCGCTGTTATCTCAACTACTAAAAATACTACGAGCACCACTCCATACACATGAAAGGATACCCCTAATAATGATTGATGTGTCCATTGACCCTTTGGTAGTGGGAACTCATTCTCCACGGCCAGATAGATAATGTTCTGGTAATCCACACATAACCATGAACATTGGGTCTTACTAATCCCTTCCTCTGCAGGTCAACCAACTATACTCTCATCTCCCGATGCTCCGCAGGAGCCATCTGATATGCATTTGTTTATATCGGTGTCATCCCTCTATACAAGCCAATGCGGAAGTACATCCCCCTGTCGGGAGGTAATCCTAGAAACATCATTTGAAAGGATGTTCATGCACTCTGCCACTACTATTTGGAACTGAGAACTCAAAGCATCCTCTGCCATATGGGTAAGGCTACCCGACTCAGGATTGATTTGCTAAACCCTACTATGAATGGGATTATCTAATGCTTCATGGGTTTTAATTCTCATCGACCAAGGAATACCGCATTCCAACACTGTAGATATACCGCATCCTTTTTTCCTAAAATAGTCAATTTGATCATGAGTATTGGATGATGAGTCCAAACTGAGACTAACATCATGAGGCCTAGACACTGCCACAAAGAATTTCAAACCGAAACTATCTCCTCAAGGGTCAGATCACAACATCAGCAAATGTGTGATTATCTAGTCTTCTTCCATAGGTATCTCCAGTCATAAGGGTCAAGTCAATGCTTCAACTAGAAAATAAAGGTCTTTAACAAGATTCATGATAAGAAGGAATTATTAGTACATAATTCTATTAATACAGAATCTTGTAGTAGATATGTATCATACATTGAATCATTCATGGATCCCATGGGTCACGCTCTTTGATCGCATGCAGCTAATCCCCTCCCCTAACCTCCATCTCCCTAAGCCTGGTGGGGACCACATTGGGGTGGTGGTTGTAACATGTCGAAATGTATACCATCTCTTGATTTTCCATTGCTAATTTTCAATGGATGTATCTTCTCATACAAAGAACATTAAACCACAAAAGGTTATCTTTAGCACCCTAACATAAGTAGAAATGAACAGAGGAATAGGTTTTTCTCAGATGTCCCTAAAAATATCTCGCTCAGAGGTCCAATCCCTAAATCACTGGTCATATCATATTCATCGAGTATGTGTAATGGTCGGTACGCCTCGAAGAATACTCTTCTACAGACATGTCATCCTTCTGATGTTGTAGAAGCTCTTCGGAACACATACCGCTTAGTTTCTTTTTATCGAAAGATACCCCTTCTCTGAGAATGGTTCTCAAGATATATCCATGTAATGGTATCCTCATTTTAAGATAGGGGTAATCTAAACCCATTCATTTCCATTATGAGCCTTGTAGAATACTCACTACTAGGATCGCCATCTGATCTAATGATGTCCTGGATAGATGGAAACCTGTTCACCACCATACGTTAGTCCTTAGTCGCTTGTGAGTCAGGCTCGCCTCAGAATGTCAGGGTTATCTGTAACTAAAACTCATGTAAGGAATTGATCCTACAAGTGTCCTCTACTAGTAGTGTCGGTAGTAACTGCAGACCAATTGGAATAGGTATCACTGGGATACCACATGAAGGTACCATCTCCGGCAACTGTCCTTGCAATAAAGCCTTATCACTCTGTAGACCATCCTCATGGTCCCCCATTGGAATCTTAGATGACTGTCTGTGTGAATGAATCATAAAATATAATCAAGATGAGCCACATTCAAAAAGTTATACATGGTGAGCTTACTCAAAAGAGATCAAGAGAAAAACATTCTAAACACATGCAACTATTTTTTTCAGGTACCGAGTCAGAAAATCAAATTTATGTACCTGGTGTATGGATACATCAAAGTTGCACCCACACTGGACACTCTGAAATGAAACCCTAACTAAAGACACTTGACACTATTTACCCCATTTAAAATACCGACTCTTTGTTATTCTGGTAGAACCGACTTCCCTTAGATACAACTTTGTTAGGACCCATCCCCTGAGGCCCGTGCCGTGACTATCCCAAGCTCGTCTTCCATAGGCCAGGGGTTGGCGACTAGCACCGAAAAGGCATATCCCAAAAAAAGAATGAATTGAATTTAATCATATACACACAAAAACAAGGTACGCGATAAAAATGAACCAAAAGTAGAACTGCTGATAGTAATAGTGCTAACTGAATGTAAAATGGCATAGTGTAGAAAACCAACTAAAAATAATGTACTACAAAAAGGGAAACACGTGCTATGGAGGTCGTACACCGAGTATCCTACTTGAAGGGTAGGTACATCTCATCGTCTTTCATCACTGTCACTCTGCATGTATATCAATCACATCTGAGCACTATTTATCCATGGTTCCCCATGTCTCAGTCAAGCTATTAGTCATCTGCACAAGACACAACAAGGTGCGGGTTAAGCCCGTGAAATGGTGAATATAACAATACCCCGTAGGGACCCTGAGACTGCCAAAGGTCTCCCAGAATTCCATAAATGAAAAATCAAAAAGCATGATTTCAATCACAAAGCATAAATTAAAAGGAATATCACACCAGTTATACAACATAGAGAACATTAATAAAGATGATTAGTCTTGAGTTAGATAATTTTATTCTTTTTAGAGGTTCTGCTACTGATCAATGAATAGGCGTTGTACTACTAATCCAAAATGAGTCTCTCTATTACCGATCCACAGAGGGTAGCTCTACTATCGGTCCACAGAGGGCCACTATACTGCAAATCCACATCGGGTATCTCTCATGCCAATTCATAAAGGGTCTTTCTACTGCCAATCCATGGAGGGTCGCTCTCATGTCGATCAATAGAGGGTCGATCTACTCCCAATCCACATAGGGACTCTCTAATTACTATAAACATAGGGTATCTCTACTGCCGATCCAAGGAGGGTCACTCTACTACTAACCCAAAAAGGGTTTCTCTCATTCATATCCAAATAGGGTCGCTCTTCACATGATAACCAGCCACCAGATTCCCACACTTAGTACGCATGAGTTACTGGGACTCTATTCCCTATATCATCGGTCATAACTAAACCACCGGATTCCCGAACTTAGTACGCTTGAGTTACTGAGACTCGGGTACCATTAATAAGTAACCGATGGTTATTTCCTGTCCTAAGGGTTCCAACGCAATAGACGGCCATTCAATTGGATGCCTGGTTTGTACGTTATAAGCAAAAAGGTAAATATGGCCCAGTTGGATTTGAGGGTGATCCAACCCAGCCATACTCCGACTTATTCCAAAACTAAAGTGGGGTATCTAAAAAGGTCTTCCTCATCTCAAGGGTCAAAATACCATAGAGGGTGTGTCAATCAGACACCCAGTTTACAAGATACTCATGTTTTAGTGAAACAAGACCGATTGGGTTGGGGTCTCGTAGGGGCTCAGACCTACCTTCCTGATGGGCCCGTGGGTTTGTCCCGGATGGGGGGTCTGAACTACTTGGATTCCATCCCTTCATGTTGTTCCAGTAGGGAGGCACCCCGTTTTCCAAAATGGAATGCTATATCTGGTCTTTGGCGTTCAGCCAAGCTGGCCGAGCGGTCGGTCCATATCCCACGCGATGCTTCGCTGGTGCACCTTCCAATTTACACATCGGTGAATCGCCTTACACTGGGTGCATTGGCACCTCACCTTCCACGCGTTATGTCGTTGTCATGTCTTCCACCCTCCTCAGACCGGATGTTCATTGATTCTACAGTCGCGGCACATGTACGAGCCACTCTCTCCATGTGGCCATCTCGGTTGGCCACTGTCACCGATCACGTACACTATCGCGTCGGTGGTTTTGTGCCGATGGTTGATTCCACGGGCCACTAGAGATGATCTAGTTGTTTGTTTTCCTTACTGTATGCGCCTACGGGCCTCCCAGGTCTACGACTTCACTATAAAGCCCATCAAATTTCTTTGCACCACGTTGGTCAGTCACCCATGAAGAACACCCAAATCTCAATAGCAGCGGAGGGTCTGGGCCTTGTTTGGGTTGGCCATCCCCCTCCACATTGGCATTTTTTAATATGGGTGGAATAATAATCATTATAAGATAAATAAAATCCACAAAATGTAACCCCTCAACAACCTCCCACAATAAAGAACTAATTACAGATCAACTCGTTGGTCAGTCAATCCACTTTCATCATATTATTCAAGAATGGGGAAAGAGAAATAATTTAAACAAAAAAATAAATTAATCCCCTACCTAGATTCGGTGAAATCCATTGCATATGAATGAAGGAATCCACATTCAAAGTCATTCTTTTTATTTGTCGATGTCCCGTTTGAGTTTTCCAATGGTCGTCGATCGATCACCATTCTTTGTTGGAGGTTGATGTCATCAAATATTCTTCAGAGCATTCCCATATACTTCGAAATAGTAATCCAATGGTTTGATTAAATAAAAATAAAGAATATCCACATTGCGTTCATTAATGGGGTTCATTACGAAACTATAATTAATGAACTAATTAATCACACAAGCAATTTCCTTACACAGAAAAGTAATAGTTCATTAAATGAATCTCATTTAGTGACAGTCATTACACAGTGGTCCTGCCAACCGTCGCTCAATGGTTGGAAAAGAATAAAATAACTCAAATAGTTATTTTATTATTTTTTTGAAATGTCTGTAATTTAACACCTTCATCAAAACCTTTCCTAAAAAATTTAATCTTTGCAAAGATAATCATTTTTCTATGAATTCAACACTTCCCGCAAATTTTCAATCTGACCAACAGTTCAAAAGATAGAAAAATATACTCGCACGTTTACCTAACGTACCTTTAATAAGTTAAAAGATTATTAACATTCACCCTCGACCCACACCGGTCAAGGATGGGATATTCCTAAGGAAAACACACCCCCACTAGATCAATGGTACCATTGGATTTTCAATCTAAGTTACAGTTTAGAAGTTATTAGTATTTAACAATAAAATAAATGTCAATGAACTATTTTATTTATGGCCAAAAACTAACTTCCACTGTTGACTCGCACCAGCCAATGTTTGGATTTGACTAAGGAAAGCATACCTACACTAGCTCTGCGATGGTCTTAGATTTCTAATTTGATTAAATGTTCATGAGTTATAATAATTTGAAAACTAAAATAATTTTATTTAATTCATTTATTTATGGTTATGAAATTTTCAGGTTTTCTCACTCTTGGCCTACACCGACAAATATTATGTCACGCCTAGGGTAAAACCGCCATCCTAAATGCAATAGTGCCCTCAGATTTCTATTCTGGGCACCTGTTTACGAGTTATTTCACTTTTTCTGTAAAACTGGTCATGGGAGATATTTAATGATTATCATTTCTTGATGGATCATTATGGGCACTTCAGGCCTCGGAATCATGTGCTGTAAAATTTTGAGGTCTTGAAAAAATTATATATAAAGAAAATTAGACATTAATTCCAGGACATCACACTACATCTATTGAGTGGATTTCTAGCTTCTACAGATTATGAACTTGGATAAAATCAACACTTTACCTATAAAATTTCTCCAAGATATATATGGATGATTATTTTATTAAAATTGTAATTATGTCAACCCAAAACATTAAATAGAACTCCCTGATATAAGGAGGTTCACTTAACTAAGGCGAAAAATCAAACAAAACATTGGTTACATTCTAATTTAAGTGATGGAAGGTGATTAGGGCTTAATATTACATTGAATTATTTTCACTTTATTTAATTAGAAAATGAAATTAGGTCTTATTTATCATTCTTATTAATTTAACTATGTGATCACAGTCAAAAAATTAACCCTACATAATTAGAAATAACTAATTTTAAATTCCTTTATTTTTATCCTTTCAAGATTTTTGACTATACTGTGTGATCATACACCATCAACACATTAAAATAATAAATAGATAACATTGAATGATAAAAATATATAAATAAATACCTGATAATGAACTTTATGTTACTATTTGGGTCGCACCGGATGTTGTATCCTCTAAACTCTCAAACCTAAGGACTCAAGTGTGAAAATAGTAAACGAATTGTTTTGGAAGAAATTGGTCCCAACAATATATTTCTTCACAATCAGGAATTCATGAAACACATCCATGCATCTTGACCTCTCACCTTATGACATAAATTTCTAAAGAGACACTCCTAGACAACACTCAAAGTGGAAAGATGAAATGAGTGAAAGTAAGTAAAAAAGGAACAAAAAATATTATGATGTTCCGAGAAAGTACTAATCCACTACAAAACCAACTTTTACTAGAGGTGTAAATAACATATTACAATGTAAGATCAAATCTAAATAAAAAGATGATAGAAAATTATGATCATGTAAATCACCTTATCACATAGTACAATACAAATAAACCCAATAAAACATATATAGTAGCCATATTCTTGTTTCTACATATAAATTTTGTTAACAAAATATCTATGAAGGAACACTGTATAGACATCCAATTTTTGAAGAAAAAAACGTCCATGGAAACTATAATAAGAAAATATTGAATCATTTTGTGTTTCAAAACATAAGATAAAATCTCACTAAAATCCACCCCTTATGATGTTGGATCAACTTCATAACAAGTCACACCTTGTACCAATTTCTACCATTTACTTCTTCCTTTATACAATAAAATCAATATTCTATAGTTCCCTCCTACCTTCAAAAAAACGTGTTCTCTCCCATGTACAGGTAACATTCAAGGAATCTAATTATTACACCATTTCTAACTCCCAATAAAATTAATAGTTAAAAATTCTCACCATACCTATGATTTCATGTTACCCAAAATCTGTGAGAAATAGAAATTCAAATTGAGCATCAAACCTATGCATTAGCCTATTGAACTTGGCAGACACCTAAACTCATGTGGTTAAACTCTCTAAAATATGTCTTCTAAAAATCAACCTCAATCTTTCATTTCCCTTACACATTTTTTTGCATCAAACGTTTATAATTTTAAAACATTATTAGTGTCCCCAATTTAAAATTTTAGTTGTACCTCTCAGAATCCATATTCCACTCTACGTAAACTATCATGCATCACCTGACCTCTACTCAGCTCATCCTTGGCCTTCTATTCTGTTCCCTTAGATCCATGAACATCTTCAACCAGGACATTATCCTTCCATAGAATCTCCACAATAAAGAGGATGTTCTAAACATTGACAGCCTTCCACTAACTATAATCATAGAGTTTTAAATAAATATTTTCATCACTATATCCTATAATAAAAAAATTTCATGACTTATCCCAAAAATTATATATATCCTTGTCATTGACATGGGTATATGTGATACCTTTGAAAACTCCTAGGTAATAAAATCACCCCTTTTTCATACCAGGGTTCCTCAAGAAGTTTTTATAACAAAGGTTTAAATGGAATCTTATTTATGAGATGAGCTTCATGGTTAACCACTTAGGCCAAAAATTACTTTGGGAAACCAGAACATAATCTCATGATCTTATATATCTCATTCGCTATCTATCTCATCCATTATATAACACTATTCTAATCAGGTGTTCTAGGAACCATTTTCTCTTTCTGGATTCCATTTGTCCAATAGAACATTCTGAATTTCCTTCCCCAAAACACACATCCATCATCCAACTAAATTCATCAAAAACATCATTGTAATATCAACTTCAACTATATCTCTCCCACATAAGAATGTCTACAATACCTCAGACATTTTTTTGAGTAAAATACCTACACTTTACATGAGAAATCATCAATGCAGGTCAGATAAAAAAGTTTACCATCATGGGAATGAATGAGTGTTGGTCTCTATACATCCATGTACAGCTTGTGATTATATTTATTAGGTATCCTTTCATTTTAATGAATGACACTATAAATTGATTTCTATGTATGAAACCCACACATGTTTTTTAATTCATACAATCAGGTTTCTGAAATCCTCTATCAACCAAGTTCCTTAAACCTTTCTCACCAATGTTAACAAATGTTCATGCCACAACTTTTCTATTCTATAAGGAGTTACTCTAACATAAATGATGTAACGCCCCGACCCCAGTTACCCAGAGTCGGTGCATTATTACATATCTTTGGCATGATCACAAGAAAGATCAAGTATCGAAAGACCGATTAGTTTAGTAGCCTTGGAATAACTAGATACATTCATAAAGTTTACATTACATCATAAAGTGAAATCTACTATAAAAACATCTTGTCTTCATATCCCCTCATATTATCCCTACAGGTCATTCAAAAATTACTTCTTCACATCCTCGGAAAAATAAAACATTGAAAGGGGTGGGATCAGATGCTCAGAAAGGATAACAATATGGCGGAAATATTCATAAATAAATATAAACATTTAAGTCAATGTATAGCTAGAACAAAATCCTTTTAAACATGAACATCAAAATAATATGGAAAAGATAAAATGAAATAATGCAATTTACTTATTCACATGGATATTCTACTAGTCTAATAATCACATGCAATATCAATAACCACTTTCATAATGACGGAATGCATAATGCTAGACTATCATAACCATATATTCAAGGCCTCATGCCAAGACTACAAATAATATTTTATCAAGGCCTTGTTCCAAGACACATGTTTGTCTCATGAGACTTACCGATGCATCGAGGACCAATAGCGGGTTCCACCCGTCACTTATTAATTCCAATGCATTCCTCATATTAATAGGTTTCAACATAACATAAACATTCGTATTAAAACTAGATTACGAAATGTCAATACTTTCAACATAAACCATGAATGGTATAAAAATAACACATCCACAGTCAAACATATCAAAAAAACCTTCAAGACATTATGGAAGTTTTGTATCATAATAAATCAACTTCAAATAAACATAAAATCCATCAAAGGATGTTGACATAGATGAAATCAAAACTATTTGAGAGAAATATCTCTTTATTGAATTCATTTAAACGTCACACTATTATAAAATAAAACATTTACATTGAATAATTTTCTTATAAGCCTGTAAGGGAAGCTTCGAAGATTTTATAATGGCGGAAAATAGCTACACCTACCGTATAAGTTAAAAATAACATTCTTAGCTTAATTCTGTTGAAAAGGTTTAAAAAGGACCTTGTTTGGAAAATGATGGAAAGACTCCTTTATAAACCTCTTATAGAAAGTCAAACAAGAGTATAAATGACTTTAATCCATATTCTATTAAATATTAAACAATGTTTTGAAATACATTTTTAAGAAACATGTATGTGGATGATAAAGAGGTCCCAGTAGATAATCACGTATAAACAACCTCAGATAATGAAGAGATTGTGAAATAAACCCTTACCTTGTACTTTTCCTTAGTCGATGGTATGTTAACCTCATGTATAATAGTTAAAACATTGTTATTAAATTATACAATAACCATATATATAATTATGATATCATATATTATCTTTTAACATTGATTTGTTAATAATATATTAGTATCATCATTGTTTCGGGTGTTAACTTACTCGTTTTCTTTTATATGTTTTGTTACATAAGTCATGTTTATTATGGATAGTTTGTAACTTATTCATATACAGAATTATATAATGTTCTTAAACATTCCTTTTAATCGTCAAATTAGAATTATTCTTGAATGGATACGATGGGGAATGAATCTCATCGCGTTCGTGGAGACGGTAGTCCGTACGTACGCACGAGCGACAATATCATTCTTTTGATATTAAAATAATATATAATTGGATGTTATATCATATATAATGAATATTAATAATGTTATATTAATTATTTACATGAATTAAACATCATTATTATACCCGTCAAAATAATAATATATTGAATAACAATTATACCACGACGTGGAGACGGTAAGGCGTACGTACGCACGTATGGTGACATGTCATTAAAAGGATAGATATAATACTGAATATGGTTTTAACATATTTATAATAATATCACCGTACATAGGAGATATTGGATTTATTATTTTATAATGGTAATAACAATGAAAGAATAAGTTGAAGAAGAAATGATCTTGGAAAGGGGTGGTGAAAACATTACCTCTTCTTCGGGTTCTTCTTTTTGATTTGATCAAAAGGGCTCCTTAGGTTGTCTTTCTGATCCAACTAAGGCCTCTAGGTTGTAGTGAGGGTAGTTGAGAGAGTATTTTGGTAGGGTTTTGCCGATCCAAGAGGCTTTGAATTTGTTAATTAGTGATAATGGGGAGTTCCCTTTTATAAGAGGGGTGAGGGGCACCTTTGGAAAAGCTAGAAATATTATTTTATAATAAATTCATATTTGGTTTCTAATGGATCAAAAGTGGATTATTTAAAGGTTATGGTGGGTATGGGTTGAAAACCACTCAACCAATATAATTTGGACAGGTTTGGGTCATTATATTTACCTTATGTTTTAGTTTTAACTCTTAGTTAATTAGTTTGACACTTACCGTGCCACTTTGTATTTTTTATTCTGTAGTTAATAAACATACTATATACCTCAAAGAGACCCCCAAGTGGTCCATTAATGATACACCTATCATGATATAAGTCTCTTGGCCGAACATTTGATTTTTTGGAATTTAATATCACTTAATAATATAATATTTGTTTTAAAACATCTTTTATGTCAATTTTGACACTATTGGGTATTTTGTTTCTGAAAATTTCATAACAGCATTATTACTTCGAAACAAATTTATATAACCAATAAAATATGTCATATTAACCTATAAAATTAGTTTAATTCATAAAAAGTCTCAAATTACATTTATTTTGATATTTATAATATCAATTATTTTAATATTTCATTACTTACGTAATTAATTCATCACCATTGTGTCATAAATAAATTAATATATTTAATATCTAAAAATTATAAATAAAATACCATTATGTAGGAAATCGTTTTAGCTTTCTAAGGAATATTTAAAATCTAATTTATCTTATTTATAACCCCATATTACACATATTTTAGTAAAGACACTTTGATTTTAACTCTTTTAACTCTTCTTTGAATTACATAATAATCAATGTCCTATTCTAATCCAAGTGGACCTAAATGATAATATTTCATTCCTAAGGTTGTTTTTGGTTGAGATACACTTATCCAATAGAATTAGGATATGTGTTAGGGTAATATTAATATTATTTTTACCCTTAATTACCCTATTTACTTTTAACCGTGATAAATAAAAGTAGAAAGATACTATTCACCAAAAATTATTTTGATCTCATTGAACCAAATTTTACTTATTGATATTAACCGTGTCTCTTGGATTTTTGAAATTACACTAACAGAAGAAGTAAAATTAAGTTTTATGTGAATTTCAAAATTCTCCTAGGAGGTTGGTAAAAGACGGTGCAAAGTTTAATAAAATTTTTATTTATCTAAAATTATTATAAACTAAATCTAATGAATTACATTGAACATATATAGATATTATGTATCTATTGTGACCTTAATTAAATTTAAATAATATAAATAAATATTTAAATAAATATTCGGTTTTAAACTATAACTTAGTGTTTTTTCACTATTCATCAAAAATTGAAAATTTTCAGAAAAATACCAAAATTTCACCATAGGCTAATTTCGATATGCCGAATCCAAAAATGAAGTCCATTTTGAAAGATAAAATTTATAAAATTTCAAAAAGTGGGTATTACTATTCATAACAGCTAGATTGATTGGTTTGGTGTGTGTGTGTTAGAACTCAAAGTTGTGTACAACACACGCTACTGTATTATTCAAAGGGAAGCGTACCATGGAAGCTTATGGTGTTAAATTCTGCCCTCCTTCAAATAATTTCATCCTAGAAATTTTTAGAATTCTACCTAATGAAAAGACTCGGGTTGTTCTTCATCATATGTTCATCGGGTTCCCACGTTGCCTCTTCCATCTTATGGTTTCTCCATAGAACATTTACCAGACCAGTTGTTCAGTTTCTCAGCACTTCTTCTCTTGTATCAAGAATCCTGATGGGCTCTTCACAATAAGAAAAATCAGGTTCCAGTTCTAATTCATCATAGGTGAGTACATGCATTGTGTCGGGGATGTATTTCCTCAACAGTGATATGTGGAACACATCGTGAACTTTGGAGAGATTTGGCGGCATTGCCAAACGGTAAGCTACAGCCCCAATTCGTTCTAGAATTTCGAAAGGACCTATGTGCCTGGGACTCAATTTACCTTTCTTTCCAAAATGTATAACTCCCTTCCATGGAGATACCTTCAAGAAAACATGATCTCCCACATGAAATTCCAAATCCTTTCTTTGGTTGTCAGCATAGCTCTTCTTCATACTTTGAGCAGCTTTGATGTGGTTTTGGATTACCTTCACATTTTCCATCGTTTCCTCCACCAGTTATGGGCCTACAAGTTTTCATTCACCAATGCCATCCCAATAGGTTGGTGTGCGACATCTCTATTTGTATAATGCTTCATATGGTGCCATCTGAATACCCGAATGGAAGCTATTGTTATAGGAAAATTCCACCATAAGTAAATATTGGTCCCACATACCCTGAAAGTCAAGTGATCATGATCTCAACATGTCTTATAAGGTTTGAATAGTCTGTTCTGATTTTCCATCTGTTTGATGGTGGTAGGAAATGCTCAAACTAAGTTCAGTATCCAGGGCTTTCTGAGGACTCTTCCTGAATCATGAAGTAAAACAGGGATCACGATCAGAAACAATCGATAGGGGTACTCCATGAAGTCTCACCACTTCATTAATATATAGCCTTTCTAGACGTTCAAGTGGTAAATCTTCCCTTATAGAATGAAAATGTGCTGACTTGGAAAGACTATTACCAATAACCCATATTGCAGCGTTCCTTCTTGGAGCCTTTAGTAGTCCTATGACAAATTCCATCGTAATATTGTCCCATTTCAACTTCGGTATGGGAAGAGGTTCCATGACTCCTCCAGGCTGTTGCCTTCCAGCTTTCACTTTTTGACAAACAATACATCTTGACACAAAATCAGCAATATCCCTCTTCATGTTGTCCCACTAAAAATGATCCTTCAAGTCTCTATACATTTTGGTGCTCCCAGGGTGTATAAGGAAATTGGAACTATGAGCATTGTCCAACAATTCCCTTTTTAGAACAGGTATATTGGGAACACAAAGTCTCTTTCAAATTTTCAAAATTCCTTCTTCGTACCGAAAGTCATTCAATCTCCCATCATTCACAGCTTTAATCTTCTTTTGAAACTCTTCATCAACGGTCTGAAAACTCTTTAACCTTTCTAGAAAAGATGGTTTGGCAACCATTTGAAAAAGTATTGATGTTTCACCTTCCATGGTAATTCCCGTATCCATCTTCACTAGATCCATGAAAATAGGATCCCTTTCAATTCTCATCATGTTCAAAACTGCATGATCTTTTCTGCTCCAATCATCTGCCACCTTATTTTCCTTCCCTAGGTGGTAGTGTATCATGCAATGATAATCCTTGAGTAGTTCAAACCATCTCATTTGCCTCATGTAGAGTTATTTTTGTGAGAAAATATACTTCAAACTCTTGTGATTAGTATAAATCTCACATTTTTCACCATAGAGGTAGTGCCTCCATATCTTAAAAGAAAATATCATAGCTGCTAACTCAAGATCATGAGTAGGATTGTTTTGCTCATGAATTTTGAACTGTCGTGATGCATAGGCAATAACCCTATTATTCTTCATAAGGACACAACCAATTCATTTTCTTAGATGCATCATTATAAATAATGAACCCATAATTCATCGATGGTAGAGTCAATATAGGAGAATTGACTAATCTTCTATTTAGTTCTTCTAAAAATTCTTCACACTCTTTTTTCCAAACAAATTTAACCCCTTTACATGTGACCTTTGTTAATGGGTTATCTAACCAAGGAAAATTCTAGACGAAACGTCGATAATAACCTGATAAACCAATAAAACTACATACCTCAGTTATACTCGTAGGTGCTAGCCATTCTTGGATTGCCTTGGTCTTAGAAGGATAAACATAGATTCCATCTTTAGAGACAATATGGCCAAGAAAAGAAATATCCTGATGCTAGAATTCACACAATCTAAACTTCCCATATAATTCATGTCTTCTAAGAGTCTTCAGGATAATGCGCAAGTGATTTTCATGATCTTCGTAGCTTTTTGAGTATGCCAAGATATCATCAATAAACACCACCACAAAATCTTCGAGATATTCCTTGAAAAATCTATTAATTAGATCCATGAATATAGAGGGTGCATTAGTCAGCCCAAAAGGCATTACCGTAAACTTGTAATGCATGTACCTTGTTCGAAAAGCTGTCTTCGGAATGTCTTCCTTCTTCACACACAACTGATGGTATCCAGATCTAAGTTCAATCTCTAAAAAGTATTGATATCCACACAGTTAGTCAAATAAATCATCAAAGATAGGTAGGGGATACTTGTTCTTTATTGTTATAGCATTGATCTCCCTATAGTCGATACATAACCTCATAGATCCATCTTTATTTTTAACAAAGAGAACATGGGCTCCCCATGTAGAACCACTATGGTGAATAAATCCCTTATTACTCAATTCCCCAAGTTTTTTTTAGTTCAACTAATTCTACAGTGGCCATTCTATAAGGTTTCTTTGATATAGGCCTTGATCCAGGAATTAAATCAATGGAAAACTCAACTTCTCGTTCTGGAGGATGTCAAGGTAAATCTTCCAGAAACACATCTAAATATTCTTTCACAATAGGTACATTCTCTATTTGAAAATTCCTTTCCTCACCCATAGTCATTTCATTATCATCCTCCCCAATAATTTAATTTAGTTGAGCTATTGGGGGTGGATCTAGATAAGAATTAGGTGGTGATGATTCTACTCTAAAGATAAGGTGTTCCCTATCATCATCATAAAAAATCGTAACCTCCTTCTTCTTACAATAAATATTCACATAATGGTCTGATATCCAATCCATACCGAGGATTATATCAAAGTCAATGATAGGTATGACGATGAGATCAGCGGATAAAGAACATTTTTGTGCTCTAATGGGGACTGATTCACAAAACTTTGTTGCAATGATACTTCCCTTAAGATTTTTTACTGATAACTCACTTGTAAAATCAAATTAGAAAAATCTAATTTTATTAGAAAACTAGGAAGATATGAAACAATAAGATGATCCAGAATCAAATAATGCATTTTCTAAACTTGAGGAAACCATTAAATTACTTGCCACCATGTCTTTCGGTGCTTCTACCTCAACAGTAGTGATAGCATAAGCTTCGCCTTGATCACTTGGCCATTTTTGAGGTAAGTTCCCCTGACGCTTAGGAAATTCATTTGCATAATGTCCCATATCCCTGCAATTGTAGCATTGGACATCAGTAGCTTCCTTCTTCCCCTTGCAATCACGAGATTGGTGGTCTTTTTCACCACACTTGTAACAGACTCCCATTCCTTTTAAGCAAGTACCGGGGTGTTTCTTCCCCCATTTACCACATGATGGACATTCAACCTTTCCCTTCTTCCCCTTATTTCTATTCCCATATTGATCAGCAGATCTCTTCTTCTCTTGCTTTTCTTTAAAGTTATAAGACTTAGATAATTCCTTTTATGCCTTGATAGCACATGAGACAATGTCTTCGTACGATGAGAAGTGTTGTGAGACTAATGCTCAACAGAGAAACGGTTTTAACCCATCAAAGTAATGATCAATATTACTTATTGGGTTATGTATATAATCTATAGCATACCTTGCTAACCTTTTAAAGTTAGCCTCATACTTTGTGACATTATCATCATCCATTTGTCTCAAACTCAGAAATTGCCTTTCCATATCTACTCAATGGTCACGAGGAAATTATTTTTCTAAGAAAACATCTTTGAACTCCCTCCATTCCATATTTTACACTTCATCGTCTTCCTTCTTGTTTTGAATCAATGACCACCACTGATCAGCATCTCCAGTGATGTGATAATCTTCCATAACAACTTTTTCCCTTTCACTACTCCCCAAAGCCTGAAATATTTTCTCTAGGAAACTTATCCATTGCTCAGCTACTAATAGAATTGTACTCCCATTGAATTTTGGTGTTTGATGAATAATGAAGAGGTTTAACATTGATCCTCCATGATGTGGATTAAGGTGCTCTATACGGGTAAGGTTATTATTCATAAGCTGAGTGAGTTTCCAAGTATGGTGATTAGTTTATCAGCACCAGTCGCATCACCAGCTCCACTATAATTATCTTGAGTAGGAGGGAAATCCCTACATGGAGTACGTGCATTGATACGATTTCCATTTCTTCCACTAGGCGCCATTTATAAACAATGGCATAAACTATATCAATTTATGAATCAAAATACAAAATTTCATACTTGTAAAACACTTAACATAAATTGAACTATTTATAGATATAATCCATAATCATAAAAATGTTTTCTTTGAGGAAGTATATACTCATAAAACCTTCATAATGATTTGTAAATAAAATGAGATTAAACCAAAGCATATCCCCCGGGAGTGTCGTAACAAAGAGTGAAACAAGTCCCACTGTCGTGCACCAGTTCCCATTCGAGTCTAGCACAAAGCGGTGTTTTCGGATTTTACCCCTAGGTACATCTCTTCCAGAGCCTCCTCTACCTGCTTGTATCCAGACATGGATGTATTTCTCAAAAAAATCACAAGATCTTTACAATACTAAAATTATAGGATCTTCCTCTATACTAATCCTCAAAGTCCATTTTATCTCTACGTGCTCTAATCAGAGTTTATCTAAATCTAGCTTCCAAGGTTTGTACTAAACTTCCTCTGATACCAACAGTAACGCCCCAACCCTAGTTACCCAGAGTCAGTGCCTTATTACATATCATTGGAATGATCACAAGAAAGATCAAGTCTTGAAAGACCAATTAGTTTAGTAGCCTTGGAATAACTAGATACACTCATAAAGTTTACATTACATCATAAAGTGAAAACTACTACAAAAACATCTTGTCTTCATATCCCCTAATATTATCCCGGCAGGTCATTCATAAATTACTTCTTCACATCTTGGGAAAAATAAAACATTGAAAGGGGTGAGCTCAGATGCTCTGTAAATATAAAAATATAGCGGAAACATTCATAAATAAACATAAACATTTAAGTCAATATATAGCTAAAACAAAAGCCTTTTAAACTTTAACATCATCATAATATGACAATGATAAAATGAAATAATTCCATTTACTTATTCAAATGGATATTATACTAGTTTAATAATCACATAAAATATCAATAACCACTTTCATAATGATGGAATGCATAATACCAGACTATCATAACCATATAGTCAGGGGCTCGTGCCAAGACTACAAATAATATTTTGTCAAGGCCTTGTGCCAAGACACTAGTTTGTCTCATGAGACCTACCGATGCATCGAGGAGCTATAGCGGGATCCACCCATCACTTATTAAGTCTAATTCATTTCTAATATGAACAGGTTTCAATATAACATTAACATTCTTATTAAAACTAGCTTACGAAATGTCAATACGTTCCCCATAAACCATGAATGGTATAAAAATAACACATCCACAGTCAAACATATCACAAAACCATCAATAAATTATGGAAGTTTTGTATCATAATAAATCAACTTCAAATAAACGTAAAATCCATCAATGGATGTTGACATAGATGAAATCAAAACTATTTGAGAGAAATATCTCTTTTTTGAATTCATTTAAAAGTCACATTATTATAAAATAAAAAATTTACTTTGAAAATTTTCCTATAATCTTGTAAGGGAAGCTTCAAAGATTTTATAAGGGCGGAAAATAGCCGCACCCACCGTATAAGTTAAATAAAACATTCTTACCTTAATTCTATTGAAAAGGATTAAAAAAGGACCTTGTTTGGAAAACAACGGAAAGATTCCTTTATAAACCTCTTCTAAAAATTCAAACAAGGGTATAAATGACTTTAACCCATATTCTAGTAAACAGTAAAAAATGATTTGAAATTCCTTTTTAAGAAACATGGATGAGGATTATAAGGAGGTCCTAGTAGATAATCACGTATAAAGAACCTCGGATAATGAAGAGATTGTGAAATAAACACTTACCTCGTACTTTTCCATAGTTGATTGTAACACCCGAGACTTTTATAAGAAATATTTTGTTTTTATTTTATATAAATCATCAAAGGAATCTTTCAGTACACACAACACTAGCTTGCCTTGCTTTACACGCAATCACGACCTTCCTCGATAGCTTGTGTCATACGCAATACCGAGTTTCACTAAACAACGATATGCTATTAAAATATTATTAATACTAGCCGTTATTAATAGTAATACCCACTTTTTGAAATTTTCTAAATTTTATTTTTCAAAATGGACTTAATTTTTGGATTCAGAATATTTAGATTAGTTTATGGGGAAATTTTGGTATCTTTCTGAAAACTTTCAATTTTTGATGAATAGTGAAAACACTCGGTTACTATTTAAAAACCGACTTTTTATTTAAATAATTATTTATTTTTTTTAAATTTATTTTAGGTCAAAATTGATACATAATACCTATATATGTTCAATGAAATTCATTGGAGTCATTTTATAATAATTTTACATATATAAAAATTTTATTGAACTTTTCACCGTCTTTTACCCACCTCCTAGGAGAATTTACAAATTTACAGAAAACATAATTTTACAACAATTGTGAGTGGAATTTAAAAACTCCAAGAGACAGAATTGATGTCAGTAAGCAAAATTTGGATCAATGAGATGAAAATAATTTTTGGTGAATTGTAACTTTTTACTTTCATTTACCACGGTTAAAAGTAAAAAGGGTAATTAAGGGTAAAAATGATATTATTATTACCCTAAAACATGTTATAATTCTATTGGATATGTGTAATTCGACCAAAAAAAATATTATGGATAAAATATTACCCTTTAGGTCCACATGGATTAGATTAGGACATTTAATATTATTTTATTTAAAGAATAGTTAAAATAGGTAAAATCAATGTTTAACAACTAAAACATTTTTAATATAGGGTAATACATAAGATAAATTCGACTATAAATATTAATTAGAAATATAAAACGATTTCCTACATAATGGTATTTTATTAGTAATTTTTAGACTTTAAATAATTTAATTTATTTAAGACACAATGATGATGCAGTAATTATATTATTAATGAAATATTGACATAATTGATGTTATAAATACCCAAATAAATGTAATTTGAGAATTTTTATTAATTACAATAATTTTATATGTTAATATGACATATTATTATTGATTTAATTAACTTATTTCGAACTAATATTTCTGTTATGAGTTTCTCAAAAATCAATTACCAAATAATGTCAAAATTGACATAAAATAGTTTTTAAAACAAATATTATATTACTAATTTTATTTTATTCCTAAAAATAAATGGTTCATAAAATTGACTTATATAAGGTTACATATATTAATAATATACAACTTTGGGTTCGTTTGTCTTGTTATAGTCAGTTTATTAAGCTTATAGTGTAATAAAACAAGAAGACATGGTAAAAGTTAAATTATCTAACTTAAAGTTAAATCTAAATGATAATGTTAATATTGAACCCTAAACTTGTCTAAATTATATTGTATGAGAGTATTTAGACCCATAACCACCTTAGCTTCGAAATAAATCAATTTGGAGCTATTAAAAACCAAAAATGACTTTATAATAATATAATATTTTTAGTTTTTCCTAAGGTGCCCCTCTCCTCCCTTATAAAAGGGAACCTCCTCCCTCTCTTCCTCACACCACTTTATGCCTTAATGTTCAGCCAACCCCAGCCAAATTCTCTTCTCAACATCCCTAGAAACATCCAAGAGGTCCTGGTCTTCTTCAAAGACCAATTTTAGTGCCCTAAAAGGAGGTCTCAAAGAGGCGCTTCAAAGAAGAGGTAATGTCCGTTACCGATTATTTCAACTTTATTTCTTCTTCCACTTCTTCTTATTTAGTTGTTTAATTATGAAGTAATAACATCTGTATCACTCATATAGTTATATGTTATTATATGTATTAAACAACCCTATTTCACCATCTATCCATCCTACGGAAAATGAAATCACCGCGCGTGCATACGTACGGAATACCGTCTCCACGCCGTGGTGTAATCTATTTTCCACCACCACCTTACTTGGATGGGTATAATGGTGAAAATAAAAAAATATATAGGATTATTGTAAAGTGTTATGGATTCTGAAATATTATAAATACACTCCAATACAATTCCATGATCATGGGAACAATATCATCGCTCGGGCGTACGTACGGAATACCGTCTCCATGATGTGATGCGACTCGTTCTACATGATCATCATTGCATAATGATTATATAAATGAATTTAATGAATAAATATGATATATAGTACATTAAAACCACTCTGGAAATGATGTATCTATAGCCTAAAGAGAAAAATAATAATTTATTCGACAAAACACGTATAAGAACAAAAAGTAATAAACACCTGAATAACAAGTAGCAATGAAATATTACTAATAAGAAGCTAAGAATATGACCATATACGATATCATAACAATGAGTATGATTCTGGGAAAATTAAATGGAATTATTTAAATTATTATACAGGAGGTTCTGACACTTATGAAGAAAATCAGACCTAATGTAAGGGACAATCTCGCAATTTCAATTTTTATCCGAGATTGTTTGTACTTCAGAATTTACTGGGGAATATTTATCATCAACATCCATGTTTCCTCAATATGTAATATTATTTCTATCCTAATACAATTTTTTAAATCCAATTTTACAATCCGGTGAGTTTTTAGTAAATGATATCAAAGGAATATTTTGTCAGTTTTCGTACGAGGTACTTTTTGACTTTTCCAGACAAAGGACGAGAAGAATGTTTTTTAACTTATACGGAATGAATGGATTTTTAGAAAATTATTTCCAGGATGATTCCTTTATATGTTTTCAAGTTTATTATTAATCAACTTCTTTTAGTTTAAAATTATACGACATGTTAAGAAAGGAAAATGTTTTTGAACTAGAAAGGATATTTTCCTCAAGAATGGAATTCAACCATTTTATCAAAATTATTTTCCATCTAAGATAATATAGGGTTATGTTTTTATCCCTATTTTTACATTGTTTTGATAATGTTATGATGTAATTATTTTTTTCATGTCGTTTTATCTTATATGGATTGTGTTATGATGGCATGATGATTAAGAATCCCATTTTTATTACATGGGTTATGATATGATGTATGATTTATGATTTTGTGTAACACATAAGAATGGTATAATTATGAACTGGGTGGGACCTATATCTCCCTCCAATGCATTGGGTAAAGATTTATATCCCATGAGATAGACATGGCTGGAATGGCAGGTTAAATAATTTCAGTGAAACAGGACTGTAATGAGGAGTGAACTCGGTTCAGAAATGGACTTTGTCCGCTAAGATAGTCTTGGCTATGAGTCTTGACTACTAAGAAATGATTCTCTATGATTATGTGGGTATGAAATAATGTTCCATGTTTTAAGTTATGATTATTGTGATTACATTTCACTACTATGATTTATCCCAAGTTATGAAATTATGATCTCTTTTACAGGTTATGATTTCAAAAAGGATATGTTCTTATGAATATGATGTGATTGATATTTATTTTGTTTACCCTTAATGAGCATTTGATCTCACCCTTTTGCATGTTTTCTTTTCCCCAGGTCATGAAGAAGGTTATTAAGTAGGATATGCCAAAAAGGGACTCTAGAAATGATGAAATAAATGGGAGACAACGTAGATGATTTATGAACCAGTTGTTTATGATTCCCAGTTTCTAAAGACACTATACCCATACAGCCCTTTCATGGTTTTTTTATATGTTTTAATAAGTGTACTTCAATTTTGAAGTACTAACAATGTATGCAAAGTATGGGTCGTTATAGTCGGTATCAGAGGAAAGGTATAGTCAACCTTTGGAAACTAGGAAATGAAATCCTTAGTAAGAACCCTAAGGATATGTCTAAGCACAAAACAAAATCATAGTGTTTTAGAAATGGCCATGAATAACCTATGATAAGACCATAATTTTAAAATTTTATTCTGGATTATGTGGTTTTCGTATTATAATTAGTGTTACTCACACAATTCTTCTTGGTTTTATTCAATGGAAGGAACTCGAAGGAACCGTGTTAATGAGGAATGTGATGGGAAATGAAATGATTGTCCCCCTAAGCAACCAAACGTTATGGGATCTGGAATGAAAAATATTGTAGCCATGCTCACACAATATTCTCAAGCTATGAATCATGTAGGAATTCCAAATGAGAAAAGGAAGGAGAAACATTCTGTTTAATCCTTCATGAGGCAGTGTCCACCTTCATTCAGCGGGTCTACTGATCCATTAGTTGCTGAACAATGGATCAGTACTACTGAAAAGATATTTTTAGTTCTTCAATGTTCTGAACATGATAAAGTCAACTTAGTATTTTATCGTTTTGAAGGTGAAGCTGACCAATGGTGGAATCTTATCAAGAATACGAGGCAAAGAGATGAAATTGAGTCCATGGAATGGGACGAGTTCAAGAACATATTTTTCAATAAGTAATTCCCTCATATTCTTTGAACAAAGATGGAGAAAGAGTTTCTTGAACTAAAGAAAAAGGATGATGAATCTGTTGGTACCTATGAAGAAAATTTTACAAGACTTGCAAGGTACGCTTCTGGTATTAATATCCAACCTGAGAGTAAGATCGGTCAATTCTTTAGTGGCATAAAACCAAGTCTTCGAAGGGCGTTAGCCATAAGGGACTTCAATAGCTACGAGGAAATCATTCAACGTGCTCTCAAAGTTGAGATGGATATTGGAGTAACCCATCATTCATATGGGTTTGATAATAAGATGAAAATGGAATTGAAAGGAAAATATAAAGATCACACTGAAAAGAAGATGAGTTTTCCATTATGCTCAAAGTGTGGAAATAAACATGGAGGGAGTTGTCTTAAATGGACAAGTAAATGTTTCAAATAAGGAAAGGAAGGTCATGGGGCATTTGAATTCCACAATTATGGGAAGAAGATGTATAGTTATGAAAAAAAATAAAAGGCTACACAGAGTGAACCTCCTACACTTCAATGTTACAAGTGCAAGGAAATGGGGCATTATTCCAATCAATGCCTTAATCCAAGGGTTATTGATGATGATCGACGTCAAAAAACTCTTAAGGATAAGGACAAAGGAATGTCATATGCAATTCCTATCAGTTATGTGGAGTACGATAACAAAGTGGTGAAAGGCACACATACCATCCACTCTAAAGTAGTAAATGATTTATTTGATTCTGGATCCACCCACTCTTTTATTTCTGGAGAATTTTTTAAGGGTATCGTCGTATTACCTCAACAATTAGATGTTGAGTTAGCTATGACAACCCCTAATGGCAAAACAGTCGCATCAAAAGTTTATAATTCTTTTATGATTGAAGTTTGTGGGAAAGTGCTTCCTGAAAATCTTGTGATCCTTCCTATAGTGTAATTTGATGTGATTCTTGGCATGGATTGGATATCTCTATTTGGAGCTCATATCAATTTCCAATGAAGGGAATTCACATTTCATATTCCAGATCAATCTATGATCGTCTATCGATGCAAGGATGAACATAACCTTCCAGTGGAAATTTCTTCCATATTATGGGTCTTGATTCCACTAAATGAAGGTTATTTATCTCAAATGGTTGGTGAGAAACTCATGATAAAGAATATGCCCATTTTATGGGAGTTTGACGATGTCTTTCCAGAGGAATTACCAGTTCTTCCTCCAAATTGTGAAGTTTTGTTTTCAATAGAACTCGTACCAGGTGCTTTACCTATTTCAAATACACCTTATAGAATGGCCCCAATTGAGTTGCAGGAATTAAAGAAGCAACTCCAAGATAATATTGATAAAGGATTCATACGCCCTAGTGCGTCACCTTGGGGAGCACCTGTTCTGTCTGTTAAGAAGAAATATGGATCAATGAGACTCAGCATTGATTATCGAGAACTTAACAAGATCACTATCAAGAAAAAATATCCTCTCCCACACATTGATGACTTATTTGACCAACTACACGGAGCTCAATACTTTCCCACGATTCATCTTTGTTTAGGGTATCATCAATTAAGGGTCAAAAGGGAGGATATACCAAAGACGGATTTCCGTATAGGGTATGGAAACTATGAATTTATATTGATGTCATTTGGTCTTACTAATACCCATGTTATCTTCATAGATCTAATGAATATAGTCTTTAGAGACTATCTTGATTAGATTGTGGTAGTCTTTATAGATTATATTCTTGTATATTCAAAGAGAAAGGAAGAACATGAAGATCACTTGAGAATTATATTGAAGACCCTGAGAAAGGAGATGCTTTATTCCAAATTTACCAAGTGTGAATTTTGGATTCATAAAGTTGCATTTTTGGGTCACATAATCTCAAAAGAGGGGATATATGTGGATCCAACAAAAACAAAGGTTATCGAAAGATGGTCGAGACCAACAATAGTAACCGAGATCTGAAGTTTTCTTGGTTTGGCTGGTTATTATCGACGTTTTGTGAATGATTTTTCATGATTATCTAATCCACTCAGCAGGTTGACTCGAAAAGGAGTTAAGTTTGTGTGTACGGAGGAATGTGAAGAGAATTTCAAGGAGTTGAAAAGAAGGTTATCCAGTGCACCTATTCTCACACTGCCTTGTAGTGGAGAAAGGTTTTTTATCTAAAGTGATTCATCCAAGAAGGGTATGGGGTTTGTTCTTATGAAAAATGATATGGTGAAAGATTATGCCTCACGAAAGTTGAAAATCCATGATAAAAATTACCCATCTCATGATTTGGAGTTATCTGCGGTAATCTTTTCATTAAAGATTTGGAGGCATTATCTTTGTGGAGAAAGGTAGGATATTTATGCTGACCATAAAAGTTTAAAGTATATTTTCACACAAAAGGAGCTGAATATGCCCCCAAAGATGATGGTTGGAGCTGATTAAGGATTACGACTGCTCAATTCATTACCACCCTAGGAAAGCAAACAAGGTGGCAGATGCATTAAGTCAACAAGACCATGCTAGCTTATCTATGATGAGGATCACAAAAGGTCCAATATTTATGGATTTATAAAGGATGGATCTTGGAATTATAAGGAAAGGGGAAAATCGTATCTTTCTCAAATGAATGTTCAACCATCTATACATGTAAAGATTAAAGAGTCACAGAAATAAGATGTAGAGTTGAAAAATAAGGTGAGAAATGTTCTTGAATTCAACCTTGATTGTGATGGGATAATAAAGTTCAGGAATCGGGTTTTTATTCCTCCCATCCCCAAATTAATGAAGGAGCTGTTGGATGAGGCTCATAGTTCTTCATTCTCTATTCATCCTGGAAGCACAAAGATGTATACGGACCTGATAGAGTAATTCTAGTGGGATAGAATGAAAAGAGATGTTGCTGAATATGTCTCACGATGCTTGGTTTGTCAGCAAGTTAAAGCTGAGAGATAGAAGTCTAAGGGGATGTTACAACCATTACCCATACCGGAATGGAAATGGGAAAACATCACTATGGACTTTTTCACTGGACTTTCTAAAACATCCAAAGGCAATAATGCTATCTGGGTCATAGTTGATCGTTTTACAAAGTCTGCACACTTCATTGCTATTAGAGAGGATTTCTCTCTAGATCAGCATGCCAGGATATATGTAAAGGAAGTGGTAAGATTGCATGGAGTACCACTTTCCATTATATCTGATCAGGATTCGAGGTTTACCTCAATGTTCTGGCGAATTCTTCAATATACTCTGGATACAGAGTTGAGTTTCAGCACTGCTTATCATCCTCAGACAGACGGTCAGTCTGAGAGGACGATCCAAACTCTAGAAGATATGATGAGAGCTTGCTCTATGGATTTAAAATGTGGTTGGGATCAACACCTACCTTTTGTGGAATTTTCATATAATAATATCTTTCACTCTATTATTCATATGGCTCCTTGTGAAGCTCTCTATGGAAAGGAATGCAGGACTCCAACTTGCTGGGATGAAGTTGGGAAAAGAAATCTATTTGGACCTGATTTTGTTGATGAGATGGCAGAAAAGGTCCGATCTATTCAAAAACACATAAGAGCAGCTCAGAGTCGACAAAAAAGTTATGCCGACAACCGAAGAAAAGACTTAGAGTTTGAAGTGTGTGATAAAGTGTTCTTACGGATATCTCCCTGGAAGAGGGTCATGAGATTTGAAAAGAAGGGAAAGTTGAGCCCTAAATATATCGGTCCTTTTGAAATTCTGGATCGCGTTGGGAAGGTAGCTTACCGATTGGAACTTCCACCGAATCTATCTCAAGTTCACGATGTGTTCCATGTATCACTCCTAAGAAAGTACATACATGATCCTTCACGTGTACTCAGCTCAGAAGTTGTACTGCTGGAACAAGAACTTTCTTATGAAGAACGGCCGATAGAGATTCATTATTGTAGTGAAAAAGTCCTACGGAACAAGAGAAATCGCTTGGTGAAAGTTTAATGGAGGAACCACCAATTAGAAGAAGCTACATTGAAGCTTCAAGATATGATGAGGGAGAGGTATCCTCATTTGTTTGTTACAAAGTGACGAATTTCAAGGGAGAAATTCATTTTAAGGGGGGTAGAATGTAACACCCGATACTTTTATAAGAAATATTTTGTTTTTATTTTATATAAATCATCAAAGAAATATTTCACTACACACAACACTAGTTTTTCTTGCTTTACACGCAATCGCGACCTTCCTCGATAGCTTGCGTCGTACGCAATACTGAGTTTCACTAAACAACGATATGATGTTAAAATATTATTAAAACTAGCCGTTTTGAATAGTAATAGCCACTTTTGGAAATTTTGTAAATTTTATTTTTCATAATGGACATCATTTTTGGATTCAGAATATCAAAATTAGCCTAGGGTGAAATTTTGGTATTTTTCTGAAAACATTCAATTTTTTATGAATAGTGAAAACACTGGGTTACTATTTAAAAACCGACTTTTTATTTAAATAATTATTTATTTTATTTAAATTTATTTTAGATAAAAATTGATACATAATACCTATATAAGTTCAATACAATTCATTGGAGTCATTTTATAATAATTTTAGATATATAAAAATTTTATTGAACTTTTCACCGTCTTTTACCCACCTCCTATGAGAATTTGCCAATTTACATAAAACATAATTTTACCGCTTCTGTGAGTGGAATTTAAAAAATCCAAGAGACACGGTTGATTTCAGTAAGTAAAATGTAGTTAAATGATATGAAAATAATTTTTGGTTAATAGTAACTTTTTACTTTTATTTACCACGGTTAAAAGTAAATAGGGTAATTATGGGTAAAAAATGATATTATAATTACCCTAACACATGTCCTAATTCTATAGGATAAGTGTAATTCGACCAAAAACACAATTAGGGATAAAATATTACCCTTTAGGTCCAATTGGATTAGATTAAGACATTTAATATTATTTTATTTAAAGAATAGTTAAAATAGTTAAAATCAATTTTTAATAACTAAAACATTTTTAATATAGGTTTATACATAAGATAAATTCGACTATAAATATTAATTACAAATATAAAACGTTTTCTTAAATAATGGTATTTTATTTGTAATTTTAGACTTTAAATAATTCAATTTATTAATGACACAATGATGATGTAGTAATTATATTATTAATGAAATATTGACATAATTTATGTTATAAATACCCAAATAAAAGAAATTTTATACTTTTTATGAATTCCAATAATTATATATGTTAATATGACATGTTATTATTTATTTAATTAACTTTTTTCTAACTAATCTATCTGTTATGATTTTCACAAAAATCAATTACCAAATAATGTCAAAATTGACATAAAATAGTTTATAAAACAAATATTATATTATTAATTTTTATTTTATTCCTAAAAATATAAGTTTTGTAAAAAGGACTTAGATAAGGTTATATATTAGTAATAAACAACTTGGGGTTCTTTTGGCTTATTATAGTAAGTTTATTAACCTTATAGTGTAAGAAAACAAGAAAACATGGTAAATGTTAAATTTTCTAACTTAAAGTTAAATCTAAATGATAAGGTTAAAATAGAACCCTAAACTTGTCTAAATTCTATTGTATGAGAGGATTACGACCCATACCAACCTTATCTTAGAAATAAATTAATTTGGAGCTATTAAAAACCAAATATGACTTTATAATAAAATAATATTTTTAGTTTTTCCTAAGGTTCCCCTCTCCTCCCTTATAAAAGGGAACCTCCTCCCTCTCTTCCTCACACCACATTGAGCCTTCAAGCTCAGCCAACCCCTGAAACATTCTCTTCTCCACTTCCCTAGAAAAATCCTAGAGGTCTTGGTATTCTTAAACCACCAATTTTAGTGCCCTAAAAGGTGGTCTCAAAGAGGCGCTTCAAAGAAGAGGTAATGTCTTTACCGATTCTTTCAACTTTATTTCTTCTTCCACTTATTATTATTTAGTTTTTTAATTATGAAGTAATAACATCAGTATCACTCATATACTGATATGTTATTATATGTATGAAACAACCCTATTTCACCATCCATCCATCCTACGGAAAATGAAATCACCGTGCATGCGTACGTACGGAATACCGTCTCCACGCCGTGGTGTAATCTATTTTCCACCACCACCTTTCTTGGATTGGTTTAATGCTGAAAATAAATAACTATATATGATTATTGTAGAGTGGTATGGATTCTTAAATAGTATACATACACTCCAATACAATTCCATGATCATGGGAACGATATCATCGCTCGTGCGTACGTACGGAATATCGTCTCCACGATGTGATGCGACTCGTTCTACATGATATTCATTGCATAATGGTTATATAAATGAATTTAATGAATAAATATGATATATAGTACACTAATAACATTCTGGAAATGTGGTATCTATAACCGAAAGAGAAGAATAAGAATTTATTCGACAAAACACGCATAAGAACAAAAAGTAATAAACACCCGAATAACACGTAGAAATGAAATATTACTAATAAGAAGCTAAGAATATGACCATATATGATATCATAATAATGCGTATGATCCTGAAAAAATTAAATGACATTATTTAAATCATTATACAGGAGGTTCGGACACTTACGAAGATAATCGTACCTAAGGTATGGGACAATCTCACAATCTCAATTTTTATCCGAGATTGTTTGTACTTCAGAATTTACTGGGGAATATTTATCATCCACATCCATGTTTCCTCAATATGTAATTTTATTTCTATCCTATTACAATTTTTTAAATTCAATTTTACTCTCCGGTGAGTTTTTAGTAAAAGATATGAAAGGAATCTTTTGTCATTTATTGTACGTGGTACTTTTTGACTTTTCCTGCCAAAGTATGAGAAGACTGTTTTTTTAACTTATACGGCATGAATGGATTATTAGAACATTATTTCCATGAAGCTTCCTTTACAAGTTTTCAAGTTTATTTTTAATCAACTTCTTTTAGTATAAAATTATATGACATGTTAAGAAAGGAAAAAAAAATTAAGTAGAAAGGATATTTTCCTCATGAATGGAGTTCAAGCATTTTATCAAAATTATTTTCCATCTAAGATAATATAGGGTTCTGTTTCTATCCCTATTTTTACATTATTTTGATTAGGTTATGATGTAATTATTTTTATGATGTCCTTTTAACTTATATGGATTGTGTTATGATGGCATGATGATTAAGAATCCCATTTTTATTACATGGGTTATGCAATGATGTATGATTTATGATTTTATGGCACACATAAGAATGGTATCATTATGAGATGGGTGGGACATATATCTCCCTCCAATTCATTGGGTAAAGATTTATATCTCATTAGATAGATATAGCTGGAACAGAAGGTTAAACCGGTTCAGTGAAATAGGACTGTAACGAGGAGTGAACTCGGTTCAGAAATGGACTTTGTCCACTAAGATAGTCTTGGCTATGAGTCTTGACTACTATGAAATGATTCTCCATGATGTGTGTATGCCAAAAAGTTTCATGTTTTAAGTTATGATTATTTGGATCACATTTCACTACTATGATTTATCCCATGTTTTTAAATTATGATCTCTTTTGTAGGTTAAGATTTCCAAAATGATATGTTCTTTTGAATATGATGTGATTGCTATTTCTTTTGTTTACCCTTATTGAGCATTTGAGCTCACCCTTTTGTATGTTTTCTTTTCCCCAGGTCAGGAAGAAGGTTATTAAGTAGGATATTCCAAAAAGAGACTCTAGACATTATGAAATAAATGGGAGACAACGTAGATGATTTATGAACCATTTGTTTATGTTTCCCAGTTTTTAAAGACACTATACCTATACGGTCCTTTCATGGTTTTGTTATATGTTGTAATAAGTGTACTTCAATGTTGATGTACTAACAATGTATGTAAAGTATGGGTCGTTATATTGATGGTAAGTTAAACTCCTGTATAATAGATAAAACATTGTTATTAAATTATACAAGAACCGTATACATAATTATGATATCATATATGATCTTTTAACATTGATTTGTTAATAATATCTTAGTGTTATCATTCTTTCGGGTGTTAAATTACACATTTTATTTTATAAGCTTTGTTACATATGTCGTCTTTGTTATGGATATGTTGTACCTTATTCATATAAAAAAAGATTTAATGTTCTTAAACATTACTTTTAATCATCAAATGAGAATTAGTCTTGAATGGATACGATGGGTAATGAATCTCATCACGTTCGTGGAGACGGTAGTCCGTACGTACGCACAATCGATAATATCAATCTTTTGATAGTAAAATAATACATAATTGGATGGTATATCATATATACAGAATCATTATCATGTTATATTTATTATTTAAATGAATTAAACATCATTATTATACCAATACAAATAATAATATATTGAATAACAATTACTCCACGACGTGGAGACGGTAAGCCGTACCTACACAGGTATGGTGACATGTCATTCAAAGGATGGATGGAATACAGAATTTGGTTGTACCAAATTTATAATAATATCACAGTATATAGGAGATATTGGATTTTTTATTTTAGAATGGGAATAACAAATAATGAAGAAGATGAAGAATAAATGAACTTGAAAAAGGGTGGTGAAAACATTACCTCTTCTTCGGGTCCATCCTTTTGATTTGATCAAAAGGGCTCCTTATGTTGGATTTCTGATCAAACTAAGGCCTCTAGGTTGTAGTGAGGGAATTTGAGAGAGTATTGGGGTAGGTTTTGGCCGATCCAAGAGGCTTTGAATTTGTGATTTAGTGATAATGGAGAGTTCCCTTTTATAAGAGGGGTGAGGGGCACCTTTGGAAAAGCTAGAAATATTTTTTTATAATAAATTCATATTCGGTTTCTAATGGATAAAAAGTTGATTATTTAATGGTTAAGGTGTGGATGGGTCGAAAACCACTCAACCAATATAATTTAGACAGGTTTGGGTCATCATATTAACCTTATGTTTTAGTTTTAACTCTTAGTTTATTAGTTTGACACATACCATGTCACTTTGTATTTTTATATTATATAGTTAATAACATACTATATACCTCCATGAAACACCCAAGTGGTCCATTAATGATACACCTATCATGATATAAGTCACTTTTCCGAACCTTATATTTTTATGAATTTAATATCAATTAATTATATAATATTTGTTTTAAAAAAAGCTTTTATGTCAATTTTGACACTATTGGGTATTTTGTTTTTGATAATTTCATAACAACATTATTACTTCAAAAAAAATTTATATAACCAATCCTAATATATCATATTAACCTATAAAATTAGTGTAATTCATTAAAATTCTCATATTACATTTATTATGATATTTATAATATCAATTATTTTAATATTTCATTACTTAGGTAATTACTGCATCACCATTGTGTCATAAATAAATTAAATTATTTAATGTCTAAAATTTTTAAATAAAATACCATTATTTAGGAAATATTATTATCTTTATAATGATTATTTACAATCTAATTTATCTTATGTATTAACCCATATTAAAAATATTTTAGTAAATATACTTTGATTTTAACTCTTTTAACTCTTCTTTGAATTAAATAATAATAAATGTCCTAATCTAATCAAAGTGGACCTAAATGATAATATTTTAATCCTAAGGTTGTTTTTGGTCGAGATACACTTGTCCAATAGAATTAGGACATATGTTAGGGTAATATTAATATGATTTTTACCCTTAATTTCCCTATTTACTTTTAACCGTGGTAAATAAAAGAAAAAAGTTACTATTCACCAAATATTATTTTTATCTCATTGGATCAAATTTTACTCCTTGATATTAACCATGTCTCTCAGATTTTTGAAATTTCACTCACAGAAGAGGTAAAATTATGTTTTATGTGAATTTCCACATTCTCCTAGGCGGTGGGTAAAAGACGGGGCAAAGTTCAATAAACATTTTATATATCTAAAATTATTCTAAACTAACTACAATGAATTAAATTTAACATATATATCTACTATGTATCTATTTTTACCTTAATTAAATTTAAATAAAATAAAAAAAATTTAAATAAAAATTCGGTTTTAAACTATAACTTAGTTTTTTCACTATTCATCAAAAATTTAAAGTTTTCAGAAAAAACCAAAATTTCACCCTAGGCTAATATCGATATTCCGAATCCAAAAATGAAGTCCATTTTGAAAGATAAAATTTATAAAAATTCAAAAAGTGGGTATTACTGTTCATAACAGCTAGTTTGATTATTTGTGGTGTATGTGTTAGAACTCGAAGTTGCGTACAACACACGCTACAGTATTATTCAAAGGGAAGCGTACCGTGGAAGCTTGGGGCGTTACAAATGATACCATCTAGGACCCTAGTTAGGTATAAATTTATTTCTTTCACCCCATCATCCACCATCATTTATCCTTGGGTTATCTTCCACACCCTATAAAAAAATAGGTTATATTACCCTATATCATCATGGTAAATAATGAAAATTAGATTCTTTTTTAGTCTTGGTATATTCCAGATGCCACAAAAATGCAACTTCAATCCATTTATTATTTTAATTATAACATAAAATTTACCAATAACCTCATACACCTCTACACTCACAAGGTAAACATTTCCAAGGCTTTTAGATGCATAATTTCACATGTATACACTTTTCAAATATAAATTAAATGAAACTCCGAAATCATGGAACCAAAAATCCACTGAACACATCCCACATAGAACCAAAATACCACACTCACCATCAGAAGAAAAGTTTAAAGATGATCCAAAATCATAATTTCAATAGTCTACATTCATATTTAGTTAATAATTCTATATGTGTCCCTTCATTCCACAGTTCTAACATACAGAGTCTTTAGGACTAGCTGTATTTACAATGTTCTTATATCTTCTATTTTCTATTATTTTCGTTTGAATCCTTCAGGTAGGGAATCCTCTATATTATGAAAAAAAATGAAAACCCTTCTAGAAGTAGATTATTCCACTATCTTCTAGATAACATCATTCAAGATTAGATCATGGATATCCATAATGACCAAGTCATCCATTCCATTTGAATTAATCACTACTATCATCATTGTATCACGTTACTAATGAAGTGATGAAAATAGTGTTAAGGCATGCATGCCTTCAGTAAACATCACTCAAAATAAATCCATCTTACTCTCGATCATATTGAATTAATCAATATAGTCATTCATAGATATTCATTCTAAAAATCTCTTGCATAAAATTCACTAAAACTTGACCACTTTTTTTACAGTGTAAGGCTTCCCTAATATATTCACAACATTAGCCACTAATCTTAAAGTTTTAATCCAAGAATAGATGTTGAAGTCAGCATTCTGGGACATGATCATCTGTGCAACACCTAATCCCTTCCTATCATGCATTTCACAATCTATATTTTTCATTACATTCAAATTCATCCTAACCAATGGAGGATTGTGATCCTTTTGAAACAAATACCCATCTACACAAATTTTCCATATTCCAAATTCTAAACCATCAAACTTATCCAACCCCAATGTGAACTCTTCCAATGAAATTATTTAAAGATAGAAAAGACCCACTAAATTCAGAATGGGGTAAAAGAAAAGTACATCATGATTTTGTGATGCTCTTCTCTAAGAATCCCTTCATAACTCCAAACCAATAGTTGATACCATTGGATACATTTGAATGTATATCTTTTAAATTATTAATCCTCTAGAACTCATGTGTGGAATTATTACAGCTGAATTTTGTGAACATATTGGTCCAAGTGAATGATGACTCTGTAATGAGGAATCCACACATCACTACCACACAACCTAATCTTGAACATTACAACTAAATTTTGAAATATATCATCTTAGTAGATATTCAAAGCTGAAACATACATTGAAAAAAATTAAAGAAAATATGAATGAACAAATAGGATTATATGGTTTGGAAAAAGTTTTAGTCCATGAGAATCAAAATCTTTTACTAGATTGGTAAACATGTTATTACAATAGAAGATATAATATAAAGAGTAATATAATAGAATCTTAAGGTTGATTAAATAACATTATCACACGTTATATTACAAATGACCTCTAATTTGGACATATATAGTAGTTATCTAATATTATTTCCAATTCCATAACAAAACAATCTTCCCAGAGAGATTGGATAGTAGATCTGATCTTCAAGAACATTGAATCACTAAATTCATGGTAATTAGTTCCTCAACTAGATCACTTGGTGAACAGTGAATCAGTGACATATTATGAATCTAATCTTTTAGATCTAATTCCTACATCTATTTAATCTTTCCCAAATACCATTGTTTTTATGTTCTATACCTGTTGTTCTGAGAAATACTATATCTGTAGTTGATTGAAGTAAAACAAATCAAAAGAGACACCCTTCAGATGAAATCATTAGTATAATGAAAAATATAATCTCAATAAAATCCAAATAGTTTATTTTATTGAGTGTGTGATAGGCTAACCCCCAGAGGAAAATCCTTATATTTTCAACATATATTGAGTTATAATGTTCATTTCATCCCATATATTTAAATTATTTTTATTTATGTTAGATATTATCTTGAATTATATCATCCTGAGCATCACCATTCATTATGATGTATACCCACACAAAGGTGAGGGAGAATTTTAGATATGAGAATAAATTTCACAACATGAATGTTCACATAGATATTGTTATATAATTAAATGATGGATGGATGATTGACCGATCATCAAATACAAATATTTAATAACTAATTATTACAAAATTTAACTTATTAAAGTTATTGAAATTAAATAATATTAATCCCAAAATATATGGTTCTATAAAAAATAATGATCAAGAAACATTCATCCACATTGCATAAAATAATTAAATGAGATAAAATATACATGACATAATTTTCAATGCACTAATGTATAATTAATATCGTTTTAAGTCAGTATAAATATGTCTCATGGATCCCAAAATAATTTATTAAATTCCATATATTTTAAAATAAATTTCATAATTTTTTATAATTTTTTCAAGTTCATGTAGACCATATAGGTGGCCCTAAAAGAAAAAAAATGGAATTGGGGAGGACAAATTTGGTTAGTCATATAAGGGAGGACCTGGTTTGGCCCATCCTGGGTTCGGTCAATGACCTATAACTACGAGGAGTCCAAAATATTAAAAAAAAAATAATGTAAAATCTCCCTAATCCTGTTGACCTCCCATTAGGAATTGTTAATTATCATAGTGAATCCAGTTTATAAAATTATATTAATCTTCCTTAAAACTAAAACAACTAATGAATATTATAGTTCATGTCTGAGATAAAACCCAAAAATAATAATACGTAGTAAGAAAAAACCTAATAGAATAATAAATATGAACAAATTAATTAAAAAAGTAAATCTACTACTAAAAAAGAAAATTTTGAATGACAAGAACATTATGTTTTTATAAATCCAGATGCATGAGATATTGAACCATAAAAAGGTAATGGTTAGTCATATCAATGTCGAGATTTGTTCTAAACATTCCAATGGTTGTACATTCACGCCCTGATTACTAATCTCATTTTTAATATGATCATGTACTTTGATATATTTAGAAATTAGGTGAGACTAAACCGTATTTAAACAGAGCAATTAAACCCCCTAATCATATGAAAGAATATAACAACTAGTAAATATTTTAACACCCTGGCCTAGAGCACCCATATAAGATGAAGGGCTACTTGGCTTCAACCACACCTCCCCAAAACAATAGGATACCAACTAGTGATGATGACCCGATCCATAAAATGGGGAGACTATGACCTCAAATCTGAGTCAAACAATAGTAAAAAATTATCCAAAATATCTATCACATAATTAGAGTATAGATAATCAATAAAAATAATTCTATAATAGATTTTTCATGTAGAATGCTTACATACTTACAACCATAAAATCATGAAATTGATCACCAATTAGTCCAATAACATATAATAAATACACCAGATCCTACTTCCATATCTAGGAAATAATACACACATAGTCTCCTGATACCCTTGAACTAATCCCACCCAATCTTTCACATGACTTGTACTCAAACCCATACAACAAATAGAAGGTATACAGACACAATGGGTTTTCTCATACAGGGCGTTAGAAGTATAACTCATTAGGTTCCAACCAAGTTTCCTTAGTATACACCATTATATACATGTATTCATGAGAGAAACTAAAAATTCCATGCATGCTCATCAAATGTCATGTACCTATCATACCACCATGACTCCCTCAGGATCTGGTCAAAATGTTCTAACCTAACAACCATGATACTTGATCATGCCTACTTCAACACCATTCTATAATCCTATAACCACCTTCCCTCATGCAATAAAACCCATAACCCAACCCATACCTGAAGACTCATGGTATGTATCATCCAAGACCTCAACCTACAAACCCATTAGCCATGGAACTTGATGATACCAACTTCGGTGCCATGTAGGAATCTCATCATTACCTCACCTCATTCCATAAAACTCAAAACACACCCTATACATGAAGTCTTAGGGTATGCATCATGCATGACCTGATCCATCCACTCAATTGAACTAGGTATGATACTACATCGAATTCCAACACATTACCTTATCACTCAACATACGTTCCTTTTTCCATGCATCACACTATGACACAAACCATCCATCTCACTGGAGGTAGTACACTATCATGATCCATGCCTACTCAAGGTAAGGTCATATATCCCAACACAGGACTACATAAGTAAATATCCACTTCATGCACATGAGGATTAAATCTCACTCATGGAGGGTATGGACCTCAAGGTTTCTCTCCCTCATTATGTTTTTCACTTATAAAAAAACATGAAAATTTATGAAAAAAAGGGCTCATAGACTATCACAAAGCACAAAAACTCATCGCTCAGGTTCTGGTCATTTAGACCTATATCCACATCATGAATTACATCTCATCTCTCATGTCAGGGGTTCCGCTGGGTCACCAGATATATCATGGCATCTTCCCATCGATATTATATTTCTCCCATCAGCCATTGTTCAAAATACTATACAATTTATCCATAGACACTGACTTCAAGACCCGACTCAACATCACCAAAACATATCAACAATCCTGGTCCAGTTTACCAAGGACCATCACACTATATTCATCTCTAAGACCTTTGGAAACCTAATTCAAAGTCATGAATTGTTTTCACAACCCACAACTAGGTCCCATATTGAATATCCTACGGTATATTCCTCAACTCATTTCCTAGATAATAACCCTCTACATGACACCATGTATTGTCTTGAAGAAATAATCCCACTCACAAAACTCACTATACCTCAATCCACCCTCATAAGGTTATCACTCATTATACATGAGATGTCTTGAAGTCCCACCCAACACCAATAGGCTTAATAATTTCACACTCACCCAAAATAGACATAGGAAAATATAAAAACCCAGCTAGGGATGACCCGTCATGTAACCCAACCCAATCTGTCACTATGCCGAAAGGGTGTATATAATCCCCACGAGCTGACAACTGGTGCCAGAGTATCAATATCATACACTCGGGAAACATTTCACCCTTGTATTTAAATATAAATAAGAAGTAGAAACAAATAAATAAACCACACAATCATGGAATAATAAATAATCATCCATAAAAGATATAAAACTAAAATAAAATATACCATAAGCAGATACAAATAAAAAACCTAGGAAAAATTGGCTGACCCAATATACAAGAAGAAAAGATAAAAAACCTAAACAACTCTGACATCACCACCGGTGACCCCTATTCACCCACCATATCAACTTTTCCATTAACTATCAAAACCAAACCACAAAATATTGAAACATAACTGGGAACATGAAAGAGAAACATGAGTTTTTTATAGGCACCTAGGTTACTAGTGAATATGTAGGGTGATAGCTAAACCTGCCTTGTAATATCTACGAAACAAGTCAATACAATTCCCTTCATAATATAGTCTATATAAATATTTTTTGAACATATAGTGTAACATATTATTTTCTTATGAATTATAAAATAAATATAATAACATATAACACTAACCTTTATTAAAAAACCACCCTTTCACATAAAATATGGATTGATAACTATTTTAGTTGAACCCATTTTAAATTTCATAAAGCGTATGTTTATAATCATATAAAAAATGAATTTACATTGTATTCCTCTTTCAAAAAAGTATATAAAAATCTCATTTTCAGGAATAACCCCTTTTAAAGCCTATTTCATAAAACTTGTTTAAGACACAATCAAAATATTCCTTTTAAACAATACTTTACAAACTATTTGGGAAATCATATTTTAAGTACAAAAACACACATAAGGTGAAGTACAATATAAAAATTTCTCCTAGGGAATCAAGACAACATAACACATTTTAACTCAACCAATCATTGGTCACATAAAATTAAGAAATAGGTGATCAAAAAATTATAGAATGGGATATCTTGATTCATCTTAAGAATCACCTTATCATGATGGGAAATGTCCTAAGACTCATCAACCTGATCCAAACTAGAGATATAATCGCTATTATGGCACTCAAGAACCTATCTCTGTCGATAGTACTATCAAACTAGCCAGCCATTAAAACTATATCACGAGAACACAATCTACTATGGAAACATAATACATCAAATGATAACTAATTATCTATATGCAATGACCCCCTTACAAGAGATTAATCCATACTAGGTGTTTTACTTAACCATTCCTCTACTAAAATTCCTAAGACTCCCATGATAAGTAAAATATTTGTGAGAAACAATAATCGCATAGATATAATAATAATAATTTGTAATAATCCTCATCTAACCTCTTACACTACAACATAGAACATACAGTTTCAAATTAATTCAAAATAATCACATATAGATACATCAATATAAACCACTCCCATATGGGGTCAGAACTGACAAAGGAATTCCAGTCGCAAGGGGGATCCAATGAGCCCCTCACTCATTTTAAAGATAAGTTACATGGAAGAGAGTTAAAAATATTCCATTGAAAAGAACCTTAGTATGCTAATCTATTTCGTAAAATTTTAAATCCTATTTCAAAAAATTCCTCAAAATCCATTTATCAACACACGTTTTGAAACCATCATTTTCTATAATTTACTTTTAATTCATTTCAAACACCACTGAAACCCAATGGTCTCAAAAAAATCAAATATGGTCCAAATATGTTTTCCTATAAAATTCCCAATTAAAAAATCACACGTATACTTTAAAAATTAATAAATTTCTAAGCACCCATTCAGAATAAAAACATTTAAATATTTTAAAAAGAACCATTAATGTATTTTGATTGACTCTTGGCATGTGTAAAGTTCATTAAAATCTTACCCACCATTGGTATATCAAATAATTTTAATTCAAAATGAAGTAATTAAAAACATCTCAACAATTTATAACATAAATAAAATGGAAATTCAAAAGAAACTCTTATGTATTCTAAGAGGAAATGCAACCGAGCCATATCTCCTTCGGTGGAGAATGAACTACCAAAAAAGGAAGATACCTCATGAAGCACTAAACTCCCAAATCTCATTAAATGAAAACCTCTCAAAACCGATTCTCATTTTCAATAGAGGATAGTGTTGTTTGAAGAGTGAAAAATCATAGGAAAGGGAAAATAGAATGGAGGGGAAGAGGAAAAGATATTACCATTTGAAATCACCTAGAATCAAAGGTAAAGATAGCTTAATATTGAATAATGGGATAGAGAAGATAGTACTTCATGTGCACACCAACTCTACTTTAATGATAGTGGAGAGGAGGGAATCCAATCATAAAAATATAGTGGTGGTAAAACATAATTTCAATTTTAAACAAAAACTGGGATGACCACATGGTTTGGACACACTATTTATTCCATAGTTTTTCAAACCATGAACCTATCATGCAGAAAAAACTGCTTAAGTGAAATATCCTCACTTAGTTCGGATGCATGGTTTCCAAACTATGTGTTAACAATATAAAACCACACTTCCAAAAACTATATTCCTTCCACACGCTTATCGCATAGTTTCAAATAACTATGTATAAGTCGTACACTAATACCGATAAGAATAAAATTTCTGTCATGATTTATGTTGTGATTCAAAATTTTTGGAAAAAACTATGTACTAACCATATAGACCAACCATTAACTGAAAAAAATGAACTAAAAACCTCCTTGCATAAGGGACACGACCCATTTTCTCCTAAATCGTTCATGAAAAACATGCACAGAAGGAAAACTTCCATATTTTCATGTTTCAAGAGAAAAATTCCAAGAAACAGAAATTACTCCAAGATAAGATAAAAATATATAAAAATAATAAAATGATGGTGACCATTAGGTGTCAGATTGTTCCCCAACATTCCACTTTCTTCCTCTAGAAGGTCCCTAGTCAAAATAGAAGCATTGGAAGAAGGAAAACCTAAACCCTTGAATATGAGATTTTGGAGTCCCAAGAATAACTTATGAAGACCCTAACACCAATAAAAGCACCTAATGATATCCAACTTCAAAAAAAACATTAAAAGACTATATCAATGAAAATATCCTCATGAAATGTCCAACCATAGTTATCTAATAAGAAAATCGAATAAGACGATAACCCAACATGGGTCTCCCCACCATATAGAATTCATCTAAAATACTGATGTATCAAATAACCAATTCAACATAATAGTTATACCCAAAAAAATTATTCCAGAAAGCAATGAATAAAACAACCATATTCCACTATTCGCAAACATCTAAAAAGGTCACCAAAATTATCACATTCCAAAACATCCACAGAAAATAGCATGTAAACTAATTCCTAAAATAATAAATGATATGGTCTTAATCATTTTTTTACAAAAAAAAGTTAATGGGATGAACTATTACCACATTCATAGGTAAACATATCTAGGGTAACCCAACCATATTTAAACCAACACTAGCTGGTGCTTAATACCAACTAGTTCCATATCCATATTAGTCACCAAAAACACATACTCAAGGCCATACCACACCCAATTCTATAATTAAAAACCCATTCCTGGATCTTACCTTAGTTTCAGCAACTATAAAGCCAATACATGAGTCACAAAGAACTATGAAGCAAGAAAATCCCCCAAGAAACCACCACTCATGCAAGAAAATCATAAAAACCAAAACCTGAAGTGAATAAAAAATAAAATCCACCTAAAAAATCCATAACCACATCAAGAAAGAATCCCAAAATAGGTTATCACCTCAAAACCCAAGAACATAGACTCTCATCAATTCATCCAACCAACTAAATTTCATCAAGCCTAGCATCCAAAATAAAACCAATAGCTAACTTGTTATCACACCATCTAAATGGAAAAAACCCTTTCTAATCTACATAGAACCTATAAAAGAGCCAATAATAAAGAAATAACAACCCAGAAGTAAACACACTGCCTTTTAAAAAAGACATTTTTTTTAGGAATACATTAAATAAAGTGAAATTTGAAAATGATTTGATCATGTTTCTAAAATCATCCCAAGTCATACCAATATTAAAAACGGGAAAAAATATAATAAATTTCTTTCAAACCATGTACCCTTGATAAAGATTCCCAAAAACATATTTTAAAAGGAATTCACATTTTTAAAATAAATAAAATTTCCAACTTCTTTAATTCAAAAAATTAAAAAAAATCAATATTCCATTTCAATAAACATTACCAATTTTGAAAAAATTTAAAAATATGCCACCCCTTTTTCTCATTTAAATGAATATAATCACTTTTAAAATAAACACCAAGAGGGTAAAATATCCCTACTCTTAGACACTCAATTGGGTTTTTTAAAATCCAAATCACGTTTTGGATTTCACTATAAATTAAATATTTTATAAATCATTCCATTAAAATCGATTCCATTTCACAACAAAGCCTAATGTATTATTTAAAACCATAATAATTTCCCATAAAATCCTCCATTTTCAGATATGAATCAATTTTCAAAAAAATGACACAAAAAGGAAAAACTCCAAAAATCCAAAAAAATCCATTTCAGTGTCATCAATAAATCACCAAGCAAACCTTGATTATTATTCCATTTCCATAAAGCAATCGAATGGGGATAAAAATCAATTTATATAAATAAAAAACCAAATAACATGTGGATCCTTTCATTAATTTTATATATGGTTTAATATTCAATTTTTATATTAAGGGGAAAAACCTAAAACATCTCTAAGATCAAATGTTTGGTCGCTACCCGGTTTATCATGTCATGAAAACTAAACTCACACCACTTATTCTGTTTTTATTTTCATCCCCTTATATATTAAAACCCCCAAAGAAACTCATAATATGAAAAAGAGGATCAAAAACATAATTTCATATCTCAATCCAAAAAAATTTATCAAACACAATCCTAATCCCCCTACCCATGCTAACTCAAGTGTGATCGCAAAAGGTGGTGATCAATCAACCAGTCATGAATACCCTCGAAATTCAAAATGAAAAATCCTAACTAAATTATACAATGAAATATAAAAAATTAAGAGAAAGTTATAAGGACATAAACCCCTACTAAGAAACCTAGTATAAGAAACCATTTGTAGAGAACTGGTTTTGGATAACCCAAAACATCCCTGAATCGATCTGTCATTGGGACAATTGGGAATTATCGATCCACATGGTCCTAAAAATAGTGGATGGGTTACAATAACTTACACTTGGGAATGATTTCACCCCATATATAAATATTAATATGAAATGGATAAAAATAAACTATCCAAAAATGGAATAATATGTAAACATCAATAAAAAAATATATGGATGGAATAAAACATAGTGGAATAAGGTATAACTAAACATCACTATATAAATTCTATTGGGACAAAGTTGGATAGAGAAAGAATCTTGAAGAGTTCGCGTTTGCAAAGTGTTGTCTTTTGTTGTCAACAATGATTCATAAATAACTGATCTTTGAAATATCATGCAAGGTATTACTAATGAACAATTATAAGCCTACGTGAGCTAACTCATTATAGGAAACAAGAATTATTGGCAGCCAAAACCAAGCTGTCCAAAAGTAGTGACTATAAAATCTCATGAGCGTACCTCCTCAGCCTTCTTCAGATCATCTTTCAAGCTTCTACCTCAGCATTCTTCACTTTTTTTAATTTTCTGGAAAACAACATTGTTTCCTACAACCACTCCAACAATCAGTTAAAATTTTTCACACACATACATGTTGGATTCACATCATACCCACAACACCCCCTTTATGAATGCATCTACAAGGATTGATTTATGAAACAATTCTCCCCCTTGACAACACTATCCAAATGTAAGATGAGAGAGGGGGAAAAACACCTAACATAACCTTGATGAGAAGGAGGTTGGACACCCATATTCAACCTCAATTTTTCAAATGGTTCCTTCGGTAACGGTTTTGTGAATATATTAGCAACTTGTTCAAATGTTGGAACATACTCCAGCCTGAATTTATTCTTCTCCACCTCCTCTTTGATGAAGTGGTACTTTATGTCAATGTGTTTTGAATGAGAATGTTGCACCGGATTCCTTGTAAGATTGATCGCACTCTCATTATCACATCCCAAGAGCAATGGTAGCTTCACTTCAACATGTAGATCTCCCAACTGAGTCTTCATTCAAATCAGTTGAGATGAAACTTGAGTAGCAGCAACATACTCAGCTTTTGTTTTTCTAAGAGTTACTAAATTCTGTTTCATTGTATTCCAACTAACACAACTTTTTCCCAGAAAGAAAACTCCACCAGATGTGGATCTTCGATCATCAACATTTCCTGCCCAATCAGCATCAGAATACCTAAATAGATCAATATTTCCCAATCCATCATATATGATTCCAAAATTTATTGTTCCTTTGATATATCTAAGAATTATTTTTCCATCTATCATATGTGATTATTTAGGAGAACTCTAAAATCTTTCACATAAAGTTACAGCATAGACGACGTCAGGTCTTGAGGCAGTCAGATACAACTGACTTCCAATCATCTTTCGAAACTCTTTCTGATCAACTTCCTTGCCTTATCCATCTTTAGAAAACTTGGTTCCCACTGACATAGGTGTGGACACTGGTTTCGAATTTTTCATGCCAAACTTCGTCAGAAGTTCCTTAGCATACTTTTCTTGAGATAGAAAGACATGATTTTTTTTCTGTGAGATTTGTTTCCCAAGAAATTATTTCATTTCAACCAACATAGACATCTCAAATAACTTCTTCATCTCCTCAGAAAATATTTCACATGATATTTCATCATTCCCAGCAAGGATAATGTCATCGACATAAACCATAACGATTAGTGAAAACTCCAGACACTCCTTGATGTAAAGATTTCTATCAACTCTACCCTTTTAAAAATTCATCTTCTTCAAGCAAGTATATAATTTAGAATACCATGCCCTCAGAGCCTGTTTTAGCCCATATAGAGCCTTCTTCAACTTGCACACATAACTTTCATCCTTCTCAATAATAAATCCACAAGTTTGATCGATGTAAACTTCCTCATCAAGGTCACCATTCAAGAATGCATATTTTAAATTCATTGGAAATATTTGGTAACCTCGTTGTGAAGCAATGGAAAGAAATATTCTGAATGTTTCCAATCATGCCACAGGATCAAAGGTTTCATCAAAATCAATTCCTTAAATTTTTTAGTACACTTTTCAAACCAATCTTGACTTGTTTCTTATTATTTTACCTCCTTCATTCAGCTTGTTCTGGAAAACCCACTTTGTACCAATAATGTTCTTGTTGTCCGGATTGGGTACCAGTTCCCAAGTATCATTCCTATCTATCTGATCAAGCTCTTCATTCATAGCATGAACCCATTCTGGATGCTCAAATTCTTCATTTACATCATTCGGCTCAACTTTCAAATAAAGAGAATTATATGATTAGCATTCGTTGTTCTTCTTGTTTGAACCCTCTGATTTTTATCACCAATAATGTTCTGAGCCTCCACTTGTTTCATCAACCTAGGATGAGTTGTTTGGACTTCATCCTCATCACTCGATATTTCGGAGTCAGATTCCTATTCTTGAGTAAAAATAACAAAGTCTACAGCATTATCAGAATTGTTAAAAGAATATTCTCTATCTTTCTCAACTTCCACATCAACATATGACTGCTTTTCATTCTCAGCATTTTCAACAAATTTTTCATCTGAAGAATCAATAATTCTTCATGTTTATTTGTTGAAGAATCTATATCCTCTTCCTTCTGGAGCATATCCAAGAAAAATCCTGTCATCTACTCTTTGCTCAAACTTTCCAAGATTTCCATGTTTCTTCTTTATAATACACAGACTAACAAAATCTCTTAAGTGTTTCAAACATGGAGTTTTTCCATAGAACATATTGTATGGAGTCATATCTGAGTTTGTCCTATAGAATAATTGATTTGGAATATACACAATAGTGCTCATGGCTTTCCTACAATAATAATGAGAAAGACTATGTTCATGTAACATAGTTCTCCCCATTTCCACCAGAATTTGATTCATCCTTTCAGCAACCCCACTTTGTTGAGGTGTGTATGGTGAACTGAATTCATGCCGAATTCCATTTTTCTCCAGGTAACATTCAAACTCTTCATCCTTATACTCTCCACCATTATATGTTCTCAACTTCTTCCCTGAGTACTCACATTCCTTCTCTGCTTTCCTCCTGAAACTCTTAAACATTTTCAGAGCATCTGACTTATGTCTCATGTACATAACACAAGTAATGCGTGTAAATTCATCAATTAAAGTAATGAAGTACTTATCTCCATTTGTTGATTCTTGCTCATTGGTCCACATATATCAGAATTTATAAGTTCCAAGGGTTGTTTTGAATGAATTTCAACTCTCTTATGAAAGGAGTTTGTAATCTTCCCTTTTTCACAAATTTTGTAACACAATTATATTTTTCTTGATAAATCAGGCATATCTCAAACACTGTCTTGTGTTGTTAGTTTTCACATATTTCTCTGACACATATGCCCCAGCCTCTTATTCCATAACTGATTTTCATCTGCTACACCCATGTAACAAGAGTTTTTCACTTCACCAACATGGAATAAATTTCCTCTTGTATGTTGGCCCATTGTAACTATATTTCCATCATTTTCACTTTTCACAACAAATCCATCTTTTCTGAAGATCAATTTGTTTCCCTCATCACAGAGTTGTGACACACTAAGCAGGTTATGTTTCTTCCCATCAAAAAATAGTGTTTTTCTGGATTTCATCTTTTCTTTTCCAATGATGGGCGATCCAACACCTTTGATCCTTAGATATTCATCATTACCAAATGTAACTATTCCTTCTTTAAAGTCATTCACATTATTCAACATCTTTAAGTCTCCTGTCATATAAGATAAACATCCCCTATCAATAATCGATGGACGTTCTCCTTTTGTAGCTTTGAGAGTAGTTTCAACATCATGAGATTTTTGTTCTCCCTTTTCTCTTACTTTCTATTGTGATTCTGCCAATTTCCTAGCCAAGTCAATGTGTTCTGGACAGAGAACCATGCATTCTTTCTCTTCAAACTTATCAAACTTTTCTCTTCTGGATTTTAAAGCTCTGTCTTCTGAGGATTATTAACAAACTTTTGTTTCTCTAGTAACACACTAAAACAGCCCTTAGCAATATTTACAGGTCGATCACATCATTCACAATAAGTTTCCAGTGGTCAGAATCTATTCTAAACATTCACACTAGTCTTCTCAGATATCTTTTGAGGATTATTTGGAGACATTCTATTTTGAAAGGGTTGACTCCCCCTCAATCCTTGTCTTTCAAAACATGGGGAATATTTGTAATGTTGTTGGTTGAACCAACACATACTTTCCATGTGTCTGAATCCACCACAATACCAGTAGTAACCATAGAAAGAATATATGCCTCTGAAACTTTTATACTGACCGGAGTTGGGAACACGCATCTCAAAAACCTTCATGTTTTCATTTTTAACTCTCTTCTTCAGCTCATATTCTTCAGTACCAGAAGTATTAGATGTTTTTCATGACTCATGTTTTTTATGAACTTCTGATTTTTCATCATTGCTAACATTGGCCACATAAATGGTCTTTCCAACCTTGTTCTTATCAGAACCAGTTCTAAAATTCAATTCGACCTTTGCAGATAACTTTTGTGGATCCTTGTTTGATTCATTCTTACTGGAACATTCACCAACTTCTGAGATTGAAATTTTTAAACTGGTATTCATTTCATTATCATTAAAAAATTTCTTTTGTACAAGTTCCAACTCTTCTTCTTTTGCCTTCAACTTTACATCAAGGTGATCATTACGATTCTTTGTATTCTCAAGAGAATTTTTTAGATCATCAATCTCCTATTTTATCTTGATTTTCTCATTGGTAAAACATTATTTGTTGTTTAATGAAGAATTTTTATTTATCAACTTCTTGTTTTCCTTATCAAGCCTTCTGATCTTTCTCAAACATTATTTCAACTCTTCTTTAAGATACTGTTCTTGTTGAGTTTCTTCTTCTTCAGTACTACTGCTCTCACAGTCATCATTATTCATAGTTGCAAAAAAATTACTCTCTCGAGCTTTCTCAGCAATAGAATTTTCAGATCCAGTCTCACTATCATCATCTTCTTCACTTTTCGAAAAGAAACATCTTCTTTTTTATTTGAAGACCATTTTATCCTTAGCTCTTCCAGAATATTTTTCTTTTCCACCCTATTTCTTCCATGCCCTTCATGGTCTTCTGTCTTCTTCATCACTATCTTCATTTTTTCACTTCTAAGGACAATTAGCCGCAAAGTGGCCAATAGCTCCACATTCAAAACATTTAAAAGGAAGTTTTCCTTTGTATTTCCCTGTGCCTCTTTTAACATTTTTAGAAAACAAGGATATAATTTCATCCAAATATTGACATACCTCATTTTCAGAGTCGGATTCACCAGCTTCTTCTTCAATATGAATTTTATTCAACTTCTCTCTCTTTTCTGCCTTGAAAGACATTTCTATATCAGCTTTTTCATTGCTCTTCATGGTCTTCTCCCATCTCATCTCATAAGTGATGAGAGTACTATGCAAATCATCAAGATATAATGTTTCTGGGTCCCTGTCTTCTTAGTGATGAAACTTTAGCATCAAATTTGTCAGGGAGAATTCTCAAGATCTTTTCAACAACTATAGCATCCTCCAAAAGTTCACAAAGACATATTATTGTACTGAAAATATCTTTAACCCTGGTAAATAAGTCCCCAACAGATTCAGATTCTCCCATATTCAAGTCTTCATACTTCAGCCTCCAAATTTGTAGTTTTTCCTTCTTCACTATTGTATTTCCTTCATAGATATTCATCAACTTATCCCAGATGCCTTTAGCTGTAGTGACACCTTTTACTCTTAAAAATCACTATCAGAAAGTGATGAGAGTAATGCATTTTTGGCTCTTACATCATTTTCAATATTCTTTTTATCTGCGGGTGTAAGAGGAACATTTTCACCAATAGTAGGAAATCCATCTGTTGTAGTTTCAAGAACTTCATTTCTAAGAGACATAAGACAGGGCATCATTATTTCCTTCCAGATGTGACAGTTCTTTCCATCAAAAATCAGAATCCCATTATTGTTCACACAATTAAGGTTATCCATCACAACTTCTCTTCAATCACTTCAGCAAAGAATAAACTAAGGGAACCTGTTCCTCTGATACCAATTGATCTTCCCAGTCAGGATCTAAGTATCACTGAGAGGGGGAGGGGGTGAATCAGTGATATATTTTTCTATTTATTTTTCCTATGAATTGAAACAACCTTCACCTCCTGTTAAAGATTTATCCTCTACTGAACACACACAACCACAGGAAAAAAATATTGACAAGGTTCACTACTCAACAAGAGTAGCTACGTCCTTGTTATGGTACAGAAATAATCCAGTACCACACAATCCACTAGGAAAAAATTCTTTGATATGTAATTAAATGAGTAGGATATACCCTTACACTCGTGTAGCACTTGGAAAACAATCCTCAAGTGTGTGTGCACCCTCTTAGCACAAATAGGGAATTACAGTATTTCAGTGCTTCTTCCCAATTGAACAGATGTAATCTCTGAAGTACAAATCATCACTTTCCTACCCAAAAGCTGGTAAAAAAATTCATACGCACAACTGAATATGTTCGAAGACTCCAAATTTTCCATGCAACCTTTAGAATATCTTGCGCGCAATTCCAATTCCTTGCACGTAAAAATTAACTTTTGGCGCGAAAAACATTTTCACACAAATGCTTTTTTTCGTGCAACCTTTTCCCTTTCCGTGCAAATATCCTTTTTTCCTGCAAACTTATTTATTTTCGAGGAACTCACTCAGCATATTATTTTACACACATTAGATCTTGGGATTTCTTCTAAGTGCTGAGCGTTAACAAATGAGAATGGTTCACCTCATATTTATATGCATTTTTGACCCTGCGTGAAAACCACTCATCCGTGCATAAAACCCTCTTCATGCACATAAAAACTCTTTCACATAACATCAAATTTCATGAAATGCTCCAATATTTCGCAAACCTCATGGATTTTCCATTTTTCATCATTATAAGCATGAAAAGCCAATTACTTGTAAAATTCCACACCGCATTCCATATTACGCGCAAACCCATCCTTTCATGCGACATCGTATTTCATGCAATGATCCAATTTTTCGCACAGCTCATGCCTTTGCAAATTTTTGATCTTCTGATCTCAAAACACTTTTTTCACGAAAAACACCATTCCTCTATTTCACAAAACCCACAGATTTTTCACGCAACCCGCTACTATTTCGTGCACCACTTTATTTTTTCTCTCAACGTGCCTAAATTTCCGCGCACTCCATTCCTTTGCCATTATTCGATTTTCTGACCTTAAATAATGCCATGCACGCCATATTATAAACCATATTCAATCGTTCGTGCAACATCCATTTCCAAAAACACATCTTCAGCTCCCAATTTTCAGGCCCTAAAATTTGGCAAACCCTAGAAAACAGCGCCACCTTAAACTGTGCTTTTGTGCTGCCCCCATATTGTCCATTGCTTTGTCATTTCTCTCTTCACTTCTTCCTATAACTATTCTTCAGTATTCATTAAGAACTCCACTATTGTGTTATATATCCTTTCATAGATCATCTTTAGCATTGTTCGAGTTGCAATGAGAAGTGATGAAACATCCCATCTTCCAGCAGCATCATTCCTTTCAATCAAAAATGTATATGACTGACATGATCATCTCTCCCCCTTTCCATCATAAGGCTTGCATCATAAGTTCTCCTAACTTATGATATTTGAGAAATACATATCAGCAAAGCATCATCTAGTTTCAAGTCCTATACAAAGTTAATTAATTTATCTTCTTTGACAAAAAAAGACAACAATCTGCAAATGCGAAAGAAGTTTGAAGAGTTTGCATTTGCATAGTGTTCTATTTTGTTGTCAAAGAGGATAAATCAATTCTCTTTGTAAAGGACTTGAAAACAGATGATTCTTTGCTAATAGGTATTTCTCAAATATCATAAGTCAGGATAACTTGTGATGCAAGCCTTATGAGGGAATGGGGGAGATATGATGATGCTAGTCATATACAGTTTTGATTGGAAAGAATGATGCTTCTGGAAGATGGGATGTTTCCGTACTTATCATTGCAACTCAGACGATGCTAAAGCTAATCTATCAAAGGATATATATCACGGTAGTGTATTTCGTGATGAATGCTAAAGAATGGTTATGGCAAGCAGTGAAGAGAGAAATGGCAAAGCAATGGACAATCTGGGGGGGCACAAAAGCACAGTTTAAGGTCGCGTCATTTCCTAGTTTTTGCCAAATTTTAGGGTCTGAAAATCGGGAGGGGAAGATGTGTTTTTGGAAATGTATTTTGCACAAAAGATTGAAGATGGTTTAGAATTTGGCATGCAAGGCATTATTTAAGGTCAAAACATCGAATAATGGCCAAGGCATGGAGTGCGTGGAAATTTAGGCAGCTTGCGCGAAAAAATAAAGTGGTGTGTGAAATAGTAGTGGGTTGCGTGAAAAATCTGCGGGATGCGCAAAATAGGGGAATGATGAATTTCATGAAAAAGGTGTTTTGAGATCAGAAGACAAAAAATTTCAAAGGCATGAGCTACGAGAAAAATTGGATCACTGCGCGAAATACGGTGTCGCGTGGAAGGATGGGTTTGGGTGCAATATGGAATGCGGTGTGGAATTTTTCCCCCAATTGGTGCTTCATGCTTAGAATGATGAAAAATCGCAAAGCCATGTGGTGTGCAAAATATTCGAGCATTGCGCAAAATATGAAGTTGCATGAAAGAGTTTTTACGCGCATGAAGAGGGTTTTACACACGGATGAGTGGTTTTCGCGCTGGGTCAAAATGCCTATAAATATGAGGTGAACTCTTCTCATTTGTTAATGCTCGACATTTATATGAAATATCAAGCTCTAGTGCGTGTAAAATAATACACTGAGTGAGTTGTGCAAAAAGAAAGAATTTTGCGTGAAAAGAGGACAGTTGCGCAGAAAGAGAAAAGGTTGCGCGGAAAAAGGGATTTGCGCGAAAAAATTTTTCGTGCCAAAAGTGAATTTTTTCGTGCATGGCATTGGAATTGCGTGCAAGATATTCTAAAGGCTGAGAATAAAGTTTGGGATCTTTGCACATATTCAGTTGTGCGTATGAAAGTTCGTACCAGCTTCTGGGTAGGAAACTGAAGATTTTTACTTCAGAGATTACATCTGATCAATTGTGAAGAAGCACTGAAATACTGTATTTCCCTATTTGTGCTAAAAGGGTGCACACACACTTGCGGATTGTTTTCCAAGTTCTACACGAGTGTAAGGGTATATCCTACTCATTGTATTCCACATAAATGGATTTTTTTCTAGTGGATTGTGTGGTATTGGATTATTTCTGTACCATACCAAGGACGTAGCTACTCTTGTTGAGTAGTGAACCTGGTAAATCTTGTGTTCCTGTGGTTTTGTGTGTTCAGCAGAAGAGAAAATCATTAACAGGAGGTGAATTTTGTTTCAATTAAAAGGAAACATAAAAAAAATAGATATCATTGATTCACCCCCTCCCCCTCTCAGTGATACTTGGATCCTGAATGGGAACATCAAATTGGTCGATACAACATCCTAGAAAGAAATATAATGGAACAATAATTCTTTTAACATCACTATTGGGGACCCCTGATCACCCACCATATCCCCTCATCCATCAAGAAACCTACCATAACATCAAATAATGGTAATAGAACTATGAACCTAATAGACAAATATAATAGTTTCATATTCACCAAGGAATCAGTGCATATACATGTTGTGAGGTAAAATTCCCAGTAGGATCACACTAAGGAGTCTATGAAATTCACGTTATATTATAATTTATAAAATATTAGTTTTAACATTATCTGTAAAATAGGATTTTTATATGATTTATAAAATAAATCCAATAACCTTGCACTCTCACCTTTCTAAAACAACCACCCTTTCATATAAAATAATGATAGAGATTTAATTTAGTTAAAACCTTTTTAAAAATATGGAAAGTGTAAATATATAATCATTGAAACAAAAAAAAATTAATTTTCATTCATACTTCCAAACATTATCTAAAAACATTATTTTCATAAAAATAATATAAAACCTTTTTCATATAACTCATTTAAGAAAAAATTAAACGTTCCCCTTTAAAAAACATTTTACAAACTATTTTAGAAATCAGCTTGAAAGTACCAAAACATACTCATGTTGAAATAAAATCGCAATCTAATATCTATCACATTTAGAACACATAAAATATATTATCTAAATCATGTATAGGTTCCACGAAGTCGAGAAATATGGGATACCTATATATTTGGTTCCCTTGAGGAATACTAAAATGTAACTAATCATCATTAGAAACATAAAAAGACTCAAGTAAGATATTAATGGGAAATACCCTAGGATAGTGCTACATAAACTATCTAACCTAGTAGTCCAATAAAAATAGTCGGGCCCTATAACCATACTAAGAGAATATAAGATACTAAAGGAAAATAATACACTCCAAGAGAACTCATCATCCTTGGGAAATGAATTCCTAGTTCTAGAAAAACCAACTCTAGGGATTTCACTTATTCAAACCTCTACATAAATGCCTAGGACTTCCATGAAAAGTCAAATGGTGGTGAGAAAACAATTTTCACATAGAAAAAATAATCGGCATTTCAAATAAACCTCTTCTTACCTCCTACTCCCTTTCACAAAAAATCCCCTTTCACATACATACATACATATCAAAGATAGATACATCAATATAAACCATCCCCTTAAAGTTTCACAATTCACAATGGCATGTCAATCAGAAGGGGTTATAATGAGGGTCTCACATATTTTAAAAATCGACTTCGTTAAAAATAGTTATAACATGGCCTTTAAAAATAAGCTTGGTATGACAATAAAAATCAGAAAATTTATGATCTCATTTTAAAACATAATTTATACTCAATTTCTCAACATATATTTTGAAATTCATTTCGAGACTATCATTACATAAAATTTCATATTTAACGCATTTTAAACACCATTGAGTCCCAAAAGTCTCAGAAAAAAATTAAAATAATGTATAACTACATTATTTTAATAAATAAACTCTTTAAAATATAAAAAATATCCTTTAAAAACGAATCTACTATCAATAACCCTTTCAAAACATCTAAATTATTTCAATACACCCACTCTGGCATTTTAATGAACACTTGGAATGAAAAATGTTCATGCCATGTTTTGAAACCATTTGTAAACCCTTTGAAAATCATGCACACTCCCACTATGGATATATCACACATTTAATTCATAAGGAGGTAATAAAGAACATATAATAAATTTTTATCATGTATTTTAAAGGAATTCTAATCAAATACTAACCTCATCCCAGTGAAAATGAAACCTAACAATATAATTTTCAATGGTGAATACAAAAATGAGAAAGGAAAATACCTAACAAACCTATAAGCACCAAAATACCCTTTTTTACAACTATTATGAACCATAATACCTACCAAAAGAGTGGATATAGATTTCAAAAGAGAGAAAAATCAAAGGAAATGGAAATGATTAGAGTTGAGAATAGGAAATTGTTGGACTCCAAATGTGTTAATCATGTTTTAATGATCACAAATCTCTTTACTGTTAATTAATCTTGATCTTCATTGCACATCTTGATAATTCTCTTCAATCTCAATAATAGCTACACATCATGTTTTTATAATGAGAAAGCTTATGGATGTTAATTACTCTCTTTATTATTTATAAGTCTTATGCATGATCACAATTCTCACATATATTACCACACCTTTATATTTATGATTCACATTCTCTTACTCTCTAAAGATAAACCTTAATCCATATTCTGCATATCACTTTCATAGTTCAAATACAGATATTTTTCCAAGTATGTAGACACCGTGCCCACTCACCGTGACCAGACACCATGAAGGACTCACCGTGAAGGGCTGAACGTGACCACTCACCGTGACCAGACACCGTGACCAGACACTGTGACCAGACACCGTGAAGGACTCACCATGAACCAGACACCGTGACCAGACACCGTGAAGCTCACACAGTGAAGCTCATACCGTGAACCCGATACCGTGAAGAAGACACTGTTTCCATAATCACTGTGACACCGTTTCTTAAGTTTTTTCAATATTATTTAAATAATACTAATGGTCATATTTGTTGTTTTTAATGCAATTAATGTTATTTAATGATAGTTTTTGGCATGTCAGGAAACCATATCTTGTACCTATGAAAAGGGAAGGAACAAGCAATAAGAAACAAGAAACAACACGAAGAACATACGTACATCCGAGTACACTATGCTGAATAAGAAGAACAATCCTGAACAAGAAGGAGATTGCAAGACCTTAAAAGTACTCTCATGAGTGAAATCCAATACTGCTGAAGAACACACGACGAATCAAGATATATTTCTCACTCCTGAAGAAGACAAGCTGAACTACGACACTCTGTTTTTCAAATGAAAAACCAGATAAGGACTTAGAACCATTCCGGCTGAATCCAACAAGTCCAGAGCTACATTGATAATCACTAGAGCTTTGTAAACTCTCATCTATCTTCTCTATGTGATTTATTTATTAACTTTTGAGCAGTTTGGTGTACTTTGTATATCTTTACACACACACTGTCTCCTGCACTGAACTGTAGGATATCAAAATCCTCAGTCAAATTCTCTTTACTTCTGTTTACCCACGTCAACTGTGGAAGAGGTCCTTGTGTGACCTGGTCTTTGTTTTGTCTCCCACGAAGAATAGTGGTAGAGGTCCCTGTGTGGCCTGGACAGTTTTGTAAAACTATTGTCAACCCCGATCTAGGGTGTGGATGAAATCTATATATATTTAAGAGGACTAAGTCTTGGCTTGAGACTGAACTTCTTGTTATATCTGATGTGCATCTTTTATTTAAGTTTAGAGTATACTACATATATCTTATTTATTCCGCTGTTATTACTTTGAAATAAAAAACTATTTTGAAGATACATTGATAGTTAAATTATCAAGTGTTTACACTTATTGTAAATCAATAGGTTATCTTCAAAAGTTAGTTTGATTTTGTGGTTAAATTAACTGAAACCTAATCAATCTTTGAGAAGCTAAGTGAACATTTATAACCTGTATAAATTCACTAGAGTTTAACTTATTTTATAAATTAAGGGTTTTTAACTAGAAAATATTTTAACAGAAATTTTAATTGGAACTCAATTCACCCCCCCCCCCTTGAGTGTCCACTCCGACCAACATTTGGTATCAAAGGATTAGTTTTTGTTCAAACATTTTTGAAATACTCTGTTTTTCAACTGTGATTTTAGTTTCATTTTAATGATCTTAAATTTCTATTAGTTCTAAATTTTTATCTCTTGAATTATCTTTCTAAAATCTAGTTACTCATAATATACTAGAGGGTGATGCTACTAAAATTCCACCTTTCTTCAATGGTACAGACTATGCTCAGTGGAAACTTAAAATGAAAATTCATTTAGAAATCATAGGTTTTGATATTTGGACTGCCATAGAATCAGAATATAAACTTCCCACTACTGCTAGATCCACATGGGATGAACCTAAAAAGACTACTTACAATAATAATTGTAAAGCCATGAATTCCATGTACTGTACTTTAGGAGATGAAGAGTTTAACAGAATTTTTGCTTGTAAAACTGCTTTTGAAATTTGGGATACTTTGGGTCTTTCTCATGAAGGAACAACCAATGTTAAACAAATGATATTAAATACTTATACTATTAAATATGATAATATTAAAATGAAGACTGATGAACCCATTTCCGATGTGTATCTCAGGTTTAATGAGATATTCAATACAATGAATTCGCTTGGAAAGGTTGTTCCAGCAAAGGAACAAATTATGAGGATTCTGTGATGTTTACCAGACCGATGGAGAGGCACATCTGTTTTAATTAGAGAGTCATGTGAAATTGCTGCTCTACCTGTCAAAGAAATCATTGGTAAGCTTATGATGTATGAGGAAGAACGCAAGGTGAATAATGTGGAAGATGATGAACCTAAAAGGAAATTAGTGTCTTTCAAGACTACTGCTTCAAAGAGCAAGGACAATGATAAATCTCAACTACCTACTGAAAGTTCAACCAGTGAAAAGTCATACTCTGATAGTGATGCTGAAATGTCTCAGATAGCCAGAAGGTTTATGAAATTTTATAGGAAGAAAAAATTCTTCAGAAAATCAAATAACAAAGGTAAGTATGACAATAAGGGACATTGGTAGAAGGATGGGAAAAATCCAGATAAAAGTGATGAAGTTGTCTGTTATGAGTGCAAAAGAAAAGGACATATTAAAGCAGACTTCCCAAAGATCAAATTCAAGAAGAAATATTATTACAAGGACAGTAAGTACAAAAAGGCTATGAAGGCTACTTGGAGCGCTTATGAGGATAGCTCCAGTGAATCTGAATTTTTTGAGACTGAAAACAGAAATAAGGCCAACATGTGTTTTATGACAAACACATCTGAGGTAATCTTAGATACTCCTGCTTTAAATTCTTATTATTCTAAAGATAGTGCAGAATCTGATTCTGATTTTTAAAACATGACTAGTGAGGAATTGTTTGAATATTGTAATATTCTGGAAGATACATGAAATGAACTTAAGGATAAATACAAATCATTAAAGAAACAGCATGCTCTCACTTCTATTTTTAAAACTGAACTTACTATTGAAAAAGAGAAAAATTCTCAAATGTTAAAGGAGAAAACTGAACTGAAAATTTCTAATGAGAAAATAGGAAAGGATTTAGAGAAATTCACAAATGGAATGGATACACAAACTCAAATTCTAGGAAATAATGTTGCACAAAAATACACGACTGGAATAGCCAAAAAGCCTAGACAGAGATAGTTTACTAAGAATAGATTTATTCCTAAATCTGGACAGAATACTGCTAGTTATAGTTCTTGACATTTATATGCTTCAACTAGTTATATTCATAGTTACGAATCTAATAAGGTTTATCTTTCAAAATCTGTTGATTCTACAAATTTTATGAGACCCATAAGAGAAATTTGGGTACTGAAAGCTTTGATTGCTAACTTTTCTGGACCCCAGAAGATCTAGGTACCAAAATCATTTCCTATCTAAATCTGTTTTGTAGGAAACCTGCTTAAAGAGCTCCTGTAGGAAGACTTGGTACTTGGACAGTGGATGTTCAAGACATATGTTAGGAGACTTCTCATGATTTAAAAGCTTAGTCAGAATTGATGGAGGCTTTGTCACCTTTGGTGATAATTCTAAATGGAAAATCATCGGCTTATGCCAGATTGGTAACACTGACTCAGTATTAATTTCTAAAGTTTTATTGGTTGATGGACTTAAATATAATCTGTTAAGCATTTCTCAGTTATGTGATGATGGTTTTAATGTTAAATTTGAAAGTGATTCTTGCAATGTTTTTATTTCTAAAAATGATTCTGTATTTTCTGCCCTGCGAAATGAAAATTTTTATGGTGTTGATTTAAATTCTTTAGACATGTAAAATATTACTTGATTGAATTCTTTTCATAAAGAGTCTTGGCTTTGGCATAGAATATTAGGACACTACAACATACACTCACTTAGAAAACTTACTTGGAAGAACTTAGTGAGAGACCTACCCAAACTTGAGTTTCCAAATGAAAAAGTTTGTAATCCCTGTCAAAAGGGAAAGCAACATAAAATCTCTTTCAAACCAAAGAAAGAAGTTTCAACTTCTCAACCTCTCGAGTTGGTTCACATGGATTTGGTTGGACCATCTACAGTTCCTAGCTTAAATGGGAAGCACTATTTCTATTTCATAGTAGATGACTTTTCTAGATATACTTGGGTATACTTCTTAGCTCACAAAAGTGAAGATTGTTCTTACTTTGCTAAATACTCCAAATCTATAGAGAACCTTAGTGGACTTAAGACTAAAACTCTAAGAATTGATCATGGCTGTGAGTTTGAGAATCATGAATTTGAATCCTATTGCTTACACAATGGCCATAGTCATAACTTTTCTTCCCCTAGGACACCTCAGAAAAATGGTGTAGCAGAAAGGAGGAATAGAACCCTGCATGAAATTTCCAAAACCATGCTTAATGAATATGACCTGCCTATTTATTTTTGGGCTGAAGCTGTAAATACAACTTTTTATATTATCAATAGAGTCTTGATCAGACTTGTTCTCAAGAGGACCCCTTATGATTTGTGGAACCATAGGAAACCTATGGTTAACTACTTCAGAGTCTTTGGCTGCATAGTCTTTATTCTTAATACCAAAGATAATATTGACAAGTTTTCATCCAAGAGTGATGAAGGAATTTTCCTAGGTTACTCTATGTCAAGTAAAGCCTATAGAGTTTTCAATAAAATAACCATGTGTGTGGAAGAATCTGTTCACATCAAGTTTGACAAAATTGATCCACATGAACCTAAAACCTCTCTTGAAAATATTGAAGAAGATTTATCTGTTCTAGACCTTAATGACAAATCAAATGAACCTGCTATAAAGACAACCAATTCTAGAAATTTTCCAGAACCTGCTTCTTTTGATTCCCAACCTGTTGATGAACCTGATGTTTCTAGTCTTTCCTTTACTAGATCAACTAGAATTCTAAAGAATCATCCTTTAGATATTATTTTAGGTAATCTTGATAGAGGGACACAGACTAGAGTTTCTCTTACAAATCAGGTTGAACATCAAGCCTTCTTGTCATAGCTTGAACCAAAAAACATTGATGATGTAATTAATGATGAATTTTGGGTAATTGTTATACAAAAAGAACTCAATCAGTTTGAAAGAAATAAATTTCGGAATCTTGTTGAAAGACCTAAGGACACTTTCACAATAGGCACAAAATGGGTGTTTAGAAATAAAGTAGATGAATCTAGAAACATAGTTAGAAATAAAGCTAGGATAGTTGCACAAGGCTATAGTCAAGAAGAAGGTATTGACTATGAGGAGACTTTTTCTCCAATATCCAGATTAAAAGCCATTAAGATTTTACTTGATTATTTTTCACATCTAAATTTCAAACTATATCAAATGGATGTCAATAGTGCATTCTTAAATGGATATATTGCTGAGGATATTTTTGTTGAACAGCCACCTGGATTTACAAACCCTCATTTTCCAAATCATATTTTCAAACTATCAAAAGATTTAAATGGTTTAAAGCAAGCTCCAAGAGCTTGGTATGATAGATTAAGTACTTTTCTAATTTATAAAGGATTTACAAATGGAATATCTGATTCTAATCTGTTTATAAAACGAATTTCTAAAGATGTTTTAGTTGTACGAATTTATGTAGATGATATAGTTTTTGGATCTTTAAAAACTACATTATGTATTGATTTTTCTAAAATGATGAAAAATGAATTTGAAAGGAGTTTAATGGGTGAACTTAAATTCTTTCATGGTTTTCAAATCTTTCAAAATGATGATGGAATTTTTTTAACTCAATGTAAATATACTAGAGATCTTTTAAAACGTTTTTTTTAGAGCACAAAAAGTAGTGGAACTCCTATGAGTACCACCTGTAAGATAGATCTTGATGAAAATGGTAAATCTATTGATCAAACCACTTATAGAGGAATGATTGGAAGTCTACTATACCGGGCTTCTAGTCGTCCTGATATTATGTTTAGTGTGTGTATGTGTGCTCATTTTCATGCAAACCCTAAAGAGTCACATTTAAATGCTGTAAAGAGAATTTTCAAATACCTCAAGCATACTCCCAATTTAGGACTGTTCTATCCTAAAGGACAATCATTTGAATTAGTTAGTTATTCTGATGCTGACTTTACTAGATGTAAGCTAGATAGAAAAAGAACCTCTGGAACATGTCACCTTTTAGGCAAGTCACTGGTATAATGGTGTAGTAAGAAACAAAATTCTGTTACATTATCAACTGCAGAAGCTGAATACATAGCTGTTGGAAGTTGTTGTGCACAAATTTTGTGGATGAAACACACATTACTAGACTATGGATATCAATTCATACATGTCTCAATAAATTTTGAAAACACAAGTGCTATTAATATTTCTAAGAATCCTGTTTCTCATTCTAGGAAAAAACATATTGAAGTAAGACATCACTTTTTGAGGGATCATTATCAAAAAGGTGATATCACTTTGGAATTCATTGGTACTGAATATCAACTTGCTGATATATTCACTAAACTATTAAATCTTGAAATATTAGACTACATCATACATGATCTTGGTATGATTAATCATAAATGAATATCTTATTGATTTTAATATTTAATACTTTACTGTACTTTACTTTACAGTTTCATACTTACAGTTTCTAAGTTACTATTTTATGCTCACGATCTGACAACTCACTGTCTCACCGTGACTATATAAAATGTTCACTGTCTCACCATGATAATTATGTTTATTTTTATTTTAACCCGTATTGCGGTAATTTTTATTTCACCGCTATTTGATTTCCCGCATTTATGTTTTTATGACGTTTCACATTCCCAAATGATAAAACATAAGGGTTTCATTTGATTCTGTACCCGAACACTCTCCTGAACCTTCTTTTCCCTCTCACCCGAACCATTAGTGAATGCCAAGGATGAAGCATCCATCCTCATCCTCTTCTGAGAAGCGCCACTCTAATAAACAAAAGAGGACACCGAGGATAGCTCCCGAAGGACCTCTAAACCAAAACCTGGTAAGTCGTACAGTTGTACCTGAAAAAGTGGTTTTCCCTAAATGGTTGTAGTCTAGAAGATCTTTATTTTTGAAAGTTTTAAGAGAACAAGGATGGATTGAATGGTTCACTGGACAGAATTGGCCGATTTACGCAAGGCTTGTATCTCAATTCTATCAGTATGTGAAGTTTTCTTTTGAGTTTGGAGAAATCATTATGGTGACTAGCTAGATCGATGATCAGAAGTGCTCTTTCTCTTCAAGGCTATGGGCTACATGACTAATAATTCCACATGAAGGAATTTGTGAAGATTACCAGAGAGACCCTCCTCCAACAACTGACATCTTTGACCTAGAGACTGATTTGGAAAGTCTAACTGTAAATGGCACCAAGCGAAGGGCAATAGCTTCTGAACTAGATAGGGAGACAAGACTTCTGTTGAAGTTTGTTCAGAATTTGGTTAGTCCAAGAAAAGGGGATTTTGCTGTAAGGAAGTATCAGGATGTGTTCCTGATTCACCTATTGAAGAATGGCCATATGATCAATCTGTGTAAGTATGTTATCAACCATATCTGTGATCTGATCAAAGTAACTTCCAAATCCACCTCCATGTTTTACTCAAGGATGATTTTAGCTATGTTAGTTTCAAAAGGGATGGTTGGACCAAATGAAGAAAAGTTATAGGACCTTGATTTCTGCCTATCCATGCCTATCATCAGAAGGATGAAGATATGTTGGAATCCCTGGAAGAAGCAATGGGTTGAGGATAGAGATCAACTGTATAAAAAGTTTAATCCTGTTGACTATCCAAGAAGGCCTAAGAACCTAGCTGATCCTGGTTTGGAACCAGATGAAGTGGCTGAGTATTGAGAAGAAGAAGAACAAGAAGAAGTAATAGCTGAAGTATCCCTAGGGAAGATCTCGTAATACCTCCAATGGAAACAGTTACGGTTATAGAGGAAAGGGTTGTTGTCCCTGCTTTTATCCCCGCTGAAATACCTCAAGGAGAGGAAGTTGTTGTTGAAAAGGAAAGGACTATGTATCCTTCTGTTGTTCTTCATGAGGAAGAAACTCATCCAAATGATGCAAGGAAATTGGTTTTTCCTATTTCAGAATAGCAAGCAACCTTAGAGGCAGATCTTGTTGAAGAGACTCCTTCTGTTGAGAAAGAAGCAAGTTTGGAAGCTTATCCAGTGGAACAATCGGTTCCTGAGATTATTCCATCTGCTGAAGAAAGAATGGAAATTTACTTTCTGCTGGCAAGGCAAGAGTTTTCTGAAGACATTAGGGAAGATCTTGTGGATCTTTTCCATGTTCCTGAACCTCAAGAATCTGGAAGGGAAGCACATGTTGAGGGGGAGGAACCTCAAAATCTTGATATTGTGGAAGCTGGATCTGCTGAATCTTCTCAACCTTCTATCACTTTTTCTGTGCACTCTCAGAATGAGTTCCCAAGATTTTATGATGTGAATGAGTCACAGCATGTAACTGCAACTAGAATGGATCTCTCTTCTCTATTTCAACTTAAGTCCTTTGCTCATTCAGAACCAGAACCAGATCCCCAACCTCATTATGAATCAGAATCTGAGTCTGAAGATAACTCTGAACCTCAACCAGAATCTGAACCTTTACCTTTACCTACATCCTTACTTGAGCTTCACTCCTTTGTGACCAAATATGATCTGAAAGATTTTGGAGAGACTTTTTTAGCTGGAGTTGAGAATATTGCCTCCACTCAACCTCACCCAATGACTCAGTTAAGTCAAGAAGATGCATCAATTCTCTCGGAAAATATTATCTTGCATATTCAACCAAGGATTATTCGAGAAATTCAAGAAGTTAGAGTAGAGAATAAGCTGATGAATGCTGTTGTTGCAAACCTGAAAAGTATGGTAGCAAGTCTGCAGAATGAGTTATCTTTGAGATCAGGTTCTGCTCCTATTTCTGCTCTTGTACCTGTTGTTGTTTCTCCTAAGTCTTCTGATTCCCTCCTTGTTAGGGAGATTGTGTCTCAAGTTCATCCATACCTACTATCGTTTGATGAAAAGATTGGAAAAAGGCACACCAAGATGCTGGAACGCATGACAGAGCTTGTGGGAAATCTGAATAAGCTTACAGATGAATACACTGGATGTCTGCAAACAGTTCTGAAACCACTCAATGTTCTAACCGAAGCTGTCATGGCTTCACCTGTTTTTGGTCAGACCTCCACACCTTCTTTGGATGATTCTATGCTGAGATCCATAATAAAGGAGGAATTTCAAAATGCCTTCAGTGTCTTGGATCTATCTTCTTTTTCAAAAGTGGTTAAGAACATTGATAGAGCTTTGGACTTGGTTAGGATTCATTCTAAGATTTCCAATGATGCTCAATAAGAGATCTCCAAGAAAATCGATTTTTATCTTTCCTGGATTTTCTCCAATAGTGATATGACAGATCACTTTAGATATCTTGTAGAATATTTGAGAATCCCTCTGGTGACTCAAGCTTTTAAAGCTCACGTTCAGAAACTTTTTGAGTTCCCAGATTGTTGGACAGATTTCTGGAGAATAAGGATGATTTTGAAAAGGCTATGCAGTATGGTGGTGAAATCATTACTGATTTCATCAATCTTTTGAAGCTGTATCTTCATGCGCAGAGTAATGCTATTGTTGCTCCAACTGCTGCACACCTTAGACCTGGACTACCTGCCTTAGCCTCAACTGCCATGACAGTTAGTCAAGCTCTTTCTCATATTCGGTCAGTCATTCTTGACCAACCACAGTCTAGATATTCTACTGCTTCTACTTTGTCTCCATCTGTTTTTGAAGGTCTACCCTTACCCTCATTGTCTACCACATCTATTCCTTCTTCTACTTCAGCACCAGCTCCTGCTACTGATAACGGAAAAGACAATATGGATCCCTGAAGAGTGCGAGGACTGTTTTTTTTATGGGATGTCTTTTGTTGTTTCATGTTTTAAAGTATTCTGAACCCTTTGATTAATGCCAAATGCAATGTTCATTTCATTATCTCAACTTTTTGATAATCCCAAAAGGGGGAGAACAACTACAAGTGTCAGTTCTATAATAGTATAGATGGTGGCGAAAAACTACAAGTATCAGTTCTATAATGTTTTTGCTATGCTAGTTACTGTAATTTTACATGTCATTTCTATTATACCAATATATGATTTGTGATCATAAAAGAGGGGGAGATTGTTAGACTCCTCATGTGTTAATCATGTTTTAATGATCACAAATCTCTTTACTGTTATTTAATCTCGATCATCATTGCACATCTTGCTAATTCTCTTCAATCTCAATAATAGCTATACATCATGTTTTTATAATGACAAAGCTTATGGATGTTAACTACTCTCTTTAATATTTACAAGTCTTATGCATGATCACAGTTCTCACATATATTATCACACCATTATATTTATGATTCATATTCTCTTACTCTCTAATGATTAACCTTAGTCCTTATTCTACATATCACTGTCTTTGTTCAAATACAGATATTTTCCAAGTATGCAGACACTGTGACCACTCACCGTGAAGGACTCACCATGACCATACACCATGCAGGACTCACCATGAAGGACTCACTGTTAAGTACTCACCGTGACCACTCACTGTGACCAGACACCATGACCAGACACTGTGACCAGACACCGTCAAGGACTCACCGTGAACCAGACACCATGTCCAAACACCGTGGAGCTCACACCGTGAACCTCATACTGTGAACCACATACCATGAAGAAGACATTGTTTCCATAATCACTATGACACTGTTTCTTAAGTTTTTGTCAATATTATTTAAATAATACTAACGGTCATATTTATTGTTTTTAATGCAATTAATGTTATTTAATGATAGTTGTTGGCATGTCAGGAAACCATATCTCATACCTATGAAAAGGGAAGTAACAAGCAATAAGCAACAAGCAACAACACGAAGAACATACGTGCATCCGAGTGTACTGTGCTGAAAAATAAGAACAATCCTGAACAATAATGAGATTGCAAGACCATAAATGAACTCTCATGAGTGCAATCCAATACTGCTGAAGAACACACCACGAATCAAGAGATCATTCTCACTCCTAAAGAAGACAAGCTGAACTACGACACTCTGTTTTTAAAAATAAAAACCAGAGAAGGACTCATAAGCATTCCTTCTGAATCCAACAAGTCCAGATCGAAATTGATAATCACTAGAGATTTCTAAACTCTCATCTATCTTCTCTACGTGATTTATTTATTAACTTTCGATCAGTGTGGTGTACTCTGTATATCTTTACACACACTGTCTCCTGCAATGAACTTGAGGATATCAAAATCCTCACTCAAATTCTCTTTACTTCTGTTTACCCATGTCAACTATGGTAGAGGTCCTTGTGTGACCTGGTCTTTGTTTTGTCTCCCACAAAGAACAGTGGTAGAGGTCCCTGCATGGCCTGGACAGTTTTGTAAAACTGTTGTTAACCCCGATCTAGGGTGTGGATCAAATTTAAATATATTTAAGAGGACTAAGTCTCAGCTTGAGACTGAACCTCTTGTTATATCTGTTGTCCATATGTTATTTAAGTTTAAAGTATACTACATATATCTTATTTATTCCATTGCTATTACTTTGAAATTCGAAACTATTTTCAAGCTACTTTGATAGTTAAAGTAGAAAGTGTTTACACTTATTGTAAATAAATTGGTTAGCTTCAAAAGATAGTTTGATCTTGTGGTTAAATTAACTGAGACCTAATCAATCATTGAGAAGCTAAGTGAACATTTACAATATGTAAAACTTCACAACAGTTTAACTTATTTTATAAATCGGGGGATTTTATCTAGACAATATTTTAACAGAGATTTTAATTGGAACTCAAATCATCCCCCCCCCCCTCTCGAGTGTCCACTCCGACCAATAGGAATGATGATAAAGAGGTTGGTCTTACAATTCAAAACATATTAGAATTTTAGGGAAAGAGAGGTTAATATTGATGAATAGAATATTTAATAAGACCCCCAATATACATCCCACCTCTAGAAAATCAACAGAGGAGTGTATGGAGGGATAAGATAAAAATTGAGTGGTGAATGAAAATTGGGCAGACCGTAAAATTTTTCAAAATGTGTTACACCTATGCTGATAGAAACGCCGAATAAAAATAGACATTAATTTTTTGGACACATATTTTCCAAAACATATGCATCCCTACAAAACCAAACTGTTAAATACTATACACTTGTTTCACATTTTTCACACAGTTTCCACTAACCATGCAGAATCTGTTCACTAGTACCCATACTCATAAAAGATGTTATACAGTTTATACTAGGATTCACATCATTTGGATTCTACCATGGACAAACGATGGAAACTAATAATTCAAAAAACAATATGAACTAAAAGCATCCTTTTTTATGTGTAACCACATGTTTTTCCTTAATATATTCATAAAAACTATTCACAATGGGAAAATTTTTTATTTTAATGTTTCAATAAGAAACATCCTAGAAACATAAATTTACCCAAAATAATATAAGGTAATATAATATAATAAAACAACCACAATAGTTAGGTGTCATAGAAACTCACCTAGGCTACCCATATCTCATATCACACACTAAGAACCACTTTTGGTCTCTTGTTAAGTCAAAAAAAATCCTCTCCCCTTGGAGATATAGTAATCAGGAAATACAAACAGAACTAAGTGCTAAAGAGAAAATATTTTAGCATAGAAGGTTGAGCACCATACTATGTCCTTCTCTAAGGTTTTCTCATTCCCTATCCAATCTATCTAGTCCGATGAAATATACATGTAGTAGGGAATCATTAATAAACCTGAATATCGATTTAAAATAAAGGAACCACCTACCCTCAAAATAGAGCTACCATCCTCACCAAGCTCCACTTTCCCTAGGCCAAACTTGTCCATGCCTTACCCAATCTGAAAACACCACGTGAGCTCCTATATTTTTTCATACATTATAAGTAATTAATTATAATAATTTATAATTAATTATTCAATTTCAATTAAATAAGAATAATCGCATTAAACTCAATGTTCATCATTTCTTCATAGAAAACACTTGTGACATTGTGTGATAAACCTTTTGGGACCTCCTGTACTGACCACGGAAAAATATTCATAAAATGAGGATGATTTCACCATGATTTTGTGAAATAATCCTCGAAAACCAAACCATGAAATCAATAAAATCAAAAAGCTTCAATTGAAACCAAAATGTAGTGAAAGGAATGGAATAACACATGTAGAGAACTGCTAAACCACACCAAAAACATCCCACCAACATAAGGAATCCAAGGGGAGGAGGGGAGGGGGAGGATCTAGATGAATAATCCACATTATGTTTCCATTATTACCTTAATAAAATGGTTAATACTATTAAATTATTAGTCTTCTCACACTCAATAAAAAATGGGTGGGGGTATTTCTTTAGTGTGACCCTATAAACCATTGGATAATCCACTCACCCTGAACCTGAGTGTGGCGTGGCATACTTGGATGTGACGTAGCTATACTCTATGAGTCAAGTAATACCTTTATAACCCCACTCCATGGTGGATCCCCTCATGGATGTAATTTTATTTCCCCCAACTAGGGCTACACTATATCATAGCCCATTTGTTGAGGTGAAACCAATATCTAGAAGCATGGTTTCTAACCTCAGGATCCTTCACATCCAATAGCATGGCCCCTAAGAGTTATATCATGGGAGCCCCCAATGGGATCTCCTTCCCATGGTGTATGATCTAGGTTATAAACTGATGTTATCCATCACGACACCACCACAGTAAAACGCTTGCTACATTTTCATGGGACCTTGACCCTGAGCCAACTATACATTGGTCCTCTACTCAACTGGGATCCTAAACACACATACGTGCGTTTTTTATTACATAAAAACATTTATTTATGATTTAAAAATACTCTGGTACTAGATACAAATCCCACTTCACTAAATGAACCCTTCTCTATATCAAAAATTCAAACTTCCTCTAAAATGTAATGACATGAAAATCAATGAGGAGTTAAAACCTCCCCAATATTACTATTCTTTTACCCAATATTCCTCGGTAGTACTTAAACCACATCTCTGGACCAATATGAATCATAAAAAAACCAATGAATCAATGCATTTAATTTTTGGTTGCCAAAATTGCTTCTACTGCACTACTTCAAAAACCAAGTGCGCAATTAACTTCAAACTGAGCCACTCACTCACCAAAAATAAAAATAATGAGACAGTTATCAAATATTGTTGGATTATGATCCCCACTATAAGAAACCACTCACAATATTATATTCCTATCCATGATTCTACCCACCCCAGGAATCACCTAAACAATTTTATTTTAGATTTTAAATGAAATAGTAGACATCATTTCCAACTTATCGCACCCAATTCAATGCAAAAAGACTGGTCAGAACTCCATTTGTCAAATTTATCTAAAACCGATTTAATTAGCCTATCGGTGCATCATCAAACTACCTCACATATTCATGATGCATTTACCAATGGAGGTATCACAAGATTATCCAACACCCACACAGAAGTATGAACCTAACTCTCGATGTAATTCCAAGGTAGGATCATCACCAACCTCCCCAATCAGTATGTTCACATCACAAGAAATGGTTCACCATTAATATGACTAACCCTTAAATCACACCAAATCTATCCCAAGACCTATTCAAATTCCCTTAATCCATCCAATGCTGCATCTGAACCCTACATATTTTATTTACTGATGGAATAGATAAAATTGGATATTCCCACACACTAGAATCCTAGTGTTTCCATAAGTATCTCTCTGACCAATCTCGCCACAACAACGACTCATCCAACATGAGGGTTTCTTTATCATGATTAATATGATTCTCCCCATAATTGGAATATCATTATCATCGCTTCATCCAACTGACACCTGATCTTCATATCCCACACTCCATGCATTAACATATGTAATAATTGGACACGTTTATCCCACTCATACTCATTTTACCCCACAAAACACTAACCAACAGCCCTCCCTGACCTACCAGGAATGACATAATTTATGTTCAAAAACAAAAATATCATGTGTACTGCACCTTTTGATAGCTAATGGTATCTTCTCCCACCATATGTCTTCCCTTACACTTATCTACAAGCACAATTCTCGATTCCACCAACAACATACCTCCCAAAAAATTATGAACATTTTTTAAAGGAACGACTCTGATCAACTTGAAAATGGTACCCTAATACATTTACAATTCCACCTATTCACATATAGGTACATATTTTTGAGTCTCTCAACACATCTAACTTCTATTCTTATTAGCTAAACTCATGCGCACTACTACCCCAAAACTTATCATGTTTTCCCAAAAACTAAAAAATTCTCAATGAACCCACACATGAGACAATCAACAAACCACAACACAATCAAACAACACACATAACCAAAGCAAACATATCAATTTACACAAATACCTTTCCCTAAAAGTTCACACTCTAGATCAATCTTCTCCTTGAGGAAAAGTGATCCACTAAGAACCCTCCCGTGGGGTTTTCCTACTATCCTCTTTAGTTTCACCCAAACCAATGGATGCATAATCCCATACAAACAAATATCACATAATAACTCATGATTCCATATGTAATGTCTCTGCTAACATGGGATGAATTTCCTAACCCACTAACCATGATCTTCATGAATTTCATAATCTCCCAAAAACCCACAGAATCTCTCTCATTATAATGCTAACAACACTTTCACCCACTCACACAATCATTATTCCAAAACCATGAATTTTCACCCCACACTCTCATCATGTCACCAAACATGAATAAAAAATTAATGAGGAAGGGAATACAACTAGTCATTCCCATGAAAACCATCCTCGATACCTGAATCACATGGTTTGTTTCATATCCAAAATCCAAAATAATTTACACGAATTTCCTCAACTTTTTGGTTCAGTTAAGTATAAGAATACCATGAATTTATATGGGAATACACCATATATGTTTTTTTTAAATTTATGTAACTGAACATTATCCTTAAGGAAAAACATTTCCATACTATGATCATTCCATATGCATACAATTCCAACAATAAACCCACCATGGTTCCATTACTGAGGCATCAAATGTATGCACTAACCCACTAAGGATTTCTATACATACATTAAACAGGGGAACATATATATGTAACTAGATAATTCTCACTATAAAATCAACATGATCTATCATCATAAAATATCACATGAGTAAAAATCATGATCCAACTAAGTATAATTGCACCAAAATGTTATATAGTAAATGTTTTATAAGTTATTATTAAATCATTAAATATATGGCCACTCAGTAGAAAAATCAATCACACACAATACACGTATGTCATGTGAAACCTTCATGCTAAGAATGATTCATGTATATAGGATACATTCCATTTAGACAAAAACCAAAAACGTTTATAAAAACTTTTGGTAAGCACGTCATATTGAATAAATATCTCAACCAAAACAACAAAACCCATCAATAGTAATCTCATTACACAAAAAACTAGGAGATACCACTAGATAGATGTTCATAGTAGAATAGTTTGAGCTCCATCACAAGTTCTAAAACATTTCTAAATCACATGTCTATTATCTCCCCAAATAGTTATATAAAATATTTCTCATACCACTTGTAATACCCCAACCTAAAACAACCATCTAAGACAAAATTCTATCTGGCCCAAAGCATGCCTCCCCATATGCCAGAGGATACTAACTAGTGGTAAGGTAATAATCCATTTAGTGGTTGATTGTGACCTAGAATCAATTACATACAACATTGGGATCATAACAAAAGCATTTATCACATAATTAGAGTATGTAAAATAAATAGACATAATTTTATAATAAATGTATCACACACAAGTCATAGAGACCCAAGATCATACAACCATGAAACTGATCACCCACTGAGCCAAGAACATATACATGATAAAAAAATACTAAAAAAACAACCAAATGTACTGCCATCTCCAAGACATAGTGAACACCTATTCTTCAAATACCCTCAATTTTCTCCAACCTGGTCCACTGAATGACCTGTGACCAAACCTATAAAAAAATTATATGTTTTTCATTCACATCGGGGTGCCCATATAGGGTATAAAAAATATATCTCAGTAGAGTCTCTCAACATTACCCTATTATACACCATCATGATGGAGGGAAAATAAACATGTTATGCATTTAAATTTGTCATTGTGTGTTAATAAGGCCACCATGACAACCTATGTATCAGGTCTTCATATATTCACTTGGACAACCCGATACCTAATAATACCTAATTTTTCACCACACCATAATCTATTAATCATCTCTTCTCAAGCCATATAAGTCACCACAGACCCCATAAATGAATACATAGGGTAGGTTTCACAAAAATTAACTCGACCCACTACTTTAAGGGATAACATATGGTCCTACATCTAAATCAAACCCCACTACCTCATCACTCATGGTATGATCTATCACTCACAACTTGTGTCCTACCACAACCCATCCCTCTCACTTGGGTGATTCTTTATCGTGACCCACTCTTACTCAAGGAAAATTATGCTTTCTTAACCTAAGAAAACTCAAGGAAAGGTCCTACTTCATGCATATAATGACTTTGTCTCGCCTGTGGTAGTCCAGATAGTGACATCTCACACGTGGTATGGCCATGACTCAAGAAAAATCTACCCCATAATGTATGTTTTGCATCACAACCACACACATACAATAGAAAATAGGGCCCACAACTCATTACATGGATCATCACCCAGGTGCGAGTCACTTAGACTAACCCCTCATCATGAAGCACATCTAATAATTCTAGTTAGGGAATATACGTTATTCCCATACATGGGAGCCCCAAAATAGGTCCTTTGAGCCAATACATTAAATGACCTTAGGTGCACATCCCTGTGTACCAAAGGATACTAACTAACAACAGGGTTCTAATTAGATATACAGAGAGAATAAATCCTATTTAACAAATTAAAAAAGAGCAGAAATCAAATTAAACATTGAAATTCAATAAAAAAAATAAGCATCCATCATATACCACATTCACAAACTAGGTAAATACAAATAATCGAATAAAGTAAACATGTCATGTCATGATAGTTTAATGTTACAAACAAAAACTAAAATATTTACACTAAGATGATACCCACAATGAGACCGGAATCGTGTATGTTCCTCTCATCCATGATTCATCCGACATCAACCATCAATCAAAGGGCCATTTTCTGGGATCCAGGTGCAGCGGAAGCGTGCATTTGGCGGCACCCAACTTTTCTTTTTCCATATTCAATGATAAATCTGAGATCTATGTGATAGTGAACATCATGATCAATGGAATTGAATAAAATAAATATACAAGGCATAGAATTCCAGAACCGATAGATAAAATATCAATACATATTGTTTATAATTAATTTAATTAGATAAATAATTACTTCAATGTAATTTTTTCTTCATTTAGGAACCTTGTGATAGATCTATGGTGCACCATTTATTCATTATAGAAACCAATTGTATATTTTTTTTATAGTAATTATCCATACATGTTCCATAAATCTCCATATATTACTAATGTTATCATGAAATATCCTTACGCGTATGTCATTATCCTTTGATCACCTCAAAATTTGCATACAAAAAATTCTCCATGATCTGGTGGAAGAGGATTTCTCTCCATTATTTGGATCATTCTTTGAGAAGGTGGTTGTCTAGGCTTGAGAGGATTCTCTATGTTTGTTGTACAAAACCAAAAAAATGAATTGTCTCTCTAGAGCAAATAACAAAATTGTGTATTTATATTTCTAGGGTTAAAATAAATTAATTTCACTAGTTCCCCTAGATTATTTTATTTAATCATAGAAAAACCCCATGTCAAATAATAATAATATCAATATTATTATTTCTCAAGATGCAATTAACTTGAGAATTATAATTAAATATTATTTAATGAAATAATTTTCAATATTTATTATTTCTCATAAGACCATTAAACATGGTCCACCATTCCTCCATAATATTTATCATTCCTTGAATAATTTTTATTTATTTATTAAATAAATATCACTAAATTATTCTTCAATTAATAAATAAATATTTTATTCCCTAAATAGTAAAAAATATTTGTTAAATATCTTGATCATAATATATTCTCTTGAAAAACTAGTGAAGAAATAAATGTGATCAAGAATAAATAAAAAATTATTAAACCACATACATGGATGATATTTATTCATCCTATTAAATAATATGTAATAATATATTATTTAACTGAGATTCTAGATAAACATAGTGTATGACCCTGTAGGCCTCTTTCCCAGTGGAATTAGGAGAACCAGTATAAAGTCCAAGGTTAGCGTCTAGCAACACGCTAAGGCATCCAAAGAGAAAGAAGTTAATGTCTCCAAGACATGTTACATTATACAGACACTAACTGTATAATATTATATTGTCATCACAATACCTTTAATTGAGTATGTTGAATTCCACTCACATTAAACAATATGCTTGATATCTATTTCTTTGACTTTTCCGAAATAGAACTTATATATAGAACACCATGGACATGGATTTATTTAGGAAATATCATTTACATTAGAGGTACTAAGAAATTAACATTTGTTAATGAGTATAAGGGGTAAATCCATTCTCCCATTATTCATTAATACAATATTACTCATGATGCACCCAATGTATCATATCTCACCGTGAACATCTGATGTCATGTTTTTCATCAATACATCAATGTACGTCAGTCCTTATACACATTAATAATAATCATAAAGTCTAAATATCATACACACATTCATATATAATAATATACAATGATACATATAAATTTGGATTTCTGATTATTGGGTTTTGTTTTAATAATATCCTATTGGATATTAACAAGGGTGTACATCCTGAAAAGGTTACTCAAAGTCCTATGAGTATCCATCCCTGATAGCCTGTATAATCTGTGTCCCTCAAATGATATCATCTGGCTATATAAAATGTTTTTAAGAATAGTTCCATAGCACTTCTGGGTTCTCATCATAGTGGGGAACAACTATGACCTTTTAGTAAAATAACTACTCTGGAGACATTATCACATACAATGTCACACAAAAGGACAATCATTATGTGATTATTAGTTTATTAATATCCAAAACCATGAATACAACTTATCATAAGGTACATAGATATTGTTTCTAGGGAACCAACTCCAACAGGCTCCCACTTACAGTAGATCCAACTGCTAACAACCTTTACTCTGTTGTATCTCACATGATACTAATGCTTCTTATGAGATAGGCCCTTAGTCAAGGGGTTGACCACATTCTCTTCCATGGATACTCTACATAGTACAACTTTACCCATCTGATAGAAATCCATCTAGAGTTGATATTTCTAGATTATATTCTATGTTTGTTGGAGTTACCATGGTGCTTTTTCAAGAGACACAACTATAGTATTATCATAAAACAATGTGATAGGGTATTTATTGCTATGTACCACATCAAGCTTCTATAAAATGTTCTAAATCCAAATGGATTCTTTCACTACATTAGAATATTCTATATAAAACTAATATAATTTAGAATTAGAAACAACTAGTTTCTTTGAACTCTTCTAGCTCACAGCTCCTCCATTGAGATAGAAAACATTTCGTGATTGCAACTTTAAGTCATTCTAATTTGTCTAAAAACTAGAATCAGTATAACCCCTGATGACCAGCTCCTCATCCCCTCCATATACTAGGGACATTTCCATAATTCATATCAGATACATAGTGATATCCTTAATAATGATCCAATTTTGTTCTCCTAGATCATCTCGATATCCTCCTACTATTCCCAATGTATAGGCAACATCAAGTCGAGTTTAAAACATGGAATACATAGAAGATCATATCTTTGAAGTGCATGGGATTTTACTCATTCTATCTTCCTCTAATTATGTCTTAGGACACTTTTTCATATAATGATGTAAACCACATGAATCTATAACCAATCCACTTTAAGATTGTTCCATAATAAATATCATTAGTATATGGTCAATATATGTACTTTGACTTAGTCCAATAAACCTCTTAAATCTCCCCCGAAATATCATAATCCATAGAATATAGGCTACTTCACCTAAGTCCTTCATGGTAAACACATATTTATCCATTACTTAACTAACTATAAGTCTGGTATTTCTCATCCAATAAGTAATATGTCATCAACATATAATAATATTATAGTGACCTCGTTCCCACTAAACCTCTTGTAAAAAAATTAATCAAATTCAATATTATTGATATCAAGTTATTTTAGTGCATCATCAAATCAAATGTTCCATAACCTGGATGCTTCCTTTAATTCATAAATTGATATGTACAACTTGAAAATATTCTTGGCATCACATGGAGTCAAAAACACTTCATGTTGGGTCATATAGATATCATCTTGAAGGTTCCCATTAAGGAATACAGTTTTGAAATCCTTCTTCCAAATATCATAGTCATGGTATAACACTATAACAAGTACAATTCTGATGAATTTAAACATAGAAATTAGTGATATTTTTTTATTTTATTGAAATCATTTATGTTGTTTAAACCCTTTATCCACTATCCTTTATTTATAGGTATTTAATTTTACTTCCATGTCTAGTTTCCTCTTGTATACTCATTTTCATCCAACAACCTTTACATCAACTGGTGCATCGACTAGAACCAAAAAAAAATTCTAATACATTGAATCCATTTTTGAATGCCTGTATTCTTTCCATGTTGTAGATTATGATCTCTCTATAGACTCCTTCTATGAGAGAGGTTCATTATTGTCGACCAACAATGATTCACCATCTTCTGTGGCTAGAAAACCATATCTATATAGTTCTCTTACCTCTCTTACGCTCCTACATAGTACTTGTGTTTCAAGAACTAATTCTTCCATATGAACCTATAGAATCTATTCCTATACCAAGACTTATGTATGTTAAGAATCAAAATCATCAAAGTAAATCTTCCACTATCTATCACTTTTCAGGATGTTCTCCCTCTCAATAAATAAATCTTTTTTGGCCATAGTCACATTCTTGTTTGATGGGTTGTATAGGTAGTATCCCTTGTTTCCATGGGATACCCTATAAAGATGCACATAAAGCCACATGTTTCTAGTTTGTTTCCTGATAAGACCTTGACAAATGCCTCACGACCTCATACACGTGTGAGTGATAAAATGGGGTTGTTTCCACTCCATCGCTTAAAGGGAAATCCATTTTTCTCTTTAGTTGGTACTCAGTTTAATGTGTATGTCACTATTTGTTATGCATATCCCCAATGGATAATGGAAGATATGAATGAATCTTCATCAACCTTACTATGTCTAATAAGGTATGGTTCCTCCTTTCAATAACACAATTCCACTGGGGTGTGTAAGGTGGAGTGATTTGAGATAGAATCTCAAACTCCCGTAGAAATTCGATGAACTCATAGTTAAGATATTATTCAGCTCGATCTGATCATAGCTTCATTATATTCATACCAAGTAGACTATCTACCTAATTCTTTAATTCTATTAATTTAGGAAGGAAATTGGACTTAACCTCTTTATGTATACATGGGAAAACCTACTCAAGTAATCAGTAAAAGTAATGAAGTAAGAATATCCACCTATATCTTCTATTGGAAATGGTCCACACACATCAGCGTGGACCAATCCTAGAAGCTCTATAGCCCCTTGACCCTATCCATTGAATGGTGGTCTGGTAATTTTCCCTTGTAAGCAATCATGACATATATCATGTCATTTTAGATCAAAAGTTTCTAAATAACCATCTTGGAAGAGCATTGTCAAACACATATCATTTACATGACAAATACGGTGATTCCACATCTCGGTGTTATATGAGTCATGTGAAAATGATTCATTATCAATTAAAAAACTTGGATTTCTATAATTTAATACATAAAGACCATTATTAAAATTTTTCATACCATAACATATGTTTTCCTTATTATAGAAACATATTTTATTTCTAAATTTTAAAATAAACCCATCGATATAGAGGAATGATAAAGAAGTTTTGTTCCTAGTAATAATAGTTACATAATAAAAATCATTTAAAACAAAAAATGATTCCCATTAGAAATGAGAGTTGGTAGTACCAATGGCCAGAGCAGCCAGCCTCACACTATTAGCATCTCTCTTATCAACCTCTTCTCTAGAAATATTTTAGAATCTAATTGGTTCCTACATTTGGATACAGATGTTATCACTCAATGTTGTATCTAATACCCAATGTGTAGATATTGAAATATTGCACATGATAACGAATTCAACATTACCTTCACATTGCTTCTGGGTGCAGTTTCACTTCCAATGGCCTAACATTCCACATGAAAAACATACTGTTTCGCACGGAATCCGGGGATGACCTCCTGGACGGGAGATTCAAACGTTCCGATCGGTTTCTAATGGGTTTGTTCGTAGAACCGGAAACATCCAATGATCCCACATCCGTTTGGACCTACTTTCCAAAGGCAGGCGCTCATTAGCTTGTGGAATAATGAGGCTTAGGAATTTGCATTGGTCGGGAGGATGGGAGGTCGGACTCATCACACCTTTTTGAGGGGAATTATTGTCTACTCCGGGACTCTCTTTATAGATTTAAGTTATGTTCGTGAATCCTTATTACATTACTAAGTATAAAATGTGCTTTCCTTTAGTTTTAACAATCAATGATTAAATATGCAAGAAATTTAGAGAATCTTTTATATGTATTCGAGGTGCTTCATCAATAGAGAATCATCTATATCTGTTTAGAGATTCTTGGTCAATGGTATCCTTCAAAACATTTATATAAAAGTCTCTTGGTCATTATGATGACCAGGCTGGTTTTAAAGCCACTCAGTGGGGCACATGAAGTTTATCGTCATTCAGAAGGACAACGATTATTTCAAAGTTGGGATTGAACCCATAAATGGGCTACCTGCGTATCATTTGTTTTGGAAAAGGAATCAGAACCCACGTAGTTCGAGAAATGGAGTTTGATGTTTATGATTGATGGCTCAAAGATGAATTTCATAATTACTTTTACACTCTAAGCTCACGTGAGTCATGCTCGGTGTGAGAAACAATAGGTATTGGTAAAATTTAGACAATTGTTCCATGAAAGATGCAATCATAAGAATTTGTTTGGGGCTTATGTATGGATGACTTCCCTGATAGATGAAGGTTTAGGATTTACTTTTAGGGAGAAAATCCATGAACAGGGTCCATAAATTTATATGTGCTTCATGGAGATTTGAATACTCTAATCTTGGGGCTTATTCCTAAGGAGGATGCCCAAGTTAGGAGGGGACTTATGATTGGGTTTTACTCCTAAAAAGGAAACCCAAATCAAAGGTAAATTATGACTGGTTAAGAGAAATTTAAGGGGACTTGGGGATTATTCCTGAAAAGGAGACCCAAGGTTATGACTGAGTCTTATTCCTGAAAAGGAAACCCAGGTTAGGAGATTTGGGGCGTACTCCTGAAAAGAAGCCCAAGATTATGACTGAATCTTATTCCTGAAAAGGAGACCCAGGATTATGACTGGGACTTACTCCTGAAAAGAAGGCCCAGGATTAGGGGATTTTGGGGCTTACTCCTGAAAAGGAAGCCCAAGATTATGACTGAATCTTATTCCTGAAAAGGACACCCAGGATTATGACTGGGACTTACTCCTGAAAAGGAGGCCCAAGGTTATGACTGAGTCTTATTCCTAAAAAGGAAACCCAGGTTAGGAGATTTGGGGCTTACTCCTGAAAAGGAAGCCCAAGATTATGACTGAATCTTATTCCTGAAAAGGAGACCCAGGATTATGACTGGGACTTACTCCTGAAAAGGAGGCCCAGGATTAGGGGATTTTGGGGCTTACTCCTGAAAAGGAAGCCCAAGATTATGACTGAGTCTTATTCCTAAAAAGGAGACCCAGGATTAGGGATTAAGGTTTGGGGCTTACTCCTGAGGAGGATGCCCAAGTTAAGGGACTTGATTGGGGCTTACTCTTAAGGAGGATTCCCAAGTTAAGGAATTTATTAACTGGGGATTATTCCTAAAAGAGGAGACCCAGGATTAGGGATTAAGGTTTGGGGCTTACTCCTGAGAAGGATGCCCATATTTGATGTTGGGGCTTATTCCTAAGAAAGATGCCCAAGATTAGAGGACTTGATTGGGGCTTACTCCTGAGGAGGATGCCCAAGATTGGGAACTTTAAGAATTTGGGGCTTACTCCTGAGGAAGATGCCCAGATTAAAGGTTTTATAACTGGGGATTATTCCTGAAAAGGAGACCCAAATTAGGATTATCTCATTTTAAAGGATGACGTTGAATGAATGAACTCTCCATATTTAGTGACATAAGGATATTTAAATCACTAGACTTTGAGAGAGATTCCACAGAATTCCTTTCAGATAAGAAAGTCAAATCAAGAAATCATGCCATAAATGGCTTTAAAGAGTGTCTTGAAGACTAAATTTTGAAAAGGAAATGTGAAATGGCTTAAGAGAGGTAAAATGGGCAAGATGGGCACCCAAAAAGATAGGGGCGCGCAAGTCTTGAAAGGCACACAAGTCTTCTGTGGGCGCGCAAGTGTTGGTCGCGCAGGTATGCCTGCGCGACACGTGGTGTACTTCCGCGATTTTTAAACAGCATTGAAATACTTGAGAGACTCTTTTCTAAACCCTTTTGAATCCTCTTGAGGTTCTTCCAGAAAAGGGACGTGCAAGTTATATTGAAGGAAATAAGTCGGCGTGCAAGTGTTTGATAAGTTTCAACATTTAGGCATTCCTTCTTCTCTTTAGATCTTCCGTTCTAGGTAAGAAATTACCTTAGAAGTGTTCCGGAAGCTTTGAGAAGAGACTTGGGCGTTGGGAGCTTCAATCCGAGTTTCTGGAAAAAAGATCCTCTCGAATGGGGGGCCCACAGGGTCTATTTATAGGCAAAAGAAGACCCCGGGCGGTTACCGGGCGGTTACCAATTAGGTCGCGCAAGTCACCTACGTGACCAAGGTAGCCGCGCAAGTACACTTGCACGCCAGTTAGATAACTTGCACGGTGAGGTTGCTGTTGATCATTTCTTCATGACTTTGTCGATTTTTGATGTTTTCTTCAAAGGTTGAATCACTTTGAGCTCAGATATTCTCTTTTCCGAACTTTAGATTCTGTGATGAAAGGAGCATCAACAAAAGTCCCCCCTCAGAGTTGGATCCGGAGAGAAATGAGGATTTGACTCTGAGGAAATCGAATCCCTCCAAAGGAAAAGGGAGGCGCGCAAGTCTGCAGTGCACAGAGGGTGGCGCGCAAGTTTGCATCGTGCAGGCCTTAAGCGCTCTGGGTGCGGCGCGCAGGTAGGATTCTTGGCCTATAAATACACGGCTTCACCTCCGTACAAGTATCCGGATTTCCGGACTTCATGCCTTCTCAAGCTCTCGCCGTGCAGGTCACCTAAGCCGCGCAAGTCTCTTTTCCACTGTTCCCTCGCTGTTGCGCTCCTGTAAAGGTATTAGAGCTTACGCGGTAATACTTGCGCGACAAAAACTTGCGCGGCACATGTATCACTTGCGCGACATCCCCATACCTGCGCGCCTTAATGCCTAATCCATTTTTTCCAAATTCTTTCACAAATTTTATGAAAAATAAACCCATTTAAGAGTTTTAAATTTATTCAAATTTTTGTGCAGATTCAATGGCTCATAAGGGAATTGGAACGGCTGATGAGCTGGCTAGCAAGCGGATTGATGACATGATGAACATCATTGGCCATGATTATTATGATATCTGCAACAGCACTCTCCCAGATTTGGCTAAGTACTTGAAGAAATATCATCCTATTTTTCCACAGAGCATCCATCTGCCTCTGTGTGGTCATGGTCATCTGCAAGGAGTCAATGTTCCAAATGCAAACAATTATACACCTGAGATGCAGCTGCGCTACTACTCCTCTATTTCGGTTATGCTGTGCATTAAGAGCAACAACAATGGTGTGAACTATCAAGTTCATCCTCTATGCCATTTCCTTGCAGATATGAAAATGGAAAACCCATGGGTTGAAATGTTTTCCACTGCCAGTTGGTGGAGAGAAGACAAACATGGCATTAGAGAAATATCTGAAAAGAGTACTCTCTCCAAATGGATCTTTACTTCCAATGCTCCATTCTCAAATCCATGTATCCATTTTTCAAGTCTCTTGGACAGAAACAGAGTCACTGTTTGATCAGCAGAAAATTTTCTCAAACCGCACTCAAGAGCATCCTTTTATAATTGTTCCAAGAAGAGCTAGTATCACTACATCTATTATTGTATCCAATTGAATGAATGAATTCCAGGTGGTTGCTGATGAAGCTCGGGATTCCGTAAATCAAATGAAGTGTTATGTTGAAAGCCTCTTGTAATTCTTGAAAAAGAGAAGAGACTCCAGTCTGTGGATGTCCTTCTAACTCTTGTGTATCAATGAAAAACACTTTTGTCTTCAATCATTTGTACCTGCATTCTTTCATTACCTGCTTCAATTTTACTTAAGCCAATGGGCCTAGTAATCATAGTTTGATTTTTACTAGGATTATTACAAATAACCCTACAAACATTGAATCTTTTAATTGCTCAATATTACCTAAATCATACAGAATGTATGTTTAGTGAGCTGGAACTTGACTTTTATTCAGAGTTCCTTTGTCTTTTGTGGGCAGTTTAAAGTCATGCATGTCGGACACAAAGGGGCTAATGTTTAAGGTTGAAATAGATTTGACTGAAATGGATTAAAATTGATTCAATTCCTTGACAATTTATCTGAAAACAAATTACCAAACTCAATTATGAGAGAAAATATGTAAACTATGGCTTAAGAATATTTGAATCTGAGGAATGATATGAAAAAGAGCTAAAAGGCATTAGAAGAAGTAGTTTCCAAGAATGAATTTACTATTATTTAACAAAACCCGTTAGGGGGTTGAAATATGCAGGGCCACCTATGGGAATTGGCTGCATGGTCAAATAAATAGCATCTTTTGGCTGACAAGTCTATTATTTGGACTGTTTATGCAAGGCCACCTATGGGCACGTGCTACATAGTCAGGCGAAAGAACTCTTAGAAATTTACTGTCCTAGTGCTAAAAGCCAGTGAAAGTTTATGGAGATTCAAATTTTCTAAAGTATAGAGTTTGTTGTATGGAAAGGGGTACTTGAATATGGAGAAGATATTTCCGAACAAGAATATCGAAGAACTGGATGAATATCACTCCTACGAAGGTCTGACCCAAACGTAGGGAAGAAGAATAAACCATAGACTTGAATACTTTCAGATCATGAAAAAGGATATGGGACAAATATGTTAAGGATGTCTATTTTTGCGGATCCCTACATACTGTCGTTTTAAGACAAATAAGGACAAAAGAGGCATTCTTCCCAAAAATGAAGTTACTATTATTTAACAAAACCCGTTAGGGGGTTGAAATATGCAGGGCCACCTAAGGGCATTGGCTGCATGGTCAAATAAATAGCATCTTTTGGCTGACAAGTCTGTTATATGGACTGTTTATGCAAGGCCACCTATGGGCACGTGCTGCATAGTCAGGCAAAATAATTCTCATAAGTTTGACATTTTTGTGATTAGAAGTCATGAAAAGGGTTATGAAGATCTGAAAATATTTAAGGTTAGGATTATAATACATAAAGATGGGTATTGTCCAATGTATATAGAGATACATAGGTCAATGATAACCATAATCATGTTGTGGCTGGGTCCTGAATTGAAATTTGGACTTCACTACGTATCTCATAAGAATGAGAATCAAGCCATACGTAGTTCTTGAAATGCAGTTTAACGTCGTGCAAGATGAAAGTATGAGTGATCTTAGTTTAGGGTCATAGAATTCGTACCATAATAATGAATACACAGTGTGTGTTTTCATGTGGACTTTTCAGCCAAGGGACTGAAAGTGAAATTTGGGGTTAGGCCCAAAAGACTTGGGACTAGATTCGAGGGACACTTGAATGTTCCTACGTATCCCATAAGGATGGGAATCAAGTCCACGTAGTTCTAGAATTACCCTTTGTACAAATTTGGTTCGTACATGTGAAGGGTGAAAGGGGACTTTAGTGCAATGATGGTTTAACCTAAGATAAAAAGTTTAGGCATTACCATGTATGCACGTAGTCTTTTGAAAATAAAAACCAAGATTGAAAAATCAATATCAATAATAGTTCTCTCTCAAATGAGGAAATCAAAGAATATTGTAGTTTATTGTCGTACCGGACAAAAGTGTTGTATAGTTTAACGTCATATAACAAGGACGAAAATGAATCAATGTAAAGATATTGATTCTAGGGGTGGTTTCACGAATCAACATCATATGGGGTGGTGGTGAACCGATGTGAAGAGATTGTTTTTGGGCTTGAACCCTGGGAGGTTGCCTACATACCCAGCCTGGAGGGCAAGGATCAAAGTCTGTGTAGTTCAATTAAAGAATGAATTAATGATCAAGTTGTTCTTGGGGACAACGATCTAATTAAAATGTTGTTGGGACTTACACATGGTTAGGGGCCCAAAGAGAGTGTTATGGTTGAGGTTTGCTCTGAGATCACGTGAGTCATACTCGGCGTGAGAAAAAAGAGGTAATAACAACCTTAACGATGCACAGTTTAATGTCATGTAGGACATAAAAAAGGGACTATGCAATTTAAAGTCTTGCAGTTAGGACTATTGGTGCTGCACAGTTTAGTGTCATGTAGCAGGGACAAAATAACAGTTTAATGTCATGTAAGACATATTAAGGACTTTCTGTACAGTTTAGCGTCATGTAGTTAGGACGATGGGGACAATACAGTTTAATGTCATATTGGACGAAAGTGCGAATAGTTTAAGGTCATATTCATGGACCGTGGATGGTGTGGTTTAATGTCATGCTAGACCTTTGATGATTATATAGTTTAACGTCTTTTCGGACGTGAGGGACTTTTATACAGTTTAACGTCATGTAGTTTAGGACGTCACAGTTTAACATCTTGTTGGACATATGGGATTTGCAAATAGTTTATGGTCATATACATGGACCAGGGATGATGTAGTTTAAGGTCATGCTGGACGGTTTAGGGAACTTTTTCACAGTTTAATTTCGTGTGGGACAAAGTTGCAGTTTAAAGTCATACTGGACCATTGCTGTATAGTTTAATGTCATATAGCAAGGACGAACTGGTTCTGTACAGTTTAAAGTCATATAGCTAGGACTAAGGTGAACCAATATGAGGATATCAGATCTAGGGACTTTTTACAGTTTATCGTCATGCTGGACGATGAAAGTGCCACATAGTTTAATGTCATGTTGCTATGACACAATGTAGTTTAATGTCATCTCGGACAAAATATAGTTTAATGTCATCTCGGACATAATAGTAACCAATGTGACAGTTTAACGTCATGTTGGACGATAAGGGAACTGACACAGTTTAACGTCATGCTGGACGATGAAAGTGCCACACAGTTTAATGTCATGTTGCTAGGACACAATATAGTTTAATGTCATCTCGGACAAAATATAGTTTAATGTCATCTCGGACAAAATAAGGAACTTCTGTACAGTTTAATGTCATGTAGATAGGACATAATACTGTTTAGTGTCATGCGGGACATAATTTTTGTGCTGCACAGTTTAATGTCATGTTGCGGGGACAAGTTCTTTTCTACAGTTTAACGTCAAGTTGGACGAAATTGCAGTTTAAGGGCATACTGGACCATTGCTGTATCGTTTTAACGTCATATAGCAAGGACGAACTGGTGTCGCACAGTTTAGTGTCATGTTGCGGGGACATTGAAGGTGACACAGTTTAACGTCATGTTGGACGAAATTGCAAATAGTTTAAGGTCATATGCATAGACCGTGGATGATGATGCAGTTTAAAGTCATACTGGACTAGTTCTGTATGAACCAATTGTAAGATTCTTGGTTCTGGGGACCATATTTTGTGTTTATACAAAATATTTCTTCATAAATCTGGCATTAGTTGGAGTCGTGATGTGTTCTCCATCCATTGAGATTAGAGAATACGCTCCATTGGAGTAGACCTTATGTATTGAATAAGGTCCTTCCCATTTTGGTTCAAGCTTGGGAGGTTTCTTTCCTGGTATCATTGGTGCTCTGAGAACCAATACCAATTCTCCCTGAATGAATGAACGAAGACGAACTTTTTTGTTGAAAGCTCGTGCTATTCGATTCTGATAGATTTCCAAGTGGTGCAAAGTGCACAATCTTTTCTCGTCTAACTGTTCCAATTCATTCAACCGCTTTCGGGATTGCTCATCTGTAGATAACTGATCACAAATGGCTACTCTGAGTGAGGGCAATTGAACTTCAATTGGCAAGACTGCTTCTGTTCCATATACTAATGAATATGGAGTTGACCGCATTGCATTGCGAGTGGTAGTCCGATAAGCCCATAAATCATGAAAGAGTTTATCAGGCCATGACCTCTTATCTTTATCCACCATCTTTTGCAGTATGTTTTAAAGAGTCTTGTTGAAGGCTTCTATCTGGCCATTAGCCGCTACATGATATCGAGATGAATGGTTGGACTTAATTTTGTATTCTTCATACAATTTCTTTACCTGAGAAGAACAGAAGTTGGTGCCGTTATCCGTCAATATGGTATGAGGGACACCAAATCTAGTAATGATGTTAGACTTGATGAAGCTAACAATGCATTTAGAACTGACTTCTTTGAGAGGTACTTCCTCTGCCCATTTTGAAAAGAAATCAGTAGCAGTAAGAATGTACTTAAACTGCTTGGTCGTAGCTGAAAGGTAAGGTCCCACCACATCCATTCCCCATGTGGAAAATGGCCATGAGTATTTAGCTGTATGAAGCAACTCTGGAGGTTGATGAATGAAGTTGGCTTATACTTGGCATGAATGACACTTCTTTGTGAAATTAACACAGTCTTGTATCATTGAAGGCCAAAAGTATCCAAGCCTTCGAATTTGATCAGACAGTCTATGTCCAGACTGGTGGGCACCACAGACTCCTGCATGAACTTCTTTTATGACAGCCATTGTCTCTTCACCATCAATACATCTGAAGAGAACTCCATCAAAACCACGTTTGTAGAGAATTTTCTCGAGGTGGTTTGGGCTATCATAAAGAGTAAAATTGACCACACGTCACCGGATTTGTTCTTTCTCGGCTCTATCAAGTGGAAGTGTTCCATTTTGAAGGTATTCCCTGATAGGTGACATCCATCCTGTAGTATGACCATGTGGTTCAGGAATGGGACTAATTTCATTAATTTCCTCTGTTCTGACTTGAACATAAGGTGAAATTGCACGAAGGTGGGCAATACAGATGGTTGTCTCGTCCCGATTTGGATCTGCTAAAGCTGTGGGTATATTAGCCAGTGCATCAGCTTGAGCATTTTGTGATCTTGGGACATAAGAAAATGTCGGTTCTGAAAGGATTTCCGACATTAACTCTCTGACGTAATCATACAAAGGGATTAATTCTTCTTTTCTGATGGCATAATCCCCATTGACTTGTTTGATTACCAGGTCTGAATCACCTTTCACCTTTAAGTGATTCACTTGTGCTTGAAGCGCTAACTCCAAGCCTGTAATGAGAGCTTGGTATTCAGCTTCATTATTGGTACCTCCTTCCCACAACAAAAAGGAATAAGGTAACACTGCCTTATCTGGAGAAATGAGCACAATTCCTAAACCAACTTTGTTGAATTTAGGATTTTCCATTTTCTTCCCTGGTGGACTTCTAGAAGCACCATAAAAATACATTTCCCATGTTTGAGGACTCTCTTGAATAGAGAAAACTTCCTCATCAGGGAATTCGATATCTGAATACGTGTCTTCCACTGAAGGATGTTCACCCAGGAAATCAGCCAGAGCTTGGCCCTTAATTGCCTTTTGAGACACATACTGAATGTCGAACTGCTGTAGAATAACCGCCCACCTTGCCAGACGTCCTGTAAGCATTGGACGACTAAGGATGAATTTGAGCGGATTATTATGAGTTACCAATTGGACCTCGTGATGCTACAGGTAGTGTCTCAGTTTCTGAACTGCAAAGATTAATGCTAGGCAACACTTTTCAATACTTGAATACCGGGTTTCTGCTTCAAGCATAGTTCTACTGAGATAGTAGAGACTATTTTCATTCCTAGCATCATTCTTTTTAGCGAGAAAGGCACCCAATGATCGCTCTAAAGCTATCACATAGAGGATAAGAGGTCTACCCTCAAAAGGTGGCATGAGTACTGGAGGACTCAAGAGGTATTTCTTGAGAACATCAAATGCTTTTTGACATTCTTCAGTCCACTGGTAAGTGACTCCTTTCTTCAATAATTTGGTAAAGGGTAAACTTTTGCCTGCCAAATTGGCGATAAAACGCCGAATATAGGCTAAGTGTCCTTGAAGTCCTCTTAATTCTTTCAAATTATGAGGAGGTGACATACCAAGGATTGATTTGGTCTTCTCAGGATCGACTTCAATACCACGATGGCGTACAACAAAGCCGAGGAATTTTCCTGAGGTTACCCCAAAAGCACATTTTAAGGGGTTCATCTTCAAATTATGTTGTCGAAGCTTGTGGAATATGACTCCGAAATCAGCCAAGTGATCAAAACGTTGTTTGGATTTAACCACCAAATCATCTACGTAGCATTCAACAAACTTCCCTAAAAAAGGTTTGAAGATACGATGCATGGCGCGTTGATATGTTGCACCTGCATTCTTTAAACCAAAGGGCATCACCCGGTAACAAAACACACCTTGAGGAGCTCTGAAGGCTGTATATTCCTCATCTTCTAGGGCCATTCGGATCTGATTATATCCAGAATATCCATCCATGAAAGAAAGTACTTCATAGCCAGTCGTCGCATCAATTAAGAGTTCTGTAATCGGAACTGGGAAATCGTCTTTAGGAAAATACCAATTAAGATCCCTGAAATCGATGCAAACCCTAATTTGTCTGTTCTTCTTCTTTACAGGGACAGTATTAGCCAACCACTTGGGATATTGAACTTCTCTGACGAATTTGGCTTTGATCAGCTTATCCACTTCAGCTTCAATTTTGGAATCATAGGTTGGATGTGTTCTTCTCACGGCTTGCTTAAAACCCCGATGTTCTTTTGGTAAACCCAAATGATGAGTAGCAACATCAGGATCAAGCCCAGGAATTTCTGTATAATTCCAAGCAAAAATATCTTTATTTTTCTTTAGAAAAGAAATATACATCTCTTGCTCTTCAAGGGTCATGGCCGCACTAATTAAAGTGGGGCGTGGATCTTTCTCTGTACCCAGATTTACTTCTCTGAGTTCATCCACAGTGGTAGAGATACCCTCTTCAAATGCTGGAGGAGCATCTCTAAGATCTTCCTCTTCCTCTTCATCATGTGTTATTTCTTCCGTTTTTATTTGCAAAGTAGATGGGAAAACGAAATTCTCATGATCACAAGAAATGTCAAAATTTTCACATTTTGAAGAAGAAGCTTCCATTTCTGACCCTATTGATGATAAAGGGTCTTCTTTGGGAAATAAAGAGGAGATGATGGATTGAGAATCGACATCATTATTCACCTTTGGAGTTGCTATAACTTCTTCTGGCCTGATTAGCGAAATATAGACTTGTTGGACTTCAGCAGACGAAATAAAAACGTCACCACTTATGCTTTCATCACTGCTTGGTAGGTTACCAATTTCTCCCATGTTGTCTGGCTCGATCGCCGTAATTGACATTATGGAGCTTTCCATAAGAGTATTTTGATTTGGGCCTATTTTGTCAATTTGACTGATAGGTAACACATAATCTGTACTCACATGTGTAAATGGATTTATTGGAATTTTCTCCAAACCATATGGAGCATTAACTTTGGTAATTTCCTTCATTGTAGATTTTTCTCTTCCCTTCATGTGATAAAATTCCACCTCAATGTATTGAGACTCACATGTTTTGAACGGGGACTTATCACCATACAATGTTCCAACTTGACCATCGAAATAGTATTTGAGACATTGATGGTATGATGACGGAATAGCTGCATGCTGATGTAGCCAGGGTCTTCCAAGCAAGATATTGAAAGCTGAGTCTTGATCAACAATCATGAAATCCGAATTGGATACAAGATCTCCAAACTGAGTTCTGAGTGTAACTTCTCCCAGTGGTTCTTGTTCATTTTTATCATATCCTTGTAACATCATGGTAGAAGGAGATAAATCAGATTCCGTGAGCCCCAATCGACGAAGTGTGCGAATGGGCATGTGGTTGACTCCTGAACCATTGTCAATGAAAGCTCTTCGAATATCTACACCATTGATTTTTCCAGATAAGTACAAAGGTTTTATGTGCCCATGCACAACATCATATTCATCTTTATCAGTAAAAGATATCACTGCATGGCATTCTGCAGGATTATTCTCTATGTGATAGATTTCAGCTGCAGCAATTTCAGTTTCAAACTCCTGAGGACTTGACAAAGCTTCGATGAGTGCTTCCCGAAGATCTCTTGACAGATTCAAAGCATCCAAAATTGATAACTTGGCTGGTACTTGGGCCAATTGTTTCAATATATCATACTTTTGATCTAGAGGTCTGTGTTTCCCAATAGGAATATGCGGTTTAGCAGGTACCTTGGAAGAAGATGTTTTGGAAGCTGATGCATCTTGTATTGAAGTTGGAAACATCCTTGTTTTTGGCATATTAGACTGATTAGATCCATTTACTTTCTGAGATAAAGAAGATGGAACTTTTAATCGGTCTTCCAAAATAACTGTGCCAAAACTGAGTTGGCCATTGGCAGAAGAACTTGCTTGTTCTTTTTGAGCTCGCTGAAGGGCTCTACCACGAGTTTCTGCTGCATATACAGTGCTAGCAGGGGTAGAATTAGAGTAGTGGCTTCAGAAAGATCCACGTCTTCCCCTGTATCCTGAACCTCTAGAACTTCCTCAGATTCCCTTATTTGATATAGGGAATTCAGGCTCAGCAAGACTAGAATATGGATCTGTTAATTGAATCATATTAACAGAACCAAAGATTAACTCTTCTTCTGATAAAGACTCTACCTGGTTAGCCTGTTTAGGCTGTGCCGTTTGATGGGGTGGTGCCCGTTGCTTTGAAGTAGATGGAATGAAATCTTCCAGAGTCAAAGACAATTTAGGCTTTGATACATACTCATCTTCTTCTGATTCCTCTTTCTTCTTTGAATTGTGCTTCCCTTTTGAGGATTTGTCTTTTGATGGAGGCTTTACTGCAGATTTTGTAGGAGACACAATTGGCTTCTTCAATTGTGTTCACAAAATGGAATGGGTATGATTGATTGTCTTTCTGATCATCCAATCATCATATTTTTTCACATTTTTGCTTTTGACTTCCTGCCACTCGCCTCCTTCCTCTGGATCTGTAGCAGTAATACACGCTACATGAGCGGAAGAACCCTTCAATTTGACTTGTCCCAAGTCGACCATCTTTTGCAGGATGTCTTTAAAGACAAAACACTCCTGGATGGGATGCTCCAACATTTGATGAAAGGGACAATAATTGGGACGGTCTTCATCTCCTCCCTTGTTTGGCCTCTTAGGTACTGGTAATTGAACCAAATTATTTTCCAGAGCTGAAATGAAGTACCCAGGAACTTGCTCACTTCGGAAAGAGTATGTTTTACTCTTCATATCCTCAAATTGTTTTCATCGTTGATCTTTTTGATCATTTGGACGAAACGGCCTTTGTTGTTGGTGTTCAGGAAGTGGAGTCCTTCGAGAAGATGAAGGTTTTGAAGTAGATATAGGTACAGGTGCTTGTTTAAGCATAACTGTAGCAGTTTCTGCTTTGCCCATTCTTCTTCCTGGAGCTGATGGAATTACACGAGATTTAACCTTAGCCTCTATAATGGAATCTTCAATCTGCTGAGCGATTTAAGTAAGGTCTCGAAACCCTCCTGTGTATTTCACAGGGATCAATGGCGTGCGTAATTCGTCACGCAGATTTGCCACACAGATTGGCAACAACTCTTCCTGAGGGAGTGCTAAACTCAAGGAATATGTTAATCCCTTCCAACGAGCAATGAAATGAGAGACTCTTTCATTTTCCCTCTGCTTGCAGTTTGTAAGATCGAAAACTGTCGTTTTTGGCAAAGTTGAGCTAAACTGAAGAAGGAATTTTTGATGAAGATCCTCCCATCCGATGACTGACTGGGATTGCAAGCTTGTATACCAGACAAAAGCCGGTCCTTGCAAGGTTCGCACGAAGCATCTGAGTTTCACTGCTTCTTGCTGCTCTGGAGTTCCCATCATAGGATCACAACAAGACACGTAATGCGTCAAATGTTGTTCAGGGTCGCCTGATCCATTGAAAGTAGGGGAAACAGGGTTTCCAAAACGTGATGGAGGAGAAATTGAATCTACCCATTCAGGGTAAACTTTCTTTTCAGGTTGAACTTGCACCCGTTTCCCTTCCATAGTTTCTAACCGAGCTGTTAATGACTCAATAGTAGTTATTAACTTTTGAGAAACATCAGGTTGAACTTGGTTTTGGGTAGGTGCAATAAATGGAGCTTGGACAGACGTGGTGGTTGGTGCGGCAACTGATGGTAGTGCTGCCAACCGTTGTTGCGTTTGACCCGTAGGATTAGACCTCTGAGGGTGTACTGATAAAGGAGGATATTCCTGATCCATCTCAGTAGTTACAACAAATTCCTTCGGCTGTCGGACTTCAGCATTCTTAAGAATAAGACTACTCTGAAGTAGTTCTGCATTCAACCTTCTTAATTCTTTCATTTCTTCCTCCTGTTGTGAAAACCTTTGCTCTAATGAGAGCGATTGACCTCCTTCAGAGGAAGGGTGAGAAGTAACCTGATTCTTTCCTTTCCCCTTATTGGATCCTTTTCGGAGAGGGGGAAGTGTGTTACTTGAAGGAATACCCAGATTTTGGGTAAGCCTTTGATTACGTGTGCGCACACCTTCTTCATTTAGGTCTGTGTGTGCAACCTCTTGAGAAGGAACCTCTTCGTCTGATTCCTCTGATTGAGCCTCATCTGGTGAATCAGCAGCAACGGCATTGATGAAATTAATGGATGCATATTGCATGGAATCCTTTCTATCAGCATTTCTGTGATATTGTCTTCTTCTATGTCCATGATGAGACATGGAATTCTGTTGACTTGATCCCTCAATAATTTCTTGGAGAACCGTCACTTGGAGAGAATCTCCTGATAGCTTGGCTCTTCGTTCCTCTTGAGTCTTATTCCCTAATCGAAAGAATACTGACATTCTCTGAGGGAGGGATTGAGGATTTGAAAAAGTCCCCAGTCCGGTGGACTGGGGATGTTCCTTCTGCTTCCGCTCAACTCCTCGAATCCCATTTGTTGACTCTGAGGGTTGGTTTAGAGAAGTCCCCAGTCTGACAAACTGGGGTGTCTCTTGACATGCTATGTTTGAGATCTTCATAAAATCTCTCTTGATCTTGCGAAGCTTAGTTCAGAAATTAGCTGGATGCATTAACCTGTATCCACTTTTATCACCTGGTTCAACAGATCATTGGATGATTTCCGAAAATTCTGTCATTTGATGACGTGTTTGCTCTAGACGAGAGGCTTGTGCAATATTCTTGCCTGCTTGATGTAGGAGAAATTCAACAACTTGTTCTCTATATACTTGATTTTGAGAGGAACTAGTTGAAGCCTGTTCTTGAGCAAGCTTTTGATTATGAACAAAGCCCATTGACTTTGGCCAGCCATGGTCAATAACATTGCATGAGACCATTTTCGGCGGGCTTTGCTGACTGGAAAGCACTGTGAAATGTAGTGCTCCGTGAACACCCCATCCTCTGATATGAACATCAGATGGAGCATTGGCAATTAACTGACGCAATTTTCTTAGTGCGCCAAGGCATGAACATTGAAGGGTTCTCTGTTGCTTTTCAGCCTTCGGATACTGAGAGACTGATAGATATGCCAAATCAATCTGGCGTTGTAACCCTTCTATTATCTTAATATGATTTTCATAATCACCATAAGATAATACTTTCTTCTTTAATTGACAAAGAGTTTTCCAAATGTTGAGACGAATATCATGGATTCCATCATCCGTCAACATCTTTGGAATGTCGTAATGGGAGTCATCCAAAGGCCAAAACATGACTGGTACTTCACCTTTTGCCAGTTTTTTCCTCATGTTCAGCATTTACTCTTTATCATTAAATGAAGATTCTTCTACCTGTTTTGACCAGAGTTGGTGTTTCCTTGTTGCTTCATCGGATTCAACAAGATTGGTAGAGAGATCACTATTCAGGCTGGAAGATGAATGACCCAGGGATGGTTCGGAGAATAACCTGAACCCCAGGCTATCTTCTGATGGAGAAAGAGTTTCACCTGCCGATAGTAAAGCATCAGACATGACTAGTTTTACGTTTGCAAGTGCCTCGAGATAGGAGGGCTTTCTCGGCACTACATTGCCTTCTGAAGAATTTTCGAGACAATGTGAATCACTACTGCGGAGAGGACTTTCGCAGCGAAGTTCATCATCATGGGGAGGACCACCATAATGGGTTACAGCAAAAGATGAAATCTCTTTCTCCTTGGTCTTCTGACCACACAGAGGGTTCATGTGGTTCTCATCTGAAGAAGAAACATCAAGATTGACCGAATTTTCATGAAGCAAGTCTTCATGAGGAAGTGTCTGTTGAAGACCTTCAGAATTAATGTTCCCGTTATTGGGAACTGAGGGAGTAGAATCTTGAATTCCGATAGATAAATGTCTGAGGGCTTCAAGAACTCCAGCATCGAGCAAGGCTTGGTTACAGATTGGCCTTTGATTTCCTGACTGTGCTGGGTGGATCTTTTTCTTAGATGCCTTCTTACTCGCTTTAGAAACCACTTGATGACAAAAGTGATTGCTCTGAGCAGGTGTATGTGCCTGATCAGGAAAGACGGTCAGGTTACGCTGATGATATCCACTCAAATCAGGTGTATGTGCCTGACTTGGTTGTCCGTATTATATGGGGGAGTATTCCCCATAACCCTCTTGGACTGGAACAGATGTGTGTGTCTGTTCCGGTGTGAATCGTTGTTGTGTCACTCCACTGCTAGGGATAGATTTATGTGTCTGTCCCAGTGATGATGCTGAAGTTGTTATGATATCCTGGCAAGCATCCAGAATATGAGCAGGAATTTGCTTCTGCTCTTTCACCATTGACAAAATATGTTTGGTGACTTCAGCCGCTGGAACGGGGATATACGTCCATTCCGGGCTTGGTGTAGGTGTATGTGCCTCCTCCTGTCCTCATTTTCCTGTCAGTGAATCCTGACAGTACTCAAGTGTGGAGGCAGAGAGTTGAGTCTGCCTCTTGTTTGTCGTCGGGACTTTCCGACTGACTTCTCCGTGCGCTACCAAGCGAGACTGTTGGTAGGCTTGATTAGTATTAGCAGGTGTATGTGTCTGCTGATTACACTTCGCCAAACGCGGTTGACGAGATCTATCATATGTAGTCAGATGAGACTGCTGACTAACTGGTGATGTATAAGCAGGTGCATGTTCCTGCCTATAGTACTCCACCGGAATTGCCTGGCGGGATTGGCTTGATGCTGTCAGACGAGTCTGCTGGACAACGGAATTAAAACGGGCAGGTGTGTATTCCTGCTCGTTGTTATCTATCAAGTTAGGTTGGTGGACTCCATCATATGTAGTCAGGCGAGTCTGCTGACTAACTGATGATGTATAAGAAGGTGTATGTTCCTGCCTATGGTACTCCGCCGAATTTGCTTGGCGGGATTGGCGTGATGCTGCCAGACGAGTCTGCTGGACAACGGAATTAAAACGGGCAAGTGTGTATGCCTGCTCGTTGTTTGCCACCAAGTTAGGTTGGTGGACTTCTCCGGAGACGGCAGGGATGACAACCTGCCTATTGTTAACCGGATTCCGTCTCTGGCGGTTCATCTTGCCTGCTCGGGTTCGAGGAACCTGAGCTGAATGCCTGGAGTCGGTACCCTCATCATGTTGAGGGCGCACTACCGCACGAGTCTGGCGGCGATTGTTGATGGGAGCCCTCGAGAAGGACTCCTGTTTTTTTGAATTAAGGCCCTGATGGACCTTCTCATTCACTTCCTCAGAGTAAGGGAGTGAATGGAAATTGCATTCTGGGGATAATGACCCGAACCGGTTGGAGACGGTAGTCAGCACCGCCTGCTTCTTGATTGTTGGTCGTCGTTGTCCAGACGACCAGGTAGAGTTGTTAACTTGGAGGGCTTGACGAGCGGCCTCCAGAGTTGGGATAGTACCGTTGCAACGGTACTCCTTAACCAGTGCATTAGAAACCTAGCGTTGAAGATGCTGAGTTGGTGATGTCATCCTTAGAGCGGATGACGTTCCAGCAGAAGTAACAGCATTGGTTTTCACAGCAGCAGACCTCACAGTAGAGGTGTTCACAGCAGCAGTATTCACAGGGGTGAATTTAAGGAAAGCCATTTTGCAGAAGATCTTGAGAAAGGAGTGCCTGTTCCATGTAACAGACATTATCAAGATGAATCCGGCCACTGCATCTTTTGGATGAGCACATGTCAATGATTGATTTGTTGGCCCAAGGGGCCTAACAAATAAGAAGAACATCACTTTAACTTGGTTAAGGATTCACGTCGGGTTCACCATTTTTGTTTCGCACGGAATCCGGGGATGACCTCCTAGATGGGAGATTCAAACGTTCCGATCGGTTTCTAACGGGTTTGTTCGTAGAACCGGAAACATCCAATGATTCCACATCCGTTTGGACCTACTTTCCAAAGGCAGGAGCTCATTAGCTTGTGGACTAATGAGGCTTAGGAATTTTCATTGGTCGAGAGGATGGGAGGTCGGACTCATCACACCTTTTTGAGGGGAATTATTGTCTACTCCAGGACTCTCTTTATAGATTTAAGTTATGTTCGTGAATCCTTATTACATTACCAAGTATAAAATGTTCTTTCCTTTAGTTTTAACAATCAATGATTAAATATGCAAGAAATTTAGAGAATCTTTTATATGTATTCGAGGTTCTTCATCAATAGAGAATCGTCTATATCTGTTTAGAGATTCTTGGTCAATGGTATCCTTCAAAACATTTATATAAAAGTCTCTTGGTCATTATGATGACTAGGCTGGTTTTAATGCCACTCAGTGGGGCACTTGAAGTTTATCGTCATTCAGAAGGACAGAGATTATTTCAAAGTTGGGATCAAACCCATAAATGGGCTACCTACATATCCTTTGTTTTGGAAAAGGAATCAGAACCCACGTAGTTCGAGAAATGGAGTATGATGTTTATGATTGATGGCTCAAAGATGAATGTCATAATTACTTTTACACTCTAAGCTCACGTGAGTCATGCTCGGTGTGAGAAACAATAGGTATTGGTAAAATTTAGACAATTGTGCCATGAAAGATGCAATCATAAGAATTTGTTTGGGGCTTATGTATGGATGACTGCCCAGATAGATGAAGGTTTAGGATTTACTTTTAGGGAGAAAATCCATGAACAGGGTCCATAAAGTTATATGTGCTTCATGGAGATTTGAATACTCTAATCTTGGGGCTTATTCCTAAGGAGGATGCCCAAGTTAGGAGGGGGACTTATGATTGGGTTTTACTCCTAAAAAGGAAACCCAAATCAAAGGTAAATTATGACTGGTTAAGAGAAATTTAAGGGGCCTTGGAGCTTATTCCTGAAAAGGAGACCCAAGGTTATGACTGAGTCTTATTCCTGAAAAGGAAACCTAGGTTAGGAGATTTGGGGCTTACTCCTGAAAAGGAAGCCCAAGATTATGACTGAATCTTATTCCTGAAAAGGAGACCCAGGATTATGACTGGGACTTACTCCTGAAAAGGAGGCCCAGGATTAGGGGATTTTGGGGCTTACTCCTGAAAAGGAAGCCCAAGATTATGACTGAATATTATTCCTGAAAAGGAGACCCAGGATTATGACTGGGACTTCATCCTGAAAAGGAGGCCCAAGGTTATGACTGAGTCTTATTCCTGAAAAGGAAACCCAGGTTAGGATATTTGGGGCTTACTCCTGAAAAGGAAGCCCAAGATTATGACTGAATCTTATTCCTGAAAAGGAGACCCAGGATTATGACAGGGACTTACTCCTGAAAAGGAGGCCCAGGATTAGGGGATTTTGGGGCTTACTCCTGAAAAGGAAGCCCAAGATTATGACTGAGTCTTATTCCTGAAAAGGAGACCCAAGATTAGGGATTAAGGTTTGGGGCTTACTCCTGAGGAGGATGCCCAAGTTAAGGGACATGATTGGGGCTTACTCCTGAGGAGGATGCCGAAGTTAAGGAATTTATTAACTGGGGATTATTCCTAAAAGAGGAGACCCAGGATTAGGGATTAAGGTTTGGGGCTTACTCCTGAGAAGGATGCCCATATTTGATGTTGGGGCTTATTCCTAAGAAAGATGCCCATGATTAGAGGACTTGATTGGGGCTTACTCCTGAGGAGGATGCCCAAGATTGGGAACTTTAAGAATTTGGGGCTTACTCCTGAGGAAGATGCCCAGATTAAATGTTTTATAACTGGGGATTATTCCTGAAAAGGAGACACAAATTAGGATTCTCTCATCTTAAAGGATGAGGTTGAATGAATGAACTCTCCATATTTAGTGACATAAGGATATTTAAATCACTAGACTTTGAGAGAGATTCCAGAAAATTCCTTTCAGATAAGAAAGTCAAATCAAGAAATCATGCCATAAATGGCTTCAAAGAGTGTCTTGAAGACTAAATTTTGAAAAGGAAATGTGAAATGGATTAAGAGAGGTAAAATGGGCAAGATGGGCACCCAAAAAGATAGGGGCGCGCAAGTCTTGAAAGGCGCTCAAGTCTTCCGTGGGCGCGCAAGTGTTGGTCGCGCAGGTATGCCTGCGCGACACATGGTGTACTTGCGCGATTTTTAAATAGCATTGAAATACTTGAGCGACTCTTTTTTAAACCCTTTAGAATCCTCTTGAGGTTCTTCCAGAAAAGGGACGCGCAAGTTATATTGAAGGAAATAAGTCGGCGCGCAAGTGTTTGATAAGTTTCAACACTTAGGCCTTCCTTCTTCTCTTTAGATCTTCCGTTATAGGTAAGAAATTACCTTAGAAGTGTTCCGGAAGCTTTGAGAAGAGACTTGGGCGTTGGGAGCTTCAATCCGAGTTTCTGGAAAAAAGATCCTCTCGAATGGGGGGCCCACAGGGTCTATTTATAGGCAAAAGAAGACCCCGGGCGGTTACCGGGCGGTTACCAATTAGGTCGCGCAAGTCACCTGCGCGACCAAGGTAGCCGCGCAAGTACACTTGCGCGCCAGTTAGATAACTTGCGCGGTGAGGTTGTTGTTGATCATTTCTTCATGCCTTTGTCGATTTTTGATGTTTTCTTCAAAGGTTGAATCACTTTGATCTCAGATATTCCCTTTTCCAAACTTTAGATTTTGTGACGAAAGGAGCGTCAACACATACGGCCACCTTTTCCATTCCCTACCTCGGGATCTTCTTCTTCATGGAAGTATGGCGCTTGGGATCTATATACTATTTACAATTATTGGTCCCCTCTTCCATGTTATTCTTTTTCTTATGCACTATAAGGAAGGTGGGTTTGTCACATCCCATATCCTTATCCACTTGTAAAATTAAATTATTATGTTCTAAAAGAATATTATCATTATTGATCATATTGTAATTACCAATATTGTTGGAGAATGTCTTGGGAAGTGATAAAATTATGAGATATATATGCAATTCATCTGGGAATTTAATCCTTAACATGTACAAGTGTTCAATCTATCCATTGATCTTGACTACATAACGTCCAGATGGTGTAGACACTCTAAGATTATTTGTGAACAAATCATTGGAGATCTTAATCCCTTCTGGTATTCCCTTCTGTATATAGAGATCCTGAAGGTGAGACATCATGAAATATGAATCCATATACTCATGTTGCTTCAAAATCTCAATCGAGATGGATGATAACATGAAGAACTAAAAATCTGTAATATCATTCACATTATTCTCATAGAGAGAAATATCATCAAGAGTTGCCTCATTTCTAGGAAAATTTGTAAAGATTCTTTCATCACATACAATTTCCTTTCATGGTGAAGGATGACATGTTGGCACCTTTTCCGTTCTTGGAAATTTGTATCGGTTAGAAGTTTTTCCTTCTCAAGTATGGATGACAATAGTATGTTTCATTTAATTTTACTAATTTTCTTAAAAAAAAGATAATTGTAATTTTAGTACATTATCTAATAAAATATTGAAAAATAAATAAATATTATATATTCTAGTCTCCCACTATTTTATCAAAACCCAATATCCCTTACTATTGTCTTTAGAATATCCAATTGTTTGGAAATTCGAGTAAAAAGGATCAATATTTCCCTTCTTATTACCCCAACATGGTTTTCTCAAGTAATTTTAATGGTTTTAGGTAGGCATTACAAATTTCATCTACATTAAATCATAGTTTCTTGATCTGTTGATTGGATTCCCCAATCCTTAAATCAATAATTGAGATTTATTCAACTCTTGATTCCCAGTTAAACCAAGACCTACTTGGGAAGTAGAACCTTGGTGTAAAATAAGTTCATTCAACCCAAAACATCATGTTATAATTCCCTGATAATTGAAAACACCAAAACGTGGGATGGTCAAGTACATTGAAATGTGGTTCGATTTTAACAAAATTAGTGAAAGGCTATACCGACTTAATATTTTATTGAGTGATTTTATCCTTTTATACGTCTATTTACAAATATTATATTTATCACATACTTGTTAATATTATGTGGTATTACATAATTGATTAACCATGTCTTTGAAAATATTTACACATAAGCTCATTTATTTTAGTTTCTATCTTGAAGGCTCACTAATTCATTACTTATGTGATCACGACACGACATTCGTAATGAAATAACCATGAAACTGATAGAAATCAAATAAAAAAGTGGAATGATCCTGAGATTTTTCTAGTGGTTAGATTATATAGTGGTTAATAATCTGACCATTAACCTCGGTAAAAACACGTTGAACCAATTAAGGTTTTCTGTTTCAGCTTTCCAGTTGTCCAACTATGTATCTCCTTTGATTGGTTTCGCCTCAGCTCCGAACATTAATAGTGTCCACTAGCTTGGTAGATCTATCATTTACATTTTACTTTTACACACACATAGGTGAGGGGAAAATGGGTTTACATAAATCAAACCATGGGAACCCAATCCCTATATAATAAGAGGAGAGAAGGCATGAATGCCAATAATTTAATTTAAAAATAAACTAAATAAAACCAATCACATACAAAGTTTTGGTCTAGCTCATGATCATCCACATGCATGCAACAAAATATACATTTAATTCAACTATATTTCAGTTCTTCATCATTCTTATTTAAGATAAATCATGATCGAATCAATTATTTATTATCTTTAATTAAAAAATTATTTCATATTAATTATTATCAAAATTTCCTTGAGATTCTTATCCATTATAATTTTAAACTAATTAAATAAGTTCATTTAAAATTCACTTTGTACACAAATGTACCTTGGAGAAAACATGTTGAATAGCCACTTAAATCAACCAAACATATATTATACCCATATATTGTTTTACTCATCTGGAATATGGCATAAAAGATATATCACGTACTTTAACAACATGTACTTCATGGATAGTTACATGAATTACATGATTTTTTCATTCACATGTTATGTTTTAATGAAAATTGATTAAGAACATATAATATGACTCATAAATGATATGTAGATCTGAACATTACACAAGTTTTAATTAAACTTTTAAATATTTATGCATATTAAAACCTATCAGATGGCATGTCATGTATTTACGACCACATGCAAGTACATGTCTCAGTGCTTATATAGTAAAATAAATAAATTTTTAATCTATGTAATTTGGTATAAGTACATGGTGTATAGATATGATCTACATGTCTTGTACATTTCTCACTATCTATGAGAGACCCATTCTAAAGAACTCGACATGTAGTCTGTGCCTTAGATAATTTGGAGTATATGGTGTGTCCAATGGGCCACACACCCTGTTGACTCCATGTTTACAAGGTCAGCAGTCAGGTAGGACATTTATTGTATACACACCATCTATATGACTCAAGGGGACTAAAAGATGTGTATGTGGCCTACATAGTGTGTAGTCCTATGGATCATGAACCACTAAATTCAGGTCAACACATTGTTTTATTTAATCCATCTATTCAATGAATACGACTGAAATTAATTTATGAAATAATTCATGATGAATTGAACATGAAAACATGGTGTGTAACTCCGATTAAATGGTTTATAGTCCTATGTTTTCCATCCAGAATCCTTGTATCATCTGGATTAGTTACTTGATTTTAATTTATATATAAAATTAAACATCTCAATTAGCTCTTTGATAAATGAAGGAGGAATAAATAGATCTCAAAATTCAGATTAGCAAAACGATTAAACTAGAATTGAAAAACTAAATTATAAATGCTTAAATCTCCAACATGTTTTTAAATAATTATAAATAATTATTTTAATGCTATGATACAACTTTTGGGTTCGGGGAATAGCTGAAATATGAGATTGATTGTTCCCATCTTTTCCTTCCATAATCGTTGATCAATTTGAGATCTATGTGATGATGTACACCATGATCAATTTAACTGAATCAAATAAATAGACAATATATAGAACATCGTAACTGAGAGAGAGGACAACAAAAATATTTTCTATAATTAATTTAATTTGATTAATAATTTCTTGAATCACCCAAAGCTTCCGCGGAAATATTCTCATTTAATAATGCAATAGCTTTCTAAGAATGCAACTTCAAGTTCTAGCACACCACGACCAATCAAACTAGCTGTTATGAATAGTAATACCCACTTTTTGGAAAACTTATAAATTTTATTTTACAATTTGGGATCCATTTTTGGATTTAGAATATCAATATTATCTTTGGGTAAAAGTTTGGCACTTTTCTGATAACTTTTATATTTTGATGAATAGTGGAAAATATTAAATTTAAATTAAAAACATCTTTTTAAATAATTATAATTTATAGAGTTAAATTATACATTTTAGTGGTTATAAAGTCTCATTAGATTATAATTTTATCTATTAATATAATATAGATCATTGTACATAATTTCACATTTAAATTGTATGTAAACACATGTCAATCTTTTGATAGTTTTTTTCTTAAAAACCCACTTTTTGGTTTTGACAACATGAATTAATTTTAAATTATTTTCTACAACTTCAGTGTTTTGAATTAGGAAAAATGGATTCCATATTTTAAATTAATGGTTCCATATTTTGGTAATAGTTAACTTTTATTTTTAGACATTATGGATAAATACTTCGGTAAATATTTTATTTACCATAGTTAAAGGGTAAATCTGGTAAATAAGGGTAAAAAATAATATTATAATAATATTAAATTACCCTAAAATATTCCTAACCCTATTTACGGAAACATTTACTACTATGGTCATCCATGGGTCAATTTTTGGACCCCATGAAGCCACTTAGGAGTGATAATGACACTTTATATTAATTAATTTAATGTAAATGCAAAAATGACATAAACATATATCTTTTAGTAAAACAATTTTTACATGGGGTTATTTAAGTTATCTAATAAAATATAGATATTAATTTGAAATATAAACAGATTTCCTATATCATGGTATTTTATTTATAATATTTATACATCAAAAAAATAAAATTATTTATGACCCAATAACGATCAAGTGATTACCTTATTAAAGAATGATTTAAATATATGAGATTATAAAATTTTAATCATCTATCCAAAATCTGTAAAATTCTTATAGAATGATATTATATCAAAAAATATTTATCTTATTTTAGAATTTAATGAGTTTTTGACCTTTTTAAACTAAAAATCAGTTTATAATATAATAATATTTTCAAATAATCCCAAAGCGCTCCTCCCCCTCCCTTATAAAAATACATTACATCGAACTAATTAATCACACCTCTAAAGCCCCTTGGATCATCAAAATATTTCAAAATTAAGTTCCCTACATCACTATCTTACTCTTAGGAGCCTTACCATAGTCATAAGTCATTTCATGTATGCCTTTTGGTTCAATCCAAAGGGAGTTACCTGATTTAAAGGTAACATATTATCTTAAATTTTCTTCTTTTATTTTACTTCTCCAACCCCCTAAACTCTCTTTATTCCATTATTTTATAAAAAAAATATCCTCATTAAACTGGTTTTTTTTTATGAAGAGTATTCTAACTACACTTACACACACCTCCATCTAATAGATGTATAACATTATGTTTCTGTGGACGGTGAACTACTGCCTCCAGAAACGATGATTGTTCAATCTTCTACTACCACCTCTTATGGTGGCCATTATGATGGAACTGTAATTATATATGATAGTTATTATATTTATTTTATCTCTATGATTATTAATTATCTTTTATAGAATACCTTAATTCTTTTCATGTTGTATATATATGATAATTTCATTTAAGGAAGTGAGAACTACCGCCCCCTCAAAGTTATATGACTCGTTCATACCATACATGGAACGTATAAAGGATAGTGTTAATAAACTTATGTAACATATATACAATATTATATTATACTATAATAAAAATATTCTAATTCATCATTTGTTTTTCATTCCTTTTAAAATGAAAAAAATTGAAATGGATGTAGCATTCAAACGTACGTACTGATTACCATCTCCACGAACGCGATGAGATTCATTCCCCATCGTAAACATTCAAGAATAATTTTCATTTGATTATTAAAAATAATATTTAAGAACATAATATCATTCATGAATTAATCAAATACATCCTATCCTTAAATAACATGACTTCTGTAACAAAACATATGAAGTAAAACAAATCAGTAACACCCAAAACAATAATACTAATGCAATATTATTAACAAAGAAATATTAGAGGATCATATATGATATAATATTTATGTATATGGTTTTAGTAAAAGTTATTTTACTATTAAAAAGGGGGATAATATACCCTCGACCCAGGAATAGTACAAGGTAAGGGTTAATTTTACAATCTCATTATTTATCCGAGGTTGTTTATACCTATGTATCTACTGGGACTTTTTTATCATCCACTGCTATTTTTCTTAAAAATGTATTCAATCTTTCTTACTATTTTCTATAATATGTTTTAATGTCACTTATACACTTGGTTTACTTTTTATAAAAAAAATTCAAAGGAATCTTTCCATCATTTACCAAAAAAAGAACCTTACAACCTTTTTGATGAATTAAGGTAATAATGTTTTTTTAACTTATTTGGAAGGTGAAACTATTTTCCACTATTATAACACCTTATATGAATCCCTTACAAGATTATAAGAATATTTTAAAAATACATTTTCTATTTTATAATTATGTGACTTTTAAATGATTTCAAAATAGAAAGAGTTATTTCTCTCAAATAGATTTGATTTCATCTATGTCAACATCCATTGATGGATTTTACATTTATTTGAAGTTGAATTATTATGATACAATCTTCTATATTGTATTGAAGGTTTTGTGATATGTTTGAATGTGGATGTGTTATTTTTATACCATTCATTTTTTATAATTAAAGTATTGCCATTTCGTATGTATGTTTTAATACCAAAGATTATGTTATGTTTCAACCTTTTCATATGAGGAATTCATTGGGCTTAGTAAGCGATGGGTGGATCCCACAATAGCTACTTGATTCATCAGTAGGTGTCATGAGAAAAAAAAAATTCTTGGAACAGGGACTTTAAAAAATATTATTTAGTCCTGGAATGAGGTCTTGACTACATGGTTATTATTTCTGGCAATATGCATTCCATTATTAGGAAATTAGCTATTGATATTACATATTATTCTACTAGTATAATATCCATGTGAATATTTAAATGATATTATCTGATTTATATTTTTCATATTATACTGATGTTTAATTATATAAGGTTTTTTTAGTCTTATACATTTCCATAAATGTTTATGATAATTTATGATAGTTTCCACTATATTTTTATCCTTACTGAGAATCTAACCTCAACCATTTCTTATGATTTATTTTTACTAGGATGTTAAGAAGTAAATTATGATTAACCTACAGGGATAGGCCACATATATGAGAGTTTTCAATGGGGACACAATGTTGTTTTTATTTATTTCATGATGTAATGTAAAACTTATGTATATATCTTGTACTTCCATGACTACTTAAATGATCGGTCTTTCAAAACATGATTCCCGGTATAATTCTAATGTTATGTAATAATGCATCAAATATAGGTAACTGGGTTCATTGAATTATAGTTGTTATTAGTGTAAGTTTAGTACATACAATGGAAACTAGATTTAGTAAAACTCTGATTATAGAACATTACCCAAATATAAAATTTGAGGATTATTATAGAAGAACGTCCTAGAATTTTGGTAATTTTGAGATTTTTTTTGTTGTCCAAGAAATACATCCATGTCTAGATATGAGGAGGTAGAGGTGGCTTTGGCACAGATATACCTAGGAGTGAAAACTATGACAAGGAGTTTCGGGATTGACTCGGGGTATCCTGGTACACAAAAATGGGCCTTTCACTTTTGGTTACGACGCTCATGGGGGGATATGCGTAGGATAATTCAAATTTTCGTTACAAGATATTATGAAGGATTAATGAATATATTCTTCTCCAAGGAATTTTATTATGATTATGTATTAATACTATAAAATTTTAAATTTATGTTATCTATTTTACAAGTTATGAATAATATATTTTGATTCATAAACTAATCTAGTGTATTCCATTTTTTAGAAACCGTACCTAATGGATGGAATGGAAACTATATCAACTCAAATAATTCATGTAGTGATGTCCCTCCTACTCATGATAATTATAGTGGAGCTGGTGATTAAAATGGTGCTGATCAGCTTATAACCATATTGGGACAACTCCCAAAGGTTATAAATAATAAACATACCCGTACAGAGCCCCCTGATCCACAACATGGAGGATCAATGTTAGAATACTTCATGAGGCATCAACCACCAACATTCAGTGGGAATAGATATCCATTTGTAGCTGAGCAATGGATATATTCCTTAGAGAAAATACTTCATGCTTTGGGGAGTAGCAAAAGAGAAAACATTTTCTTGGTAGTTTATCGCCTCAATGGAGATATAGATCAATGGTGGTCATTATTAAAAAATAAAAAGGAGGATTAAGAAGTATCAAATATGTAATTGAGTAAGTTTAAATAGATTTTCTTAGAAAAATACTTCCCTCAGGACCATCGAGTGGACATGGAATATAAATTTCCGAGTCTGAGGCAAAAGGAGGATGGGAATGTCGCAAAGTATGAGGCTAATAATAAAAGGTTATCAAAGAATGTTTGATATCATATACATAACCCAATGATGAATATTAATTGATTATTTTATGGGTTAAAACCATTTCTCCATCGAGAAATTGTCTCACAATATTTCTCAATGTATGAAGATATAGTCTTTTGTACTATCACGACAGAAAAAAAATTCTCTAAGTCTTATGAATTTAATGCAAAGAAAGAGAAGAATATATTTTCTGGACACTCTAGAAATATAAATAAGGGGATGAAGTGAATCGTTTAATTTCCATCCTTCATTAAATGTTGTATAAAACACCCTGGTAATTTTCTGAAGGGAATGAGAGTATGTTACAAGTGTGGAAAAAAGGCCACCAAGCTCGTGATTTCAAATGGAAGAAAAGGTCCATCAATGTCAATGATAAAATTATAGAGAGATGGATAATTATGAAAATGAATGTCTTAAGTGTAAAGTAAAATTACCTAAAAATTCTAAAGGAGCAAGGCCATGATTTTTCAATCACTACTGTAGAGGATGATGCTCCGAATGACGTGGTGAAGGTAACTTACGGGTTTCCTCAAATTTAGCCAATGCTTTATTTGATTCTGGATCATCGGATTGTTTAATATCTTCCATGTTTCATCCAAAAATTATATATTTCCAATTGGATTTAACAAGGTAGTTGTCATTAGAAACACCTAAGGGAAGTATCATTGCAATAAAGTTTTGTCAATCAGTTTCCATTAGATCATAAAAACATGCTTTATCCAATGATCTCTTAGTCATACCCATGATTGAAGTTGATATAATACTCAGTATGGATTGTCTTTTGGACCATAATGGAAAAATTTATTGTAAGAAGAAGGTGGTTAGAATTTTTGATGATGATAAGGAATACCTTATCTTTAGAGTAGAAACTTCACCATCTGATTCTAATGAAGATACACCCCTAGTAGATCTACTAAATTCAATTATTAGGGTGGAAGATAATGAAATAACTATAGGTGGGGGAAGGAATGTTCAAATAGATGATGTACCTATTGTGAAAGAATATTTTTATGTGTTTCTGGAGGAATTACTTAGACATCATCCAGAAAAGGGAATTTAGTTTTCCATTGCCTTAATTCCTAGTTCAAGGCCCATATCGAAGACACATTATAGAATGTCCATTGTGGAATTAGTGGAACTAAAAAAACAACTATTGGAATTTAGTAATAATGGATTTATTCTCACTAGTGTTTCTCCATGGGGAGCCCCTATTCTTTTTGTTAAGAATGAAGATATATCTATGAGGTTGTGCATTGACTTCAGGGAGATAAATGCAATAAAAATAATCAAAAAGTATCCCCTACCTCTCATTGATGTTTTATTTGATCAACTTCATGGAGATAAATATTTTTCAAAGATTGAACATTGATTTGTATATCATCAGTTGTGTGTGAAGAAAAAATATATTCCGAAGACAGCATTTCTAACCAGCTATGGGATTTACATGTTTAGAGTAATGCCTTTTGAACTGACTAATGAACCCTCTGTTTTCATGGATCTAATGAATAGAGTTTTAAAGTAATATCTTGATGAATTTTTAGTGGTATTTATTTTTTATATCTTGGTATCATACGAAAGTTATTAATATCATGAAAAACACTTACGCATAATTCTAGATACACATAGAAGAAATGAATTATATGAGAAGTTTAGAAAGTGTGAATTCTAGATTCATGAGATTTCTTTTCTTGTCCATATCATCTATAAGGATGGAATCTCTAATGACACTTCTAAGATAAGAGAAATCCAATAATTTATAGCATAGACAAGTATAACTGAGGTATGCAGTCTTATTGGTTTAGCAGGTTATTATCGGTGATTCGTCCAGAATTTTTCCCTATTGGCTAACCCATTAACCAAGCTCATGCGTAAAGGTGTTAAATTTGTTTGGACAAATTGGTGTGAATAATTTTATGAATTATTGAAGAAAATATTAGTCAATGCTCCTAGATTGACCCTACCATTGGGGAATGATGGATTTGTTATTTATAGTGATGCTTCAAAGAAATGTCTTTGTTGTGTCCTTATGCAGAATGATATATTTGTTCTGATCATGATCCCCGTTTGATATTAAGATTTTGCAAAAGTCTTTAAAAATACGTAGATACAAAACATTGTTTAAGCACTACCTACCACCCTCAAACCGAGGGACAATAAGAACAGATTATTGAAACCTTATAAGACATGTTGAGATCTTTATCACTTGACATTCAAGTTATGTGGGATCAGTATTTAACTATGGTATAAGTTTCCTATAACATTATCTTCCATTCAATTATTTAGATAGCACCATATAAAGTGATATATGGAACGATATGTCGCACTCCAACTTGTTGGAATGATGTTGGTGAATGTAACCCCATAGGCCCATAACTTGTTGAGGAAACATGGAAAAGGTGAAGATTATCCAAACCCACATCAAAGCATCTCAACATAGGAAAAAGAGCTATGTCGATAACTGAAGGAAGGGTTTGGAATTTCAAATAGGTGATCATGTATTCTTGAAGGTATCTACATGGAAGGGTGTTATGAGATTCGGTAAGAAGGTTAATTAATTCCCAAGTACATCGGACATTTCTAAATTCTTGAATGACATGGCGTTGTAGCTTAGTGTTTGGAAATGCAGCCTAGTCTCTCCAAAGTTCATGATGTGTTTGACGTATCACTGTTGAAAAAATATATCCTGACCCAATGCATGTACTCACCTATGATGAAATAGAAATGGAACCTGATCTGTCTTATTGTGAAGAGCAAGTCATGATACTTGATACCAAAGAACAAGTGTTGAGAAACTGAACGACTTGTCTGGTAAAATTTCTATTGAGAAATCATAAGATGGAAGAGGCAACATGGGAACCCGAGGAACTTATGATGAAGAACCACCCGATAGTTTTTATGTATTAATATTTTATAAATTTAGAGGATGAAGTTATTTTAATGAGGGGAGAATGTAACACACTAAGCATCCATGGTACACTTCTCATTGAATAATTCAATAGATTTCCTTGTACGCAACTTCGAGTTCTAGCACACCAAGACCAATCAATCCAGCTATTATGAATAGTTATAACCAAATTTTGGAAATTTTATAAATTTTATTTTTCAATTTTGATTCCATTTTTGGATTCTTAATATCAAAATTATCTGAAGGTAAATTTTTGGCACTTTTTTGATAACATTCATGTTTTTATGAACAGTGAAAATACTAAATTTTACTTAAAAATAACTTTTTAAATCAAAATAATTTATAATGTAAAATTATACATTTGAGTGGTTTTAAATAATAATTAGATTATATTTTTATCATTTAATATAATTTAGGTCATTATATGTAATTTCACATTTAAATTGTACATAAACACATGTCAATATTTGGATTGTTTTTAATTTTAAAAAACCCGATTTTCGGTTTTGAAAACAAAAATTAATTTTAAACTAATTTTTGAAACATCTCTATTTTGAATTTGTAAAAATGGATTCCATATTTGGAATTATGGGGTACAAATTTTTTAAATAGGAAACTTTTATCTTTTGACATTATTAATAATAACTTCGGTATATATTTTATTTACCATGGTTAAAGGGTAAATCCATTAAATAAGGGTAAAAATAATATATTAATAATATTGAATTACCATAACACATGTCCTAACCCTATTTTATTATACATGTATTACCACGGTAATCCTTGGGTTGATTCTAGGACCCCATGGAGCCACATGGGAGTGATAATGATACTTTATATTAATAATTAGTAAAGACAAAAATGACATAAACATATATCTTTTAGTAAAACAATTTTTACACGGGGTTATATAAGTTATCTCTCTGACTATAAATTTTCATTTTAAAGCTAAAAATATATCCTACAACATTGTATTTTATTTATAATTTTTAAAAATAAAATAAATAAAATCATTTCTGACACAATGATGATGTAGTTATTACCTTATTAATGAATGATTTAAATAAATTTGATTATAACATTTTAAAATAAACTATCCAAAACCTATTCAATTGTTATTGGGTTATTTTATTTCTATCAAGACTCATATTATAATATAATGTAATGATTTTTTGAATTTTTTATGCCGAAAATCAGTTTATAATAAAATAATATTTTCAACCTTTCCTAAAGAGACCTTGCCCTCCCTTATAAAAATCCATCACCTCTAACCCATTACTCACACCTCTCAGACCCCTTGGATCGTCCAAAAAATTCCAAATTAAGCTCAAAAAATCCCTATATTCCTTTTAGAATCCTTACCAATTTCATAAGGCACTTCAATGAAGCCTTTTGGTTCAAACCAAAGGGAGTTAACCGATTTAAAGGTAACATATTCTCTTAACACTTTTTCTTTTATTTTAATTATCCAACCCAAAAAACTCTCTTTATTCCATTATTTTTATAACAACACCAGTATAATAAATATACTAGGTTGTTTTTATGATAATTATTAGAACTAAACTTACACAAACCACCATCTAATGGATTTAGAACATAATTTTTCTGGGGACGACAAACTACTACCTCACAAAACAATGATTGTTAAATATTCTACTACCACCTCTTATGGTGGCCATTATGAATAGAACTATAATTATATATGATATTTTTTATACTTATTTTATCATAAAGTTTTTTTAATTATGTTTAATATCATACCTTTATACTTTTCATGTTGTATATATACGACAATTTAATTTGAGGATGTTTGGACTACTGCTCCTCAAAATGATATGACACGTTCATACCATACATGGAACATATAAGGGATGGTGCTATTGAACTTATTTAACATATATAAAATATTACATTATACTTGAATAATAATATACCTATATATAATTTTTGTTTCATTCCTTTTAAAATGAAAAAATTTAAATGGAAGTAGCGTTCATGCGTACATATGGATTGCCCTCTCCACGAACGAAATGAGATTCATTCCTCATCGTAACAGTTAAAGAATAACATTCATTTGATTATTAAAAATAATATTTCATAACATAATATCATTCTTGATATGAATCAAATACATCCTATCATTAATAAACATAACTTTTGAAATGAAACATATGAAGGAAAACAAATCAGCATCACCTGAAATAATAATACAATTGCAATATTATTAACAAAGAAATATTATAGGATCATATATGATTTCATATTTATGTATATGGTACTTTTATAGTTTAATAACAATTATTTAACTATTATAAAATAGGTTAATGTACTCTTTACTAAGGAATAGTATAGGGTAGTGGTTAATTTTACAATCTCTTTATTTATCTGAGGGTGTTTATAGGTAAGTATCTACTGGAACTTATTTTTCATCGACATCTATGTTTCTTAAAAATATCTTTCAAAATATTTGTATTATTTCATATAATTTTCTTTAAAGTCGTTTATACGATTGTTTAATGTCTTATAAAATGTTTTCAAAGGAATCTTTGTGTCATTTTTCAAACAAGACACTTTATGACATTTTCTATGAATTGAGGTAAGAATGTTATTTTAACTTGTACGTAAGGTGAATATATTTTCCGTCACTATAACACATTCAAAGCATACCTTACAATATTATAATAAAATTTTCAAAATAAATTATTTTATTTTATAATTGTGTGACTTTTATATGATTTCAATGGAGAATGATATATTTTTCCATAATAGTTTTAATTTCATCTATGTCAACATCCTTTGATGGATTTTACATGTATTTGAAGATGATTTATTATGATTCAATCTTTCATATTATATTTAAGGTTTTGTGAAATGGTTTACTATGGATGTGTTATTTTTATACCATTCATGGTTTATAGTTAATGTACTAACATTTTTAATGGTAGTTTTAATACGAATGTTTTTGTTATGTTTCATCCTTTCCATATGATGAACACATTGGACTTAGTATGTGATGGGTGGAGCCTACAATAGCTCCCCGATGCATCGGTAGGTATTATGAGACAAACTTGTGTCTTGTCCCAAGTCCTTGAAAAAATCTTATTTTTAGTCTTGGCACGAGGCCTTGACTATGTGGTTATGATGTCCGGAATTTTGCATTCCATTATTATGAAATTAGCTATTGATATTACATGTGATTATTCGACTAGTAGAATATCCTTGTGAATAAGTAAATGGAATTATTTGATTTATCATTGCCATATAATTCTGATGTTAATTTTTTAAAGGATTTTTTAGTCTTATACATTTTCTTAAATGATTGTACTTATTTATGATAGTTTCATATATATTGTTATCCTTACTAAGAATTTGATCTCACCCCTTTCTTATGTTCTTTTCCTAAGATGTGAAGAAGTAAATTAGGATTAACCTTTAGGGATATGCCAATGATATGAGTGTGTTCATAGGAGATACAATATTGTTTTTCTTTAGTTCATGGTGTAATGTAAAACTTATGTATGATTCTAGTACTTCCAAGGCTACTAAACTGACCAGTCTTTCGAGAAAAGATTCCTTGTATCATGCCAATATTATGTAATAATGCACCGACTCTGGGTGACTACGGACAGGGTGTTAAATTTCCAATAATTAATTATTTCTTCATTGATGAATCTGGTGAAAGATATATGATGCACCATCATGGCGTTTTAGAGATCATTTGTAGATTTCCTCTAGTGGTGATCCACATGTGTCACAAAAGTCGCCTAAAATTAGAAAAGGAGTCTCTAGGTTCTTGCATAGATGATCCTTGGGCCTGCGTCATCTACCTTTGATCGCATTGAGAATCACTTCCAAAGCATTCTCTTTGATCTGTTGGAGTAGGATTTCTCTTCGTTCTTGGGAACATTCTTCTAGAAGGGAGCTCTCTATGCTTGATAGGATTCTCCAAGTTTGTTGTGCACAACCATAAAAATGAATTAGATCTCTTGGTAAAATAACATAATTGGTTATTTATATTTCTAGGGTTAAAATAAAATTATTTCACATGTTCCCCTTGATTATTTTATTTAATCCAATAAAACAACAAGTCAAATAATAATAATATCAATATTATTATTTCTCGACATGTGCATAACTTGTGAATTATAATTAAATATTATTTAATTATATAATACTCCATATTTATTATTTCTCACCAGGCCATTAAACTCGGTTTTCCATTCCTCTACATTATTTCTCAGGCCTTTAATAATGTCTATTTATTTATTAAATTAATATCACTTCATTATTCATCAATAAATAAATAACTATTATATTCACTAAGTTAAAAATAAATAGTTTTTAAATATTTCTCTCGCAATATATTATATCAAATAAATAGTAACAGAATAAATGCGATCAAGCATACATGAATAGTTATTAAACCACATATGGTAAAAATATTTATTTAACCTATTAAATAATAAATAATAATATATTATTAAACTGAGATTCTGGATACACATAGTGTTTGACCCTCTAGGCCTCTTTCTCAGTGGCATTAGTTGAACCGTCCTAAATTCCAAGTATAAAATATAGAAACACGCCAAGGAGACCATAGAGAAATATATTAATCTCCAAATGATATATTACCTTGTAAAATTCATATTGTGTAATATAGTACCTTTATCACAATATCTCTATTCGAGTAGGTTTCAGGCCTGTGCCACCAACCTATTTTCCCTATCTCTCTTCCTTTGAATTTTTGAAAATAAAATTTTCTTATAGAACACCATGGACATCGATTTATTTAGTCTATAACATTTCCATAAAAGGGCATGATATATTTACTTCCATTAATGAATTAAAGATATAAATCCTTTCTCACATATTTCATTAATGCAATATTACTCATGACCGACCCAACATATCCTACCTCGGTGCAAACATCTATCATCACTGTTTTCACTAATATATATATATACATTACTAATAATACTCATTAATAATAATCTTAAACTCTAAGGAATGTTAAACTTATCCACATATCGGAACATCCATTTTCACATATAAATCATTATTTCCTACTGTCAAGCCCCGTTCACATAATATCCTACTAGATATTACCAAGGGCGTACACCACGTGAAGGCACCTCATTGTCCAATGAGTCTCCACCCATAATATCATATATCATTTCTGTACATAAAATGACACCATTTAGCTGTAGAACATATATTATAGTATCATAGAACTTTCAGGTTCTCATCATTGCGGGAAACTGGTATGACCTTTTAGTGAGGCAGCTACTCTTAGGAAATTATCACATACAATGTCACATAAAAGAATAATCATGATTTGATAAGTAGTTTATTAATATCCAAAACAATGAATAAAAGTTATCCTAAAGTACATATAAGTTGGTTCTGGGGAACCAACTCCCACAACCTTCCCTTATCCGAAAAAAAATCATGTAATCTACTTCTGTACCAAATGGAGGCCAATGCTAGGTATGAGTACAACTCAGTAGGCCACCACCAACAGTGACTAAATAAATATCAATTCTAATAATTTTGTATTTAGTAGAATATAGTAACTAATAAAAAAAGTCAATAAGTGTAGTGTGTATCACAATAAATAGTTATTAATAATTTATTATGGCTCCAGAGTACCATCGTAACACCCCACCAGCCATACTTTCTTCGTCCATGCTGAAAATTAGAATCAAATACCATTGGGTGACACAGCATAACCAAAAGTGTGTTAATTTATCAATTCAATTTGTAACTCCAAAAGGTTTCCCATACAAAATTTCAAATCATGTCAGGAACATTTGTGTTTGAATCTCCATTTCACTATGCAATCTTGATTATGAGCCTTCATGCTCATCAATTTAACTAAGGATTCAAAGAATCGTGTCTAGCCATCCTAACCCAAGGTTAAAGAATTTCATGTCGAACATCCTTAATTAATAAGAAGGAACATCATGTACAACCTCCATACACATGGGTTTGGTACATCACATCCATCATCTAAATCATATATCAATAACTAAACTCAAGGCCGACCTACAAAACCTTTTCAAAAAATTACACATCAAGGTTCATAGTGTTACAATTATCAATATTCAAATAGAACATTAATTTAACTACATATAACACATTTAATAACAATGTAATTACCCATTTTAACCATTTCCCATTTCAAATCTTTGTCAATTCATACACCATTAAACCCCCATATCAAACCAAATGGCCAATTTTTCGTTTTTACCAATTAAACATCATGTGAAATCAGTCTAATCACATAAAACTGATATTCCTTATATTAAAATCTATTTAACCAATATCAAGGGAGTGTCACACCCAATGGGTGGCCATAGGGTCGATATAATAATCATATGTGGACCCAATGGTGTCCATAAAGGGTTTATTACATCATTTAAATGTCTTATTTATAATTTATAACAAAATAACAATTACACAACAAATAATAATAAACCTTGTCAAATACACATGAAAAAACATCAACAATATGGTAAATATATTATAATGAAACTAACTTAAGGCCATTGGTAAAAAATAACCCAATCTCAGCCTCGATTCAGAATAAAAAAAACCCAAAATCACCAAGGTAAAGAATATGATGGAATATGGTTTATAATATTTTGATGAAAAGATAACAACCCATAATGGTTCTTCCAAAAAGAGAAGGAAACTAAGTCTAAGTCTTACTATGAGCTTCGATTCACACAAAATTTAACTCCAAACTCCTTAGAATCAAGATAGATCGATCCATGGAAGAGGGGGGTTTTCTTCCTAAGGGTTACATATAGAGACAAAATGATGTGAAAAATAAGGTGAAGTTGTATAAGGTTTTGGAGGGAAAATGGTCATTTTTCCACTTATAATGAGGTGCATGATTTGGCCAAATTTTTAGAAAAATCATGATTCAACTGCGTGGTCACCTCTATACAAGATAAATCTATGCCAGCTGATCTCTTGGGGTACCCACATAGTCTTTAAAATCATAATAAGGATGTATGGTTTCACTCTATCCAAGGACATGTGGTTTCTAGGTCCCTTGTGCATGGTTTGTCAACCGTAAAACTTCCTATTCCATGCTGCATGGTATTTGAACACCATTAGTACTAAATGTGTTCCAACCATGATCCTTGTACATTTTTTCACGTTACAACCGTTTTGAGTCTCAAACCCTAATGAAAACCTTGGACCCTGTCATATTCTCAAGAATAATTCCATTAACTATTTAAAATGTAATGAAACCAAAATTTACACAAAACATTCATAATATTGTAGTTGAGATATTAAAAACTCTCGACATTATAAAATATCATCCTCAAGTTATCATGTCACTTATCACTAAGATTACATGGTAAAAATATTGGGCCATTGGGCCCGCATATCAGTTTACCTCTTCCAAATTTCCTCCTGAACATGGCTATGCTTCCACATCACATGGACCAATAGTACAGTTACCCCAGAAAAATATCACTATGATCTAAAATACAAACCATTTACTCCTTAAAGAACACATAAATATCATTCTTAAAATCATCAACATCCATCACATGAAAAGGGTCAGGTTGATACTACCGATGTAGTTACACATGAATGAAGACTTTCAAAACATCATATCACAAAAGAAGACCCAATCAGTATACCAATGTTCTGATTCTCAACACAACCTCAAATGGTCCAACATACCTCAGCACTTACTTTCCTTATTTCAAAATCTGATGATGACCCAACCGTGGTGAAAGACAAAGTAATACACGATCACCCACCATAAAACAAAGAGTCCAATGACTATAGTAATCATATGAATTATATCTAATTTTTTCCATATACATATGTTTCCTGATCAATTGAACATGCTCTGATGTCTCCTACATGATACTCGACCCCAATAACTCAGACTCACCTACCTCCATCCAAAACAATGGTGATCTACATGGACAACCATAGAGCGCCTCGTATGGTTCGATATGAATAGTATCCTGATAATTACATTCATAGGTGAACACAACAACACCATGTGTTTCTCCCTAGATCCACTATAATCTATGTTTCATGCTCTCAGAATGCACTCTTACACATGTATAGTAAATTCTGACTGCCTATCCATCTTTGGGTGATAGGTTGTACTCAAAAAAAGATGAGAAACAATAACCTTCTCTAACCCCTTCTTGAATCATGATGTAAAACATCATCCATGACCTGGAACTGGACATTGTATCAGCCCATGAAAACATATTATCTATTGAACATATAAGTCACCCAACTGTTCAATGGTGAAGGTCTCCTAGATTGGAAGGTAAGGGGATACTTTTTTTAATTGGACCACATTCAAACATATCTCATTTCATTTATGAGGTTTCATAGGAAAACCCACAATGAAATCCACAATAACATTGCCCCACTTCAATTTTGGATTGGGAAATGGATATAACCAACCAACAAGCCAATGATTCTTGACCTTCATATACTAAAATGTGTAGCCTCAAATTATAAAAAATACTATCTTGTTATTCATTCATGGACACCAATACTGTCTACAAAGGTCACCATACATTTTGATCAGACTATGATTCACCTCCTATATTGAGGCATGAATCTCACATATGAGTTCCTCCTACATAAAACTAAACATAATATGAAACCCAATAATGTGTATAATCTCATCATCATCAATGGTAATGTCAAGGGTAAATCCCCGCCATTGAATCTATCCATCAATGCTAGGAACTATGGATCTTACTATAGTATCATATTTACCTAGATAATATGAGAGGGTTCAATGGATAAATACAAAATGGTCACATACTCCCTCTCCTCCTGAACAATGCTATTCTTCTCAATTGTCTTGGCCATCACATTCCACTCAAAACTAGGCTCTTGAATAAATTGGGTGTGTATCTTCGTGATGAAATCATCTGTAAAACTGTTACCTATTACTATAATATAATCCGACTCAAAATAAAAATATTTCATGTACTCAACCCATATTTGATTTCTATGATTTAAATAATTCTATAATAAGATTTATCTGAGAGTTTTTTGACCTGTAAGGAAATAAAATCTCACCCATAAGGTAATTTTGTTAACACTTTAAGTCATATACAACTGTGGTAAACTCGAGGTCATGTATAGAATTTTTATGCTCATGTGGCCTCCATTGTCATTATCTATGCACTATGAATCTATCTCTCTATATCAACACTTCACCAAGTACAATCCCAGATGAATCACATAAAAAGTATACTCTTCACCCAACTCAATTAATATCATAATTGGCATGGTGTTCAAATGCCTCTTTATCTCTTTAAAGGAATCATCAGATGACCTAGATTACTCAAACTTCACACCCTTATTGTTAAATCTTGGCAGTGGTGTTTCTACATGTGAAAAAATATTTTATGAACCTTCTATAATATCCCACAAAACCTTAAAAGATTCATATGTCAAAAATATTTTTAGGATGCTACCAAGAAACCACCACTGGAACCTTCTTAGGATCCACTGTCACAGATTCCTTTGAGATGATATGACCTAAGAAATGTACCTTATCAATCAAAAAGTGACACGTAGATATCTTGGGATATATATTATTCTCTCTCAGTATTTTCATAATGACGCTAAGATATTTGGAATGATCATCATATGTATGGTAGAATGCCAATATTTCATCGATGAATATATCATCAAAAAGGTCTATGTATGGGTGTAAGAATCTTCTAATCAAATCCCTAAACATGGAATGAGAATTATTTAGCCTGAATGGAATCATGATGAACTCATAAAAACCATAATTTCTTATAAATGTAGTATGTGGTATATCAAGAGGTCTCACCCTCATCTGATGATACCCGTATCACAAATCAATCTTAGAGAACATACATAAACCCCTTAGCTAGTCAAAAAGTTAATTCATACATGAAAGATGATATTAATTCATTATCATTATCTTCTTTAACTTTTTATAAGTGAAATACTATCGCAAAGTCCTGAAAACCTTCATGGAAAATAAATTGATGGATCCCCAAGGTGAAATTCGGGGAACGATATGCAGTTTGTACTCTAAATCCTCAAACTGAGTCATAAGATCTTAAATCTCTATTTTATCCATTCAGTATGGTTGAATGTAAATTGGTTATGCTCTAAGAATCATCTCAGATATTATATCAATCACCCACTTAGGTGGTAACCCTAAAAATTCTTTAGGAAACACTTCCTAAGACTGATCCACTATTAGAGGGAAGACACCATGATCCACTCCCATAACATCAATAATGAGGATCACCACCTAGTCTATGAGATCACCTAGATTTAGAAAAATAATCCTTGCACAAAATTCCTATATATTCCATTCCCCATGATGAATATAATGGTCACCCTCAGGAGATGTAAATCTCACTCTCCTATAGAAGAAATCAATGTGATATTGTTATATATCCAACCATTACAATCCTAGTATAAGGTCATCATCTGATATCTCAAGAATATATAGACCCCAAAAGAGATGTTACCCAACAATCTCAAGGGGATACTCCTTAAATTCTTTTGTACCCTCTGATCGTACCCCTATCGACATGTTGATCGACATAACCCCAAAAAGGTACTCCACCGCCAGACCCAAACTATTCACAAATCAAGAAGAAATAAAATAATTAGAGGCTCATGTATCAAATTAGGCACTAGAATGTTGGGAATATAAAATAATCATTAATTGAACTATCAATGACCCCACCACTATACTATACCGAATAAGATGTAAAATATGTATCTAACCCATACCTCTACTCTAAACTCATATCTGAGTCCCATGAGCTGTACTATTCTACTGATATAGACACTCCTATACTAAGGCACCATTTCCTCTATGATAAATATAATGGCCCATAGAACTCCAACTTCTTGACTAATACATGGTAGATGAACCCTTGTTTGTAATATGCATTTCCCTCAGTCCTCCATCACTTCCCATATATTGAGGGATCATATAGAACCTATGTAGGTGTCTCATCTTCCTATATTTTTAGCACTCCACTAGTGGTATTAGAAGTTTTCCTCACTATGGCCATTCATTCCACACTAATATTAGACCACTTGAAAACTTCCCTATAAGGTTGATCCAATCCCTTGGTTACCATGTCTTCCAATTCCTTGATTGAATTTATCATAATGGTTTTACCATTTGGCCACACAAATGAAACTATTTTTCCACCACTAGATGCCTCAATAGGTTTCCCCTTGGAAATGTAAGAATAATTCACCACCTTGGAATACTTTTTTAGAAATAATATATTCACTTATTACATGATCTCAAAATAAAGTTCATCATAAAAATGTTTGGTCGTTGCGGCCTCATACCATGTCATCTTTAGAAAAAAATCTAAAAGTCCATGAAGTGGTCAACATAATCCATCACTGACACAGTCCCTGAGTCGGTCACTTAAAATCTATATCTCTCTCCTACCTATGAGTTTTTGGATAAAAGTTATCTTCGAAATTATCTTATAAGTACTTCCATAACATACTTTTTTTCTTCTTCACCTGAGTTTAAATATCCCAACTAATCATTGTTAGCCTCATAACATAAAATCTTACAGTTTAACCCTCTTATTGGTAGGGTCTCTAAATGTTACAGTAACAACTCGATAGACTATATCTATAACCGCACTACCTCAGGTCTACCATCCTTAAAAAACAATTGAGGATTATGCAGCTAAAACTATCAAGTCAGATCAAATATACTCAGTTCATCCCACCATGGGTATCTCACTATAAACTTCATGAAATGAGTAAAGTTCTAAGAGAACTACTCTTATTCCTTATTTCCTAGAACCAAATGTGTTTATCATTCCGCTATTGGAGGATCATTCTCATAAATTTCCTCATGTCTCCCTACTAAAAAATGTAATAATGTGGGAATTTCTCTACAATAAAAATACACATCATAGGGAACATGACATATCATTATACAAATTCAAATAATAGGGGTAAAACTATATATAACATACTACTTTGTGTGCACTATCCCAACAGATTTAACCACATTATTATCACTACCCTCAGCCGTCCCTATCATGGTTTATGTACTTAGTTCAACCATTTTCACAACACTATTTTAATAAATTTACACATCTCATTAAGTAACATTTAAAAAATTTAATTTATCATTCTAAAAAATTAAAATCAATCACAACTTATTTATTAGACACCGTTCTTTGAATCTATAAAAAAACTAAAAATCATTTTATCTCTCATGAACCACTTTATTGACCCTATTTATGACTGAAATGATACATGTCACATAAATCGATAATTTCCTAAAATGTATCATGTATAAAAACTATCTTGGAATACCATACGATAACTAAAGTATATATAATAATAACATTGAAGAATAAGTGATTCACCCGAGTTGAAATTACATCCAACTTTAATAATAAATCCCTAGGAACGTAAATCCCAAACTAGGAACATGGGTTTTCCTTCACACATGGGTTAGAATATACCATGAATGAGACCATTACCAATGCATGAAACATCCTATACTCCTGTATAACTGTCATAAATAGTAAGAAAATAGAAAATAAAACATTTATGATTCCACATTGTAACACACTGGCTCGAGATCCACTAAATTGGTTCATCAAGTTGGCACATCACTTGACATCAGGTGTGCCTCCTCGTATATGAGAGGCTGCTGAAGAGAAGTGAGTGCCTAATGGGATAGGTGGAGGGAATATAACCACTTTACCAGAGTAACTAATACTGTAAATCATAATAAATTTCAACATGAAATAATAAATAATAACCACACATCACATACCAAATTCTCAAATTGAAAAAATAATAGTAATCGAATATAGTAAACATGCCATGTCATGATAGTCTAAAGTTTCAAATTTAAACTAAAATTAAGACACCAAGATGATTCCCACAACAAGAACGAAAACATGTCTAGTCATCTCATCCATACTCGATTCCATTTTCAACCATTTATCATAGGTCATTTTCCCTTACCTAACCTGCAACAATGTAATTTTCTCTAGTACCTAATTATCGCATGACCAAGGAGTGAATACAAAAAATTAGGTCAAAAAAATGGTTTCTAAATCAATATCTAGTCAAAAAATAGTGTATGAAACATTATATAGTAATTAATAAACAAGTAAATAAGTGATTCATGTAACATAATAACTAGATATAAATTTTCTATCGGGGTTCCAGATCTCCACCATGACACCTCGAAAACCATTCATGCTTCATCCATACCGGAATTCAGAATCTTATACCATAGTGTCACACAAAATTACCAAAAAAATCATTTATCAATTAAATTCTTAATTTAAAAATGTCTACCAAACAAAATGTCAAATCATGTTATAGTCGTCTATGTCTAAATAACCATGTCAGTATCCAATCAATATTATGAGGCATCATGATCATTAATATAAACCAAGGATGTAGAGCATCGTGTCTAATAATCCTTTTCCAAGGACAAAGAACATCATGTAAAATATACTTAATCATGGATAATGAACATCATGTCCAACCGTTTCCTGGCCCCATGTGAATGGTTTTTCAATCGTTCACCTAACTCCTGCATGATACACTGTCTTGGTTCATGGTTAGTACTAACTATGTTCCAATCATGATCCATACACAATGTAGTTCTTTTTACCCACCTTTCATCTCCCAAACACATTGGGAACCCCTAATACCTCTCATAATCTCAGGAAGAATTCCATTAACCATTTAAAAAGGAAATTAATGACAATTTAATAAAAGAGTACCATGTATTAAAGTTGGGATCATACAATCTCCTAGGTCCATAGACCCATCATGATCTCTACTTGTTGATACCATCTTTCACCCATAACCCATCAATGAAAACACTATCCAAAGTATCCTCTGACCCAGACATCATGGCTCAATACAACCTCACAAAAACATCTCAGCACTCTCGGTCCAACAAACCAAGGGTCAACCCAAGGTATTCTTCTCTATTATCCTGTGAAACATGATTCCATATACTGAATAGTTTTCCCAAGACACACATGGGTCCCATATAACATCTCTTAAGAGAGATCCCATAACTTTTCAACCATATTAAATCCATGCTCATCACACCTTGTCTCATCTAAGAGGACCCGACTCTTTCACATCACTCACTGGTCCATAATGCATGCTAAAATGGGTGTAACTCATCTGGAATGAGATTTCTGGTGGTCTCACCCATCTCCACTAGGAATAATCCTCTCACACCTACCCAACTAGCCATGGGAAGATCACCTTGGCTACCCACATCTCATATTTCAACTTGAGACCCACCTGACATCTCGTTATAACTCAATAAAATATCCTCACCCCTTGGTGAAATGGTTATTATGAAATAACAACCCATATAATTGTTAATAAGAACTTATTCTAAGCATAGAGGCCCAAACTCCATCCTATCTCTTTCTCTCAAGAAATCTCAGTCTCTATTCATTCTATATAGTCATGTGGAACATGAATATTGTGGGAAATCTTGTATGAATATAAATATTTATTTTTATTAACGGAACCATTTACCTTTGAAATAGAGTTACCATCCAACTAAGATATTATCCCCCTCAACTCATGCCTCTCTCAATTTCACACCACCACCCAAGATCCTATCTCATGTCATGGAACATTAATTATTTATTATAATAATTTTTCATTGATTATTTAATTTTAAATTAAATAGGAATAACGAACTAAAACTCATGTTGTGACGTCACCAAACTGAACCTCCTTCCAATGGCATGTGTTTAGCCTTTCAAAACCTCCTCTAACTACCACACGAAAAATCCTCAATGAATCTGGATTATTTAACAATGATATTGTGAAATTACCACTAACACACCAGCTCAAAAATCACCAAAATATGAAGACTACAAAAAAATGTATAATGTAAGGAAATGAATGTAATAATTTAATGATTAAACAAAAAACATTATTATAAATGGTGGATCCAAGGGTATAGGGGGAGAAACCATCCATATTACCCACCCTACATCACCCCAATTCCCTAATTAAAGGGGGGGGGGGTCGACTGATAAATTACAAATCTTCCAACACTTAAAAAAATTGGTCTGGGCAATTCATATGGAAAGAATAAAGTGTCCATAGAACAACCCACTCTCTAGGAACCCAATTGTGGCGTGGCCTCTCTAATTTTAGTGCAAACCTCTCAAATGAGGTAGGGGTACCCCAAAAACCAACTCCATAGTATATCCCCTAAGGGTTGCATCATAGTTTTCCTTAACTAGGTTCATGCTATGGAATGGCCCCTGGGATGTTATGTGACCCATCTCTAGGGTAAAAGATCTGAACCACATGGGCCTTCCCCTCCTAAGACATCACCCTGATGGGCTATGTCATAGGGTACCCCCTAGTGGGAGCCTCCACACACTGTGAAACCTCTGGGTTGTACCCTTGTTATTTCCCCCACAACGCCACCACTCGCTGCTATTTTATGGTCTCCTTGACTATGGTCCACAACGCTACATCCCCTAAATTACACTGTGGTTCCGGCCTATAGTTGAAATTTCAGTTACATGTCCACTGAATCCTTACTTTTCCACTTACATGGGAACCAAAATACCCACATGGGTCATGAACCCCATTTAAAAACATCTCTCAGATATATATAATTTCTCTAATTCTTGATTTGAATCAAAATAAATGAAACACCACTTCCTCCAAATCAAAAATCCAAACTGCCTCCAAAATTTAATCACTTAAAAATATAAGGGGAATTACAAATTTTTTATAAATCATATTTATCATCAATACACAATGGTTATAAAATAAAAATAGGTAAAAGATATTGAATAATGTAATAATTCTAAAATCCAAAAAACTATTGCTTCACCAATAGGGTGTATGTTGGAATTGTTAATAATAATTGTTGAAGTTAGTGGAATATTGACAATATCTTTTTAAAGATAATTGGTTGAGAATATTATTTTGGTAGTTATTGAAGATTATTGGTGATGATTTGAGGATTTTTAAAGATTCATTAAATATAAAAATGTTTCTAGGATTGAAGTGGTTTAGCTAATGTACTTTTAGGAATATATATATATATATATCTTTGAAGAGTTTCATGGAATCAACAAAGTCTATTTACATAAATGTAATATGTATTATGTGTAATGGTTATTTGATTTAGATCATATTACTGTGTAGAGGTAGTAAGGAACTATAGTGATATGTGTGAAGGTAAAACAAAGAAACAGAAGCTTCATTTGGGTAAATAGAGTTAAATAGGTCTATGTAAGGGTAGTGCTTTAATTTGTGTAAGGGAGGGGTTTGGATCTATAAATGGGTAGTATATTGTCATGGATAATAGTATATGAGAATACCACACTGTATTGAATTCATACCACCTACCTACATGTATTCATGATGCATGTAAGGGTAATTCAAATTTTCTACATTCTATATAAAGGTAACTCATGAAATATTCATCATGCGTAAAGGTCATATATTTCAAAAAGGTGTATGCAAATGAGTTATGTAATGGTTGTACATTTCTATATAAATGTATTTACAATGGGTTTTACTTGAGTGTCTTAATATATGGGTCAATCTCACATAACGGTAATCCTAGATACACATAAGGGTGATTTTATATTTCTGTAAAGGTTACATAGCTTCACCCATCTCATATAAGGGTAATCTCATTTACCCAACACTAGAATTTTGAGGAATCTTATTCCATAAATAATTATTTTTCCAACAATTCTAATTCTATAAGTGTGAATGATTTTACTTTTACTATACCTATTAGAGACTATGCCAAATAGAATAAGTCCATGAATCATGTTTTGATTGAGATCTCATTATACATTTTTGTTTTATGTGTTATATCATAATGGAATTGAATAATATGATTATGTCATAGGAGTAAATACCACATTACAGTGATGATTCACAATGTTGTGGATCATGGAGGTATTTTTTCCACAACTCTAGGAAGCTTTAATGATAGAAGTAACTCCATAATGATGTTTAGTGATTTTAATATTATGTATATGAGACTTTACCGAACAATTCATGAACAAAATAGGAGACATGACTACACCATAGGAGTAGAGACCACATAATAGTTGTTATTTGGATTTTTTTGGATCATGGATATATTTTAGACATGATTTCAGGAATATTAAATGATATATGTAAATCTTCCATGATATTAAACGATTTTAATATTCTAAATATCATACTTTTTGAAATGATGAATTACTAACACTTAGTAGATTAAAATATCATGATATTAAGTGTTTTCATGATTATATCAAAAAATTGAGGAGTTGTAGTGGGATTTTAATGGTTTAAATGAAAGATTTAAATATAGTATAAAATGAGCACACACTATGGATAATAGTTGAATGCGTGGAGCCATGGTGATCATGAAAATTTAATGTAGAAAGAATTATCAGTGGTTTATATATTAAAACATGGAAGGATATTTCATATTAAAATACATCAAAATGATTGGATCAAGAATGAATGGAAAATTAAGGTGGTAGAAATATTAATCAATGATTTGTGTGCGTTCTATATTTTTGAAATATGGAAGTCTATCTCACATAAATAATTATATTTTCAATAAAATAGAGTAGAAGGAAAAAAATAATGTGATGAAGACTCTATATAAGCATCATATTATCTATGTTCATATGAAAAATAAGAGATCGATAATACATAATTCCTTGATAAAATATGTATGTCGAAGAAAACGAACCTATAATAAACTAAATATAAGTATTTAAAGAATATGGGAATTAGTTTATTCATTTAAAAATAGTGAATAATAAAAATTTACTAATTTATTATAGAAGTGAGTGACTTAGAACAGCTTCTAAAGAGTTATTTTGGTTTCATGGTATAATTCACAAACAATCTATGAAGGAGATTCTAGACGTTCAAATTCAGAATCTATATCTAGTGGAACAACAAAAAGTTGTGTTGATGAAGGGACAATCATGTTCATAAACTATGTAAGTGATCTTCTTAGAGAAGTGTATGAAGGATAATAATGGAATTTAACCTTGGGTTATAATGAGTCAATCCAAAATAATTTTTAGGAAGTCTACCTAAGCATGGAGTGACTAAGACGTTTTTTGTTCACCAAAAAATAGTGACCCTAGTAGATTATGGAGCATCAACACATCATCGATATCATACTCTTTGGATTATCACAGTGCATATGAACCATGTAAAATTCATAGGGTCATTGAATACATTATATTCTTGAACATTCCCATACATTTGAATGAGGTGAAGTGCCAGTGAAGGCAAGAGATCGGTTGAACAATGTTCTTACCCACAATATAAATCTATAAATAGAAAAATTAGTTTAAATGGTCAATATGATTTAAATATTCCACAACCTAATTCACCCCCCTTTTGGGGTGCCTTGGGGGCCTATAAATTGATATTATATCCTAAAGGTACAAACTATGTGTTCATCCTCAATAGTGGTTTGGAGTTCTTGCACTAATGGATTCAATGATTAATTCATTATTCATCAATGGTACAAAATTTTTCAACTATATAAATGTGTTCATGGAATACATGAAATATTAACTTAGATTCCCATGGGATTTTGTGTAATATGTAATTTTTCTATTGAATCAGCATAGAGTTATATTTGAACTAGATTAATGGAATTTTTATATTGATAATTCTTTTAATACTACATTAAAAATTTCAATAAAAGAATATATTTTCAATAATATATCTCACTATAATTTCTCTAAGGATATGTATAAAATCCAAGAAGTGTGATATTGAAAAAATTCCATAGTGAAGGTATACCAGAAGGAAACCCAATATAGGAATCCAAGTGAAGATTTCCTTATATTTAAAGGTAATAAGAAGAAAAATAATTAAACCAAGAGGATGAACTCTCAAGTTTTGTTAACTAATTCTAAATATATTTTTCTTATTATAAGATTATTATGGAGAAATAATGTGAACTATAAAACATAGACTCTTTCAAGGCGTTGAAATAGAGATGTGACTCTTATGAAGAAGTGGAAACAACATCTGGTTTCAATCATGGGAGTTTTCATCCAACACTAAGAATAGTTTAATCAAATGGGATTCATAAATGAAGTTTATGTTTCACATGTAATGGATTTATCATTGGAAAAAACAGGATAAAAATTATGAAGTGGCCCTAATGTTTAACATAAGTAAAATGATATATAAATTAAAGGATAAAAGTGACTTTCTTAATGAAATGTTCTTATAAATCATGCAGGAAATGTGAAATAAAAAGGAATGGAAGGAAAGAATAATTCATCTCAAAACTCAACTTGAATAAATAACATAATTTAGAATAAATACAAATATAATTTTGAAATATATGGTTTCTAAACATAAAAATAAAGATAAGAATGTAGAGGAACTTGATACAGAAAATAGTTCCTTAATGGGAAAACAAAAATTAAGTGATCCCTATAAAGAATATTTAATATGAGATATGGTGAGTAAATAAAATCTATAATTTGAAAGAAAAGATGTTCCATGAAAAATCTATATAAAATGACCCACTGAAGAAGGTAGCTAATTTTTTTTTATTTTAGAAGACTTAATAACATTATGAGTATATGTTTAAAATATAAAATCCTGAAATTTGGAAGGAAAATTGTATTTCGGACATCTCAATCAACAGAATACCAAATAAGATATGATTAAAATTAAAAAAACTTATGTTCTAAACATGTTCATATAAAATGTTGTCGCAGTAGGAAGCGTGGAGGGAATAATATTTCATGAGGTGGTTCTCATTTCCTCTGGAATATAAGGAAATAGTTTATTTAGGAAAAAGTCACGTTAATATAGAATATATGATTACTAATTTGTAGGGAATAGTTGAAGTTGAATAAATGATTCATCAGTCTCCAAAATTCATATTACTCATAGAAATCCTAAAAGAATGAAATAGAATAGTTTTCAGGGAAAAAGAAAGGGACTACCCTAATTGTGAGAAAGAATAAAGAGAATAATTCACCAAGTAATGAGAAGGTTATAGCAGATCTCATGGACATCAAATATGAGGGATGCCTAAGTGGTCTTACAAAAAAAAATTAAGGCTAGAGATAAATACTAGTAGAAATTCCCTCTAATGTATAATGAAAAATAATGAATCTTTCATTAATATTACAACTCAATAGGATACTTACACAAGTGGAATATATTACTTTTTTTAAAATACAATGTTAATGAATAACCATAGTTATCTTATCTAAGAATAAATGTATGCATGTTTTTTCACGTAAAGAATATATATTGGATAATGGTTGGATAAGCTGGATGCAAAAAATATTGAATATGGAGATGTTATTGAAGATGTTTTTTAATTCCCTTCCATAAATTTTAGAAATTGAAAATAAAATATGAAAGATGAATTGCTAGTCTAATCTAACGATCCCCATTCCTCAGCCTAATGAAAACTAAGGTACCCATATCCCATTTTTCATTAAATGTTTCTAACATGTATGAAAAGATTCTGATCCCAGGGGGAGACATAATCCATTGGTTAAGTGTGCTTAAAAGCACAAGAAATCAATATGGAATAAATATTTGGGATTCAAGAAAACAATTACAGGTAACATGAATTATTTTAGGTATTTTATGACTATTTTGGAATTAATCTAAAATCTCCATGTAATATTGCGTTTATTTTCTCAAATTGATGAGAAATAGACTGATATGAAAACTAAAGAGGAGTAAAAATTGTAATTATCTACAGGACTGGATATCATTTCTATTTATTTATGATATAACATTTTTTTTATTAGAGGCTTACTTATATAGGATACTAAATTCTACATTCCATGATGTTTTTTTCTCAAAAAGTGATATTACCACTATAGAATGTATATCAATAATTGTTGTCAGGAGCTGATGATACAACATGGGGGGATTTTATGACGAATTTCCAAATTTTAATTAGTCTCATCATTAATTTAAAGAAACTATGATATTTTAGGTCACTTGGAAGTTAAGTGGAATTTCCAATATAGTATTTATAGATGGTTTAAATTGATGCATAAAGTAGTATCTATATCACAGTTTTTGACTTATTTCTTATCTACTAATGCCTCATGTAAAGATGTGATGAAATCACAAGTTATGATTTTTGTTGGTAATGTGGAAAGGCCAAGTTGTTGTAGATTTTTTGGTATCAATGAGTGACATGGATAGCGTTTTGGATGATAACTTATACTATACTTTCCAACGCTAATCCTCGACTCAATGGTTTTTATGGATTTATTGACTACCCAAACTCAATGTTTTAATTTCACTCACTAGATTTCTATATGTTTATAAATTTATTCTAAAGAATGTGATTTTTTATATTGTATGAAGGAGACATTTGGAATTGGGCAGTATAACTAGATAGTTCAAAGTTTTGTATCAATAAGTTGGAAAAAGAAGTTGTGTTTTTCCATAAAACTCATAAATCAAGGGGGTTCAAAGGATATAGATAATTACCTCTCACATTCCATTGAAAAATGGAATTGTAAGGTGTGATAATTTTATGTGTACCATTTATTATTAATTGGAAAACGGGGATTTTTTTGAAGAGTTATCATGATAAAATAACCCTCTATATTTCATTGAAAATATGTGGGATAAGAAATAGAGTGAAGTATTATCATTTAAAAAATAAAAATGGGATATTTGTTCACCCAAAGGGTAAGTGTAAGATTTTTTTCAATACATATTGAATTTAGAGGATTTTTACTATATTTTATTAAGGATAATTGAATGAGAATATTTTTGTGGATGTTGTTTCATATTGTTGGTGATACTTAGAGGACTATTATAGATTAAATAAATTCAAAAAGGTTGTTAAGGTTGAAGTTCTTTTGATTTCATTCCTTGAAAGGAAAAAATATATATCTATAAAGAGTTCCATGGTATCATCTAAATCCATCTACATAAATTTAAATAGTCAAGACATGTAATTGGGAATTTAGGCAACACCTACTATTTTGTAATATTATTAAAGAACTCCAATGTTCTACATAACGTTAAGACTTATAAATAGAAAAATAATTTGGGTAAATTGAGTAAAATGAATCGATTTAAGGGACTAAAATTGACTTTCATAAGGGTAGAGGATCATATCACATAAGGGTAGTACCTTGAATTGAATAATTGTAGAGGGTAATACCATGTTGTGTTGTATTCAGAGAACATGTATAAAGGAAATCATGATCCACGTAAGTGTAATCCAATGATTACACTTTCTACATAATGGTAAATCAATAAACATGCTTCATGTACAAAAGTCACTAGTTATATAATGGTGTCTACATAGGGAGATGCGTATGGGTTAAACTATACTATGTATAAGTATCAATATAGTTTTTTATGTGACAGTATTCAGGTATGGGTATGGGTCTTGTAAATGTAAACCCATCATCATATAATTATTATTTGGTCATTCCGTAGGGGCTACTCGACTTCAAAAATATCACATAAAAGTGATCATTTCCACCTATCATTGTAATTTTAAATATTCTTACACTATTAAAAATTTTGTAAACAATAGGCACGTTTAAGAGGGTGTGATTTAGGCAGCACAAATGATTTACATTTCCATGTACTGATAGGAGGTTACACCACATGGGATAATTCAACACTATATGTTTTAATTGAGCTCTCATTATGTAGTTTAATAGAAAGTGTTATGTTATAGTAAATTAATGGAATAAAATGACTTTATCATAGGAGAAAAACCCATTCCATAGCGATTATGAACTTTATTGTGGATCTTGGATATATTTTTCACACAATTCTAGTAAGATTAAATGTTATAAGAAACTATTCAATGATATTTAGAGATTTTAATATTTTGAATATGAGGATTTAGTAGATGATTAATGTATTAAAATTAAGATATTCAAATATCACTACAATAAATATTTTTTTCATTCAAGTATAAAATTACAGATTAGTTCCATTGGAAGTATAGTTTTTTAAAGAAAATGTTTAAATATGCTAAAAAATGCAGACCCACAATGTGCATTATCTACATGAATGGAGTCAAGGATAAAGTGAGAAGCTAATGTGGGAGTAATTATCGATGGTTCTCATATTCAGGTATGGAAATGTATTTCATAACGAAATTTTTAATAAATATGGACCAATAAATAAGTGAAAATTAATGTCAGTGAAATCTTGATTCTGAGATTTAGGTCGTTTACATTTTTTGAAATATGAAAGGTTTTCTCAGATAAATAATTTTTTATTCTATAAATAAGATAAAATTTAATAAAAAATGGAGATAGACTCTACAAAACATCATAATACCAATATTCATAAGAAAAATTGAAGATCAATGATACATCATTCCTTGAATACATCCACACATCAATGAAATTTGACATGTACCAACCTGAATATATATATTCAAAGAAGAGGGGAATTAGTTGTTTAATTACAGTAAGGTGAATAAAAAAGAGTTCCATATTTATTAAGGAAGTGAGATATTTTTCAGAACAACCAAATCAGTTGTCTTTGTTCGAAGGCGGAATCCATGGATAATATGTGAAGGAAAAACCCATAGTTCAAAGGAACCTTCTACATCACGTGCTAAAAAAATAAGTTGTATTTATTAAGGTACCTAAATTTCCATAAACTATGGAAGAAATCTTCCCAAAGTATTGTGTGATATAAAATAAAGGAATTGAGACTTGGATTATAGTGATTCTACCCAAAATAGTTTTAAGGTAGTGAGCCAAGGTGTGAAGTGACGATGAACATATCTATCCACCAAATAGTATTAAACCTCGTGGATCCATGTGCATATGCACATCATCATTAGAATTATACATGAATTAACCAAATGTTGGTGAACCAAGTAAAAATCATTATCTCCCTTCATGAATAACCCTTGTATATATATGCATACATATTACTAATGAGATGTTCTATAAAAGGATAGATATTTGTAGAACAATGGTTTTATCAATGAGGTAACAATTTCAAAATAGAATAGTTAGTTTAAAGGGGTAAAAGGTTTAAAACTATCACACCATAATTCAACTACACTATTAGGGTACCTTGGTGGAATATCAATTACCATTAAAAATAAAATAGTACAATATCGAAGGTACCTGCATTAAGAAAACTAATTATGAATGAAATTACCCCCTAATACTATCTATGATGAGTGTAAATGAATACATTATCTAAATTGAATATGAACATTAGTCTTATGACATTTAACCAAGAACTCCAACAATTGACGTCCCCAAAATATTGAATTCCATGTGTAGTGGTAACCATTATTTATATGAAAAATAACCTCCCTTGATATCTCCATGTATCAACATATATCTTTATCTCAAACTACCCAAAATATCATTAAAAATATAACCAAAATATCAGAAATTATATCACAGTAATATATCTTTTATTTGACATAAAAATAGAAGATAATCACGAGTCTATATCTACTATAAATATAATATCTTGACACAATAGAATAGGTAATGGTGAAACCAAATATATTTCTCTACTACTCTTTTTTAAATTTCATATGATCATGATCAAAGAGAATATCTCTATGTTGTAGCCATAATACATTCATCTCACCACTATATTCTCCATCATCAAAACCATGGTGTAAAAACAATAACTCACTGCAGTAAACATCCTTGTGACAAAACACCTTCCCTTATGAATATTATATTCTAATATTTCTAAATTATTCTTATCCCTTGATTTTACAACTTCATTTAACTATGGAACAAAGCTCTTCATAGCTTTCAAAATATTACATGCATATAGGTGCTCATGGTGCAAGGTGTTTCCTCTTCCATATTAATATTTTGTAGTGACTCACAGTAAAATTATCTCTCAAATTCATCTTATGCTTCTTCATTTTAATCTGACACAAAATCAAGACACAAACATTAATCTCATGTAGTAATGAATTAATATCACATAGATAGTGGAATATGTTTGTTTAATCACATGAAATCCATTTATTTAATCTCAAATATGTAGTAATTGGCCTAAATTAATCTGATACATTATCCATTTTATTTCTATATAGTATGATATAACATGGGTTCTAACACAAGATAATCTTCTATTATGATTTATCCTACCTTTATTTCCCATACATGATCATTAAAACCCCATGTTTTTCATGCATATTGTCATGTGCCTTTTGTTTTTTCCAACACAACATAGTTACTACATGTTTTATTTTAACATGTTCCATCCAATCTCTTTTAAGATTCACATTCCTTAAATGAGGAAGTTTCCATGGGAAATTCATTATGAAACCTTGATAATCATGTGAATCTCATTAAGCTACTTTAAACACTCGATTTAATCTATCATGTGTATGTCTATGTTTTAGTAAATCCAATACATATACGATTTTAAATGAATTTTCCTTAATTTTATTACATCTTTTCTTCAAAATTCCCCAAAAATGAATTATTTGATATTCCTACAACGAAACATTTAAATAAAAAAATAGAATAAATAACTAATAAAAAATTTAAATTTCCAAAAAAAATTGTATAAATTGAGTTATCTTATCACCCTTACATAAATGTTTTATTTCCCCTTGAATTATCTCAACAACATGTCAAAAAGAATCCATACAGAAAAAATAGAAACATTCAATCGTTCATTATCATAAAAATACATTCATAAATAATAATTTCAAAATCAAACAAATCATTAGATTTAAAATGATTCAATCATGATTCATTTATCACTCCAAATTCTGGACACTTATCCTATTCTATTTACATTATTCAACCTTTCATTAATATACATGCCACTTATGTTTTAACTCACCTGATAATAAAAAAACTCAGTAATCAAAATCATATTAAGGGAGTTATGCTCTATCTCAAATATATAAACTATATACATATGATTTAAAGTTACATAAATCTACACATATAGATCAAACAATAAAAAACAATAGATTTTTTCATTATGGTTATAATGTCATTTAAGATAATCGTTGGTTGGTATTGGTGTAAAAAATTAAATCCAAAGATTAAAGTGAAGTTTGAGTTATAATGTGAATTGAATATTTTTCATTTAATATCAATAAATGATGTCAAATCCTTATTCTCCATTAAAATAAATTATCTACCACTTTCATTTACTCTTATTTATTAATATATCTCAATTTCATCATTCAAAATTGTGATGAAATTTTCCTCTTTTTTAGTTTTTTTATCTGGTTTTTTTCAATTGAATTACTTCATGAACTAGTATTTCACCCTTGGAAGAAAAACCTAAATATCACCTTCATACTCATCGTCAATATATTATTGAAACTATTTGTGATAGTTAAGATATAAAGGGAAAGGTGGCTTGCCAAAGGTCAATCTAAGGTGTATCGTCTCACAATTTTTCATTCTTTTTTTATTTTCATTTATTATTTTCCAAAATTGAATGGAATAAATTTAATATAATAAAATAATATAATGTGACATTTCTTCCAAACAATCAAAATATCCTACCCACATTTTCCATTTAAGCAAATAATTTCTAATAGCTCTATAAAATCACCTGAACTCTCTTTTGAATCACAATTAAAATCATGAATTTATATGAAATAGTTATTATGGGAAGAGAAAATAATCCTATAACTTGGATTCTTCCATGGAAATTCATTGTCTAAAGTACTTGTCAAAAAAATGAAATAATGGGTAGGTACCAAGATCAAATGGTAAAGAAATAATTAAATTATTGCCTCAATCATTTTAATGTAGTTAAAAATAATCATAAATTGATAATATTAAAAAGAATATTCTAATATTGATGTATATACCTACAATATCTGTAACACCCCAAGCTTCCACGGTACACTTCTCTTTGAATAATACAATAGCGTGTGTTGTATGCAAATTCTAGTTATAACACTCCACAACCAATAAAACTAGAAGTTATGAATATTAATACCCAATTTTTGAGTTTATATAAATTTTATTTTTCAAAATAGACCTCATTTTTGGATTCAGAATATCAATATTAGCCTCAGGTGAATTTATTTTATTTTTCTAAAAACTTACAATTTTTAGGGAATAGTGAAAAACAGTGAGTTATTTGTTGAAAGAAACTTTTTATTTAAATAATTATTTATTTTATTTATATTTATTTTAGACGAAAATATATACATAATACCTATATAAGTTCGATGTAATTCATTGCAGACAATTTATATTAAATTTAGATATATAAAACTTTTATTGAACTTTTACCGTCTTTTACCCACCTCCTATGAGCTTTTTCAAATTTCCATAAAACTTAATTTTACCGCTTCTTTAAGTTGGATTTAAAAAATTTTAGTGTCATGGTTGATATAATTAAGTAAGATGTGGTTCAATGAGATGAAAATAATTTTTGGTGAATACTAACTTTTTACTTTTATTTACCACGGTTAAAAGTAAATATGGTAATTAAAGGTAAAAATTATATTATTTTTAACCTAAGACCTGTCCTAATTATATTGGATAATTATAATTCGACAAAAAAACCTTATGAATAAAATATTAACCTATTTGGTACAATTATATTAGATTAGGACATTTATTACTACTTTATTTAAAGAAGAGTTAAAAGAGTTAAATTCAAAGATCAATAACTATGCCATTTTTAATATAGGGTTACATACAATATAAATTTCACTATAAATATTAATTAGAAATATAAAGTAATTTTCTACATAATCTTATTTTATTTATAATTTTTAGACATTAAATAATTAAATTTATTTCTGACACAAGGATGATGCATTAATTACCATATTAATGAAATATTAAAATAAATGATATTATAAATATAAAAATAAATCTAATTTCAGACTTTTAATGAATTTAAATGATTTTATAGGTTAATATGACATGGTAGGGTTGATTAAATGAATTATTTTCTATGTAATAATGCATTTTTAAATTAAAAAAAACAAAATACCAAATAGTGTCAAAATTGACATAAAAGAGTTTTCAAAAAACATATTATATTATTAATTGATATTATATTCCTAAAAAACTAATATTCAGCAAAATGACTTAGATAAGGTTATATATATTAATAATGAACTATTTGGGGTTCTCTTGTATTGTTATAGTAATTTTATTAACCATATAATATAAAAATACAAAAAGACATTGTAAAGTTCAAACTATTTAACAAAGTGTTAAATATAAATGATATCGTTAATATGGTGAACTAAACCTATATAACATTTATTGTTTGAAATTATTTCGACCCATCGCCACCCTAGCCTTGAAATAAGTCACTTTGGATCTATTATAAACCGAATATTAATTTATTATAAAATAATATTTCATTTTTTTCGAGGGTTCCCCTCACCCCTCTTATAAAAGGGCACATCCCCTTCTCTCAAATTCACACTTTCAAATTATTTTGGCACGGCCAAACCATACCCAAATATCCTACCAACATTCGTAACATAATCCTTGAGGCCTTCCTTTAGTCATAAAGAGAACCTATAGTGCACTTTCGGTCAAATCAAAAGGAAGAACCTGAAGAAGAGGTACATATTTAATCACCTCTTTCAAGTTCAATTCTTCTTCCACATCCTCTTTCTTTGTTGTTTCCATTTTAAAAAAATAACTCCAGTATCTTCTATAATCATTTATTTTATTATAAATATGGTACAACTATATTAATTATTCTATCCATGCTTTTAATTACATGTCACCATACGTGCAAATGTGCGGCTTACCGTCTCCACGCCGTGTTGTAATTGTTATTCAATACATTATTATTTGGATGGGTAAAATAATGATTTGTAATTGATTTAAATAGTAAATATAACATGATAATTATTATTTATATATGATATACCAACCAATTATATATTATTTTAATGTCAAAATAATGATTTTGTCGCTCGTGCGTACGTACAGATTAACATCTCCACGAACGCGATGAGATTCATTCCCCGTCGTATCCATTCAAGAATAATTTTCATTAGATGATTAAAAATAATTTTTAGAGACTTCATATAATTATGAATACGAATAAGATACATCTTATCCATAAAAAACATTACTTACGTAACAAATCATATAAAGGGAAACGAGTCAGTTAACACCTGAAACGACACAATACTAAGATATTATTAACAAAGCAATATTAAAAGATCATATATGATATCATATTAATGTATATGATTATTGTATAATTTAAAAACAATTATTTCACCATTATATTTTAGGTTAACCTACCCTTGTCCAAGGAAAAGTATAAGGTAAAGGTTAATTCTACAATCTCTCCATTATCCGAGGTTGTTCATATGTAAATATCTACTGGGACCTCTTTATCATCCACATCCATGTTTTTAAAAATGTCTTTCAGAAATATTTTACTTTATAATATACAATGGGTTAAAGTCTTTTATACACTTATTTGACCTTATACATTTTTTAAAGGAATCTTTCCGTCATTTTCCCAGCAATGTACTTTTTAACTTTTTTGGCAAAATTAAGGTAACAATGTCTTTTTTTAACTTATACAGAGGGTGAGGCTATTTTCTGCCTTCATAACAATGTCGAATCTTCCCTTAAAATATTATAAGAATATTTTCAAAAATAAATTTTTTCTTTTATAATTACATGAATTTTAAATTATTTCAAAATAGAAAGAGATATTTCTCTAAAAAGGTTTTGATTTCATCTATGTCAACATCCTTTGATGGATTTTATGTTTGTTTGAAGTTGATTTATAATGATACAGAACTTCTATATTGAATTGATGGTTTTGTGATATGTTTGAATGTGGATGTGTTATTTCATACCATTCATGGTTTATGGATAATGTATTGACATTTCATATGATAGTTTTAATAGGAATGTTTATGTTATGTTTAAACCTTTTAATATGAGGAATGCATTAGACTTAGTAAGTGAAGGGTGGAGCCCGCAATACCTCCTCGATGCATCAGTTGGTCTCATGGGACAAACTAGTGACTTGGCTCAAGGCCTTGACAAAATCATATTTTTAGTCTTGGAATAAGCCCTTGACAATTTGGTTATGAAAGTATGGCATTATGCATTCCATCATTATGAAAGTAACTATTGATATTGCATGTGATTATTTGAATAGAAGAATGTTCAAGTGAGTATGTCAATGGAATTATTTTGATTTATATTTTCCATATTAAGATGATGTTTATGTTGAAGAGGATTTCATTTTAGTTTTACAAATTTCATTAAATTTTTTTGATTATTCATGAAAGATTTCACTTTATTGTTATCCTTACTGAGCATCTAAGCTCACCCATTTCTATGTCTTATTTAGCCTAGGATGTGAAGAACTATATTGTGACTGACCTGAGGGATAGTCTTTAGGATCTCTGTGTGTCTATGGAAAAAATGTTGTATTTTTTTCATTTTATGGTGTAATGTAAACCTTATGAATGTATCTAGTACTTCAAAGGCTACTAAACTAAACGGTTTTTTGTGACATGATCGTTTGTGATCATGCAAATGGTACGTAATAATGCACCGAATTTGGGATTCTGGGGTTGGTGTAGAATAGTTGGTATCGGAGAAAGTTTAGTACAAACCTTTGAAACTAGATTTAGATAAACTCTGATTCGAAAACATTACCCTAAGATAGACTTTGAGGATCAACATTGAAGAACTTCCTATAATTTTGGCAATGTATAGATTTTGTGAGTTTTATGACCAATACAACCCTGTCTGGATACGATCAAGTAGATGCAGCTCTGGTACATATGTACCTTGTGGTAAAACTGAAAAACACTGCTTTGAGCTAGACTCAAACGGGAACTAGTGCACAATAATGGGAATTTTTGCACTCTTGGTTACGACAGTCCCGGGGGATATGCATAGGATAATTCTCATTTTCTTTACAAACCATTATGAAGGGTTTATGAGTACATTCTTCCTCAATGAATTGTTTTTATGATTATGGATTATATCCATAAACTATTCAATGTATGTTAAGTGTTTACAGGTTTGGAATTATTTATTTCAATTGATAAACTAATCTAGTGTATGCCATTGTTTAGAAATGGGGCCTAGTGTAAGAAATGGAAACTGTATCAATGCACGTAATCCATGTAGGGAATTCCCTTCCACTAAAGATAATTATAGTGGAGCTGGTGATGCAGCCAATGCTGATCAGCTTATCACCATACTGGTACAACTCACTTAGGTTATGAATAATAACCTTTCCCATATGGAGCACCCTGATCCACAATGTGGAGGATCAATTTTAGAATGCTCCCATAGGAAACAACCACCAACCTTAAAATGGGGGGGGGGGGTACAAATCCACTAGTATTTGAGAAATGTTTAAATTTCATATAAAAAATGTTCCATACCTTGGGGGTAGCAAAAGTTGTCATGGTAGTTTACCACCTCACTGGAGATGCTGATCAATTGTGGTCATTGATTCAAAACCCAAAGGAAGATGATGAAGTATCAAATATCGAATAGAGGGAGTTTAATGAAATTTTAATTGAAAAATAATTTCCTCATGACCATCTAGAGGACATAGAAATACAATTTCGAAGTCTGAGGAAAAAGGAGGATAAGAATGTCGCAAAGTATGAAGCTAACTTTACAAGGTTAGCCAAGCATGCTCCAGATTATATACATAACCTAAGAAGTAAGATTGATCGTTTCTTTGATGGGTTAAAACCATTTCATCATCGATCATTAGTCTCACAATCCTTCTCACTGTACGAATATATTGTCTCATGTGCTATCAAGACAGAAAAAGAATTCTCTATGTCTTACGACATTAAAGAAAATCCGGAGAAGAAGAGATCATTTGAACACTCTAAAAATGAAAATGAGGGGATGAAGTGAAAAGTTGAATATCTATCCTGTAGTAAATGTGGTAATAATCAGACTGGTACATATCTGAATGGAATGGGAGTCTGTTACAAGTGTGGTGAATAGGCCACCAAAATCGTGATTGAAAGAGATTGAAAGAGGATATTAATATTGAATGCTATAATTGTAGAAAAGGGGACATTATGCAAATTAATGTCCTAATCATTAGGGGAACATACCTCAAAAAAGGCCAAAGGATCAAGGCCAAGCTTATGCTATCACTACTACTGAAGTTGAAGCTTCGAATGATGTAGTGGCAGGTAATTTAATGGTTTCTTTAAGTTTAGAAAATCCTTTATTTGATTATGGATCTTCACATTGTTTCATATCTTCCTAGTTTTCTATGAAAATTAGATATTTCCAATTTGAATTAACAGGGGAGTTTTCATTCAAAACTCTAAAGAGACGTATCACTGCAACAATGTTTTGTGAATCAGTTCACATTAAGGCATATAAATGTTGTTCATCAACTGATCTCATCATCATACCCATGGTTTAATTTGATATAATCCTAGGTATGGATTGTTTATCAACCATGATGTGAATATTTCTTGTAAGAAAAATGAGGTTACAATTTTTGATGATGATAAAGAGTACCTTATCTTTAGAGAAGAAACGTCACCACCTAATTCTTATCAAGATCCACCCCCAGTAGCTCAACGATATTCAATTATTGGGGAGGAAGAGAGTGAAAAAACTATGGATAAAGAAATAAATGTCAAAATAGAGGATATAACTATTGTGAAAAAATAAGTTGATGTGTTTCCAGAAGATTTACATGGACATCCTCTAGAACGAGAATTTGAGTTTTCCATTTACTTAATTCCAAGTTCAAGGCCCATATCAAAAAACCCTTATGGAATGGCCACTGTGCAATTAGTGTAACTAAGGAAACAACATGAGGAATTGAATAACATGGTATTTATTCTCCCTATTGTTTCTCCTAGGGGATCCCATGTCCATTTTCTTATGAAGAAAGATGGATCTATAAGGTTTTTCATTGACTACAGTGAGATCAGTGCTATAATAATAAAGAACAATTATCCCCTACCTCGCATTGATGGTTTACTCGACCAACTTCATGGACATAAATACTTTTCAAAGATCGAACATCGATCTGGATATTATCAGTTGTGTGTGAAGAAGGAAGAAATTCCAAAAATAGCATTTTTAACCAGGTATGGGCATTACGAGTTTATAGTAATGCCTTTTGGATTGACTAATGCTCACATTATCTTGATGGATCTAATGAATAGTGTTTTCTAGGAATATCTTGTTGGATTTTTAGTGATATTTATTGATGATATCTTGCTATACTCCAAAATATACGAAGATCATGAAAATCACTTTTGCATTATTCCAAAGACTCTTAGAAGACATGAATTATATAGGATGTTTAGCAAGTGTGAATTATAGAATCAAGAGATTTCTTTTCTATTCCATATTTTCTCTTAGGATAGAGTATTTTTTGATACTTCTATGAAATGTGTAATTCAATAATGGCATGCACCAACAAGTATAACCGATGTACGCGGTTTTATTGGTTTAGCTGGTTATTATCGGCATTTTGTCAAGAATTTTGTCAGATTGGATAACCCATTAACCAAGCTCACTCGTAAATGGGTTAAATTTGTTTTGAAAAAATATTGTGAAGAATTTTTGTAATAATTTAAGGAAAAATTATTAAATTCTATTATCTTGACTTTACCATCGTGGAATGATGGGTTTGTTATTTATAGTGATGCATCAAAGAAATGACTTGGTTATGTCCTTATGCAGAATGATAGGGTTATTTTTTATGCAACACTAAAGCTAAAAACTAATGAGAAAAACTATACTACTAATGATCCTGATTTAGAAGCTGTAATCTTTCCTTTGATGATTTGGAGACACTATATCTATGGTGAAAAATGTGAGATATATACTGATCACAATGGTTTGAATTATATTTTCTCATAGAAAGAACTCAACATGATGCAAATAAGATGGCTTGAATTACTCAAGGATTATGATTTCATGATAAACTACCACCTATGGAAGGAAAATAAGGTGTTATATGCTTTGAGCAGAAAAGATCATGGATTTTTGAACAAGATGAGAGTTTAAAGGTATCCTATTTTCGTGGATCTAGTAAAGTTGGATATGGGAATAACCATGGAAGGAGAAACAACAATTCTTTTTCAAATGGTTGACAAACCATATTTTCTAAAAAGTATAAAATGTTATCAGACAGATGATGAAGAGTTTAAAAAGAAGATTAAAGCTGTGAATGATGGGAGATTGAGTGACTTTGTGTATGAAGATGGAATTTTCAAATTTGGTATGATACTTTGTGTTCCAAACTTACCTGATATAAAAAGGGAATTGTTGGATGATGGTCATAGTTCCAATTTATCTATACACCATGGTAGCACTTATATGTATAGAGATTTGATGGAAATTTTTTTGTGGGAAAACATGAAGAAGTAAATTGCTGATTTTGTGTCAAGATGTATGGTTTTTCAACAAGTGAAATATGGAAGGCAACAGCCTGGAGAAGTAATGCAGCCTCTTCCCATACCTGAGTGGAAATGGGATAATATTACAATGGAATTTGTTGTGGGTCTACCAAATACTAATAGAAGGAACGATGAAATATGGGTCATTTTTATCGTATTAGCAAGTGAGAAAATTTTCTTGCTAGAATAGAAGATTTACTACTTGAACATCTCGAAAGAATATATATTAATGAATTTTTGAGACTTCATAGAGTACCCCTATCAATTGTTTCTGATCGTGATCTCTGTTTTTCATCAAGATTCTATAAATGTCTTTAGAATTCCATGGATATTGAGCTTCGTTTGAGCATGTCTTACCACCCCTAAACTGATGGACAATCAGAACAGACTATTAAAACCTTAGCAGACATGTTGAGATCCTGATCACTTTACATTCAGGGTATGTGGGATTAATATTTACCTTTGGTATAATTTTCCAATAATAATATATTTCACTCATGTATTCAGATGGCACCATATATAGATACCCGAAGCTTAACGTACATAGACATTACATTAATTTTTCGGAATACTTAGTACATAAAAAAAACACACACACAAGGACCGTAATAATTTAGTGTCTTTGGAAACTCGGAATATAATCTTCTAATCGTGGTGAAAGATCTTCAACATATCCCATAAAGATCTTCTTTTTTTTTAAACTAAATCCTTTATTTATGTCCTGGGGAAAAGAAAACATAAAAGGGTGAGCTCAAATGCTCAGTAAGGGTAAACAAAAGAAATATCAATCACGTCATATTCATAAGAACATATCTTTTGGAAATCTTAACCTGCAAAAGAGATCATAATTTCATAACATGGGATAAATCATAGTAGTGAAATGTAATCCCAATAATCATAACTTAAAACAAGAAACTTTGTGTCATACACACATAATCATAGAGAATAATTTCTTATTAGTCAAGACTCATTGCCAAGACTACCTTAGTGGAAAAATTCCCTTTCTGAGCCGAGTTCACTCCTCGTTTCAGTCCTATTTCACTGAACCAGTATAACCTACCGTTATAGCCATGTCTATATAATGAGATATAAAATATTTAACCAATGCATTGGAGGGAGATATAGGTCTCACCCATCTCATAATGATACCATTCTTATGTGAGCCACAAAATCATAAATCGTACATCATTGCATAACCCATGTAATAAAAATGGGAATCTTAAACATCGTGACATCATCAAACAATTCATATAAGATAAAGGAATTAATAAAAATAATTTCATCACAACATAATCAAATCAATGTAATAGTAGGGATATAAACAGAACCCTATATTATCATAGATTCAAAATAATTTTGATAAAACACTTGAACTCCATTCTTGAGGAAAATATCCTTTCTACTTCAAAAACATTTTCCATTCTAAACATGTCATAAAATTTTAAAATAAAAGAAGTTGATTAAAAATAAACTTGAGAAATTTTAAAGGAAGCTTCCTGGAAATAATGTTTTAAAAATCCATTCATGTCGTATGAGTTAAAAAAACATTCTTCGTACTTTTGTCAGAAAAGTCAAAAAGTACCTCATACGAAAAATGACAAAAGATTCCTTTCATATCCTTTACTAAAAACTCACCGAAGGGTAAAATTGGATTTAAACAATTGTAGGTGGATGTAAATAATATTACATATTGAGGAAAAATGGATCTGGATGATAAAATACACCCCAGTAAATACTAAAGTATAAACAATCTCGGATAAAAATGAGATTGTGATATTTCCCTTATCTTAGGTCCGATTTGCTTCGTAAGTGTCCGAACCTCCTGTATAATTATTTAAATAATGTCATTGACTTATTCCTGAATCATACTCATTATTATGATATCATATATGGTTCACTTATGGCTTTATATTACCCATTCTTTTGTAAATTCCATGTTAAAGAGTGTTTTGGGTAAAATCGTTTCATTTTTCGTCTGTGTTTTGACTTGTAATTATTCATATGATTACTTAGATCATGATTACTTAATTCCAGAATATAAAACATGATTTATATATAATATATATTCAGAATATACATATATATAATAGATCAGTAAATGGAAAGAAATACACCGTTCATGGAGACGGTAGGTCGTATGTACGCATGAACGCTGTTTTCATTTCCTTAATGAGTTGAATGGAATTAAGTAGATGACATACATATATATACACATAAATCCAGTATCATTATTATTTCATATATTTAATGATTACTTATTATATATACTTTTATAATCATTTATGAATAGTTAACGTGGAGAATTAATCGCATTGCGTCGTGGAGACGGTAGTCCGTACGTACGCACGAGCAATGATTTCATTCTCATGGTCATTGAATTGTATTAGAGTGTATGTATACTATTACAGAATCAATATCACTTTACAATAATCATATATATTTATTATTTACACCATTATACCCATCCAAGTAAGGTGGTGGTGGAAAATAGATTACACCACGACGTGGAGACGGTATTCCGTACGTACGCACGCGCGATGATTTCATTTTCCGTAAGATGGATAGATAGTGAAATAGGGTTGTTTCATACATATAATAACATATCAGTATATTAGTGATACTTATGTTATTACTTCATAATGAAACAACCTAAGAATAAGAAGGGGAAGAAGAAATAAATTTGAAAGAATCGGTAACGGACATTACCTCTTCTTTGAAGCGCCTCTTTGAGATCTCCTTTTAGGGCACTAAAATTGGTCTTTTAGGAATACCAGAACCTCTAGGATGTTTCTAGAGAAGTGGAGAAGAGAATTTGGCAGGGGTTGGCCGAGCTTGAAGGCTCAAATTGTTGTGAGGAAGAGAGGAAGGGGGTTCCCTTTTATAAGGGAGGAGGGGGGCACCTTTGGAATAACCAAACATATTATTTTATTATAAAGACAAATTCGGTTTTAAATAGCTCCAAATTGATTTATTTTGAATCTAAGGTGGGGATGGGTCGCAAGCCTCTCATCCAATAGAATTTTGACAAGTTTAGGTTCCTATTTTTACCTTATCATTTATATTTAACTTTAAGTTAGATAATTTTACTTTTACCGTGTCTTCTTGTTTTCTTACACTATAAGGTTAATAAACTTACTATATCAAGCTAAAAGTACCCCAAGTTGTTTATTATTAATATATATAACATTATATAAGTCATTTAGAAGAACCTTATATTTTTAAGAATAAAATAACAATTAATAATATAATATTTGTTTTAAAAAGTATTTTATGTCAATTTTGACACTATTTAGTAATTGATTTTTGTGAAACTCATAACAGATTGATTAGTTAGAAAAAAGTTATCTAAATCAATAATAACATGTCATATAAACATATAAAATTATATTAATTCATAAAAAGTCTTAAATTACATTTATTTGGTTATTTATAACATCAATTATGTCAATATTTAATTAATAAGACAATTACTACATCATATTTGTGTCATAATAAATGATAATTATTTAATCCCTAAAAATTATAAATAAATTCCTATGATGTAGATAATTGTATTAGATTTCTGGATACTATTAATGTTCGAAGTTTCATTTAGTGTATCACTAAATGAAAATTATTATACTTATAAGATTTAAGAAAGTGACATGTTGTCAACTTCTTTGGTTTTAATAATAATTAAATTATTTTCATGGAAAAAAGTCCATTAAATGAATCTAATCCGACCCTTAGGTGATATGGGTCGACTTTTAGTCATCCAATAGGATTTTGACATGTGATAGGGTAATTTTATAATATTATATTTACCCTTAATTACCAGATTTACATTTAATTATGGTACATAAAATTTACCGCAGTTACTACTCATAATTCCCAAAAATAAAAAGTAGCTTATTAACATAATTTGGATCCACTGATTCCAAATATGGAATACATTTTTCCAAATTCAATACACAAAAGTTTCAGAAATTAAATTAAAATTAATCTCGTTGTCGAAAGAAAACGGGTTTTTCTTTAAAACATTGCAAAAGATTGAATTGATTTATCCTACGAATTCAAGGTAGAATCAATGCTAATGACATAAATTATATTAAATGGTAAAAATATATTCTATTTATACTTTAAAACCATTCAATATTATAATTTAACCATATAAATTATTGCGATGAAAATATTTGTTTTTAATTAAAATATAGCGTGTTTTTACCATTCATCAAAATATGAAAGTTACCAGAATAATATGAAAATTTTATCCAAAGTAAATTCTTATTTCATGATTCTAAAGAATAATTTTATTTTGTCAAATTGAACTTATAAACATGTCAAAAACTAGATTTAATGTGGGTGCGCCATCAAAAGGCGGCAAAACTGCATTTTTTGAAAAATACTTATTTTACCCAAAAAATTTATTTTGTTCTTATACCATGTTTTAGAAAATGTGAAAGATGGATAATAATGTTATAAGATTCAAATTTTTGTTAATACTATTCATAACAGCTAGTTCATAATAATATTATAATAATATATCGTTGTTTAGTAAAACTCGGTATTACGTACAACACACGCTATCGAGGAAGGTCGTGATTGCGTGTAATGCAAGCCAAGTCAGGGTTGCGTGATGTGCAAGAATCCTTCGTTGTTTTGTATAACATAATACAACCATATTTCATTTATACATTGAAAATATATATATATATATATACTCAATGTTGCGTATAATAACTATTATCAAAATTGTGTGTAACACGATCCAAGAATAGTGTTGCGTATACTGCAAGCTAATATGGTGTAGCGTATAGCACAAGGTAATCTTGGTGTAGCATAAAACAAAATACATTAATGAAATTAAAAGAATATTTTTCATAAAATCATGGGGTGTTACATTCTACCCCCCTTAAAATGAATTTCACCCTCGAAATTCGTCGGGGTTATAAATGGTTTACTATTCGAAAGTTTCTTTAATAGAAACCCACATCGTAAAAAGAAATACCAAAACCAATCATTAAAAACAAAAATATGAAACGTAACGGTTACCCAAATAAACTAATCACTGGGTTTCCACATAGGTGAAAATATGGATATGGAAGAGAAATCTAACCATCATGTTCTGATGGAGAGTGGTAGAGAACATGGCTATGGAAAAGCCAGCAATCACAAAGCCGTAAATTTGTGACGATCTAAGGTACCATCTGATTCATCAGATATAAGATCACTAGGACAACATTTTTGGTTTTCAAGATCATTTCCCTAAAGTTGATGAAATTGGAATTAGAATAAATACTTTCGTGATTTTGGTATAGTCTCACCATTTGTCGTTCTTTGGACAATTTCCACTTCATCTCTTAATGAAATGATGTTGAATTTTTCATTCGTGATGTCTTAGCAGATCATGTGATAGAATGATGGGTCATTCCATCTGTCTCAAACAAAAGGTTAGAAAATTTATCAAAAAAAATACATAAGTCCATCTATAGTGAGATTAATCATATATGGTTCCTAAAATGGACTTATACTTCATATATGATACTGATTAATATAATAAAACTAGTTTCTACTAAACAGGGACTTCTTATAGGCCAGTGGTAGGAGATAAAGGCCAGTCGCACTTCGGATGTGGGTTCGATTCCCACAGCCTTGTCCGACACGATGGGCTGTCGCCCATCCTACAGGTTGTCCTTTTTCTAAAGCTATATTACTATAACATCCCATCAATAATATCGAAAAAATTTCTATCCTTAAAACAACACTAACTTATGTCCAACATAATCCATTCCAATCTTTAGGCTTATCTAAAATACTTCGGTCCAAGCTCATAGTATAAAGGAAATGATTACTTGAAATGTCACATAACAATCACGTGAATTCCATCATTTATCCCCAATATATCATAAGATATATCTTGTTGGTCAAATTACAAACATGTGAATACCTTAATCATTTATTCTCTTGAATAATTAATACCCATTAATTGAACCATAGTGGAAACATGAATGCAGTTAAAAGGTAACACTTTCCACATACCAAAATCCTCAAAATTCTATATACTCAAACCATGATATCACTTAGTCCTTATATCAATCATGAGCTCATGAATACTGTCAAACATTTCATTTTCTCATTATCCCTTCATTATGTGCATATCATCTACTTTCCAAAATATTTTATTCACTCTTCATGGTTACCGGTACCTTAAAATTATTGAAAACCACAATAGACTAATACAAAAATATTCTGATACACAATAAAAGTACCTCAACAACATTATTCTTGAATACCAATACATAAACACTTCAATCCATCATCTTCAATGATTGTCCTGGAATAAGTCCTTCCTTGATTTAGAAGTAACTTTTTAGGTCAGGGCATTGAGTTGGGTAATGCCCATGTTCTCCACAAATAATACATTGAACTCCATAACAGTCTGTCACTCTATGACCCTTTTCTCCACACAGATAACATCAGTCCCTCCATTTGAGGTATTCCTCAAGGTTCTTCTTCCCTTCTTTAGAAATCTCAATCTTTCTTTCTTTATGCTCCTAAACATGCGAACTTTCATAATAGTCTATCTTACTCTTATTTGATGAATTAGGCATACCACTAAATTTCACCTTGTTAATCATATATCGCGATGACTGATTCAGAATATTCACAATATCTTTCTCTCTAGGCATTACACAATTTTTTTGCTCATAGTCACCAATTTTTCCATTGGATTCAATGTTAACCAAATTCCTTCTAGTTCCCTCCATTAACTAAAACACAAAAATAATTCTGTGAGAGGCAAAATCATGCTAGAGAAAACAACATAGTAAAGGGGAAGTACCCTCAATATCTAACATCTTAGGTTAAATTATAATATCCTTAGAGAAATTCTAGGACTATAACCTATATGTATACTTAACCTTAGAGACATCCCTAGACATACCTAAGAAATATCTCTAGGGATCTCACTAACGTTTTCGCATCCTAGTTTCCAAAGGTTGACTAACCCTTTCCTCTGATTCCAACTGTAGAGACCTGAAGCTTAACGTACATATATATTAAATTACTTTTGCAAAATACTTAGTACATAACAAAAACACACACACAAGGACCATAATAGTTTAGTGTCTTTGGAAACTCAGAATATAATCTTCTAATTATGGTGAAACAACTTCAACATCTCCCATAAAGATCTTCTTTTTTTTAAACCTAAATCCTTTCTTTATGTCCTGGGGAAAAGAAAACATAAAAGGGTGAGCTCAAATGCTCATTAAGGGTAAAAAAATATTCATAAGAAAATATCTTTTGGAAATCTTAACCTGCAAAAGAGATCATAATTTCATAACATGGGATAAATCATAGTAGTGAAATTTAATCCCAATAATCCTAACTTAGAACATCAAACTTTGTGTAATACACACATAATCATAGAGAATCATTTCTTATTAGTCAAGACTCATTTCCAAGACTATCTTAGTGAACAAAGTCCCTTTCTGAGCTGAGTTCACTCCTCGTTTCAGTCCTGTTTCACTGAACCGGTATAACCTACCGTTCCAACCATGTCTATCTCATGAGATATAAAATCTTTACCCAATGCATTGGAGGGATATATTGGTCCCACCCATCTCATAATGATACCATTCTTATGTGTGCCACAAAATCATAAATCATACATCATTGCATAACCCATGTAATAAAAATGGGAATCTTAAACATCGTGACATCATCAAAAAATTCATATAAGATAAAGGAATTCATAAAAACAATTCCATCACAACATAATCAAATCAATGTAATAATAGGGATATAAACAGAACCCTATATTATCTTAGATGGAAAATAATTTTGATAAAACACTTGTACTCCATTCTTGAGGAGAATATCCTTTCTACTTCAAAAACATTTTCCTTTCTTAACATGTCATACAATTTTAAACTAAAAGAAGTTGATTAAAAATAAACTTGAAAACTTGTAAAGGAAGCTTCCTGGAAATAATGTTTTAAAAATCCATTCATGCCGTATAAGTTTAAAAAAACATTCTTCGTACTTTTGTCGAAAAAGTCAAAAAGTACCTCGTACGAAAAATGACAAAAGATTCCTTTCATATCCTTTACTAAAAACTCACCGAAGGGTAAAATTGGATTTAAACAATTGTAGGTGGATGGAAATAATATTACATATTGAGGAAACATGGATTTGGATGATAAAATACACCCCAGTAAATACTAAAGTATAAACAATCTCGGATAAAAATGAGATTGTGATATTTCCCTTACCTTAGGTATGATTTGCTTCGTAAGTGTCTGAACCTCCTTTATAATGATTTTAATAATGTCATTGACTTATTCCAGAATCATACTAATTATTATGATATCATATATGGTTCACTTATGAATTTATATTACCCGTTCTTTTGTAAATTCCATGTTAAAGAGTGTTTTGGGTAAAATCGTTTCATTTTTCGTCCGTGTTTTGACTTGTAATTATTCATATGATTATGTGGATCATGATTACTTAATTCCAGAATATAAAAGATGATTCATATATAATATATATTCAGAATATACATATATATAATAGATCAGTAAATGGAATGAAATACACCGTTCATGGAGACGGTAGGTCGTACGTACGCATGAACGCTGTTTTCGTTTCCTTATTGAGTTGAATGGAATTAAGTAGATGACATACATATATATACACATAAATCCTGTATCATTATTATGTCATATATTTAATGATTACTTATTATATATACTTTTATAATCATTTAAGAATGGTTAACGTGGAGAATGAATCTCATCGCGTCATGGAGACGGTAGTCCGTACGTACGCACGAGCGATGATATCATTCTCATGATTGTGGAATTATATTGGAGTGTGTGTATACTATTACAGAATCAATATCACTTTAAAATAATCTTATATATTTATTATTTACCCCATTATATCCATCCAAGTAAGGTGGTGGTGGAAAATAGATTACACCACGGCGTGGAGATGGTATTCCGTACGTACGCACGCGCGATGATTTCATTTTCTGTAGGATGGATAGATTGTGAAATAGGGTTGTTTTATACATATAATAACATATCAGTATATGAGTGATTCTGATTTTGTTACTTTATAATGAAACAACCTAAGAAGAAGAATTGGAAGAAGAAATAAAGTTGAAAGAATCGGTAACGGACATTACCTCTTCTTTGAAGCGCCTCTTTGAGATCTCCTTTTAGGGCACTAAAATTGGTCTTTGAGGAAGACCAGAACCTCTAGGATGTTTCTAGGGAAGTGTACAAGGGAATTTGGCAGGGTTTTGACGAGCTTAAAGGCTCAATGTGTTGTGAGGAAGAGAGGAAGGGGTGCACTTTTATAAGGGAGGAGAGGGGCACCTTTGGAATAACTAAAAATATTATTTTATTATAAAGCCAAATTCGGTATTAAATAGCTCCAAATTGATTTATTTCTAAGATAAGATGGGGATGGGTCGAAATAATCTCATAAAATAGAATTTAGACAAGTTTAGGTTCCTATTTTAACCTTATCATTTATATTTAACTTTAAGTTAGATAATTTTACTTTTACCGTGTCTTCTTGTTTTCTTACACTATAAGGTTAATAAACTTACTATATCAAGCCAAACGAACACCAAGTTGTTTATTATTAATATATATTACCTTATCTAAGTAATTTGGCAGAACCTTAGATTTTTAGGAATAAAATAACAATTAATAATATAGTATTTCTTTTAAAAACTATTTTATGTCAATTTTGACACTATTTAGTAATTGATTTTTGTGAAACTCATAACAGATTGATTAGTTAGAATAAAGTTAACTAAATCAATAATAGCATGTCATATTAACATATAAAATTAGTTTAATTCAGAAAAAGTCTTAAATTACATTTATTTGGGTATTTATAACATCAATTATGTCAATATTTCATTAATAAGACAATTACTGCATCATCTTTGTGTCATAATAAATGATAATTATTTAATCCCTAAAAATTCTAAATAAATTCCTATTATGTGGATAATCGTATTAGATTTCTATATACTATTCATGTTGGAAGTTTCATGAAGTTTATCACTAAGTGAAAATTATTATACTTATAAGATTTAAGAAAGTGACATGTTGTAACCTTCTTTGGTTTTAATAATAATTAAATTATTTTCATGGACAAAAGTCCATTAAATGAATCTAATCCGACACTTAGGTGATATGGGTAGACTTTTAGTCATCCAATAGGATTTTTACATGTGCTAGAGTAATTTTATAATATTATATTTACCCTTAATTACCCGATTTACCTTTAATTATGGTAAATAAAATTTACCGTAGTTACTATTCATTATTCCCAAAAATAAAAAGTAGCTTATTAACATAATTTGGATCCACTGATTCCAAATATGAAATCCATTTTTTCAAATTAAATACACAAAAGTTGCATAAATTAAATTAAAATTAATCCCATTGTCGAAAGAAAACGGGTTTTTCTTTAAAACATTGGAAAAGATTGAATTGATTTATCCTACGAATTCATGGTAGAATCAATGCTAATGACATACATTTTATTAAATGGTAAATATATATTCTATTTATAATTTAGAACCATTCAATATTATAATTTAACCATATAAATTGTTGTGATGAAAATAGTTGTCTTTAATTAAAATATAGCGTGTTTTTACTATTCATCAAAATATGAAAGTTACCAGAATAATATGAAAAATTTATCCAAAGTAAATTTTTATTTCATGATTCCAAAGAATAATTTTATTTTTTCAAATTGAACTTATAAACATGTCAAAAACTAGATTTAAAGTGGGTGCGCCATCAAAAGGCGCCAAAACTGCATTTTTTGAAAAATACATATTTTACCCGAAAAATTTATTTTGTTCTTATACCATGTCTTAGAAAATGTGCAAGATGAATAATAATGTTATAAGATTAAAAATTTAGTTAATACTATTCATAACGGCTAGTTCATAATAATATTATAATAATATATCATTGTTTAGTAAAACCCAGTATTGCGTACAACACACGCTATCGAGGAGGGTCGCGATTGCGTGTAATGCAAGCCAAGTCAGGGTTGCGTGTTGTGCAAGAATCCTTCGTTGTTTCGTATAACATAATCCAACCATATTTCATTTATACATTAAATATATATATATATATATACTCAATGTTTTGTACAATAACTATTATCAAAATTGTGTGTAACACGATCCAAGAATAGTGTTGCATATACTGCAAGCTAATATGATGTTGCGTATAGTGCAAGGTAATCTTGGTGTAGCATACAACACAAGATATTAATGAAATTAAAAGAATATTTTTCATAAAATCTCATGGTGTTACACCATATGAAGCGTTATGTGGAAAGATATGTCACACACCAACTTGTTGTGATGATGTTGGTGAATGAAAACTCGTTGGCCCAGAACTTATTGAGGGAACAATGGGAAAGGTAAAGGTTATCCAAACACATATCAAATAATCTCAATATAGGCAGAAAATCTATGCCGATAACCAAAGAAAAGATTTGGAATTTAAGGTAGGAGATCTTGATTTCTTGAAGGTATCTTCATGGAAAGGAGTTATACGTTTCGGTAAGAAAGGTAAATTGAATCCCAAATACATCGGACCTTTTGAAATTATAGAACTAACTGGGGCATTATATTATCATTTGGCAGTGCCTCCAAGTTTATCCAAATATCACGATGTGTTCCAAATATCACTTTTGAGAAAACAAACGCCTGACCCAACGCATGTACTCACCTATGACAAACTAGAACTGGAACCTAATCTGTCTTATTGTGAAGTGCCCGTCAGGATTCTTGATACTAGATAACTAGTGCTAAGAAATCAGATGACTCATCTAGTAAATGTTCTATGGAGAAACCATAAGATGGAAGAGGCAACATGGGAACCTGAGAAACTTATGATGAAGAACCAATCAAACTAGAGATTATAAATAGTAATACCAACATATTGAATTTCTATCAATTTTATTTTTCAAAATGGACTTCATTTTTGGATTCAGAATATCGAAATTAGCCTTCGGTGAATTTTTGGTATTTTTCTGAAATCTTTCAATTTTTGATGAATAGTAAAAAAACACATAGTTATTGGTTAAAACTGACTTTTTTATTTAAATAATTATTTATTTTATTTTAATTTATTTTATGTCAAAATAGATACATAATACCTATATAAGTTCAATGTAATTCATTGGAGTAAATTTATATTAATTTTAGATATATAAATATTTTATTGAACTAATACAATCTTTTACCCACCTCCTTAGAACTTTTGAAAATTTGCATAAAACATAATTTTACCACTTTTTTGAGTTGAAATTCAAAAATCCAAGAGATTTGGTAGGTATTAGTAAGTAAAATGTTGTTCAATGAGATGAAAATAATTTTTTTTAATAAGAACTTTTCACTTTTATTTACCACGGTTAAAAGTAAATAGTATAATTCAAGGTAAAAATGATATTATTTTTACACTAAGACGTGTCCTAATTCTATTGGATAAGTATTATTCGACGAAAAAAACCTTAGGAATAAAATATGAACCTATTTGGTCCACTTGGATTAGATTAGGACATTTATTATTATTTCATTTAAAGATGAGTTAAAAGAGTTAAATTCAATGTTTAATAACTAAACCATTTTTAATATTGGGATACACACAATATAAATTCGATAATAATTATTCATTAGAATGATAAAATAATTTTATACGTAATGTTATTTTATTTATAATTGTTAGACAAAAAATAATTAAATTTATTTATGATACAATGATGATGTAATAATTACCATATTAATGAAAGATTAAAATAATTGATATTGTAGATATCTAAATAAATCTAATTTGAGACTTTTAATGAATTCCAATAATTTTTTAGGTCAATATGACATTTTAGAATTTATTAAATAAATTTTTTTTGAAGTAAAAATGCTGTTATGAATTTAACAAAAACAAAATACCAAATAGTGTCAAAATTGACATAAAAGAGTTTTCAAAACAAATATTATATTATTAATTGATATTCTATTCCTAAAAATATAATTTTTGGCCAAATGAATTATATAGGATTATATATATTAATAATGAACCACTTTGAGTTCACATGGATTGTTATATTAAGATTATTAACCATATAATAAAAAAATACAAAGAGACATGGTAAATGTAAAACTATTTAACTAAGAGTTAAATATAAATGATTTGGTTAATATGGTGAAATAAACCAGTCTAAAATATATTAGCTAAAATTATTTAGATCCATTCCCACCCTAGACTCTAATTAAGTAACTTTGGAGCCATTATAAACTGAATATGAATTTATTATAAAATAATATTTCACTCTTTTCTTATGTTTCCCCTCACCCCACTTATAAAAGGGAACTTTCCCTTATCTCCAATTCACACCTTCAGAGCCTTTTGGCTCGGCCAAACCCTGCCAATATATCCTCTCAACATCCCTCAATTCATCCTACAGGCCTTCCTTTAGTCATAAATCCATCCTAAGGATCCATTTTTTTCAAATCAAAAGGAAGAACCAGAAGAAGAGGTAAATATTTCATCACCTCTTCCAAGTTCTTTTCTTCTTCCACATCCTATTTCATTGTTGTTTCCATTCGAAAATAAAAAATCCAGTATCTTCTATGTACATTTATGTTATTATAAATATGGTACAATAATATTCATTATTCTATCCATCCTTTGAATGACATGTCACCATACATGCGTGCATACGACTTATCGTCTCCACGTCGTGGTGTAATAGTTATTAAATACATTATTATTTGGATGTGTATAATAAGGATTTGTAATTGATTTGAATAATAAATATAACATGATAATTATTCTTTATATATGATATACTATCCAATAATATATTATTTTAATAACAAAAGAATGATTTTGTCGCCCGTGCGTACGTTCGGATTACCATCTCCACGAATGTAATGAGATTCATTCACCATCATATCCATTCAAGACCAATTTTCATTATATGATTAAAAATAATGTTTAAATACTTCATATAATTATAAATATGAATAATATACACTCTATCCATGACAAACATTACTTAAGTAAGAGAGAATATAAAGTAAAATGAATCACTTAACACCCGAAACGACGACAATACTAAGATATTATTAACAATGAAATATTAAAAGATCGTATATGATATCATAATAATGTATATGATTCTTGTATAATTTAATAACAACTATTTCACCATTATACAAGAGGTTAACCTACACTCGACCAAGGAAAAGTACAAGGTAAGGGTTAATTCTACAATCTCTCCATTATCCGAGGTTGTTCATATTTAATTATCTACTAGGACCTCTTTATCATCCACATCCATGTTTCTTAAAAAATTCATTCAAAACATTTTAACTATTTAATTGGAAATGGTTAATAGTCATTTATACCCTTATTTGACCTTATACATTTTTTAAAGGAATCTTTCCGTCATTTTTCCAAACAAGGAACTTTTTATCCTTTTTGACAAAATTATTGTATTAATGTCTTTTTATAACTTATACAGCGGGTGCAGCTATTTTCTGCCATCATAACAACGTTGATGCTTCCCTTATAATCTTATGATATTATTTTTCAAAAATAAATGGTTTATTTTATAATTACATGACTTTTAAATGATTTCAAATTAGAACGAGATATTTCTCTAAAAAGGTTTTGATTTCATCTAATTCAACATCCTTTTATGGATTTTATTTTTTTAAGAAGTTTATTTATTATGATACAAAACATTCATATTATATTGAGGGGTTTTTGATATGTTTTACCATGGATGTGATATTTCATTCCATTCATGGTTTATGGATAAATTATTGACATTTCGTATGCTATTTTTAATAAGAATGTTAATGTTATGTTTAAACCTTTTCATATGAGGAATGTATTGGACATAGTAACTGACAGGTGGAGCCCACTATAGCTCTTTGATGCATCGGTAGGTCTCATGAGACAAACTAGCGTCTTGGCACAAGTCTTTCAAAAAATCATATTTGAATTCTTAGAACATGGCCTTGACTATGTGGTTATGAAAGTCTGGAATTATGCATTTCGTCATTATGAAAGTGGCTATTGATATTGCTTGTGATTATTCGACTCGTAGAATATCCATTTGAGTAAGTAAATGGTATTATTTTGATATATATTTTCTATATTAAGAATAATTTTATGTCAGAAAGGCTTTTTTTAGTTTTATACATTGCCTTAAATGTTTATGCTTATTCATAAATGTTTTCCCTATATTGTTATCCTTACTGAGCATCTGAGCTCACCCCTTTCTATGTCTTATTTTTTCCAGGATGCGAAGAAGTATATTGTGAATGACCAGAAGGGATAGTCTATGGGATCTCAATATATCTATGGAAACAATGTTGTTGTAGATTTCCATTTTAAGATGTAATGTGAACCTTATGAATGTATCTTGTACTTCCAATGCTACTAAACTAATCGGTTTTTCAAAAATTGATCTTTTGTGATCATGAAAATGATATATAATAATGCACCGAGTCTCGGATTATGTGGTTTGAGTGTTACGATATATAAATAAATAAGGAATAATATAGAGTATGTGAAAAATTATTAGCATACCTCTTGGGAATGCAAATCAAAATCTATTTTTAAATCAAGTCATGGAATGGAAAAAATTGATCATTCTAATAAAATTATAATATAAAAAGATTAACATAAAAAATATGAATAATATCATCAATCATTTTAAAATACCTCAAAATTGGAATAAGTATGAAACTTTAAAAAAATTCCACCTATGTCTACTAAATATGATCATGGATAGAAAAATATTCCCAACATGTCAAAATATTTCTTCTAATTGATGATGTGTCCAAGATAAATCAGGGGGGAAAATTAAAAATATATGTCCAAAGCTCTCCACCGATAATTAAAATAAAAAATTTATTCAATGTTTTATTAGGTAAGAGATTTATTCATATATGATATCATATGAAACAAATGGATGGATCAAAATAATAAAATAAATAGAAATTATTCCATGTTTTTATAGCCTATTTTCCATGATCCTTGGATGGAATTTCTTTCCTTCAACGTTCCATTAATGTATTTCAGTGTGAGGTTATCTTGTTTTTTTCAAGTATATTCCTTCTTTTAATCATAAAAAATAAAAATAAAAACTTAATCGAATGTTTCGTTAAAATAAAGCTCCCGAATATAGGGTAATTTTATATACATTTTAAAAAAAAGGAAATTAAATCACTAAAAACTAAATCCTATGAAATCATAAAAATTTTGAGTTTCCTCCCACATGAATGGTGTTGAATTTATTTTCGATATATATTACCTCTTTTTCAATCATGTAATAGGGGAATAGAAATATGTTACCCAATATGTACATTACCATGACATGAATTTCTACTCATCTAGAAAAATTATTCTCTTCTTCTTAGTTGAATATATATTGATACTTCATTGAAGTGAAAACCAGAATATCGATAATTTTATAGAATGGTGAAATAACTCATGGACTCACCAGAAATTGTAATAATACTCCTTTATACCTTTTCTATTCTACTAATCTTTAAAATATAAAATATTCTAATATATTTATGTAATATATACATCATATTTTATCTTTTCTCTATCTATTAAGGCATCTCATTCTTATTCCTCCTTAGTTTCTACACATTTGAGGGTGGCCTCTCGGGGTTCTCTTTCATATTTGGATTCATCATTAAAAATATCCTAATCTTCAACCTCAATATCATCATCACTTCTAGGCATCTCATTATGTTCTATCTCAAATACATCTTTCACCTTGGGTACATCCATCGTTCCATAATCCTCTTTTTGAATTATTTCCAATACTTTCCATGCCTATTTCAACACCCATTCCAATTAATATATGAGTATCTCATCATCACATGGGTATGTTTATGGGCCACATCCTTATCATTATAACATCACCTTGAGTTGATCAATATTATGTGCCAGATTTTCAGCTTGTATGAAAAAATGAATGTGTACACTCATGATTCTTTTAGAAATATTAATAATAACAAAAAATATATAATATTATAAAAAATAATATAACATAAAATAAAATTATAAAATATAAAGGGATGAGAATATTCTTTATCCTAATATATAAATGTTAAGATTCTACTAAGTCCTTGGTCCTCTGTAATGATACCAAAAACCTTGGCTTCCTATGATTCATTGTTAATTACCATGGTGAATTAAGTTCAAAATTTTATCTTATACTTCATTAAAATATAAACAACTAAGGTATAATACCTCTCAACTCCTAGTTCGAACCCATCGATACTAGTACTTGGCATGAAAAATACTAAAACAATAATTAAGATGAACAATTAAATTGAAAATAAAATATAATACTAAACAGTAAAACTATGAATGATGAGTAAATTGAGTTTCTATAAATATAGGTTCATGAGACATTGAAGCATAAAATTTTTAAATGGTTATTCATGTCATTTTTGGAATTAGATCTATGAAAACTCATGGTCATGCATTCACTCTCTAATTACTAAACTCTTTTTTTCTGATGGTCATGTACTTCAATTTTTTTGAATCAGGTGACACAAAGAAATATTTAAAAACTATCACTTAAATATACCAATCATAATTCATGAATATAAGAAGAAATTAATTCATTATAAATCATATCAAACATTAACACACTATAATCACACATGGAGAATTAATAATAGATATTGAAGAAATAGTGAATGAAAAAACCTAATAAAATTACCATTAAAAATAAAATACTTCAATATCCAATCCCACTTCCTTAAAAAACACATATCAAATGAAATCACTCCCCCATGCAATCCATTATAAGATTAAAAGAAATCCCTATGTCAAATAACAAAAAATTATATCCTTTTAACATATAGCCAAGTTCTCATAAATTAATCCTCCTGAAAATATTGTATTCCAAGTGCAATGGTAACCTATATTTATAAGAAAAGAAATTGTCCATTATTTATCCTTGTATCATAATTTACATATATATATAAGAGCCAAAAATATCCTTCAAATTAGAGATAAAATATTACCAATTATCCATTAAAAATATATATTTAGTGTTCCTTAAAATAGGATATAATCATGATTCAATATTTGTTGTTGATATACTGTCATGATGCAATAAAATTGGCCATGGAGAAACCTGATATTTTTCTCCACTTTCATTTTCTAACATTCATATGATCATGAAACAAGTGAATATATCCACATTGTATAAATCATATTATATACATATAACCATATTCTTTATCATCAAAAACATGATTCGAGCATTTCTACTAGCCATAGTAAACATCCTCTTGGCATAATACATTCATTATGAATATTCATTTTTCCTCTATCTAACGTATTATTATCCCTTGATAGTGCATCCTCCCTAAACCATGGAATAAATGAATTCATGGATTTCAAAATATCTCATGAATATATGTGTTCATAGTTAAAGGGTTATATGAGGAGGCATGAGTTGTTTTTTCTTCTTTATTAATCCACTATAATGAGTAACAATGTCATCATCGTTCTTTTCATCTTTCACATCTTCATTTTAATCTTAGGTGTCATTGTGACTCCATATTTAATATCATGTGATGATGAATTAATATCATGAAAATATTGGTGTGGATTTATTTAATCACACATAATACCTTAATTTAATGATACATAGGTAGTCTCTGAACTAAATTATTATGACATGATATCCATTTTATTCCTACATAGAGATATTTTTCTGGGTTCCCATGTGAATTATTATTACGTGGTGATTTTACCCACCACTCTTATTCTTACATGAGGCTCTAAAACCCAAATTTATTCAAACCTGAGGTCCAACACCTTTATTGTTTTCTATTACGATGAAGTCACCATGTATTTTATTAATATGCGAGTCAATGAGCCTCTTATGAGATTCTCATTCCTTATTTGAGATAGGTTATATGTGATATTCTTTATGTAGCCTTAAAATTCACATGAATCTCCTTATCTAACTATTAACTGATGATTTAATCTGAAATAGGTAGGTCTCCATGTGAGTTAATCATATCTTGGTAGGATTTCACAAGAATTTCTCTCCATTTCATTTCCATTTTTCATCAAAATTCTCCAAAATTTAAATATATTGTTTTCATACCGTAAATTAATAAAACTATTAAAAAATATACAAATTAACAAATAAAAAAATTAAATTCATAATAAAAATCATTCATAAAATTTATCTTTCATAGCTTGAGGTGCAGGTCTTCTGGGGTACAACCTCCTGGTCAACGGGCGTAGTTAGAATGGGTAGCATATTTCACCCTCCACATAAATTTCTCTAAATTTTTATAATAATTCATTCCCCATATAAATCCCCTCCCCTCACCATGTGCATGGAACATGCCATACTTATTCCATCTATCTTTAAATTCAATTCCACTTATAGGTGTAAATACATGGCCATCTAAGATCCTCATTATAAATTTTTTTGTTGAAATAGGAAAATATATAATCCCTATACATTAACTATAGAAAATTTAATTAAAAATATTGTACATCAATTATATGCAATGACTCATATACCACTTGATGTTAATTTGATGAATAATAGGTGTTCAGTATGAGTATGATCAAAACAATTTAACCAAAACTGTGTCATAACAAAAGAATCAAAATGAAAATTATTGGATTCTGTAGTTTATCTTTTTAAGAAACAATTTAAGAATGAATGAATTAGGATAAATAATAAAATGAAACCAAGGTGGAATTAAGTGATCCCAACACTCTTCACTCATCACCAAATCATTATTGCAAGAAGGAAAAAAGTGAGGAACCCTCTAGATCTTACAAAAATGTAAAAAATATCTTGCTTCATCGTTTTTAGTCATGTGTGTTCTAAAATATGATAATTGGTTTCATTAAAATTCCAATGTTATCATCATAAAAAATGATTTCTGTAACAACCCTCACTCTGACACTCCCTTATGTGGAAAAAAGGGTTTTTTATGAGACCTCAATTGCACCTCCCCTATGTTAGAAGATGTATACTAGTAGCAGAGGTATGAAATGTATAGAGGGGAGACAATAACACCAGATACGAAGTGTCAAAAAAGTATAAAATAATCCATATTAAAAAATGAAATCAATGTATAGATATAACAGAAGAAAATAATAAGAGCCAGATGAATAATCCATCAAATAATAAAGGAATAATGTATGGATATTCTAGAATGTAACTAAATTTCAAACTAGAAAAATAAAAGTAAAATACTAGAAAAATAAAATAAATACTAAAAATTCAATGATCTTGAACCCCTCATCAATCCCCTCTCCAAAATCCATCCCATCCAGCAAACAAACAATCAATAGCGAGGTCTATTTCCCTTGTCCAAACCTGCATCCACATAATCAGATCAGGTACCAAATGGAGGAAGGAATTAGTAGTGAGTATAACTCAGTTATTTGACACCTCCATGTCTAAAAAACCATTCTGATAATAAGTGTATTCTATAAAGTGAAAAACACGTGTTCAACAATTAATAAAATACAATAACAGCCTACATTGGCTCTGTGCCAGAATATATATGAGCATTTCATATGACCATGTCATCTAAAACCATATAACCAAGGTAAAATAACCCTCTTTGATTCCATTTTGGATTATATTTGATCATGTCTTGTTAACATTCCAACCACAACCATATAACCATGGTATAGTCTCTGTAATCCGGGTCAAAGTCCTATAAGCACTATAGAATCGGGGTCGAAGCCCAATAATCTTTACAACAAGGTATTGGGAATAGAATATTCTCTATAAGAATTAAAACATGGTACTAGGATGACCCCACTCAATATCATCATTACATCAAGTAATTGTGAAAGTGTTCTGGTTGATCCTGGTATATAAGAATTTAAGCATGGGACACATGTCCTTTCATACAACATGGATATCATAATATGACGTCATATATCTCAATGGTTAATTCTGTGAATTACCATTTATCTTTAAAATACCACTTTATATTTGAATAAAAATTGATTAAATGTTATATCAATAAGAAATATTCCAAAACATTGGTATTTTATTCCAATCAATCACTTAAGGTATCATGTTATATTAAGACATTTTAAGCCATTATCCAATTCAATTATTTTTATGTTTTTATCACCAAAAGGGGAATTATGAGCCATGAAAGAAGTAAATTGAAACAAAAGTACTTCAAAGAATAATATCATTCATTATTTAATGGATTTTGTTGAATGATACATTGGAACAATCACAATATTGCCTAAACTTGGAAATTATCAAACAAGTGGGTTATGATTTAGACCCCCTAACTTTAACAAATGACCCATCAATGATTCCAATTGAAAATGACCATGATGATGAAGGTGTGTGTGATCACAAAGAGGTTCCTAGATAAAAAATGATCATGATAAAAACCAAAAATGAACACAATAAAATTATTTCACCATAATGGTTGGAGAACCAATCGAGAGAAGGAAAATGTGAACAAATACACTTACCACAGATCAAAGGCATTAACAGGACATTCAAAAATGATTTTGGAACTCTAAATTTACCTGGAGGATTCCCTAGGGTCTAGAATAGAGGGTTATAGAATAAATTTATTGAAATTCATCCATATATAATATTTGAAACAACATGTTGTGGAATTACACTGTGTGTAATGTAGTTACACATCATGTAAAATTTTTTAATGGAATACACTGAAAAACCTGTTGCCTTGGATTTATTTATTTAAACACCTAAACAATTACATGATGTGTTATATAGTTACACATTGTTTAAATGTTTTTCATAAGGGTTTTCATTCAATTTTCCTTTTAAACAACCAAAAATTCTTTTAATGCTTATCAACATACCAATAACACATTGAACAGTTAACACATTTATGCCCAGACTCCATTAATTTAAACAAGCATACATCTTTGATATTTAGGACCCTTTCCCAAAAAATTCCTCTCTATATCTGAATAATACTCAACTAAAAAGGCTTAAATAAAAAATAAAATGGGGATGTATTTGGAAAAAGTCATGAAATTACAACCTACCAATCATATAGCAGCTCATCCCCAAGCTACACTAAGTGTCACTATGAGGTCTTTAAAAATAAGTCTGACCACTATGATCAGATGTTATAATCTATCTCCTAGGTATCCTATTTAACACACCCATATTTTCACTTCGAAAAAACAAATGGTATAGTCCTACCCAATAAATATTTCTTACGACGGTCCACAACCTGTATCAGATGCTCCTCAAAGGACGAATCAACACAAAGATAGATTTCTACTACGTCTATCAAATGGGAAGGGTCAAGATGATATATGTATAAATGTGACATGTTGAACACATCATGCATGAAACTGTAGCATTGTGGATAGGCTAAATGGTATTCTACTAGAGAAACCCTTCCAACTATCTCAAACGACCCACCAAAACTGAGGTTCTAGCTTTAGTTGTTTCTTAATATGGTGTTTCCACAACCTTGTAGAAACTAATTGGAAGACATTATGACCAAAAATGAATTACGAAGGACATATTCGATGATCGGAATATAATTTTTTCATACTCTCCATGGTCACCAACCATTGTCTGGTCAACTAAAACTTCATTGTTGTCTCTTACATGAGACTAGACCCAACAAGTGCTGACATAATTTCATTTATCCATAAAAGAGGACAACAACACAACATTCCATAAAAATACCCAAAAGGATTCATTTGAATCAATTCTATGAAGTAATTATTATATGAAAACTCTATTATTTCAATATGTTTCTCCCATGAACCACCAAAATCCAAAACATGAGCTCATAACATTTCCTCTAGTACATGAATAGTTGATTTAGATTGACCATCGATCTATGGATGATAGGTGATGCTCAAAAGATATAGCGCTCCTATAACCTTATAAATACCCTACTTGAAACATGATCTTAAATGAGTATATCTATCTAGAAAAATACTCTTAATACACAATGTAATCAATCTACCTCTCACACGAAAAGACTTCCCATATCATCAACTATAATGGATTCCTTGATCATTAAAAATTGGAATAAATTAGTCAATAAATCCACAATCACCCCTAAAACAACATATTTATTAGTAGTCCTATGCAATCTTATCACAAAATCCATTGTGACATCATCCCATTTACACTCAAGAATGGGAAATGGCGGAAAAATCCTAGCTGAACTATTATTCTCATTTTTCACCTACTGAAAAGTGAATCATCTAGACACAAAGCTTTCTAGCTACATCTTCATTCCTAACCACCAGTATTATCTAATGAGATAATTATACATATTTGTTAAAAGATGGTGAATTTCCTATCTAGAATCATGAAACTACCCCATCATCTCCTCGTGTAAGCCCATAGGAACCCATACTCGACCATGGAAAAGAAGATAATTTTTATTGGTGAGAGGCCATCCTTATGGTGTATACCCACCATATAATTTTTTCTCAGAACTAAGCTCTCTGGATCCGATAATTAATCTGTCCTATTCTAGTCGAAAATCACGGGCACAATAGATGTCGATGTCAGAGCTACCTAACCCAAAGACTCTTGAACATCCCGATACATGTATGTGAAGATGTCCATTAATCACCCCTTTACACATGACTACCATGCTTACTCTGTATATTTATTATTTTCTCAAGGAATCTGTAATGACTTTTCCCTTGCCTGGTGAATAATTCAACTCGAATTCATGACACTGTAGATACTCAACCCACCTCCTCTACTAAAGTTTCAGGTCTTGTTGAGAAAATATGTACCTAAGGATATTGTCATCTGTGTATACCACAAACCACTCACCCATGAGATTGGTTATCCAATATCTCGGGACATTTACCAATGCTACTAACTCTAGATCATTAGTACTGTAATTCCCCTCATGTAGTCTCAAATTCGTAGATCCATAAGAAACCACTCATTCCTCGTACATTTTAAATGATTTAAGTCCAACAATATATGTGTAACAGTACACAACATATTCTTTACGAATCATATGTAAAGTGAGGATAGTTATTGAGGTTAGACTTCCTTTTATCTCTTAAAAATTTATCCCAAAAGCATCAGACAAAACAAATATCACCCATTCCTCATCATACCAGACATTCGTGCTACCCTTCAGGTGAAATCCAAGATAAATCTCCAATAATAACATGTTAAACTAGAAATATCGGAATCACAAAGACTTTCAAAGGTTATTCCCAAGATATAATGTGTGTGATTTTCTTGGGGTCCACTAAAACCCAATCCTCTTAGATGAAATGTCCCATGAAGATCACTTTATTAATCCAAAAACAGTATTTGGTTTTCTTGGAATAAAACTAAATCCCTATAAATGTACTCACATTTATTTCAATATGTTTTTCTAGATCGTCTACTAAGTGGGAGTACACTCTGATATTATTGAAAAAAACCACCACAAACTAGTCTAGTAAAGGTTTTAATATCCTATTCATTATTTCCATGAATCCTGTCGGTGCGTCAGTTAACCCAAATAGAATCACAACCAATTCATACAAGCCACACAAACTTCAAAAAGTAGTTTGAGGTATGTCTAATAGTATCAATCTCAACTAATGATACCCCTCTATCAAAAAAAATATTGGAGAAAATCTTTGAACCTCTCAACTAATTGAAAGGATCATCAATGTGTAGAAGTGGATAGCAGTTCTTTACCTTTATCTAGTTCAACCAACAATAATCCACACAAAAGAATACATATCCATTATTCTTTTTAGAAAATAGAACTTGATAACCCAAAGGAGATGTAATAGGTCGTATGAAGCCTTTAGATTCTAGATCATTCCATTGAACTTTCAACTCCCGATGCTCCTCTAGTTCCATTCAATATGGTAGGATAGAAACTGGATCTTCTCCTCACACCAAATCGATCATCAACTCGATATATCTCTTAGGTGGTAAGTCATAGAATATGTCAGGGAAAACATATTTAAAATGTTCTACCAATGGAGGAAGATAATCATGCTATATTCCTCCATCATCTAGAGAAATACTAGCTATTTGATATGTGATACAATAAAATCTAAATTGAATTGGACTGGCATGACTAGCATAAAGATCTTACTCAACTTGGTTAAAGTAGTTGTATCGTTCTAGAGATAGGAATTTAACTCTCATATGGAATAATAAATATGATCCTAGTATAGAACTAACCCATCCATACCATGAATGAATTCGAATCCTATCATTTTTAGGATGAACAGTTCCCAAATGAAATGTAAACTACCAATATCTAGAGAACATGCCTTTCAACATTTTATATTCTCCGACCGAACTCCCAGTAGTATGTCGACGGTAAAATCACCATGTAAAATTTCCAAATACAAGTCCCATATATTTTCAAAAATATAAAATATAAATTAATGTGATGATCATGTATCAAACAAAACATAGTCTAAGGTTGACGATACAATAATCGTACTTGTAATGGTAGATGGTCTTGCTTCCATGAAAGTCAATGTGGTATATATAACATGAAGATGATTTATCCTTATTCCATGGGATCCATTCTAACTGAAATGTTCGATTTCCCCTTCCTGGTACTGTTTCTCAAGCGCTAGGGTAGCATGTCCCCGGCCTCTTTCTGAATTGTCAATGGAAATCCTACTACCAGTTTGTTGAGGGTTAGATGAACCCCTTCTCAACTCGGGTGTCTATCTTGATCCCCTTAAAATAATATTCTATGGAAGGTTCATAGATATTCTCTTAATATGACCCAGTATTCAATAGACATGACACTCTTATGTTGGGTAAGGACACTATGGGGGCTTGTGGATAAACATTCCACAATAATAGAACTATAAAAAAAATGGTCTTGATATGGTTGTATACATAGATTATTACTCTTACAACTACTACCTTGGTGGAAACTATCATAGTAGTGCTTATTTTCCACTTGAAGAACAGTTCCATGTTTTCCTTTTAGAAATAGGAAGGAAGCTACTCGGAGCATCTCTCAGATTTCCTTCTATGATGATTGTTTGGTTCATCACACCCTCAAAGCTTCATAAACATAACATTTTTGTTTACATATGGCCTGATCTCATAGTGAATACCTTCCTTAAAATGTCCCACCCAGGAGATCTCATCATATTTCAAGGATAGAAAAATGTGTTTTAGATCGGTGAAATATCTAGCATATTCCAGCACTGACATAACCCCCCGTGTCAGATGCATGAAATCATGAGATTTTCACCCCTAAAAGTTTAAGGTTTTAAATGGATCATGAAATTTTTCTCTTGGTACTTCCATGATATATCATCCTAATCAACATATTCATCCATAATATCCCACCAACACTTGGCTGGTTCACAAATCATATACGCATAAAGCTTTAGCATTCTATCTACTAGTGTCTCAAGATGCTTGGATACAATCAGGAATGACTCGATCCAGAACACTTCTACTTGTGGTCCGCCTTCCATAGTAAATATTGGTTTCTGTTGTCATTGAAACTCTCATGTTAGATCAGAAATCAAAGGAAGGGTATGAAAATTCTCTCTTACCATTGATCCCATGACCCTCAGGAAGCTGTTGTAAATCATAACATCCATCTACTCCATGGGATCTATAGGAATCTTAGGTTTAGATATGTTAACAGTGTGTTTATTTCAATTATCCTGATTCTCAATGCAATGATGACGATGAAGAATTTTCTCTACATGAAAAACACACATGTTAGAGATCTGGATAAAAATAAATTCAACTTCAAAATTTGACAATAAAAGAGAACCAATGACTCCTCATCTCCCTAAACATGATTGTTCTACCTCTGAGGTGGTGCATCTACGGGGGATGCAGAAATGGAATGAATAATATCATCACCTGTCCCTTTTTTCATAAAGATAGTCTCTCATCGAATTTACCATTCATTTGTTTCAACTCGTTCTGCATCATTATCTTTTAAAGAATGCTGAATTAACCCATTGGAGAACTGTTTGTCCCAGCGGGTGATTTTGTGGGGGTCAACCAAATGTGAAATTGGTCCTTCTCAGATATAACCTCCTCGGATGGTCTCCAATGGGTTTATTTTTCGATCCAAGAATGCCTGATGGCCCTAGTATCGATCATTCATGGACATACATTCAAAAGGTAGGCACTCGTCGACTGACAATTTGGATAACGACACTTAAGGACTCCATTGGTCAAGAGAATATGATTTTATGCTCACCGTAGCCTTCCAGGGGAGGATTTTTGCATGTTCCATGACTCTATTATAGATTTAATTCATGTTCATCTATTCTTGAATCCCTGTCTCATTCCCAAAGAGTGTGTCCATGGGATACCCTTTGTTTACAAGATCATCATAAGCATGCATATACATTTTATGCTATGGAGGTGACGCTGACTTAGACATATTATAAGGTTCTATGCAGTATATTATCATCCAAGGGGAAAGAGGGTGCCTTGATGTTGGGATGAGGCCAACAAGGAGTGCTTCTTATGTATCCTCAGGAGTGGAATCTGAACGCACATAGTTTGGATTTTATGGAGCTTATGCATGAGATCTTCCAATTTGATAATCATGATTGGGTGTATTTTTTATGGATGGGATACCTTTTGAGATCGGTCCTTCTGGAAGGTGTCCTACATATCATGATTTGATCAGGAATCATTGTCCTTGTAGTTCAAAATTTGTGGGGCTTACGCATAGGAGCTTCCCATTTTATAATCATGATTGGGTGGACCGTTTATGAATGGGAAACATTTTGATCTCAGCCCTTCTAGAAGGCATCCTAAGTATCCTAATTTTATCAGCAATCAGAGTTCTCATAGTCTATAATTTGTGGGGATTACACATGGGAGCTTCCCATTTGATAATCATGATTGGGTGGACCGTTTATGGATGGGCACCATTTTAATCTCAGGCCTTCTGGTAGGCGTCCTACTTATCCTGATTTGATCAGGAATCAGAGTTCTAATAGTTCAGAATGTGTGGGGATTACTCATGGGATATGACCATTTGATAATCATTATTAGTTGGACCCTTTATGGATGAGCACCCTTTTATGGTTGGGTCTTCTTCTAGTCGTCCCATGTATTATAATTTGATCAAGAATCAGAGTTATTTTAGTTCATATTGTATGGGTCTTACGCATGGGTGGTTACCATTTTATAATCATGATTGGTTGGACCCTTTATGGGTGGTAACCCTTTTTAACTCAGGCCTTCTAGCAGGCATCCTACGTATCGTGATTTGATCAGGAATCAAAGTTCCCGTAGTTCAGACTGTGTTGTAATCCTCAGAAACCTCTAATCCCACATGATCCCTGATCAGTGTGAGAAGCAAAAGGATTTTAAAGATTCAACAACTCATCCACCGCCTCCCCTGTTGGTGGGGGAGGGAGAGCCTATGGTAGAAGAGGTTGGGGAAATGGTGGGCCAGTGTGTGGTGAAATGAACATTTCAATGTGAAATGACATTAAAGGTCACACGACCCTACCTCAGAAGATTGTGGAATTACCTCAGTGGGAGAGCCCCAAAATTTCATCTGAGGTATACTATAGCTTAAAGTCATACAACTTGGATGTTGATTAACTGGAGGGTAATCATGTTGGGATGTTTCGACATGCCTCAAGCATGAGAGGGAAGAAACGTTCAAACCATTATAAGAAAGGATATCTGATCAGGAGAAATGGTATGAGGGATGGGATCCATTGAGTCTTACAGAGGTAGGAATGGACTCTCCTGAGGAATAATTTTCCTTTGATCGTTGGCCATCTTGTAGGTGAAATATGCAGAACCACCAGAGAATGATGTGCATAGCCAAGAAGAGGTGTCCTCAGGATACATGCCTTCATTTTATGATGTACAAGGATGTTTATGAAGATCAAAAATTGCCCAGTATAGTACAGTTTAAGACCATATATCTTGAACAGTGGAATCACAGATTAACGTCATGTGAATAGGACTATTTCTATACATTTTAACATCATGTAGATAAGACATTAACTCCATGTTTAGTGTCATAGAATGTGGGCCACCATTGTTCGACATCCATCTGGTAGAAGAAACAAGCGGAGCCACCAGGTCATGAAGTGCATAGTAAAACAAAGGTGTTTGCAAGGCACTTTCCTTCTGCTTGTGATGGCCATGGAGGTTTATTATGATTTAGAATCACCATAGGCATTGAGTATGATGGATGGAAAGGATGTGACTGGGAATTTAAAAAACATTTGGTCTATGATTTTCCATGGATTTATGGGTAAACCTAGAATAGGAGGTAGGTGATAGGGATTTTTGGGAGGTACATGGGGAATGTGTCTTCTCAGGGTATTTAAGGGACATATGTTTGGGCTCCATAAGGGAGAAAAGGAAAAGGTCGTCAACACAGCTTGAAAAGTTCATGGTATGACTGCCTATTTTTCATGGGGTCAGTGACTGTAATGAAGGGACCGGCCTGGACACATTTTCCACTTATGATGGTACATGGAGGAGCTTTTCCTGAACTATCTTCCTCAAAGGGGGTCTATGTATTGTCTTCCACATAAGGTGGTCTGCGTACTGTCTCACTCATTTAGGCATCCACGAACCGTTTTTTCGCATATGGCCATCAGTGAACCATTATTTAATATATTTTTTATATTGGTTCACTAGTTGGATAAGGAGGGTCTTATGAATATGGTTCACAGGGATGAACTTTACATAATGATTTATGCATATGGTTTGCAGGATGGCTTCCACGAACTTCTTATTGTCCGTGTGGTTGAATCCACAAATTGTTTTCTATGAGGGATGGAGTCTCGAGAATAAAATCAAGGGCGGGAGAAATCTCACCCACACCCTCGACATTGTTCTTCCACTTTTTACCCATCAGAGAGCACTCTCCTTGTCTCATATCTTACTGATTTTTTGAGTCCCCATGTTGTCCTTTTATACAGTTTTGTGGAATTTGTATCTACGGTACGTGCGAAACATTTTCCAGAAGCCCATGGAAGAAATTCCGGCCACAAATAACTCAGTCATCTGCTATTTGTGGAGGTGGTGGATGGATCCGGACACTTATCATTTTAGAACTACATCACTCTTAGGGATGGTACATGGGGAACACTTCTATCCAAGTTTTTCCAACGAAAACGGTCTGCAACGGTGTTGGTTAGTGGGAGGAAATTCACTGTGAACTGCTTCATTCGCTGGACAATGCCACGCAGGCCAGCGCATCATAGGCCATCCGCATACCAGCGGTTCACTATTTATGACTTCTTATAACCATTCATAGTGATGGTACATGGAAAAACAAGATTCCTTTGCAAAATTTTATTTCATTAAATTTCTTCTCAAATTTACAATACAATTTCCCGTACTGGACATATGGGAGTATTTACATTCCCCTTTCTAAAATTATGGATCCCTATAATGGCTTACATGTTTTTTAGTAAGTCATATCAATTAATTTCATTTAACAAGTGAAATATATATGTCATATCAATTTTCAACAAGAAATTATATATCACATGGAAAAATAAATATGCCCCTATCCTAAACAAAGCATGTCAATATAACTTTATGTTCCAATTATGATGCATGTATTCACATCTCTCACCATACCAGGACACAAGTATATATATCAAAAAAATATAACATCATAAAACCATAACCTCACACAACAATTGAATCACCCAAGGTGAAATAACATCAACTATAATAAGCACACAACACATCAGTAATCCCATCCCAGGGAAGTCAAATTTTCCTCTGTATATGGGTTAACTAATCCCATGAATAATATCATTACCAAGCACAGAAATATCCTAGTATCATTTCTACGATTTAAAACCATTAAAGAAGAAGAATAGAAAAACAAAGTCATTTGATACCACTTTGTAATGTCTCGCAATCCAAAACTCTCCCACGTTGCCAAAGAGGTTCGATTACAAGACCTCAAACGCACCTTCACGTACGCTAGAGGATGCGGATGAGTAGTGGGGGTCTAAAATGTATAGTTGGGGTACTATACCCCCTAATATAAAGTGTCATAGAGGTATAAAATAAACCATGTAAACTAAATAAACTCAATTTATAGACATAGCGGAAGGAAACAATAAGAGAAAACTGAATAATCCAATAAATAATAATGTAATAATGTAATGATATGTTGGAATGTAACTAAAGTTTATGATATAAAAATACAATTAAAATACTATAATACTAAAATAAAGACTCCAAATTCCTCATTATTGAACACAATCTTGATCCCCTCTCCAATCTCTTGCCCATCTGACAAGAAACAAATCAACAACAAGGTCCATTTCCTCTGTCCAAACTTGTATCCATGTAATCTTCTCTGTTACCAAATGAAAACATGAATAGAATATGTGTATACCACAGAAGTTTGACACTGCCATGTCTAAAATAACCAATCTTATAAGAATGTATGGAAGAAGTTGATAAATAGGATTATTAAATCATTCTATAATAAATAAATAAAACAACAACATGATTTGTCTTCGTGCTTGTCAAGACCCATCCATTTGGGGACCATATGGTTTCTACCACATTCTCGCCTCCAATAGGGAAGGGGCAGATGACTAGCACCAAGTGGGAATATCCAACAAACGGTAGGAATTAACCTAAAGTACCCATACCCACCCACCCATATCCAAGACTAAATTTTTGAGATTTAAAAACACTAAGTAAACAATTCATGTGAATCACTATATCCCGCAACTAGAGTCTGATAGTGAAAGTGTTAAAAATTAAATTTTAGGTCCACTAGGATAGATACCGTGAGGGGGGGTGGATCAGGGTGTGAAAAATTAAATCAACTGCCCATTTTGATCTTTTTTTTTTGTTAGAAAAAAGTATCTTCTCTCTCTCCTTCCCATTGCATAGTTTGAATGAATCTTAAAACATGCACATGACACAACAATTTTACTTCGGTCACCCTCACTGGGATACGTCCAAGGAGCATACACCAGAGATTTTTCGATATACCAAATCCACAATAAGCACACTGCTATTTACAATTTTGAAACGGACTCACTGTCCCTCCTGGTTTATAACCACGCACAATTTGAGAACACACTTCTCTCTCTCAACTAATGTGAGCTCACTACTTCTTCAGAAGTTCCACTCATAGTTTATAGACCTGTAGGTCTCTCAATTACCACTAATGAATGCATCCTCCACTATTTGTAGATTCTCTTTTGATGAACAAATTTTATCATCTGATGAATACTCCTTTTCCCCTGATGACTGAGAAACAACCTTTGGAAGTACCTTCGCAAATCACCCTATGTTGTGGAGATCCCAATTTTTAGAAGCTTAAATAAGACTTCACGAAGCCCCAAACATTTCACGAAGTACACACCTTCACAGTGCTCCTACCTCATGGGGCACACTGCTTTTTCGGAGCTCAAACTGTTGAAAATCTCAAGCCTTCAAAAAGCATAGTCTGTCACGGAGATAAAGTCATCATAGTGAGACTTCCTTTATGAATCTCACCGATCCAATGCTGAAAACTTTCGCAGAGCTAGATTAGCTATCGTGAAGCTCCTTCCTTTCGAGAAGAACACTGACTTCTTGAACCACCTTTTTGATTTGAGAGAAAAATATTTTCTTTGAAAACTCACTTATTTTTTTGAAGGGGTCGAGGACTATTTATAGGTTATTCGACTGACCCTTGAACCTTCTGCGTGAAGTCAACACCACGTTAGCTCGAATTTCAATGCTCCAATATGTCTTCCAAAATTCTCTCTATATCGCGAAGCACCAAAGAAGTTTTCTGAATGCGGAGCTCATCGTAATCCCATTGGGTTCTGTCAATTCATTCTCACCTTCACCAAGAGGCTCCACTCCCAATGCAATTCACTACCACAATGCTCTTCAAATCTGTCATTCGCGAAGCTCGTCGTAATCATGAAGAACACCGTCAAGATTCTTTCTATCTTTGTGAATTACAATCCATGAAGCTTACCTTTGTGAAATTTATTTATCTTATATATTTTGATAAGAGCTTCAGGGATATCCAAATTTCGAGATGCTCATGAAACTGCAAACTTTGGACCACAAAAATTTGGAAAACACTGGAAAAAGGATCCACCTTGTATTTTTTATTTTTGTACCACCTCCAGATCTTCTGTTTCTTTGTCATGGTTCTTTGTCAACATGTATTGTCAAAAAAATCTCTAGAACTCGACAATTCACCAAGAAAACTAGCATTATCAAAAAAGAAAAACAACCCAAAAATTCTAAAAATTTACCTTCAAGGATTTTTCCCCAACAATATTCTCCTTTGGGTTTGTTTAAAACTCCTCTCAGAATCATTTTCTACACTATGATACCTCACTGAGTCTCCATACATCATCTAGCATCCTTTGCCTCTTGCAATTTAGATAGTGACCAAAGATTCACTCACCACTTACTATAATCCCACAAGAGAAATGCTCAGCATGAGAAACAAGAGTAAATGAAAATTTCATCAATGAATCTCTTCATTTCTAACACCAAATGTTAACACAAAAAATTATACCAATTGTTGATCACTGAAAACATTCAAACACCATTACAAAATCACTCTTATACTTTTATCATGATCCTCAGCTATCATGATATCTAATCTTTGAATGATCACTTCTAGCATCATCCGATTTTAAAGACTCTCCCCCTATCTCATTGTGCTCCCCCTATCTCACTGCTCCACCTGCCAGCTTCTCCATGTGTCATTGACGAAGACATTTTCTCCCTTTCTTATCCAATGATTCTCCCCCTTGGGGAGTCACTATTTTCCCCCCTTTTAAAAAGAACCCAAGGGTCACTCCTCTATGTTTTGAGACATTGGAAAGAACATATATTAGCACAATAGATAAAAACATACCATAACTCAGGGAGAGGGGGAGGTCCCACATCCACACTTGTTCAAGTGTGGAAAGTTGACTGAACTCCCAGAGCTAGTCGATGCCTCTCAAAAGTTTCCTTGGGTATATCCAATGTCAGAATGTCTGTAACTTGTAGTTATGTAGGCACATACTCCATCTTCATGATTCCCTGCTCAACCTTCTCCTTATTAAAATGATAATTAAACATAATGTTCTTTATCCTTGAGTGAGGGATGGGATTTTTGATAAGATTTATAGAACTTGATTTATCGCACAGGATCCTGATTAGAGACTTCAATTCAAATCCCATAACATCATATTGCTGCTTCATTCACAATAGTTGTGTGGATTTCTGAGTGGAGGCAATATACTCAACTTCTGTAGTGCTCAATGAAATGAAATATTTCTTCTTTATTAGACAAGAAATGCACATTCCACCATGATAGAATGCTCCTCAAGATGATGATTTCCTTTCATCCACTGAACCATCCCAATCTACATCTGTATATCCCAACAGCTCTTTCTGAGATTTTTCAATATACATAAAATAAAAATCCACAGTTCATTGGATATACTGAAGTATTATTTTCACTCCAAGAATGTTTCATTCATTGGGATTTCTTTTATATTGTGCTTCTTGGAATGTGGAAAAAAATATTAGGTCATATTTCTATCAGTTATAGTAAACATCCAGTAACCTTCCTGTATTCTGTTACATTAAATACCTTGCCATCCTCATATTTTGATAATTTCCTTCAGGTAGTAACTGGTGTCTTCATCTCCTTGAAATTTTCCATTTAAAATCTTATCACAACCTACTTGGCATATTTGGATTGAGAAATGAATGTTCCAATACTTCCTTGTGTCACCTGTAAACCAAAGAAAAATGTCATATTACCAATCATAGACATTTTAGACTCATGTTTCATGAATTCGGAAAACATTCTGTACTATGCTTTGTCTGATCCGCCAAATATTATATAATCTAAATAAACCAACAACATCATCATTTGATTACTGTTTTTGTTGAAATAGATATTGTAATCAACTCCACCACACTAGAAACCAAGCTTCTTCAAATATTGATCAATCCTTGAGTATCATGTTATCGGTTCTTATTTCATCCCATATAATTCCTTATTCACCTAACAAACCTTGTTCTATTCCTCCTGAATGAGAAAACCATCTTGATGTTAGATATATACTTCTTCCACCAGAATCCCATTCAAGAATTTATATTTGACATCCATCTGGAATACATTGTACTTTTATTGCATTGTAATGGATATGAATAATCTGATTGTCTCCAGCCTTGCTACCGGTGCAAATGTCTCATTGACATCAATTCCCTCTATATGGGAGTATCCTTTTCACACTAGTCATGCTTTGTTTTGGATCACTGTGCCAACTTCATTCATCTTTTTGTGATAGAACCATTTAGTCCCAATGACATTTTTAACTGATGTCCTCAAAACAATCTCCTATATCTGATTATTCTCAATCTAATCTTGCTCTTCATCCATAGCCTAAACCCAGTTTTCATCATCAGTTTCATCAAAAATAATTAGGCTCTACTTGGGATAATAAAGATGTTTTCTATTGAGATTTCATTATTCTTGTCTGAAATAGGTATGACTGATCACCAATGATACTATGCCTATAAATTTCAGCTTGACTTCTTGTCTTTTGTGCATATACATATTTTACTTCCTCATGATCATCACCAGTATCTTCTTCTGAATCAACAATAGCCACTTCTTCTCCCCTTGTGTTTCTTTCCTCCTCATCACTTTAATAAGGAAATTGTTCACCGTGTCGTTGAATGATCTCCTAATTCTCCATTACAGTGACGTCACTGATCTCAACTACTTTTACCAACCTTTTGTTAAAGAATTTTTTATTCTTTGATTTTTCCTAAGTAGCCAAAGAATATCTCCTCATCTCCACATGACTCAAATTTCCAATGTTTCTCCTTGTTGAGGATAAAGAACTTACTTCCAAATATTAAAAAGTATTTCATTATTGGATTCATTCCATACCACATCTCATATGGAGTCTTTCCCCCCATCAGACACAACAAATCCCTATTAGAAATGTAGACCGATGTCAATACTGCTTCCTTCCAAAAAATTTATTGTAGGTATTTTTCTATGAGCATTGTACTGGCCATGTTGTTGATTATCTGATTTCTCCTTTCAACCACTCCATTTTGTTTGAGAGTTCTCAATGAATAAACTTGATGCATTAACCCATGTTTATCAAGATAGTATTCCACCTGACTGTTTGTCAATTCCATACCACTATCAGAACAAAACATCAGAATTTTTGGTCCAAGCATCCTTTCGCACTCCCTCCAGTACTATTTTATGTAGTTTAACACATCAGAATTATGGGAAATAAAAAATACCCATTCTATTCTGCTATAGTCATAAATGTAAAGAACATAGTACCTATTTTTGTCAATTTCCCTTGGTGTGATAGGCCCACAAACATCATCATGCACCAATTTGAGCACTCTTGTTGACTTATTTTTCTTTTCCATACACATATTTCTGAGGAGATTCCTTCTTTGGAATGCATAAAATGTGTGATTATGATCACATGATAGATTAGGGAGGTCTCTTGGTGTTTCACACATTACCAGATCTTCCATGGTTGGAAAACATGACCAAGTCATTTATTCCATATCTTATTTTCTTCCCCTCTGGACAGAAAGCACATATCTTCTTCTCCACTTCCAAGTTAGAGAGTTCCCTTTTTTCACATTCCTTGTAGAACCATTTCCATGTCTCTTCATTTTATGATACACATATTCTTAGTAATCCTTATAGAATTTCCTGAGTCACATAGTTGACTGACACTGAGCAAGTTGTGACTAAGGACTTCTAATACTAAGACATAAACATGTCTCATATCTTTTCCCCCAAACATTGCATTTCCTAATCCAATAATCTTTTGGCCTTCCCCATTTCCAAACCTGAAAACTCATTCTTTTTCATATTTCACACCTGTAACAAGATCCTTATTGCCTATCATGGGAGATGTGCAACCACTGTCAAGGATCCACACACCAGAGTGATCAGATGCTATAGAGGAAATTTCTACCACCAATTCCTTCTCATCCTTTTTTTCTTGGTCCATATTCTTTCCATCACACTCGTCATGGATTGAGACTTCTAATCTTCCTCAGAGTATGATGGACCATCTTCATCATGAAAAGTTGCAAATCTATTTTTCATTTTCAACTCACTTGTTGGTTCATTGATCTTTTGCTTGCGAACATTATGTTTCTGCTTTGGCACATTCCTCTATGTGGTCTAAGCATAGTTCCTAGCCATCTTCCCCAATCCTCTGCACCAAAATAGTTCCCTTCGAAATATGTTCTAGTGAACTGTTCTCTATTTGGATACCACCTCTATTCTTGTTCCCTTAAATATATCTTGTCTATTGAACACACATACTATGAATGTACCATTTTTTACAACAATAACACCTCATATAAGGTGAATTCATTCATGTCACTTACGCACTTCTAGATTCTCTTTGGGATCTCTAAATATTCTGATTCTAATTTGTGCTCAAATCAACCTTCAATATAAAAATTGGTGCTTTCAGTATGACTTCAATTTTCATGGCTTTTTGGTTTTGATCAAGTCCATATCAGTCTTAGCATCTGTACATAACTGATTCTTCCTTTCTACTGAACCACTATTCTCCACTTGCAGCTTCTTAGTTTTCTGAGTCATCTGCTTTCCTGATGTCCCAACATCAGTCAATAGTTTTTCATGATCCCTAGCCTTTTCCACAAACTGAAACCTTCTCCTTCATGTTATTCAATATTATTGACTTGATCTTTCCTTGTGTTATTCAAGTCATCGATCTCAATTTTCTATTCTTTAATCTTGATTTTATACTCATTGACCGAATCTGAGTCATCTGGTGTTAATGACTTGAGTTTCTCAATTTCATCCATCAACTCAGAATTCTCATCTTCTTGTAGCTACAAATAGATTTTGGAATCTCGAACAACTTTGTTGGATTTATTTTTTTTGGCTCTCTAAACATCTATCTCCTCTTGATCAGCCTCTAACATAGCTTGCATATCAACTGTTTCTTCAACTTCTTCTTCATCAATGTCAGTTTCATTCTTTTTCTGAAAACTCCCAAAAACTGCCACTATAGAATTTTCTCCACAATCATTGCAGTTCTCTACCTCTTCAACCACCTCAACCTCAGACTCATCTAAACTTCCACATTCTTATGAAAGGAGATTCTTCTTCTTAAAGAAATTTCTTTTGAACTATTTCTTACCTTTCACATAGGTAGAAGATTTATTCTTGGGAATATCAACTTCATCCTCGTCATCTTCTTAAAAATATTTGGGCCACCTTGCCGCAAGGTGTCCAATATTTCCACATAGAAATAATTCTAGTGGAAGATTCACTTTAAACATTCTTTTTCCTCTTTGAAGATTTGAGGAAAGGAATGAAATCACATCATCTGTCTCTTCTTCTTCTTGAGAATATTCTATGGTGAGCTTCTTCATGGCCTTGAATGCCACTTCATTGGATTTCCCATTTTGCAAAGCATCATTATCATCATTTCTCATTTCATAAGCAACAAGGGTGCAGTTGAGGTTATCAAATGTTAGATATTTCAGGTCATTGTCTTCCAAAACTAAATCTTTCGGATTGAACTGAAGTGGAAGTTTCCTCAAGATATGATTCACAATCATTATGTCCTCAATAACTTCACCAAGACCTCGTATGTATTACACTATAACATTTACCCTACCAAATAATGCATCAACAGACTCATTCAGGTTCATTCTCAGATCATTATAATTATTCCACAACACTTACAACATTTCTCCTCTGACTTTTGTATCTCCTTCATATATCTTCAATATAATTTACCACATGGCATGTGATGTTTTTCATGAAACCATCTTCATTTAGATAGAATTTTATAGGGCTCCCCCTAAATAAATAATTCCCTTGGCATCAACATCCAATTCTTTATGCACAACATCTGATAAAACTCAACTGTTAATATTTGTTTTTATGCCATGCATTGCTGCTCTGAACACATCCATTCCTATTGATTGGAAGTAGTGTTGCATATGATTCTTCCATAGCTAAAAATTATTCCTATCGAAGATCGGAATCCCTTTGGGATTGCTGACCTCCATTTGAGAGATAAACAATGATATAAACCTTCTTCTGATACCAATTGGTAGGTACACTTGGCTAGATATCCAGATAGGGGATGAATCAGGGTGTGAAAAATTAAAACAACTTCCCCAACTTCCCCTTTTGATCATGTTTTTTGGTTAGGAAAATATCTCTTCCCTCCCTCCTTCCCATTTTAGAGTATGAATTAATCTTAAATAATGGAAAGGAAAAAGAAATTTTACTCGGTTCACCCTCACTAGGCTACACCCAAGGTGCATACACCAGCGATTTGCCGATGTACTAACTCCACTATAATTGAAGTGTTGTTTACATGTTTAAAGCAGACTCACTATCCCTCATAGTTTAAAACCAGTCACAATTTGAGAACTCACTAATCTCTATTAACTAAAGTGATCTCACTACTTCTTCAAAAGACCCACTCATAGTTTATAGACCAATAGGTATCTCAATTACTACTAATGAATGAATCATCTACTGTGTGTAGATGATATATTGATGTGTAAATTTCATCCAATGATGAATAATCCTTTTCTACTGATCACTGAAATATAACCTTTGGGGTGTACCTTTGTGAAAAACCCTACATCGTGATGTTCCCAATTTCATGATGCTCAAACAAGCCTTCACGGAGTCGCTAACATTTCACTAAGGACACACCTTCGCAGAGCTCCTGCCTCGCAGAGCACATTACTTTCATGGATCTCAGACCGTCACAAACCTCAAGCCTTTTCAAATCATATTCCATCGTGGATCTCATGTCGTCGTATAGCGACATCCATCTCGAAGCTCACTGAGAAAATGTGGAACACATTCTCAGAGCTAGATTAGCCGACGTGAAGCACCTTCCTTTCGAGAAGCACATTGCCTTCACAAACCTCCTTCACAATTAGAGAGAGAAATATTTTCATCAAAAAGTCTCCACTTCTCTTAAAGGGGTCGAGACCTATTTATTGAAAATTTCACCAACCCTCGAACCTTCCGAACAAAGTCAGTGCCACATCAGCTCGAATCATGAAGCTCCGAAATTTCTGCAGAAATTCTCTCTATATCAAAAAGGACCATAAAAAATGTCAGATTGCAGAGATCATCGTAATCTTGGAGTGTTCTGTAAATTCCTTCACTCCTTCGTCACGAAGCTCCACTCACAATTCCCTTCACCTACACAATTCTCTTCAACGCTGTCATTCGCGATGCTCATCGTAACTATGAATAACATCGTCCACATTCTTCTCATCATCGCAAAATACAATATATGAAGCCTATCATTGAGAAATTCATTTCCTTTCTCTATTTTGATGATATCTTTAAGGAAATCCGAATTTCTCGATGCTCACCAAAATCCGATCTTTGGACACCAAAAATTTGGCAAACACTGTAAAACGGTGCCACCTTTTAACTATTCCTTTTGTATCACCTCCAGATCTTCTGTTCCATTTTCATGGTTCTTTGTCAACATGGATTGTCAACAAAATCTCCAGAACTTGACAATTCACCATGTAAACCTACATTGTCAACAAACACAAGCAACCCAAAAATGCTACAATGTTACCTTCTGGGATTTTTTTCCCAGCTGTAAACATGGAAAAATAGATGCCCACTAAAAAGAGTTTGTAACTACAAGTACATCCTGTAATAAGTGAGGTACTATGACTATTGTCTAATCCATGGGAACACACCTCATATGTCTAGCCTCTCTAAGCACTATCTAGTCCTAGTCAACCATGGACTCCAACAAAGGGTCGATCATCTACCAAACACACGACACATGTAGGAAAATCCTATGCATGGGTGAGTATAAAAATACCCCTTAGGACACCCTAAAACCATAGTGTAAAATATCACAATAGAACTGCCATGAAGGAAATACCACAAAGGAATATAAACTCAACTCCACACATGTATATGTCTAGAGTACATATAAAAAGAATATCCAGATATACTCAATCAAAGTTCAAAAGTCTGAAGTTAATCCACTATTAATTTCTATTCACAGTATTATACTAAAATCATTCTAGTTCCAGGAGAACTCACTCGTCAAGCTTTGATATCATCAGAGACACTCACAAAGAGGTCTATCTCATTTGGGCCCTTCACAAATGAGAATCTATTGGTTAATAAAGATTATGATACACATATAGGAGATTCTTCTGAACAACATGGAGAATACCACTTACACAATCTGAATGAATTCACAACCTAGGGGATCTTTACCACCACCCTGGGGAATACCAATAACCCTACTAATGTGGCCCTCTAGATAAAGGGAAAACACCCAGCTCTCAGTGGTTATGTCGATTCCAAAAAAACTCTACTAGGGATGATAGAGGATTACACTCCGATCTTTAATAGGGATAACAACTATATATGGGACTTAGCCTCTGGAGGGGATTATAATATAGTGATGTAGATGTAATGTCGTATTGAACCCTCAAGGAAAGGAACAAAGGGAATAACCACCAGATATACTAGTATAAGCTAAAAACTAACCTCATTATCTTAAATTCAACATCTTACTTTTAGGGTAATAATTCCATTTACAGCACCTTAAATGGAAACACAGTTTGAATGTTATAGAAGTTTAAATATTCAAATGGGTGTCACTAGGACCATGGACCAACCACATGGATAGTCCACTAACCGTGGAAGTCAACCACAATGTTCGATCCACCCCATGATCAACTATCCAAGGTCAATCCACCCCACTTTCGACCTTCGATGGTCGATCTTCCCCCTGTTTTATCATATATGGTTGATCCGCGTCACAACAGCTTGAGATTCAAAGGAAGTCGACCATCACGATCGACCGCGCGATCATCCTAATTTGACCTAAGGTCTGACCCAAATCCATTGGATTCGACCCAACTAACTGGATCCCAACTACTAGGTCCGACCAGACCTGTGGGTTCTGACCCACTCATTCTGGCCCATTCCTTGGCTCGACCTGTTGCTTGGCTCAGTCCATTCCACCTATGCCCCGCCCGTTTATCTTAGAGTCGACCCGTCTCCCCTAGCTTGGGTCACTCACACATGGGATGCCTAGGCTGCCGTATGTAGCCCCCCTAGTCTATGATCTACATCGCATGAGGACTTCCACATCATACCCTGCAGCCTCTTTGTTCCCCACGATGCTTCCTCGTCCTGCGGCCGCCCGCCGTATTGCCATCACTACCTCTATTCATCGCCCCACAACTGTTGCTCTTTGTCAGGATGTATTTTGGTCTCATTATATTACCACGCCAAACTCACACTGGTGGTCCCTTCTACAGACCACCAAGCCACCACTGATCCCTGAAATTTAAAAGGATTGCAGATATAGGCCGTTCGGGTCCCAATCTACACATATTTTCTATATTTTATCGGTTTTCCTCAAATTCAGGGTTCCAATCGCATTTAGAGCCACCCAAAAAGTAAAAACATGGAAAAAGGGGTCCAACTATGAAGAATGGTGGAGAAAAAAGAACAAAGAACACCCAGAGGAAACATCCTCAGCCTTTGTTCATATCATCTTCAATTCATTCTCATTAGAAGGAAGAATGAAGAAAAAATACAAGAAACTCCAAAAAAATTTCCAAAAATTATATCCCATCCTAAAAAAATCAAACTGTGGATCAATCTGTTCGTGGATTTACCAGAATTCATCATGGAAATCAAGAATGGAGAAAAAAAACAAAAACTACCCTACCTCGATTCAGACCAGCCGTTGACGAAGTATCGTTGCTTCGTCGTCGTTGGCAAAGCTCCTTTGAATAAACTGTGTGTCAAACATTGATCCATGATCGATCATTATTTATTCAAGAGTGATCTTTCCCCATGTATCAGAGGAATTAAAGGGTTATGGTGATAGCCCAGAATTCCCAAAAAAGTTAAGTAAAATGAAACATCAATGTGTTAAAAAATATTTTTGTCATATAAATATTTTATTTAGAGTTTCACCCTCCCTGGATTTTCCTACAGATGGCCCACACTGACAAAATTTTGTTGAACCAATAGGAAATCCACTACTCTGAGTTCAAAAGTTCGCTTATATTATTTATATGGGAAACCATTTAAGGGTTGTTCTAATTTTTCAAGAAAAAATCACATGTGTGCTTTTAAAAGTTTAATATTCATCAAAACCTCATTCCAAGAAAATAAGATCTCATAATCACACATAATCATAGAGAATGTCCTTTAAATTAAAACATATAATTTATAATAAAAAATACATAGGAAAATCTGGGATTGTACATTCTCCCCACCTTGGGGATTTACATCCCCAAAATCCAAAACAAGTCTAGTCAAACAGATGATTCTACTGAGCATGAATCTGATCCTACCAATCCCACGTGCTCTCCTAAGGATTCTCGTGTTTCAACCAGACAATGACCAAAGGAATCAACCTCCCACAAAGAATCCTATTTTATCGATCCTCAATCTCCATTGGGTACTCAGCAAAATTACCCCATTCTCGATGTCCTGCTCGCCCTAGTTGATAACGTGTGATTGGGCATGCATGTACCACCTCAGATGCATTACGTGGAAGACATAGTGTACCAAATATAACTATGGTTTTAGAGACAATTGGTACACCACATCACCAATTCTATATATTATATGTAATGGACCGATGAATCTCGATGATAGCTTGCTCACATCCAAATCCCTATAATCCCTGTCGAGGTGAAACATGAAGGAATACATAGTACCCTTCTTAAAACACAAAATGCCTCCATTTCATGTCTGTATATGACTTCTGAGGGTTATGTGTAGTATTCAACCACTCCTCAATGATCTGAAACTTCTCTATAATAGCTTGCACCAGCTCTGGGCCCATGAGTGCTGACTCTCCTAAGTCATCCCATCAATGTGGTGTCCTGTTGGGCCTCTTGTACAAGGCCTCAAATGGTTCCATACCAATGCTGGAGAGATATATATTAATGTATGAAAACAAAACTAGTGTAAGTTTATCATACCTACTGTGTCTAAATTCTAACATGCATGTTCATTTCATGTCCTCTAGAACTTGAATGGTTCATTCAATCGGGCCTCCCATATGTGGGTGAAACACTATTCTCAAGCATAATTGATTCCCAAACACCTTCTGTGATCCCTTCCACAACCAATAGTAAAGTGAGATTCATGATCTAGAACTGACATAAATGGAACTCCATGGAGTCTAATTATATCTGACACATAGGGGAATCAGAATATCTCTATAGAACTCTTCTCTCAAATAGCTAGGAAGTGGGACAACATGGAGAGTCATCCAATGAACACACAAATGGAATCATTTCCCCAGGAAATACAAGGTAAACCTATCACAAATTCCCTTGATATCCCATACTGATTCTATTCTAGAAACTCAAGGGGTTGAGCTAAACCCATTGGAACCAGGTGCTCAACCTTCACTTACTAACAAGTGAGGCATCGGGAAATGAACACTATAACACTCTTCGTCATCCCGATCCACATAAACTAATTTCAAAGTTCCTGGAACATCATCACCCCACCTAGATGTACCACTAATGGGGATGTATTTAACTCCCCCAAAAACATCTCCCACAATGATAATGATACAATTATGAACCCAATGTATAGAACAACATTCTCCCCACCATTCGAATATCCATCTGGAGCATGACCTGTGGAGGGGTGAAAACCATTTATTAGAGGTAGGATTATCCATCATCATCCAAAAAGAATATCTGCAATGAGGAAAACTACTCTGACACCTCGTTCAGAAACTAAAATCTTGATCTCCTACTAAGATAATCTTCCACCATGTTCCCCTTCCCAGGATTATAGAAAAACACATAGTCATAGAACTAGAGGAACTCTAGGCATTTCCTCTATCACAAGTTCAAATCCATCTGAGAGAAGATATACTTGAGACACTTATGATCAATTTAGGTGATAAAACACTCTCCTATCAAGTATTATCTCCACGTATTCAAAGGGAAGACTCCTGCATCAAGCTCAAGATCATGGGTCGCATAATTATTCTCATGGGGTCTCAATTGGCATGAACCATAAGTATTCACCACTTTCCCCTACCTCAAGAAACAACCAAGACATGTCCCTAATGCATCACAGAACACAACATACTCGCCGCCTTCCATTGGTAACTTTAGTATGGGAGTGCTCATCAACATTTGTCTCAGGTCTTGATAGCAATGCATGAATGTATCTATCCACAGGAATGTTTTCCCCATTTGTTTCAAATCTATCAAGGGTTCTGGTATCTGGGAGAAATCCGGTAAAAACCTCTAGTAGTACCCTTCCAATCTTAGAGAACTTCATACCTCGATACCACACTTCGGTGTCTTCCAAGAAAGAACATCCTTGACCTTAGATGCATCCACTGTAACTCCATACTTTGACATGTAGTGTACAATAAAGTAGACCTCTTGAATACAAAACTGGAAATTTGAGATATTCTTGTCAATTTGGTGATCTCAGATTATTTCCAAGACTATCATTGAGTGTATCGCTTGCTCCTATTCATACATTGAGTACTCTAGGATGTCATTGATGAAGACCAACACAAACCGGTCTATGTATGGTTGAACGATCTGGTTCATCTGTATCCTGAACAATTCTACGGAATTCTTCATTCCAAATTGAATCACCAAGTACTCATAGTAACAATAACGACATATGAAGGCCATCTTCTGTATATCTGCATCTTGTGCTCACAACTACTGATAAACTTATATGAGATTGATCTTTGAAAACCATCACACCCCTTTCAACAATTCAAGGAGGTTATCGATCCTTGGTAGTGGATACATGTTTTTATATACACCTATTTTAGGTGCTGATAATCCACAAAAAAAATCTCAATATAACTTCTTCCTTCTTTGAAAACAAAACTGGGGATGAAGAGGGTGAAACACTGTGTCTCATGATGCCCTTTCTCTAAATATCCTCCAACTGCACCATCAGATCATGGAGCTCTATGGGATCCATGTGATATGAAGGTGTAGATTTTAGTTTCATTTCAGGGTGTATATCAATATATAAGTCCATATCCTTGGGTGGAGGTAAACCAAAAACATCTTCAGAAAAGACATCAACATACAGGTGCACCACTGTAAGAAATTTAGGAATCATATAATCCACTATAATGAGGGTGAGGATATATATTTGATGTGTATTAAGCTGCACCCTCCTATGTGTGTTTCCATCCTGCACTACATGCGATTTATTTTCACCAACAAAGGAAAATGTTGTTCCATCACTGCGGACACACCAAACTCTACACATAAAATAGCCAATCTGAGCATGAATTAGGGATAACCAGTCCATACCACGAATGACGTCATAAGGCCTCGACGCCACTGCTAAGAGATCCCAATTGAATCTCTCACCTCCAATAGTTAGATTAGGTTATCAACACAAGTGTCTTATCATTGAATCTACTAATGTATCACTCTCTAAGAGTAAGTGTTGAGTCAATGGTTCAATGGGAATCTCTGAGACCCAAACAAGGTATGTTGAATGAAATTAGTGACTAGGACCAATTTCTATAAAAACTGTAGAATTGGTAGAAAAGACACATATCATAACTCGTATCATCCCAAGAGTATCGAGGTCAAAAGCCTCTATCACCTGCATCTAGCCCTGTCTATATCCACTGGCTCCCCGAGCCTAGCATAGACTACCTGGGGGTGGTGGTGGTAATTGGTCAAAACTATGACCTCCTCCTCCCATCCTTCATTATCTTCTTTCACATCTACCACCCATTAGACCACACTAATCCTATCTGTACCTCTGCCTTATTGGTCCCTCAACCATTCCCTGATCAACTTTATGACGGTTAAGGAAATCTTGTAGTCGATGTCCATGACCGCTACATGTGAAACATTGTTCCTTCCCTGGGCTGACTCGAGAAACCTCAGCAGCCCAACACCAATAACCATGAATCTTGGGATCATCCCCTAAAGTTCATAACCCACTTGGATCCCTGTGAATGTCATCGTCTACCTTCTGCTAAGGTCTCATCTACTCAGTGCCCACTACTATCTCCAACAACTGGTGTTTTCTTCATAAGAAAAATGTACACTCTAAGGGATCTCTCAAGTACCCCATCATATGTGGAAATGACAAGGGATACCACTGATGCCCTGATATCCTGGTATAATCCCTTATCAATGGTTTGACCCCTAAATAATTGGTCTTTAATGATAACAATGGAGTATCATGAAAGATAAGTAAACCTCGATGAGTACTCTGCCACTGTCATACTACCCTACTGCAGATGTAGAAGGTCCTGTATGCATACTGATTACAACGTGTCTAGTTATAAATCCTCCCTAAAGAGACACATTATTTCTATTTAGTAGAGAGTTTTCTAGACATGATACTATGTCACCAATCTCCACAATTTTCCCGTACAGTCCTGAAGAAGACTCATATCAAGGACTGCCATCTGGTCGGTAGGAATCCTCAAAAGGTGGAAAAAATATTTGAATGCCTCTAGCCAATATTTATCCATATGGGGGTCTGGATCACCCAAAAACCTGGGAGTTATATACCATTGAAACTCATGAAATTCACTCAACATGTATGCATCATAAACTGGTTGTGCCTGTAGAAGCTTATACACAAAGAGTGGTGGTATATTTGGTAAACCACCCAGAGGTTCCATCTCTAGTAAAGACCCCTATAACGATGCATCTTCACTAATAAGATCATCCTCATAATCATGTAGTGGAATCTTGGCTGGATGTCTATGTGGAGGAATCCTAAAATAAAAAATATGTACCACAATCAATAGAGTATATCTAAAGAGATGATATAAGAATTGCATGGAAAAAATAACCATTTCTATATGATGCATGTATATTTTTTTCCCCACATCTAGTGTTTTCATGTATCAAGTAAAAAAAGAATGTAATTAGATTCCTAGTGTATGGATACATCATCCACCAAAGTAACACTTTAATCCCTAGTATAAAAGTCAAACATGAAACACTCAACACTCTTTCCCCAATCCCACCCCCAGATTCCCATCCCTGAAGTATAACCTACCTGGATCTGATACCACTCTATAATGAACAATCAAGGAGGGGCCCATGTAGTGACTAACCCAATACCGCTTCCAATAGGTCAGGGGCTGGTGACTAGCATCGACTAGTCATATCCCACAAATAAGAGTCATTGTCATTAAATACCTATATGCATGCACAAATCTCCAAGCCACAAATGTTGAAATGTAAGAACACTAAGTCAATAGTGAATGTCATCCCCTATATCACAAAAACAGAGTACAAAAGTCAAATTCCTATCATGTAAATAGGACCATAATTCAATCCCACGGAAAAGAGTTTGTAATTACAAATCTAACATGTAAGAAAAAAGGTATTGTGACTACTGTATAAGCTATAGGAACATGTCGTATCTGTCATTACTCACTATACACCACCTAGTCTGGGACTTCACAGGACTCCATCAAAGGATTTATCCTCTGCACAAGACATGAAGTGTGTGTGGTAAAAGTTTTTATAGAGGTGAGTAAAACCATACCCAGTATGACACCCTAAAACCAAAATAAAAATATAACAAAAGAAGTGAAATGAAAAAAATACGAAAAAGGAAAGTATAGTCAGCTCCACACATGTATATTTCTACATTACATATAGAAAGAGTATCCATATATGCGCAATTTAAGACACAAATTCTAGATGTAATCCACCACAAATTTCCAACCGTATGATTCGTTTCAAAGAACGCTCATTCTGGGAGAACTCACTCCTCGAGGAAAGTAAAAAAGGGAATTATCTCCGCCTATATTCGTATAAGATAAAAACGAACCACATTGTCTCAAATGTACCATATCAACATATTGGTCACAATGATGCATACATATCATCGAACAGATGCACCGTTTGAATGTTATTGTAGTTTGAATATTAAGAAGGGGGTTACTGGGTCTGTTGACTGACCGCATAGATGGTCCACTAACTGCGGTGGTCGAACATCCATGGTCAATTGTGCGACTACCATGGTTCGACCTGAGGTCCAACCTGAGTCTGACTCGGATCCACTTGCTCTAACCCGACCTATTGGGTTTGACCCACTCGGTCTGACCCACTCAGCCCAAACCATTTCTCCACCCAGCACGCTTTTCCTGGGCTCATCCCAGGTAGCGTGCATGTGGGCCACCAGGGACACCACACACAACCCTCCTCGTCCACTTCCCATGTCCAGCACATCCCTCCGCACCACACCCCATGTACCTACAATGTCCCACGACCCCCACATGAATCTACTCTCTGCGTCACATCAACTGACTTTAGTCACCACATCGCCACCACCACAGATCGCCAAACCTCCACGTCGACTTGCTGAACTTCCACACCAACTCATCATCCAATCATGTCATTCTTAAATTCCTCGGACCACCAAGACAACTCCAATAACCAGAATTAAAAACAGTTTTATATATAGGCTCTTCGAGTCCCGATCTATATAGATCTAGCCTCTGTTGTCGGGTTTCCATCAATCCGGGTGTCAAACCACATTTAGATCCACCCTGCATGTCAAAATGTGGCCATGAGGGTCCAAAGTTGATGAGCACAATGAACAGTGGAGAGAAAATCACAAATAAAACCCCAAGGAACAAACCTCATATTTTGTTCATGTCGGCCTCAAATCAATCTCATTAGAACAAAGAATGATGAAGAAATAAAATAAAATCTGATAAAAATCCACATAATTATATCTCATCCATAAACGATCGAAACATGGATCAATATGTTCATTGATTGACCCAAATTCGTTGTGGAAATAAATAAAGTGGAAAAATAAAAAAGAACAACCACCATACTTCAATTCGAATCATCGTCGCCGTTGGTGATGTTCCTTCAAATCGGTTTCACATCAATCGTCTATCCATTATCTGTTTCCCTTTGATAGATAGAGATCTTTCTCCACCTCTCATTGGGATTATAGGATTATGGTGATAAACCTAAATTCTTTAAAAAGTATGAATAAGAAAACATCAATATTTCAGAAAATATTTTTTATATTAAAATATTTTATTTATAGTTTCGGCCTCCATGCCTTTTTCTTCTGACAACCCATGCCGACAAACATTATGTTGTTCCAAGGTTGAATCCACTGTTATGAGCTCAAAGGTGACTTCATATTTCTGATCCAGGAACCTTTTAAAGAGTTATTTAACTTTTTTTAGGAAAACTGAATGTGTGTGCTATTAGAAGTTTCTTATTTTTCAAATAATTGTTCAGGGAAAATTAAGGCCCAGAATCACACACCATATATGTTCCTGGTCTCGAAATTATACAATATAATTCCTCAAAATAATACATGGATAAATATGAGATGTTTAAATGTTGGAATATCTCTAGGCATGTCTTTTGAGCATGTCAATCACAACCTTATAACCAAGGTAAAATGACATGTGTTAGAACCATATTGAAATATCTCTAAGCATGTATTATGACCATGTCAACCACAACCATATAACAATGGTATAATCAAAACAATCCGGGCTAAAGCCCAATAAGCACTACAACATTCGGGTTAAATCTCTATAAGTGTAACAACCCGATATTTTATGATAAGTATTCTTTTTAATTTATTTGATGTCATGTGTTTTATGCTACAACAAGATTATCTTGTTCTATACGCCAAACTCTATTACTTGAAGTATACACAACACTATTCTTAGATTGTGTTACACACAATTTCAAGTTCATTTTATAATAGTCACTCTACGCAACATTGAGTGTATAAATGAAATATAGTTGGATTATGTTATACGAAATAATAAAGGATTCTTTCACAACATGCAACCCTGACTTGGCTTGCATTACACGCATTCGTGACCTTCCTCGATAGGGTGTGTTGTACGCAATACCGGGTTTTACTAAACAATGATATATTATTATAATATTATTATGAACTAGCCGTTATGAATAGTATTAACTAAATTTTGAATTTTATAACATTATTATTCATCTTACACATTTTCTATAACATGGTATAAGAACAAAATAAATTTTTCGGGTAAAATAAGTATTTTTCAAAACATGCAGTTTTGCCGCCTTCCGATGGCGCACCCTCTTTAAATCTAGTTTTTGACATGTTTATAAGTTCAATTTTACAAAATAAAATTATTATTTTGAATTAGGATATAAAATTTTACCTTGCATAAATTTTTCATATTATTCTGATAACTTTCATATTTTAATGAATAGTAAAAACACGCTATATTTTAAATAAAAACAACTTTTTTCATCGTAATAACTTATGTGATTAAATTATAATATTGAATTATTTAAAAGTATAAATAGAATATATTTTTACCATTTAATATAATTTATTTCATTATCCTTGACTTTACATTGAATTCGTATGTTAAATTAATTCATTCTTTTGCAATGTTTTAAACAAAAAACCGTTTTCTTTCGACAACGGGATTAATTTTAATTTAATTTCTACAACTTCTGTGTATTGAAATTTGGAAAAATGGATTCCATATTTGGAATCAGTGGTTCCAAATTATATTAATAGACTAATTTTTATTTTTGGCCTTTATGAATAGTAACAACGGTAAATTTTATTTACCATAGTAAAAGATAAATTGGGTAATTAAGGGTAAATATAATGTTATAAAATTATCCTAAAACTTGTATTAATACAATTGGATGATTATAATTTGTCCTAAGTCATATTTGTGTCAAAATGGAATCCATTAGAACCCACATGGAGGTGATTAAGACCTTTAGTGTATTTTATTTAAAGGAAAGTGAAATATGTTTCACTCAACTTTAATAATTAAAGTATTATTAATATAAGTTTATACAGAATATGAATTCGGTTATAAATACTCACTTTAAAGATAAAATGTTTTTCTTTGTCATGGTAATATATTTGTAATTTTTTATTGTTATTTAATTACCTTAATATCTTATACATTAATGATGCATAAATTATTTATTTAGTGAAAAATCAATAATATAGTTTTTATTGAAATCGTAATACATATCAAAAGGCCCCAAAATCTGCAAAAAACTTATTATTAGGGGATATATTACCCTAATCATCCTCTGGCAGAATTTTTGACCATTTGGATCCTTATTTAGGCGATTATGACACTTATATTATTTTATTTTAAATGATGCCAAAGTTGTCACCTTCATAATTTAAAAAATATAATAATTTAAATATTGTAATTTTAAGATGATAAATTCGAGTAAATGTATTATTGTGAAATATAATAGATTTATCTTCATCATAAGATTTTACTTTTAATTTTTATGCAAAAATAAGTATATTAAATAATTATACAAAAATGTTGTAGTAATTATTTTATTAAGAGATAAACCAAATAAATGGTTTTAAAAATAATAAAATAAATATTATATGAACTATTTAATGTGATACACTAATTTTCTAGATACATATGACCATTTATAAATCTATTAAAGCTTTTAGTTCGAACATAACTTCTGTATATATTTTATTTAAATTCAAATAAATGAATAGTGTCAAAATTGACACTATTGTTATTTTATAAAAATAACATATTATAAAATTGTTTAAAAATCACAAAAATATTTAAAAATTATAAATTTAAATTTATATGGTCTAAAATTTCATAAAGTATGCAATTATGGACAATTCACAGAAAATAAGTAATTATTTGTTATAATTTAAAATTTAGAATGTTATTACCACAAATAAAATTAAATTGATAAATAAGGATAAATCAAGATGATAATGTTTAAAATAAATTCCTAACATGTATAAATTTTATTTTTTGATGTTACTACAACCCTGTCTCATCTAATATTCAGATATGAGTCATTTTGAATGTTTTTATGTGGGTTTGGGATTTAATATAAACTAATATTTCTTATATTTCAAAAGGATCCCCTCTCTTCCCTTATAAAAGGGCACCTCCTCCCTCTCTTCCTCACACCACTTTGAGCCTTCAATCTCTGCTAAACTCTACGAAATGATCTTCTCCACTTCCCTAGAAACATCCTAGAGGTCCTGGTCTTCTTCAAAGACCAATTTTAGTGCCCTAAGAGGAGGTCTCAAAGAGGCGCTTCAAAGAAGAGGTAATGTCCGTTACCGATTCTTTCATCTTTATTTCTTCTTCCACTTATTCTTTTTTAGTTGTTTCATTATGAGGTAATAACATAAGTATCACTCATATACGGATATGTTATTATAAGTATGAAACACCCATATTTGACCATCTATCCATCCTACGGAAAACGAAATCACCGCGCGTGCGTACGTACGGAATACCGTCTCCACGCTGTGCTGTAATCTATTTTCCACCACCACCTTACATGGATGGGTATAATGGTTAAAGTAATGAATATATATGATTATTTTAAAGTCATATTGATTCTATAATATTATACATACACTTTATTAAAATTTCACGATCTTGGGAATGATATCATCGCTCATGCGTACGGACGGACTACCGTCTCCACGACACGATGAGATTCACTCTCCATGTTAACCATTCAAGAATGATTATAAAGTATATATAATAAGTAATCATGAAATATATGAAATAATAATTCTACTTTATTTAATTATATATATATATATTTATGTCATCTACTTAATTCCATTCAATTCAATAAGGAAATGAAAACAGCGTTCATGCGTATGTACGGCCTACCGTCTCCATGAACGGTGTGTTTATTTCCATTTATCGATCTATTATATATATATATATTCTAAATATATATTATATATAAATCATGTTTTACATTCTGGATGTAATTAATCACGATCTAAGAAATCATATGAATAATTACAAGTTAAAACACAAATGACAAATGAAACGATTTTACCCAAAAACGCTACTTTAACATGAATTTACAAAAGAATGGGTAATATAAAGTCATAAGTGAACCATATATGATATAATAACAATTAATATGATTCCGAAATAAGTAAATGATATTATTTAAATCATTATACAGGAGGTAGGGATACGTACAAAGCATATCGGACCTAAGGTAACAGATAATTGTGCAAATCTCATTTTTATTCGAGATTGCTTATTCGTAAGTATTTACTGGGGTTATTGCTATCATACATGTCCATGTTTTATAAAAGTTTATTCATGTATGTTTAAATTCATTTTTACCCATTTTTAACTTTTACTACATGGTATGTAAGGAATCATTATTTTTTTTACGTTACGAGGTACTTTTTGACTTTTCCAGCAAAAGTACGAGAAGAATGTTTTTTTAACGTATATGGAATGAAAGGATTTTTACGGTTTTATAAAGCCTTATTTTCAGGAAGCTTCCTCCAAAATATTTCATGACTATTTTAAACAAAATCCTATTCATTTAAAATAGCATGGCAATTTGTGAAAAGAAAATGATTTTGAAGAAGAAAGGATATTTTCCTCAAGAATTCATTTCAAGTGTTTTATCGAAAATCATTTTTCATCTAAGATAACATTATTTCATATGTGTGTCTTTCAAGTATAGTGTCTCTATGATTTACATGGTTTCACTTTTCTTATTATGAAATGATATCCATTTCTTTTATATGAATTATGTGATGATGGGATGATGTTTATGAAACCAATTTAATTTATTGGGTTTTTTTGAATGATGTATGATTATTTTGTGGAACAAGTATGAATGATTTCATTATGAGATGGGTGGGACCTATATCTCCCTCCAATGAATTGGGTGAAGATTTATATCTCATGATATAGACATGGCTGGAACGGCAAGTTAAACCGGTTCAGTAATATAGGACTGGAACAAGGAGTGAACTCGATTCAGAAATGGACTTTGTCCACTAAATGGTCTTGGCAGAAATTCCATGGCTACTATAGAAATCATATCATGTGCTTAATGGTTTTCCTCAATTACATGTTTTACTCCCATGTTATTTTATCATGCTTAATGTTTCTTTATGATCTATGCCTTAATTACTTCCATGTTTTATGTCATTGCTCAAGCTTTGGATGTTTAAACATTATGTTCATGTTTTTAAGTTCAAATGTATATGATTTGTTTTATTTTATCCATGCTTACCATTACTGTGCATTTGAGCTCACCCTTTATATGTTTTATTTTCCCCAGGATATAAAGAAAGGTTTTAGGTAAGAAAACAAAAGGGGAAGATCATTATGGGAGATGTTGAAGATCTTTCACCACGATTAGAAGATTATGTCCAAGTTTCCAGAGACACTATACTATTATCGTCCTTGTGTGTCTGTTTTTGTTATGTATTAATTATTCCGAAAAAGTAATGTAATGTCCATGTACGTCAAGCTATCGGGTCTCTACAATTGGTATCAGAGGAATGGTTTAGTTAACCTTTGGAAACTAGGAAGTGAAAACTTTAGTGAGATCCCTAGAGATATTTCTAAGGTATGTCTAGGGATGTCCCTAAGGTTAAGTATACATATAGGTTATAGTCCTAGAATTGCGCTAACTATCTTAGAATTAAACCTAAGATGTTAGATATTAAATGTACTCCCCCTTTATTATGTTGTTTTCCCTAGCATGGTATTTGCATCTCACACTAATATATTTGGGTTTTAGACGAAGGTTGGAACCCGAAGGAATCGTATTGATCAATGTAATTGACAATGCAATGATTTTCCTCCTGACCAAACCAATTTCATGGGAGATGGAGTGCACAATCTTAGTTCTATACTTACACAAGCTATGAATCATTCTGGATTTCAAAATGAGTAGAGAAAGGAGCAACATTCTGTTGAATCCTTCAAGAGGCACCGTCCACCTTCATTCAGCGGGTCTTCTGATCCCTTAGTGGCTGAACAATGGATCAGTACAACTGAAAAGATATTTTCAGTTCTACAATGTTCTGAGCATGATAAAGTCATCTTGGCAGTATATCGTTTGGAAGGTGATATTGATCAATGGTGGAATATTATCAAGAATATGAGGCAAAGAGATGAAATTGAGTCCATGGAATGGGACGAGTTCAAGAACTTGTTTTTCAGTAAGTAATTCCCTCGTATTCTTCGAACAAAAATCGAAAAGAAGTTTCTTGAGCTTGATCAGAAGGATGATGAATCTGTTGGTATATACGAAGAGAATTTTACAAGAATTCCAAGGCATGCATCTGGCTTTATCATCCAACCTGAAAGTAAAGTTGATCGATTTTTCAGTGGCTTAAAACCATGTCTTCGAAGGGCATTAGCTATAAGAGACTTCAGTAGCTATGAATAAATTGTGTGTTGTGCTGTCGAGGTAGAATTGGATGTTGGTTTAACATGTCCATCTCATGGTTTTGACAAGAAACGAAAGATGGAGTTCAAGGAGAAATCTCAGAACAATGGTGAAAATAAGATGAATGTTTTTTTATGCTCAAAGTGTGGAAAGAAGCATGGTGGAGATTTCCTAAAAGGTACTAGAAAATTTTTTAAGTGTGGAAAAGAATGTCATCGAGCAGTTGATTGTCAAAGCAATGGGAAAAAGGTTACTAATGATGTGAATAGAGAAAAGACTATAGAGAACTATCCACCAACACTTCAATGCTTCAAGTTCAAGGAAATGGGGCATCATTCTAATAAATTCCATAATCTACGTGTTAATGATGATCAACGTGAGCAACCTCTTAAGGCAAAGGATAAAGGGAAGTCTCATGCAATCACTATTTGTGATGTTGAGTATAAAAATGATGTTTTGTAGTGATTAAGTATTCATGTAATGGGTTTTCAAAATAGTATCATGGAATCTCATGTATGGTATTGTGGAATTTTGGAATATCTATGTATTGGTTTTCAATAATTATATGGTACTGGTAACCATGAAAAGGTGATTGAAATATTTTTGGAAAGCAGATAATATGTGCATAATGAAGGGATAAGGAGAAAATGAAATGTTTGATAGTATTCATGAGCTCATGATTGATATAAGGACTAAGTTATATCATGGTTTGAGTATATATAGAATTTTGAGGATTTTGGTATGTGGAAATAGTTAACATTTGATAGCATTCATGTTTTCACTAAGGTTAAATGGGTTCTTTTCAAGAGAATACATGATTAAGGCCTTTGAATGTTTGGAATGTGACCAAAAAAAAATATCTTATGATATATGGGGATCAACTATGGTATTAACATGCTTGTTATATGTAATCTATGGTAATCATTTTCAAAATAATATGAGAGTGGACTATAGTATTATGGATAAGCCTAAAGATTGGAATGGATTATGTTGGACATAAGTTCATATTGTTTAAGGATAGAATTTTTATTCGATATTATTAATGGGATGTTATATTAATGTAGTTTTAGAAAACGGAAAACCTGCAGGACGGGCGACAACCCATCGAGTCGGACAAGGCTGTGGGAATCGAACCCACAACCGAAGTGCGACAGGCCTTTATTTCCTACCACTGGCCTACAGGAAGTCCTTGGTTAGTAGAAACTAGTTTTATTTTATTAAGTTGTAAGATATATGAAGTATAAGTTCATTTTTGGAATCGTATATGATTAACCTCACCATAGATAGACTTAGGTATATTTGATAACTTTTTCTTTAAACAGATGGAATGACCCAGCATTCTATCACATGATCTGCTAACTCTTCACGATTAACAAATTCAACTTCATTTCATTAAGAGATGAAGTAGAAATTGTTCAAACCACGAACAACAGGGAGATTGTACCAAAATCAAGCAAGTATTTCTTCTAATTAATAATTTTCAACTTTAGGGAAATGATATTGAAAACCAAAAATGTTGTCCTAGTGCTCTTATATCCGATGAATCAGATGGTACCTTAGATCATCACAAATCTATGGATTTCTGATTGATGGATTTTTCATAGCCATGTTCTCTACCACTCTCCATCATAACTTGATGGTTAGATTTTTCTTCCATATCCATATTTTCACCTATGTTATCCTACTTGGAAACCCAGTGATAAGTTAATTTGGGTAACCGTTACGTTTCATACTTTAGTTTTTAAAGCCATGTTTTGGTATTCCTTTTTATGATGTGGGTTTCTATAAAATAAACTTTCGAGTAGTAAACCATTTATAACCCCGACGAATTTCGAGGGAAAAATTAATTTTAAGGGGGGTATAATGTAACAACCCAATATTTTATGATAAGTATTCTTTTTAATTTATTTGATGTCATGTGTTTTATGCTACAACAAGATTATCTTGTGCTATACGCCACACTGTATTAGCTTGAAGTATACACAACACTATTCTTAGATTGTGTTACACACAATTTCAAGTTCGTTTTATAATAGTCACTCTACACAACATTGAGTGTATAAATGAAATATGTTTGGATTCTGTTATACAAAATAATAAAGGATTCTTGCACAACATGAAACCCTGACTTGGTTTGCATTACACGCAATCGCGACCTTCCTCGATAGTGTGTGTTGTACGCAATACCAGGTTTTACTAAACAATGATATATTATTATAATATTATTATGAACTAGCCGTTATGAATAGTATTAACTAAATTTTGAATTTTATAAAATTATTATTCATCTTACACATTTTCTAGAACATGGTATAAGAACAAAATAAAATTTTCGGGTAAAATAAGTATTTTTCAAAACATGCAGTTTTGCCGCCTTTTGATGGCGTACACACTTTAAATATAGTTTCTAACATGTTTATAAGTTCAATTTTACAAAATAAAATTATTATTTGGAATCAGGATATAAAATTTTACCTTGTATAAAATTTTCATATTATTCTGATAACATTCATATTTTAATGAATAGTAAAAACACGCTATATTTTAATTAAAAACAAATTTTTCATGGTAATAACTTCTGTGATTTAATTATAATATTTAATGGTCTAAAAGTATAAATATAATATATTTTTACAATTTAATATAATTTATGTCATTCCCCTTGATTTTACATTGAATTCGTAGGTTAAATAAATTCAATCTTTTGCAATGTTTTAAACAAAAACCCGTTTTCATTCGACAACGGGATTAATTTTAATTTAATTTCTGCAACTTATGTGTATTGAATTTGGAAAAATGGATTCCATATTTGGAATCATTGGGTACAAATTATATTAATAGACTACTTTTTATTTTTGGGCTTTATGAATAGTAACAACGGTAAATTTTATTTACCATAGAAAAAGGTAAATTGGGTAATTAAGGGTAAATATAATATTATAAAATTATACAAATACTTGTCTTCATACAATTGGATGATTATAATTTGTCCTAAGTCGTATTTGGGTCGAAATGGGATCCATTAGAACCCACTTGGAGGTGATTAAGACCTTTAGTTTTTTTATTTAAAGGAAAGTGAAATATGTATCACTCAACTTTAATAATTAAAGTATTTTTAATATAAGTTTATACAGAATATAAATTCGGTTATAAATACTCATCTGAAATATAAAATATTTTTCTTTGTCATGGTAATATATTTTTAATTTTTTAGAGTTATTTAATTACCTTATTATCTTATACATTAATGATGCAGTAATTATTTATTTAGTGAAAAATCAATAATATAGTTTTTATTGAAATATTAATACATATAAAAAAGCCCATAAATCTGAAAAAAACTTATTATTTGTGTATATATAAACCCTAATCATCCACTGGCCAAATTTTGGACCATTTGGATCCTTATTAAGGCGATTATGACACTTATATTATTTTATTTTAAATGACGCCAAAGTTGACACCTTCATAATTTAATAAATATAATAATTTAAATACTGTGATTTTAAGATGATAACTTCTAGTAAAAGTATTATTGTGAAATTTAATATATTTATGTTCATCATAGGAGTTTATTTTTAATTTTTATGCAACAAATAATTATATTAAATAATTATACAAAAATATTGTAGTAATTATTTTATTAAGAGATAAATCGAATAAATGGTTTTAAAAATAATAAAATAAATATTATATGAACTATTTAATGTGCTCAACTAATTTAATAGAAACATATAACATTTTATGAATCTATTAATTCTTTTAGTTCTAACATATCTTCTGTATATATTTTATTTAAATTCAAATAAATGAATAGTGTCAAAAATGACACTATTGTTATTTTATAAAAATAACATATTATAAAATTGTTAAAAAATCACAAAAAAATTTAAAAATTATAAATTTAAATTTATATGGACTAAAATGTTATAAAGTATCCAATTAAGGAAAATTCACAACAAATAAGTAATTATTTGATATAATTTAAAATTTAGAATATTATTACCATAAATAAAATTAAATTGATAAATACGGATAAATCAAGATGATAATGTTTAAAATAAATTCCTAACAAGTATAAATTTTATTGGTTGATTAGATTACAAGTCTATCTAATCGAAGCTTTGGATATGAGTCATTTTGGAAGTTTTTATGTTGTTTTGGGATTTAATATAAACTAATATTTCTTATATTTCCAGAGGTGCCCCTCTCCTCCCTTATAAAATGGCACCTCCTCCCTCTCTTCCTCACACCACGTTGAGCCTTCAATATCAGCCAAACCCTACCAAATTCTATTCTAAAATTCCCTAGAAACATCCTAGAGGTCCTGGTATTCTTCAAAGACCAATTGTAGTTCCCTAAGAGGAGGTCTCAAAGAGGCGCTTCAAAGAAGAGGTAATGTCCGTCAACGATTCTTTCAACTTTATTTCTTCTTCCACTTCTTCTTTTTTAGTTGTTTCATTATGAGGTAATAACATCAGTATCACTCATATACGGATATGTTATTATAACTATGAAACAACCATATTTAACCATCTATCCATCCTACATAAAATGAAATCACTGCGCGTGCGTACATACGGAATACCATCTCCACACCGTGGTGTAATCTATTTTCCACCACCACCTTACTTGGATGGGTATAATGGTGAAAGTAATGAATATATATGATTATTGTAAAGTGATATTGATTCTATAATATTATACAAACACTTTATTACAATTCCACGATCTTGGGAATGATATCATCGCTCGTGCGTACGTACGGACTACCGTCTCCACGACACGATGAGATTCACTCTCCATGTTAACCATTCAAGAATGATTATAAAGTATATATAATAAGTAATCATACAATATATGACATAATAATTCTACTATACTTATGTATATATATATATATATGAATGTCATCTACTTAATTCCTTTCAATTCAGTAAGGAATCGAAAACAGCGTTCATGCGTACGTACGACATACCGTCTCCATGAACTGTGTATTTATTTCCATTTATCAATCTATTATATATATATGTATATTCTGAATATATATTATATATAAATCATGTTTTACATTCTGGATGTAAGTAATCATGATCTAAGTAATCATATGAATAATTACAAGTTAAAACACAAACAACAAATGAAACGATTTTACCCAAAATGCTACATTAACATGAATTTACAAAAGAACGGGTAATGTAAAGTCATAAGTGAACCATATATGATATAATAACAATTAATATGATTCTTTAATAAGTAAATGACATTATTTAAGTCATTATATAGGAGTTTTGGATACGTAAGAAGCATATCGGACCTAAGGTAAGGGATAATTGTGCAAATCTCATTTTTATCTGAGATTGCTTATTCGTAAGTATTTACTGGGGTTATTGCAATCATCCATGTACATGTTTTATAAAAGTGTATTCATGTATGTTTAAATTCCTTTTTACCCATTTTTAACTTTTACTACATGGTATGTAAGGAATCATTATTTTTTTACGTTACGAGGTACTTTTTGACTTTTCCAGCAAAAGTACGAGAAGAATGTTTTTTTAACGTATACGGCATGAAAGGATTTTTATGGTTTTATAAAGCCTAATTTTCATGAAGCTTCCTCCAAAATATTTCATGAATATTTTAAACAAAATCCTATTCTTTTAAAATTGCATTGCATTTTGTGAAACGAAAATGATTTTGAAGAAGAAAGTATATTTTTCTCAAGAATTCATTTCATGTGTTTTATCAAAAACCATTTTTCATCTAAGATAACATTATTTCATATGTGTATGTTTCAAGTATAATGTCTCTATGATTTACATGGTTTCACTTTTATTATTATGAAATGATATCCATTTCATTTATATGGATTATGTGATGATAGGAAGATGTTTAGGAAACCCATTTTATTTATTTGGTTTTTATGAATGATGTGTGTTTATTTTGTGGCACAAGTAATAATGATTTCATTTTGAGATGGGTGGGACCTATATCTCCCTCCAATGCATTTGGTAAAGATTTATATCTCATGAGATAGACATGTCTGGAACGGCAAGTTAAACCGGTTCAGTAATATAGGACTGGAATGAGGAGTGAACTCGGTTCAGAAAGGGACTTTGTCCACTAAGATGGTCTTCGTTGAAATGCCTTGGATACTATGGAAATCATATCATATGCTTAATGGTTTCCTCAATTACATGTTTTACTCCCATGCTATTTTATTATGCTTAATGTTTCTTTATGATCTATGCCTTGCCTACTTCCATGTTTTATGTCATTGCTCACGATTTTGATGTTTAAAAATTATGTTCATGTTTTAAGTTCAAATGTATATGATTTGTTTTATTTTATCCATGATTACCCTTACTAAGAATTTGAGCTCACCCTTTATATGTTTTCTTTTCCCCAGGATATAAAGAAAGGTTTTAGGTAAGAAAACAAAAGGGGAAGATCTTTATGGGAGATGTTGAAGATCTTTCACCACAATTAGAAGATAACGTTCCAAGTTTCCAAAGACACTAAACTATTACGGTCCTTGTGTGTGTGTTTTTGTTATGTATTAAGTATTCCATAAAAGTAATGTAATGTCCATGTATTTCAAGCTATCGGTTCTCTACAATAACCATTACAACATGGGGCTAGAAATAGCCCACTCTCTAAGAATTATAGCATGGGATTAGGCAGATCCTACTCAAAATTATCATTAAAGCATTTAATAGTGCATGTTCCAAGTCTGAACCAAATATATAAGCATTTCATCATGGGTCACAAGTCCTGTTAGACAACAAGGAAATCACAATATCATAGAATATATCTCAATGGGTAATTATGTGAATTAATTGTGACATTTTAAATAACACTTTAAATTTAAATCATAATTTAATAATAGTTATATCAATAATAAATATTCCGCAACTTGGGGATTCTATACCATGTAATCACCTATGGTCTCATGTCATGCTAGCACACATTAAGCCATTATCCAAATCAATTATTCTCAAGGTTTTATCACCCAAAGGGTAGCCATAAGACATGTTAGAAGCCAATTGAAACCAAAGGACTTAAAATAATAATCACATTCATTAATTATTTGATTTGGTCACGTGGTTTGTTGGTGAAATCACAATATTAAATAATCATGGAAATTATAAAAACATGGGGTTATGATTTAGACCCCTACCTTTAACTGATGATAAAAAATTCTTACAATGGAAAACACCCAAAAGGGAGAAGGTATAGATGATTAAAACGTGGTTCTTAGGTCAACCGGGATCAAGATCAAAACCAACAATGCACACACTCAATAGATTTTACCACAACGATTAGAGAACTAGAGGAGATAAGGAAAACTAGACCAAATTCAATTACCAGGGATCAAAGGTTTTAAAAGGATGTCTAGAAGGGATTTTGGCAGACCGGATTCACATGGACGATTACCTAGGGTTGAGAGAAGAAGGATGAAGCTAAAATATAATGAAATCCATCCACACAACAATCTTAAAATAGTAGGAAGATGAATTACATGGAATGTAATCAAATTTCACAACATCTAGATTTTTTTAATGGAATATGTTGAAAACCCCATCTCCTTGTATTTATTCAATCTAAACACCCAAAAAACAACAATGAAATGTAATCCATTTACATGGTGTGTAGATGTTTTTCATATGGGTTTTCAACCAATCTTCATTTTAAACAAACCGAACCTCTTTTAAATCATCTCATATTACAAAAAACAAATAAAAAATATAACCCATTTATACCCAGACTCCATTAATTAAAAAATTAATACATCCTTGAACATTATTCCATTTTCCCCAAAAAGGTATCTATATCTCTGAACAAGACTCGACCGTCATGGCTCAGATGAATAATCAAAGAGGGATGTAATTGAAAAAAGATAGGATATTACAAGTTTGATCTAGGAAGGAGAAATCAAAGTGTTCTTGTTCCTATATCGTATTTCTCTATATAAATATTGATAGAATATATTAGTGGACTCAAATTCATGTACAATATTTTATCTACAATTATATGGTAAAAATATTTGTTTTTATACTTCGAATAAATTTATTTTAATTTCACTTTAGTCCTTAAAGATGTTAACCTCAAAAACTAGCTAGTTTAGCAACTGGGAGTTTAGTTAATATATTTTATGTGTCTTAGATGTTTCATCACTCACTTGTGACACTCTTAAATGTCATGTAACGAAATATTGTCCTTTAACTCAGGGTTTTCATCCTAAATATGATTAATAAACCTTAAATAAATAATATTCGATCCAAAAACTAATTTTATCATATTTATATTTTATACATAAATAAATTATTCATACCTTGAAAAATAAATTCAATTATAATAATTATAAGATTAAATAAATATTATTTAATTTATTAAATCATATGGTTGTGATTGTTCAAAATCGAACGTTGACTGACCATGAACATGGGGCCCACTTCATCCTAAACTCTAATTTGTTAGAATTAGTGGAACTTATGAATACACTTTGTATGTGAGCATCTAAGTTTTATGTTAATGGAATTGAGTCATAGTAATATACCAAGGGAAGTATCTAGAAATACCTAACATCCCTTATAGAAATAATGATAATTCATAAGTAGGACAACCATTTATTAACATTTACTGTATAATATAATCTATTTCCATCATTATATCTTATAAATAAAGATATATATTTTGAGTAATAATCATTTAATGCTTTATTTATCTTTATTTTTTGTATTAGCTATAATTTCATTTGTTTACGAGGGACTTGGATTTAGTCAAGGAACTACCTCCTAGAAAAAGGGATATAGATATCTTTTTACTATATTTAAAGGTAATAAATCATGTCTTAATCATTCAATCAATGTTATGCCGGCAATCACACCCCTGAATCATGATATATTTCCAAAAATATAAACCAATATAGTTTTCATTACGCATAAAGTATTTCATTTAATTATACTCATTGATAGTGATATCAAGTTAATATACCAATACACATGACCATGGATATAAACATCCAATGACACCCAAAACATTTGGTCTTCGTATTGGTGCATTTTTTCACATAATCTCTATTAATTGAAATCACCAAGTGAAAAAATCATGAGAAAAAGTCTCAATGATTATGATTACCCATCATCTAATTGTAATACATCATATGTGTCCCATTATATTGATGTCTCCAAACCGTAGGAAACATATTTAATATTATTTCCATAATATCATGAGGTTCTCAATATAGTTGGACACCTCTATAACTTTTTGATATAGAATGTAGTATAAATATATTACCACATAAATAGTGTAAGTTAAAGAGATACCAATATAATAATATTAAAAAAAATTGTATAACTAAAACTATATACATGATATGTTAATTGAAAAGTACTATTCATGTTGGGTTTAGGGTAGCCACTCTCACGACACCTAAAAAAATGGGTTTTAACTTCCATTGAATTTAGATATAATTTATATTTTTAAAACCCATCAATGTTATTAGAGTCATATATAGAGATATATCAAAAAAACCATGATTTCTAAAATTTATAGAAAAATATGAAGAGTCAATATGATAGGCTGCAATATATGGATATCATAATCTAATATATAATCATAGGCATTGATATATAGATATTGCTTTCCATCATATGGTGTAGATAAATCATGTTCATTCATCATGCATGAACAAAAAATTATATAAAATGTCACTGACTATGACAGGCCTCAATTGTGCACTCTAAAACAGAGAATAATAACATATTCAAAATATAGAAATATTGTTATGAATGATATAGTCTAAATAGTAAATTATTGGGTTGAAGTAATATATATATCATTATTTATGAAACATATCATAGTTATAGGCAAAGTCTTTGTAATGTAGTTATAATAATTTTCATAGATATAAAAAATGCGATATAGTTATATTTTATCAATGATATAGAGTTCTATGTTACGATATAATTTTTTTGTATAGTAATAAAAATATTGTGTCCAAAAATATGTGGATATAATTTCCCATGATATAGTTCATTAAAAATTAAAAAACATATAATAATATACATGGATAATTTATGAAGTGTTTATAAATTTAAAAAAGTTGAATAAAAATTTATATATAAGATTATATGAAATATTTATATTAAATTATGGTGTACTTAAAATAATATAAACTTTTTAAATTAATAATAATTATTTTAATTATTCTTTTGTTTATTTAAATTATCCGTTTCATATACATGTATATAAATATTTTATATTATAATTATATTTATTCCTCAATTTATAATGTTTAAATTGATTATTATAAATATTATCTCATTAATTTAATGTTTTTCAAGCTAAGAATAATAATATTTTTAATTTATATCGACCAAAATTATTTATTTATCTGTTTTTATTCTAAAATGGGTATTTTTTATAATTATTATTACATATTTGTTTTAAAATTGTGTTTGGATTATGTTACCTATTGGGAATTGATCTATTAATATTTTATCTTTGGTTTATACATCGAATAAACTAAGGACTACAGTTTTTCTGGAATGGGGGGGGGGGGTTGAATAATTTTGATTTCATACATACTCTTAAGTATGGTTTTCGTTTCATAAATGTTATATTTATTTCATATATCTAATTGATGAGACGTATATGGAAATATATATATATATTAAATATTATAATTATGTTTTTCTTGGTGGTATTATAATAAGAATCATTAATTGTATAAGTGTTATACATTAATGTGACTAAAACATATTGAATTTGTTAATGATATAAAATATTTAATTTAAGTAGTTAGAATCATGAATATAAAAAATTAAGGAATGATATTAATATAATGGAATGGTGGGATTAGTAAAATACCTTAAAATATTAAATAATATTTTCCTTCAAAAATAGACATTAATCACGACCTCAAACATTCAATATAGGTTACTCTAAAAGATAATTTCTCAGGAATTATTTCATGTAATGAATAATGAGTATAACTAATCTTAAAATTTTGGTGACTACGTCCCATTGAATGATTTGAGTGTAAATTAACTACTTAACCCTAAAATTAAAGTGTTTGGAGGAATGAACTTAGGATTAATTCCAATAAAAATATCACTATGTTATTGGATTCCAAAATATATAAGATTTATAAAAGATATAATTAACATTATTGTATATATAAATAGTTATATAATAGGAGAAATAAAAAAATATAAGAAAATAATTTTGAAATATGGACCATTTCCCACTAATAAATATGAATTATGGGGTTTTAATTTTAGATGGGGCATAATCAATAAAATTTCATTTAGATACTTTTTAGAACACAATACTCACATGATAAATTACATTTTATAGATAATAATAGAATTAAACTCATTTTTCATTTTGATTTTAATTATATATTGTTTTCATAAATTGAGAATAATTATTGGTTATTAGGAAAATAATAATTAACATAATGAATTGGTTGTTATAGAAATAATGTTTTTTAGTTATAACTAAATTTTATTGGATATCTCTTATGAATATCACATTTTTGTTGATTTATAGGGACCTTTTAATTGAAGAGAATTGATTACGTATTAAATTGACTTACATGTTAAAAATGGAGAAATATTTGTTAAATTAGAGGTAATCACATATGATCTACTTCCTCTTAATGGATTAGTTCTAAAAATAGATAAATTGTTGTTTCATTTCAGGTAAACACATACAATCTACGTCTTCTTAGTTGATTTTTTATGGAATTATACAATTGTTAACATGTTTCCTTGATAAATAGAAATTTTATTTCTGTTTTTTATTGTACATCATACTCATCAAAAATGATATCCATAGTTTGAATTTTGTAAAGACCTTGTCGAGTAAATGACTCTCAATATAAAACATGGGAGAAGTAACCTTCATACTATGTGTGAATATATATAAATATAGTTCTAAGAGGATTTATGGTAGGATTCAAAGAACACATATTAGTAAAGATTTAATGAGGTTTAATATGGATAAACCCAAGAAGGGGTTTTTGATAGTGTCGTATAGAGTAAGACATACGAAGTATTGGAAACCTTTTATAGAGATAAAAAGGAAACAAATCAAATATATCCCTTATTATTTGTGAATGTGATCAATCATGCATGATATGTTGTATAATCAAACCAATGTTTATTGGTATTTGATCATTATATCATAGTGAATGTCACTAAATTATGGTAAACACTATCCTTAACTACTCTCAAATAACTAAGGATGTATTTATGGTATTTAGAGGTGAGGAGGTGCTCATTTTAAAGCGATATAATGATACTAGCTTCCAAAATGACAAATATGGTTCAAATTACTGATCTAATTTTGTTGTTGTTCTCAATGGTGGTTCCATTACCTTGAATATTTATAAGTTGTAAAATGTTGTTAATTGTTTAATAGAAGTACAGTTCATTATTTAAACATATCAGATTTGATAGAGTTGTTTTGTGACAACAATATAGATATTGTAATCATCATGATGGTACTTTTCCAATAATGAGGGTTGGTGAATCAGTTTCGGTACATTTAAACCAATTTAAACCTTCTATCGATTTTAATATCTTCATGTATTCAATAAATAGTTCTATTTTTTTATTACAACTTATTTATCCATTGGATGGTATGTATAAGTGATAACATAGAAAGAACACAACATGAAACCAGTGTTTTTAATGTGGTTTTGCCCTAAGATGGATGAATATCTCCCAAGTAAATCATGGCTATTATCCCATGCACAAAATACATATTTTTTCCAAAAAAGATCAATCAAGGGCACGTCCTTGGACACTTACAAGTTTTTAAAAAAGGCATAATTCTTCACAGATAAGATTTGGCTTGTGTCAACATAAAGTATACCATGTAGTGTAAGCATTGTATATCCCCTAGACAGAATGGTTTTGATCTCTTCCTTAATATTTAGTAATATTCATACAACCTAAACCTTAGAAAAAAATATGTTTTCTCACATATACAAAAAATATGCTTACATCATCTGGATTTGAAATCTATAATATATATTTATATTTAACCTAGATCACTCAACATTCATATAATTTATATCATAAAAAAGTATGCAATACTGATAACTCTTCACATTATCTTCTTCTTCTTCATCACACAATATATATTATCTTGTTACTACACTAGAACCATCTCTTTTGACTATAGATACGAACTGGATTTTAAAAATTAGGTTCTCTATACTTCTTCAATAAAAATTATCTCCAATATTCATCAATATTGAATTTTTGATTTTATTTTCATTAAAATTGAAAAATAATTAGTGGTTACTGTAACATCCCAAAAATTTAGGAAGGAAACACTAAGTTAGATAATGTACATGATATGCCACATTGAGGCAAAACAAAAAACTAAATATTATTATTTAATATAGTAGTTATCCCCTAGACATTATATTGGCATGTATAAATAGGAAAAACTATTTTTTTACACATTTTTATAAAAAATTTTGATAATCATTCAATATTCTTTTAATCATAAGTTAATAAAAAATCCATTTTCACACATAAAATATGTATTTTTCTAAAAATGCAGTTTTCCACCTTTTAATTAAAGACTTATCATAAAAATATATTTGTAAACTTTTATAAATATTATTTTAAAAAACAAAATTCTATTTTTAAAAATTAATTTCAATAATTTACATTGTATTCTTTTTTTATATTTTTTTGAAAATTTTTATTTTTTGATGAATAGTGAAAAATACTAAATTATAATTGAAAATTGCCTCCTCGTATAAATAATATCTAATGTTAAAATATATTATAAATAGTTAGTAAACTAAAATTAGATCAAATATATATCTATTAATCCAATTTAGTTCATTTAAATCATTTTCATATTGAATTTGGATATAAAAACATTTCAATCTTTTGAACATTTTTAGTTCAAAAACCCTCTTTCTCACCCCATATATGGATTAATTTTAAATTAATTTTAGATAATTCTTTGTTTTTCATTTTGAAAAATAGATTCCATATTTTTAATCATAATTTCCAATTTATTAAATATGGACCTTTTAGTTTTGGATAATATTACTAGTAATGTTAGTAATTTTATTACCACGGTTAAGGGTATATTTGGTACGAAAGGGTAATAATAATAGGATAAATTTTATAAAATTACCCTAAAACTTGACCTAATTTTATTGTATGAGTGAGTGTCGAGAAATATCACTCTTTTTCTGAATTTATGACCTCTTTGAGTGACTTGGATGACTTTAATCCCCTTATAGTATTTTATTCTAAAGAGAAGTCGAGGATGCCATTCTTATGTTTTTAATAATTATAATTTTTTTTTAATATTGGGTCATTTAGAAGATATATTTGAAAATAAATAATAAATTTAAATATAAAATTTTTATATTCATCATGAAAACTTATTTTTAATTTTTCGCGAAGAAATAATTACCTTGAAGACTTGCACAACAATGATGCAGTAATTATTAAATTAATTGAAATATCAAATAAATATTAAAATAATGATATTTTGAGATATTTAAGGTCCTAAACTAATTTTATATATGAAATTGACATTTTTTTAATGTTATAAAATTTATTTTTTTGAATTTTTAGAGTTAACTTGTTTTTTTTAATAGTCAAAGTAATGATAGTGTCAAAATTTACATTAATGCTATTTTAAAATAAATAATATATTTTTAAATGATATAAAATTCATAAAAATGTAATATTTATCCAAATTATTTGGATAGGATTTATAATTTTATCTATGATAAATTTATGGGTCGTTTTTTATTTTATATTAACTATATAAAACCTCAAAGGGAAAAAATCCATGATATCACAGAAATAATTAAAGGGATTAAATAAGGGTTAAATCCAAAATATAATGATTAAAAAATAGTCCAAATATGTATAATTTTCATTTAATGAATTTATTTTGACCCATATTTATCCTATATTTGAAATATATTTGTTTGTATCCTTTTGGAAAATAATATTAATTTATATTAATTTAATATTTTGAAAAAATTTCAAGAGTGTCCCTCCCCTCCCTTATAAAAGGGTACTTATTCTTATCATTTATTCACATTTAAAAACATATTTGGGTCATCCAAAATCTTCCAATACCCCTTAATATAATCCCTGACCACATTATAAAAAGCCTTATTTTAGGAAAAATACCACCCTTTGTGGTCTTATGGTGTTAAGAAATTGAGATTTTCCGAAGAAGAGGTATCATTTTAAATTAAGTGTTTTGGTATTGTTTCTTCTTCCACCTTATTAAAATATTATTCAACCATCGTTAAATAGTAATTAATGTATCCTATATATACTTATATGTTATTATGTTAATATCATCAACTAAATCCATCTCTAATTCCCTCAAATGGGTAAATAAGTTATCATTCGTGTGTACGATGAAATACCACCTTGCAGACATATATAAATCACCATATATCAAGACTAGTTATAACGATAGAATTAATGTTTATCAATTAAATTAATTACATATTAATCATTATTAATATATAATATATCATTTTCATCCTTACTATTATAGTAACACTAAAATGATAATGTTCTTAGTGTGTACGTGTGAATTATCACCTCCACGAAGCAATGTGATTAGTTTTTCATAAACACTTCAAATGGATTATATATATAAGTATATATAAATTATTAATATTATATTAATTATATTATGATAATTCTGGAAATATTAAATTATACTTACCTTCTTCCCATAATGATCATTGAAAATTAGAAATGTTAGTCATGTGTATGTACAACTTACCATCTCTATGATTGCAATGTAGTTCATTTTTCTAATCTATATTTAATGGATGTATTAAAAAAATTATTCATGTATAAATTTTTTTATTATTTCATTAATATTATTATGTATATGATTTACTAATTAAAACCTTTACTATAGACATCATACCAAAGTCATATTTGACTCATGTACTGAATATCATCAAACCATATGACATGAACTTAAATAATTATGTTGTTGTTGTTACATGAAAAAAAGTGATAAAAATGAACATTAAACTCTAAAATGGTTATAATTTCAATAAGTAATTAACTAATTTTTATTTTTCAAGAAGATCAATAATGTGTGTGATTAGTATGACTCAAGGTAAGGGAATTATAAACTTATCTTCCATTTATTGAGTTAAAATTATATATTATTAGTTATTTCATGATAAGATTATATATGAAATTTCATTTGATTATATTAATTTTTATTTTAACTTTTTCATGCATATTTACAATGAATACACAAAATCTATTCATTTTATTAATGCTCATTTCAATGATAGGATGTTTGTAATGGCCTCCATCTAAATTTACATTCATTGAGGCACGTATTTGATGTAATGAACCTATATTTTTTATGAGGTGTATATAATAACCCTTTGACATGTTATATCATGAATTTAATTATAATAAATATATATAATGTTTTATTAATTGTTATTATTTCATGGGGCATATGATTAGACTAATTACAATGTCATAAGGGATTCATTAAATAAAATATCATTTTAAAAGTTTTAATGATTTATTTTCTTTACATTTATATTTCATGTACATGTTTTTTAAAAAAAATAATAAATTATTTTTATGGACATGACTTTTTTTAAATTGAATTTTTAAATATCTCTAAATTGTTTTCAAAAAGGGATATTTTTTAAGGTCATATGTATTGGATTTTTTTAAAAACCACTTTTAAAATTTCTCTTTTATCTATTTTTACAAAGCTCAAACAAAATGTTATTTTTTATATAAATCATGTATGGAATTTCCCACTTTCACGATGATTTCAATTTTCAATGTTTCCTTTATAAGATTTCTATGTTCATTTCAAAGAAAATGGTTTCATTATTCTATATGTGGTTTTTAGATTTTAAAAGTTATTCATAAAATAAATGGTTATTTCGATATTAGAATGTATTTTACACATGGGTTTAAAATTTATTTCAAATATTTTAATCATGATATGGTACTTGAGCATTATATTAAATGGTTCAGCCTGATATAACTTATAAAAAGGGTCAATCCCCATTATAGCTCATGGTTGAGCCTGATATAGCTTATACGAAGGGTTAAACCCTATTATAGCTCAGGGGTGTTCCTGATATAGCTTATATGAAGGGTCGAGACCCATTATAGCTCACAGGTGAGCCCGATATAGCTTATACGATGGGTGATTCCCATTATAGATCTCCAATTCATACGGTAATGACTATATTTTAGGTCTATTGTATGGTTATTCTAAATAAATATGGTTTTGAAAGGGTTTTAAGATTATGATTCTATAAGTTATCGGAAAATTGTTTCTTATTGTTTTTTAAGGGTTTTAAAACCTTTACCTGAAAAAAAAAATGTTTTTTTGTTTTTCATGTGAAAATGTTTTATTTAATACAGTAAAAGAACATTGAAGGTAAAGGTAATCTTTATATAATTTTTCATATTTATCATTGGAATAATAGTTTTCCTTATTTTTATGCCCCTTACTGTGATTTTAATTCTCATCCAAAGTTTTAAAATGTTTTAATAGGATTTCAGGGGCACTAGAGATAAGTATGAGATGAAGAGGAATATTTTGATGATTTTTCATGAATAGAAAACATGCTTTATTATAAAGACTTTTGTTTTATAAATAAATGGATTCTTTATAGAACTGTATACTTGTAGTGTATGGGAGTTTTTCTTAACTCTATAAAACTATAATCCTAAAAGATATTTAGGATTGAATGAAAAATTAATTCTAGTAAAAATTCAATATAATATGTAATGTTTCAGTTTAGTTCCTTACAGTTACAATCAATAACACTTTTATTCGTCATATTCTTTCTATCATAATATATATTCCCTAATTATGTTAATTTTAATATCAGTAATATTTTTTCTATAAGCTACCATAAGACTCTGTATCTATAAATCATATACTTTCATAGTTTCTAAAACTGAATGTTCATGCATTTCCTAAAATATATTCCTTTTAAGACTTGAAATTCAATATTTTTCTCATTCGTACTCTCTATAAATTAGGATGAAGACTTAAAATTTTCCTTAAATATATTTATATTTCATGTAAATATTTCTATTATTTTTTACCACTATAACCCAAAAAAACTTCACAGAATGATATATTTATAATTGAAATACTTCATTCATCAATAGTTGTATCCCTGTATCCTTTATTTATAGCACAAGACACTCTAAAAATATATTTTCATCATAAAAATATTTTTATAATCATGGTGTAAGATTTGTGATATTTAGGATATTAATAACACATCACTAATCATCAACAGATTAATCCAAATGACATAGAATATAAATATTCATGATTCTAAACTTCCAATTTATGCTTATATTGGTCAGTTCACATCCACAAAGCTCGTAAATTTCCGTTACATAGTACGATGTAAAGATGAATTACCTTTATGTAGAATAAGGTTTCCCTTATATAACCATCAAATTTTCCTTATTACTCTTATGTAAATTCCAATCTTCAGATTACCAATATACAGTTACCAACCTTACCATTTTATAAATAGTGCAACTCAAAGATGACCCTTGTGCAGGTATCAAATTACCTTTCCACTGGATATAAAATTCATGGTACCCTTATGGGGAATCATATCTCTAGATATATCATTATGTATCTCACTCTTAGGAGTAGATACCCTTACACAACTCTTCATTACACATACACAGCTCATGGATTTCTTTTGTAGCATCTCTCGACCTTCTTTGTTCTTAAATTTTCTTCATCTTGAAACATGGTGGAATTATCATAACTTTTTTATTTCATTCATTATATAATTAATATCATCATCATCAATAAGTTTTTTTATTTTATTGAAACCCCACTTTAAGGGTAAGTGGAAAACATCATAAACATTCCTTGTAACATCAAATCACACCCACACAAAACACGCATTACAGAAATCAAATTTCAAAATAACAAAACAAAACCATATCACTCCACCATGTCTATCATCAGGAGCCCTATTTAAAAATTCAAAATACATCATCATCACAACGGATTCCCCGAGCTGACCAAGGGAACTGCATCATGATCCCGACACACTGACCCTGCAAGCATGTCGCCAACTCAAACCAACTACATGCAGAAACCGATCATCCTCCCAACACCATAACCAATGATCAATAAAAGATACACCAGTGGGATCCCAAGATGAGAAAACAGAGAATCCAAAATGCGCACCACCTGGAAATGGAATCCGCTCGACCAGCACATCCCAAAAACCTCTTTGGAAACCGTTTCACCAACCCAAGACGGAGCTCAAGACGCAACAACCCCAAGCCCACCTACCTAGTCCATGGGGTGGTGACAAGGGCCAAAGTCACAACTAACTCTTGGACTTATTTTCCTATATACCAGCACACACATACATATCCATCTCCATAAAAATGTGTATAGGGAAATAAATAAATGATTCAACAATACTATAAATAATCCAAATATGAATGGTCTTCTAAATAGTATGAAGTATGGTAGTGCAAACTGAAAAGAAAAGGGAAAAAATATATGAAAAATAAATCATGTATCCCAAACTAAGATGGATGACTAACTCCCATGTAAATCATGGCTATTATCCCATTCACAAAAATACCTATTTTTTCATAAAAAGATCAATCAAGGATAAGTCCTTGGACACTTACAAGTTTTTAAACAAGTCATAATTCTTCACAGATAAGATTGTGTTTGTTTCAACTTACAGAAGACCATGTAGTGTAAGAATTATGTATCCCCTGGACAGAATGGTTTTGATCTCTTTCTTAATGTGTAGTAATCATCATACAACCTCAACCTCAACAAACAATATGTTTTCTCACATATACAGCAAATATGCTTACGTCATCTGGATATGAAATCTACAATATATATTTATATTTAAGATAAATCACTCAAATTTCATATAATTTATATCATAAAATTGTATGCAATACTGATAACTCTATACATTGTCATCATGTTCATCATCACACAGTATATGTTATCTTGTTACTACACTGGAACCATCTCTTTTGACTATAGATACGAACTGGAGTTTAAAAATTAGGTTCTCTATACTTATTCAATACACAGTATCTCCAATATTCTTTTATATTGAATTTATGATTTTATTTTCATTAAACATGAAAAAAAATTGTTGTTACTGTAACATCCCAAAAATTTAGGAAGGAAACACTGTGTCTGATAATGTACATGATATGCCACATTGAGCCTAAACAAAAAACTAAATATTATTATTTAATATAGTAGTTATCCCCTAGACATTATATTGGTGTGTAAAAACATGACTAAATATTTTTTTCACATTTTTATAAAAAGATTTGACAATCATCCAATTTTTTTAACAGTCATAAGTTAATAAAAATCCAATTTCACGCATAAAATATGAATTTTTCTAAAAATTTAGTTTTCCCACCTTTTAATTAAATACATATTTTAAAACTATTTTTTGAAACTTTTATATGAATTATTTTTTAAAAAAAATTAAAAATTAATTCCAATATTTACTTTTGATTATTTATTTATATTTTTCTGAAAAGTGTAATTTTTTAATGTATAGTGAAAAATACTAAATTGTAATTTTAAATTGACTCCTCATTTAAATAATTTATAATGTTAAATTATATTTTAAATTGGTATTAAAGTAAAATTAGATCAATTATGTATCTATTAATCTAATTTAGGTCATTTAAATCATTTTCATATTGAATTTGTATATAAAAACATTTCAATATTTTGAACATTTTTGTTCAAAAACCCTCTTTCTCACCCCATCTACGGATTAATTTTAAATTAATTTTAACTAATTATATGTTTCGAATATTGAAAAATAGATTCTATATTTTTAATAATAATTTCCAATTTATTAAATATGTCCATTTTAGTTTTGGATAATCTTAATAGTAAATTTAGTAATTTTATTACCATGGTTAGGGGTATATTATGTATGAAAGGGGAAAAATAATAGGATTAATTTTATAAAATTACCCTAAAACATGACCTAATTTTATTGTATGAGTGAGTGTCGAAAAATATCATCCTTTTTCTGAATTTATGACCTCTTTGTGCCACTAGGATGACTTTAATCCCCTTATAGTATTTTATTCTAAATAAAAGTCAAGGATGTCAAACATATGTTGTTAATAGGTATAAAATTTTTTAATATTGAGTCATTTAGAAGATATAGTTGACAATAAATAGTAAATTTAAATATAAAATATTTATATTCATCATGAAATTTTAATTTTAATTTTTTGGGAAGAAATAATTACCTTAAAGACTTGCACAACGATGATGGAGTAATTATTAAATTAATTGAAATATCAAATAAATATTAATATAATAATATTTTGAGATATTTAATCTCCTAAACTAATTTTATATATGAAATTGACTTTTTTAATGTTATAAAATATATTTTTTTGAATTATAAGCGTTAACTTGTTTTTTGTAATAGTCAAAGTAATGATATTGTCAAAAATAAATTTAATGCTATTTTAAAATAAATAATATATTTTTAAATGATATACAATTAATAAAAATATAATATATATCCAAATGATTTTTATGTGATTTATAATTTCTTTTATGGCCCATTTATGGGTCGTTTTCTATTTTATAGTGACTATATAAAACCTCAAAGGGTAAAAATCCATGATATCATAGTAATAATTAAAGGGTTTAAATATGGGTTAAATCCAAAATATAATGATTAAAAAACTAGTCCAAATATATATAATTTTTAGTTTATGAATTTATTTTGACCCATAATTATCTTATATTTGAAATACATCAATTTGTATCGATTTTTGAAAATAAAATTAATTTATATTAATTTAATATTTTGACAAAATATCAAGAGTGACCCTCCCCTCTTATAAAAGGGAACTTATTCTTATCATTTCTTCACACATAAAAACATATTTGGGTCATCCAAAATCTCCCAATACCCCTCAATATAATCCATAACCATATTATAAAAGCCTTATTTTAGGGAAAATACCACCCTTTGTTGTCTTAAGTTGTTAAGAAATTGAGATTTTCCAAAGAAGATGAATCATTTTCAATTAAGTGTTTTGGTATTGTTTCTTCTTCCACCTTATTATAATAATAATCAACTATGTTTAAATAGTAACTAATTTATCGTATATATACTTATATGTTATTATGTTAATATCATCACCTAAATCCATCTCTAATTCCCTCAAATTGGTAAATAAGTTATCATTCGTGTGTACGGCGAAATACCACCTTGAAGACATATATAAGTCATTTTCCATTACTATATATCAAGACTAGTTAAAATGATAGAATTAATGTTTCTAAATGAAATTAATTACATATTCATCATTATTAATATATAATATATCATTTTCATCCTTACCATTCCAGGAACACAAAAATGATAATGTTGTTAGTGTGTACGTGTGAATTATCACCTCCACGAAACGATGTGATTAGTTTTTCATAAACACATAGAATGGATGGTATATATAAGTATATATAAATTATTAATATTATATTAATTATAATATGATAATTCTGTAAATTTAAAATTATAATTACCTTCTTTCCATAATGATCATTGAAAAATAGAAATGTTAGTCATGTGTATGTACAACTTACCATCTCCATGATTGCAACGTCGTGAATTTTTCTAATCCATATTTAATGGATGGATTAAAAAAATTATTCATGTATACATTTTTTGATTATTTAATTAATATTTTTATGTATATGATTTACTAATTAAAACCTTTACTATAGACATCATACCAAAGTCATTTTTTAACTCATGTACTGAATATCGTCAAACCATATGACATGAACTTAAATAATTATGTTGTTGTTGTTACATGATAAAAAGTGATAAAAATGAATATTAAACTCTAAAATGGTTAAGAATTCAATAAATAATTAACTAATTTTTATTTTTCAGGAAGATCAATAATGTGTGTGATTAGTCGGACTCAACTCAGGGAATTCTGAACTTATATTCCATTTATTGAGTTAAAATTATACATTATTAGTTATGTCATGACAAGATTATATATGAAATTTCATTTTATTGTATTATGTTGTATTTTAACTTTTTATGCAGATTTACAATGAATACACAAAATCTATTCATTTGATTAATGCTCATATCAATGATAGGATGTTTGTAATGGACTCCATCTGAATTTACTTTCATTGAGGCACGTATTCAATGTAATGAACATATATTTTTTATGAGGTGTATATAATTCCCCTTTGACATTTTATATGATGAATTTATTTATACTAATTATATATAATTTTTTATTAAATGTTATTATTTCATGGGGAAAATGATTCGACTAATGAAAATGCCATAAGGGACTCTCTAAATATAACATCGTTTTAAATGTTTTAATTATTTATTTTCATAACATTTATATTTCATATACATGTTTTTAAAAATATTTTTAATAAATTATTTATATGGACATGACTTTTTTAAAATTAAATTTTTAAATATCTCTAAATTGTTTTCAAAAAGGGATCTTTTTTAAGGTTATATGTATTGAAATTTCTTTTTAAAAACATCATTTAAAGTTTCTCTTTCATCACTTTTTACAAATATCAAAAATATGTTATTTTTTATAAAAATAGTATACGGAATTTCCCACTTTAATAATGCTTTAATTATTCAATGTTTCCTTCAAAAGTTTTCTATGTTCATTTCAAAAAAAATGGTTTTATTATTTTGTGTGTGGTTTTTAGATTTTAAAATTTATTTTTAAAATAAATGGGTATTTTGATATTAGAAATTATTTTACACATGGGTTTAAAATAATTTTCAAGGATTTGAATCATGATATGGTACATGAGCATTATATGAAATGATCTAACCGGATATAAATTATACGAAGGGTTGATCCCCATTATATCTCATGGTAGAGCATGATATATCTTATACGAAGGGTTGAACCCTATAATAGCTCATGGGTGTGCCTGATATAGCTTATAAAAAGGGTTGAGACCCATTATAGATCACAGGTGAACCCGATATAGCTTATACCAAGGGTGATTCCCATTATAGTTCTCCAATTCATACGGTAATGACTATATTTGAAGTATTTTGTGTTTTTATTCTAATTAAAATTGGTTTTGAATGGGTTTTATGATTATGATTCTATAAGTTATCGGAATATTGTTTCTTATTGTTTTTATAGGTTTTAAAACCCTTACTTGAAAAAAATGTGTGATTATTTTTCTTATGAAAATGTTTAATTTCATACACTAAAAGAACAATGAAGGTAAAAGTAATCTTTATATGATTTTTCATATTTATCATTGGAATAATAGTTTTCCTTATTTTTATGCCACTTACTATGATTTTAATTCTTATTCAATGTTTTGAAATGTTTTTTTAGGATTTAAGGGTAACTGGAGATAAGTATGAGATCAAGAGGAATATTGTGATGATTTTTCATGAAGAGAGAACATGCTTTATTATAACTAATTTTGTTTTATAATGAAATGGATACTGTATAGAACTGTCCACTTATAGGTTATGGGAGTTGTTCTTAACTCTATAAAACTATAAACCTAAAAGAACTTTTAGGATTGAATGAAAAATTAATTATAGTAAAAATTCCATATAATGTGTAATGTTTCTGTTCAGTTCCTTACAGTTACAGTCAATAACACTTTTATTCTTCTTCTTCTTTCTATCATAATATATATTCCCAAATTATGTTAATTTTATTTTTAGTAATATTTTTTCTTTAAGGGATCATAAAACTCTGTATCTATAACTGATATACTTTCATTGTTTCTAAAACCCAATATACATGAATTTCCTAAAATATATCCCATTTTAAGACTTGACATTCAATATTTTTCTCATTCACACTCTCTATAAATTAGGATGAAGACTCAAAATTTTCCTTAAATATATTTATATTTTATGTCCATCTTTCCATTATTTTTTAACACTATAACCCAAAAAAATCTTCACAGAATTATATCTTTATAATTGAAATACTTCATTCATCAATAGTTGTATCCATGTATCCTTTATTTGTAGCACAAGACACTCCAAAAATATATTTTCATCATAAAAATATTGTTATAATCATGGTGCAAGATTCGTGATATTTAGGATATTAATAACACATCACCAATCATCAACAGATTCATCCAAAATCCATAGAATATAAATATTCTTGATTCTAAACTTCCAAATTATTCTTATATTGGTCAGTTCACATCCAGATGGCTCGTAAATTTACTTTACATAGTACGGTGTAAAGATGAATTACCTTTATGTAGAATAAGGTTTCCCTTATATAACCTTCAATTTTTCCTTATTACTTTTATGTAAATTCCAATCTTCAGGTTACCATTATGTAGTTACCAACCTTAGCATTTTGTAAATAGTGCAACTCATAGATGACCCTTATGCAGGTATCAAATTACCATTCCACTGTCTATAAAATTCATGGTACCCTTTTTAGGAAGCATATCTCTAGAGATATCATTACGTATCTCACTCTCATGAGTATATAACCTTACACACCTCTTCATTACCCATACACAGCTCATTTATTTATTTTGTAGCATATCTCAACCATCTATATTATAAAATTTTCTTTATTTTGAAACATGGTGTAATTATCATCACTTTTATGTTTCGTACATGATATAATAAATATCATCATCATCGATCAATTTTTTTAATTGAAAACCCACATAAAGGGTATGTGGAAAACATCATAATCATTCCTTGAAACATAAAATCACACACTCACAAAACACACATTACATAATTCAAATTTTAAAATACCAAAACAAAACCATATCACCCCGCCAAGTCTATCATCAGGAACCGTATTTCAAAATTCAAAATACACCATCATCACAGCAGATTCCCTGAGAAGATTGAGGGAACTACATCACGAGCCCAACACACTGACCCTGCAAGCATGTCTCCACCTCAAACCAACTACCTGCAGAAACTGATCATCCTCCCAACACCATCACCAATGATCAATAAAAGACACACCAGCGGGATACCAAAAGGAGAGAATAGTGAATCCAAATTGAGCACCACCTGGAACAGAAATCCTCTTGACCAGCACATCCCTAAAATCTCTTTGGAAATCGTTACACCAACCCAAGCCGGAGCACAAGATGCAACTACCCCAAGCCCGCCTCCATAGTCCATGGGGTGGTGTCAAGCGCCAAAGTCACAACTAAGTCAAGGAGTCCTTTTCCAAGGAACTTGTACAAATATATATATCCAACTCAATAAAACTTTGTATAATGAGTTAAATAAATGATTCAACACTACCATAAATAAACCAAATATGCATGGTCCTCTAAACAGTATGAAGTATGGTAGTGTAAACTGAAAATAAATGGGAAAACACAAGAAAAATACGAAATGTATCCCAAACTAATTAAAAATACAAAAGTAAAATAGTCGATAGATTCCCTCATTTGGATACCAAGATATGACCATTGTATGCGTTCCAAGCACCCTGTATCCCTATGCTCCTCTAAAGTCAGGATTGACCTTTCCATTGTATGCATAAGACACAACACGTGTTGGTAAAAGTCCATGTAGGGGTGAGTATATACATGCCCAGTATAGTGCCTCAAAAAGGTTAAGGGGGAGAAGTAAGAGATACAACTGAAGAGTATAGAAGAAGAGATAACAAGGTACTATAAGATTTTACAACTCATCCGAACAAGAGAGTGAAAGTAAACTCATCTAAACACAAGGATCCCGACACGGTGAGAAGATGAACTTCTCATCAAGTCTTGAATACCTATAGAATGTGATTAGACTCATCCCACCATGAGAGGCTAGCATGTAATGTACATGGTATACCCTGTGCATATTCGCCTCTCGTGAAAGTAGAGTAACAAAAACTCAAGGGGTGGGTACTAAAATAGGATATATATATATATATATATATATATTCTCTATTAATCAAACCCAAACAAGAGAGTAAGGGGATATCCATGTAACATAATATTCCAAGAAGAAAAGTATCCAATAGTTCCAAATGAAATCCATCTATAATGCCCATAATATCATGCATCTTCCCAGAACACACCATTCTAAGGTACTTAATCACCACACCTTCATATTGTTAGCATTGGACATCACTGAATCACCCACATAGTTTTAGGTCACGTCACAAGAATGCCTCTTGGTGGGGAATGAATCCCTCTATCTCATGACTTCAAAGGTACATCAAATCACTCCTCATCACTATGCTGCATAACATAGGCATCACCACTTTTGGGAAAGGATCCCATTCCCTGGTATGAAAGGAGGGTCCCTCTTTGGTAGTTACTGAGGAACAACACTACCTAGTCCTATTTTAGGGTACCACTCACGAATTTCATCATGGAACACCATTATCTCGTCCTACTAGAAGGTAATCTCGGTGAATCCTTAGGGAAACCCCACTACCTAGCCCTGATGGAGGGTTATGCCTGGAAGATGTCACCGGGGAATTCCACTTCCTATCCCTACTTCAGTATCATCCTAGAACTTTCATCAGGGAACACCATTGCCCAAACCTACTAGAGGGTTGGCTCGAAACATTTAGGAATTCCACTACCCAGTCCAACTGGAGGGTAAATCATAATGATCATTAGAGAATGCTACTTCATATCCTAGCTAGAGGGTAATATTAGTTGTGATATGGTTATTCTCTACGATATATTCCATCATCGAGTGTCACCCCAGCACTTTCCGAACTCATAACATTTCACATCATATATCAAAAGCTGATTTTGAGGTCACCATCATGTTCTAAAAGGAAAAAACTCTCAGGATAGGAATATCCCAATCCAAAATTTGAGTTGAAACAAAGAATATACAAGTGTTCAAAGTTCTCTCTGGAGAGAATATGTAGAAGATAATGTGTGATAGGACCCACAGAGTGTGTGGTCCTTATTCACTACCTGGTCATGTCTCAGGTCAGTACAAAGGTCCCATCATTGTAGGTTTTCACACAGTGTAGAAGTACTACACAGCATGCCCCACCTATCTGGGGACCGGGCCATGTATTCTATCTATGTATATGTACTTGGAAATTGTGTTTGTGTACTCTGGTACATGGTGTGTTGGTCCAAACAGGATGTTTCCCATGTAGCCAACCTGTATCTATGTTCTCTTATAAGGATTCCCCACTAATGGACCCTTCACATGGGTTTTCTAACCAAGAGGGTGTATACAGCATGCAAGGAAAGACTACACACTATTTCATCCTTATCTTTTCCTAAATCCTAGAACCACTATTATGGAGTTCTACACATCATTTTTTCTTCATCCTACATGGAATATAGTTGTTATTTTTATAGAAAACTCATATTTCTGTAGATCTTCATCTGTACTTTGAATCAGATTCAACCACCTTGTATTCTATATATATTCTACTAAAAAACAATGGATTGACCACAAATCATTGTTCCAAACCATCATTCACAAGAAATAAATCATTCTCACAAATGGGGGTTTCATTCTTCATTCTGCAAGATCCTAAGGATTTAAAACTAGATAATTCATCCCTAAATTTTCATATTTAACATCCTTTCATTGTAAAGATTCCATATCTTTTCTTTTCACATGATATCATCATTCTTTCATTGATCTACCACAAATCTGGGCACATGGTCAAGCTCAAGTTGTTTGAAAAATGTCAAACAAGGAACCATATGGTTATATAAGAAAAGAATGTGAAGAAAATGAGGAATATGAGGCATAAGATCAAAGGTTTTTAAATTCAAATTTCCATGAAATCCTGGAAAATGACTTAGAACATGGATTCTAGGTTAGAAACAATTGATAAAAAAAATTAATTTTTAGTACGTTGGTGCATTCAAATGTCAAAATTGAGGCATAGATCGAAGGAAGAAATACAATCTAATTAGTCATTTAATTATGAGGTAGAAAACCACATATAATAATCCCTACCATAGATTGGATTGATAATTGGTGAAGAACACACACTTGAAAAAATCGGAAGAAGGTGGTGCATCTGTAATGCTTCGATCTACCTTGATCCAGAGGTTTATTATTCATCATAGGGATTCACTAAAGCATGTTGGATGAGATATTCTCTCATGGTGGGATAATTACAAGCCGAACCTGGTGAATTATCTCTAACCTTATATTATAGGTTCTTATTAGGTCAAAAATAAATTTAATCAATCAATTAATTAATTAATTCACTTTAATGCACCGCCAATGAGTGAGGGGTCCGAACATCCCATTATAACTCATTTTATGTTTCCCCCATGGTAAGAACCATGTTATGGACCCAAAAATCATCTATGATTTTTGATCAAATCAACTGTTTATGATTTTTCCTATTTTCATTTCTTATTCATTCCTGTACTATAAAATATTTTTAATATTTTTAAAAAATTAGTCTCAGGCACACTGGGACTCAAAATTTCTTTTTGTCTCTATTTATAGCTCTTTAAATACATTTAAAAATATTTCAATGTCTTAAAATAAAAAGTTGGTTCTCTACATCATTCCCTCCCACAATATTTTATTCCCCAAAAATAAAAACTGAGAAAAAAATTGGGATAATGAGCCAGCATCTACCTATCCCTCTCATAGGAACTCTCATGCCAATTTATGCACTGCCACCACTTGAAAACCAAAAGGATGGTCTGTCCTCATAGTGTCTAATCTTATCAGTCCTTGATCACCACTAAGTTCTCTACAAAGTTGTATCCATCCTTGTTCTCTAGCTCACCCTATCTAATGATGTGTGTATGTTCATGTACATATTTCCTCATCTGCGACACATAGAAACTGTCTTGCACCCACTCCAACATTAGGGGTATGGAAAGGTGGTAGGCAACCTCTCCAACCTTATGCATGATATCGAATGTCCCACTGAACCTCAGGGATATATTTCTTCCCTGACCAAACATCTTCATTCCTCATTGTGCAGAGGCTCTCAAAAATAGGTGGTCTCCCATATCAAACTCTAAGGTCCTATAAAAGTGATCTACATAGGATTTATGTCTGCACTTGTCTATCTTCATCCATTGATGGATGACCTGCACTTTCTTTATTTTCTCCTACACCAACTATTGACCCAGGATAGATGACTCTATAATCTCCATCTAGCTTAAGGGTGATCTGAAAGGTCTCCCATATAGGGTCTCAAAATCTTTCAAAAAAAAATTAGAGTGATATCAGTTGTTTTATGAAAAATAGACCTAGGTCTAGTGATCCTACCAACTCCAACTGATTTCTGACAGGAATGCCCTCAACATTTCCTTTAGCACCTTGATAGTGCACTCGATCTACCCATCAGTCTAGTGGTGAATGGTTGTAATCATCCACAACTGAGTCCTGAATGGCTCATGTGGGCCTCTCCAAAATCATGATGTAGGCAAAACATCATTGTTAGAGACAATAATTGGGGAACCCCATGAAAATGGATGATATCCCATCTGTAAAACCACCCCAAACTCTCCATCAAAATACTCTCCCTAATAGTAGGGAATTGTTCTGAAATCGTGAGTCTATCGAATATAACCAAGATAGTGTCATGGACCTTTTTTGTGCATGGATTCAATATGAAAAATTTCACAGACATTTCATCACATTTCAACTCTAGGATCTCAAGAGGATATAACTAACTCGATGGAACATGGTTCTAATCTTTCACATACTGATAGGAGAGGAACCTTGAGACTAACTCAACTAATCGTCATATCATTCCAAAACACAAAATATACCACTGACAGTCTCTATATATCTTCCTCATATTAATGTGTACAAATAATGGAGAACTGCAAAACTCATGCATCGCGACAGGAAATATTGGTCTCCCATGGATAAAAATCTCATGATTCCTCCTTCAGAATATCCATATATTGAATCTCCCATGGATATCTGATCACGCAAAGCCTCGCAGTTGATGTCTCCTAAATGTAACTCTTTCACATACACTAGGAGTGAATGATTCAACATAATAGGCTATCAGAAATCTTTGCCTTCCTATTCCACCAGGGTTAGCTGTAGGGAAGCTAACCACTCTAAAGCTTCCCACAGTGTGCGATCTTGGAACTTTATGCTAAGTGAATCTACTACAATGTTTCCCTTTTACTGAGTTTAGAGTATCTCGAATTCCTAGTCCTACAGGAACTCTATCCAGCATCACTACATCATGTTCAATTATATCTAAGTGAAGACATACCTGAGACATTGGTGGTCTGAGTAAACAACAAAATGTTCTCACGGGAGGTAGTGCCTGCATATCCTCAAGGAGAAGACTACCACTGCTAACTCCAAGTGATGATTCATGTAGTTCTTCTAATGGTGTCTCAAATTTAATGAACCATATGAAATGAATTTTTGGACATGCATCGACACACAAATGAGCATAGTCCCTGATTCATCGCAATACATTACGAAATCCAAGGCCTCCTCTAGTAGTCTCAGCACCAGATCACTCATCAGCCTTTTCCACAACTCCTCAAAGTCCTTCTAGCACTACTTAGACCAGGTAAAAATCCATCCCTTCTGCTTCATGGTGGTCAAAGGGGCTTTTATTCTAGATAATTCTACCACAAACCTCCTGTAGTACCCTACAAATCCAAAAAACTCCACACCTCTGAGACATTCATAGATAGATCCCAAGAAATAACTTATTTGATATTTTTTGGATCCATTGATAAATCACATTAAGAAATGATATTCCCCAGAAAGTAATCATAATGATTACCAAACTATCATTTCAATATCATTCCATAAATCTAGTGCTCTTGAATAAAATAAATAACAATCCTCATGTTTTTTTCATGCTCCTCCTCTATTACAGAGTAGACAAGTATTTTATTGATGGAGATAAAAAACTGATCTAAGTATAGATAGAAGACCTAGTTTATCAAAGCCATAAATATGGAGGGGTCAGTTATCACATGAAATGGGATCACTAGGAACTCATAGTGACCATAGTTATATAGTAATTCCAACATTGGAATATCTGCCTCACAAACCCACAACTAGTGGTAGTTGGATCTAAGATCAATTTTGGATATAAATCATGCACCTCACAACTGGTCAAATAGGTCATCAATCCTTGGTAAGAGGTACTTATTCTTTTACATGACATGGTTCATGCAACGATAATCTAGGAAAACCTACATGCTTCGACCTTCCTTTTTCACAAAATGAACTGGAGTTACCCATGGGGACACACTAGTTCAAATGAAACCTTTCTCACGAAGGTCCTCCAACTCCAACCATTGCTCTTGATGATTAGTATGTTCCATGTGATATGCCTCAAAAGATATAGGGGTTGTCCAAATATGAAATTATATACAGAACTCGATCTCTCGCATCGGAGTTATTCCTAAAATGTCTTAGGGGAAGATGTCTATATAACCCTCCACAACTGAGGAAACTCAAATTCTTGATGAGTCTATTGAACCAAGGGTTACACTTATTAATTTATGGGTGATGGGCAGAAACTTCCTACTTATAGTATCCCCTTGTCTTATTATGAGGTATATCTCACTGAAAAAAGAGAACCACATCCCATTAGCATGTAGGAATCTAACTAGTATGCAGTGATAGTCGATTTGGGCTCAGACCGTGGATAGAAAATCCATACCCAAGATGACATCATAGGGTTCCATTATGATGAACATTAGGTCCCATGGGAACCTATCTCTTCCATGTGATAGCTTGCACTGCCTTTAGATAAGAGATACAAAAGAAGTGTTCCCTACAAGAGCCTCAAGACTAAGATATTATACTAGTATCTCTACTAGGAGTTCTAGATCTCAAAATAAGATTTGAGAGATAAAAAAAATAGATGGAATCTATGTCAACTAATACAGACTAAAGAGAAGAATAAACATAGATCGTACCTTGAATCATCTCACGCACTACAAGATCGGAGATGTCTAATGATAAAAGCAGTCTACTGCCAATGTCACTAACTCCATGATCCTGATGTGGGACGCTTGGTGGTGGTGGTGGAAGGACCACACAGTGTCATCCTACACCTACAGTTCCTTATACTCCTCTTCCAACTCCACCTCCCTAGGGACCACCTAGTCAATTCATGGGATATCCCTGATAAAGGTGTTCTCTCTGTCGTGGTGGTCCATAGACTATCTTCCTATGATGCATAGCATGCCTGGTCGGGTAGTCCAATTCCATGTGACCTTGCCCATCATTAAGAATAAAATTGGCCCTCTCTAGGATTCCTTTATTCTCTGAGGTTCTCTTGCATTGTATGACCACATCCCAGAGCCTGCTAACAAAAGGTTCTATTGTTCCGAGATTTATGGAACCTACCTACTACTATATATGGATCAACTCTATAATTCACACTACTATCTCTAGCTATCTGGCATCCCAATGATAGAAAAATATCTATCAGCAGTTCCATGTTTAACACCCTGACATGTGTGGGGATACACAAGGGTACTAATTTGGCTTAGATCTCTCCGTATAGTCTCTTCTCTAACTTGTCTACTTGAAATTAGCCATTTTGGATCATGTCAAGAGAGTAGCACATAAGTTCTATAATTCGAGCTTCATACTCAGCCATTATGATCCCTGCCTACTTTATCTCTAGACGAACCTTGATCTGAATTGATTGTAATAAGGAGGGGTATTACTCCTCATGAAAGAGCTACTGGAAGTCATACCATGCGAGTGTCGACTCATCGTGCATCTGAGTAACCCAGCTCCAACAATGCCCAGTTGTTCTGTGGAAAATAATGGATACCAAATCAACCATATGATATTTTAGTGTCCATATAAGAATGAAGATACAAACCATAAACTCTAGACAATCCTCTACTGCGTGGGGATTTGGCTTGTTGCCGAACCTTAGCAGTCTCTGACACTGGAACTCACATAGTGCACTCATCCTATGCACATCCATAGCTTGCTGTACTGGGAAAATATGATTCTCAACAGGTGTAGGTGATACTACATTCCAACTTGGATTAAGGGGGTCATATAATAGACCTTGAAATGAGTCATCGTCGCTCATAGGGTCGTTGTTATGAACTGGAGCTGGTATCCTATCTGGATATCATCACAATGGCATCCTAAAAGTTATGAAGGAATATTTTTGTCAAATGAGTATATATATATAAACAACAATGGGGTTTTGAATCAGTAATTATAGTCAAAGAATCAATCCTATATGATGCACATTTCATTGTTCCCTAGAATAAATATCTTGACATTCTGAGTCCAAAAATAGGTAGTCAAGGTCCTGGAGAATGGATATGTCATTTACCGCACAATCACTAGACTCCATGTCCTGAGAGCTGAACTCGAGACACTTCAACGCTATTTCCCTAAACCCAAACAATCCTATTAAATGAAAATGTTCAAAAAACATCCCATGGAATGAACTTGCTATGATTCCAATTTTTCCTAAACCAACCTAATTCAGGCCTTGAGATAAAACTACTTAAAGTCCTCCTCCATATGACAGGGGTGGCAAAAAGCATCAAGGTAATAACTTACTTAATTTTATATTTTGTTAATTACCATTACACGAACACATCCAACTCAATGAGAAAGTGTATACGGAATTAAATAAAGGATTCTACCCCATTATAAATAAAAAAATATGTATGGACATATAATGAACATGAAACGAGGAAGTGTAAACTAAAAATAAAAGGGAAAAAATAAACACCCAACCAAAAATGTGTCCCAACCTGATTAAATCTGAGAAAGTAAAATAGTTGAGAGATACCAGCTCTTAGATCCCAATCTATGAACACCATTAGTGACCCAAGAACCTCAGATCCCAATGCTCCTCTTAAGTCATGAATTACTTATCATCCATCCACAAAAGACATGAAACGTGTTGTAAAAAACACATATTTGGGTGACTATATACATACCCAATAGAAACCCCCAAAAAGGTGATGGGGTGGTAGTAAGAGAAAAAATTGAATACGAAATCAGTAGTGAGAACAATGTATGGAAAGAGAGTACAATTAAACCCAAAAAAAAGAGTGAAAGAAATATAATCCAAACACAAGTATCCCATCATGGTGATAAGATAAGTTTCTCATCGAGTATTCACTACCTATTTCTATAGATTACACTTATCCAGACATGAGAAGATAGACAAAGAAAACACATGGAATACCCCATGAATCTTCATCTCTCTAGGAAGGAGAGTAACCAAAACCCATGGAGGGGGTACTGAAAATTGACATATATAGATATATATAGATATATATAATTTTTAGTCAAAGAAACCCAATTGAGAGATTAAATAGATCTACATCTCATATCTCATCCCAAGAAGAAGATTAAACAAAATTTATAAAGAAAAACCATCAATGATGCCCAACATCTCAAGTGTCTACCCAGAACACAAATGTCTAAGGGACTCAATCACCACACCATGATACTATCTACTTTGGGTGGTACCGACTCACCCACATGGATTTAGGTCACATCACAAGAACGTGTATCAATGAAAAATGTATATGTATTTCTCATGAGATTAAAGGAATGTCAAACCACGCTTCGTCACTGTGTCACACAGTTGAGGGGTGACTAGTTTTAGGAAAGAATATCATGTCTGGTTTGATGGGAGGGTCCTACTCTGGTATTTATAGAGAAAATCCAACACCCAGTCCTACTGGAGGGTACCACTTAATATGTTCATTGAGGAATTCCACTACACAATCCTACAGGAGGGTAAGCTCAGTGAGTTTTCACGGAAACTCCACTACCAAGACCTGCAGGAGGGTTACACCTGGTAGATGTCATTGGGGAATTCCACTGCCTAACCTTGCTGGAGGGTAATCATGGAACTGTCATCGGGGAATCCACAACCCAGACCTGCTGGATATTATGTCAATAATATCAAGGAACTCCACTTCCCAATCCCACTGAAGGGTATCTCAGAAATATCATCAGGTAATGCCACTGACTATCTCTATTGGACAGTAATCTTGGTACTACTTTGGTGATTCTGTATGATTGTTTTCATCAATGGGTGTCGCCTCAGTGAGTTCTAAACCTATAAAATTTTGCTTCTAATATCAAAATAATAATTCAAGGGTATTGTCACATTCTATTTCGAAAAACACTCAATATAGTCTTCTCTTGATCCAAAATATATGTTCAAATGAAGGAGATATAAATGTTCAATGTTCTCTCGAAAGAGATCAATTAGTGCACGGCATGTGAGGGGACCCACCAAACATGTGGTCCCTATTCACTACCTCTCAATGTCTCTGGTCAGTACATGGGTCTTGTCTCTGAAGGGGTATATGTCGTGTTGGTGTACTATACAATGTGTCCCACCTATTTGAGGATAGGTTCCTATCTTTTCATCATGTCTGTGTACTCAGAACCCATGTCCATGTACTTGGATACACGGAGTATCGGTCCACATGGGATGTTGTCAGTGTGGAGAACACATGTTTGTGTTCTCTTACACTGAGTCACTGCTCGTGTGATCCGTCACACGGGTTATTTAGGTGAGGAGGGTGGACGTGACCTATAAGTCAAGACTACATGCCATATAATCATTACCTTTTTCCAAACACAAACTCCACTGCTGAGGGAGGCTACACGTTTTTTGTTCTTCATCCTACATGGCATATAGTAGGGATTTTTATAGAACATGAATTTTTTGCATATCTTCATTCGTGCTTCAAATTAGCATCAACTGACTAGGATTCTGCCTCAATTATGCTTGAAAACATCATATCTATCCATGAATCATGGTTCTGAACCAATGCTCATTGAAAATCGATCATCGTCATGCATGGGAGTTTCATTATTCATTCCACACACACCTAAGGCATAAAATCATTATAATCTGACCCCAAATCATCATATTTAGCATCATTTCATCGTGATGATTCTAATTCTATGCACCTCTTACTATATTTTCTCTGTTTTATTGATCCGCCTAAAATATGGGAACTCGATTGTGTTAGGGTTTTCTGAGAACTATCAAACCGGGAACCGTGAGATTCTATCTAGGAAGAATGAAAAATAACAAGAGGTAGAAAAAGAACAAGATAAGAGGTTTTCTAATTTCTTTGGCCGATCTCTCTTGGTCAATGACTTAGAATAGGTATTATGGGTTAGAAAAATTGATTCCAAATCAAACTTTAGTACATTGGTGCATAAAAATGTCTAAATATGGGCAGAAATTGAATGAATAAAGATGATATACTAAATCATTTAATTATAAGGGATAAAACCATATATAATGATCCCTATATCAGTTTGTATTGATCATTATTGAAGAATGTGCTCGTGCAATGATTCGAAGAAGATAGTGTGTCCATTGCGCTTCAATCTGCCTTGATCTAGAGGTTTGTTGTTTGTTGGAGAGATTCTCCAAAGGGAGGTGGATGAGAGCTTCACTTCTAGTGGGAGAATTATGATCCACCCTTAGAGAATTATCCCTAACATTATTTTTAGAGTATATCATTAGGAAAAAAAATTAATTTAATTAATTCATTAATTTATTCCATCATTTAATCAAACCTGAAATGTACGAGGGATCCAAATGTCCTGCACCAAATCATTTTATGTCTCTCCACTGGTAAATACCACATTCTAGACCCAAATGTGGTATCATATTTCTGATATGATCCAACTTTTATTAGTTATACCATTTTTATTAATTATCTATGTGTGAAATATATAATATAATTAATATTTTTTTAAATTTAATTCAATTAATTTATCCTCTCTTAATTTCATTCCATCTCAATTCCAAGCTGTGGAAATAAATTTAGAAATATTTCAATGTCTTACAAAAAATATGTTTCTATAAAATACCCTCATTCTCTTCAACACTGGAAGTGTTGAACTTCAATTTCATTGTTTCGACACATCTATGGGTGTTACAAGACCTGCATAGGATATTACATGGTGATCAATAGATATATTAAAACTCATTGTTACGCGACTTGAAATTAGTGGAATGAAATTCTCTCAGGGCGTAAGGTTAATGATGATTAATATGGAATCATTCCAGTTTATTTATTTTTTTGTGTTTGTATCATTTTAAATGGATTAAAAATACAAGGTGTTTTTATGGCCTGTGTTTAATTTTAATATTAATGTAAGTTGATTTATAAAAAATTTTCTTCATCCCTGAATTAGTGATGTTTGGTGGGAGGCAATGCTTTCTTTTGGCTCACCATGTCGACTGTATCATATGGATGTTAAATATCCTTCACCTACGGACCTATATTGACATGAAAACTGATACCCATGCTGAACCATGTAGGTTATACACCCTCTACTACCATTATTTGTTGGATATTGGCTTTATTCTTTGACAAATGCTAATGGTGGCTAGGCTACTTGGTTGGTTGAGCTGTCCAACAGTTGGCCAATTTTTTTCTCTTACTTATACGATGAAGTCTTAAAATCTCAAATCAGAATCCATTCTATAAATCATATGATGTTTAATTTTTTTCAAATCCTCAAAAACTCAAAATTCATATGAAATTCTTTATTAATTCATTAAAAACTCAAATTCCTTTTCCAAATAACATTCTTATCTTTCAAATATAGTGGTAGTGTTACAACATCATGACCATTAAAATTCAAAATACTTCAACCCTTATTTTTAAATTACAACCTTATACAAATAATTTTAAAAATAATTTTTCACATTCCAAGATTATAATCATGCTCAATATATTTCACAAATAAATTACAAGTTTTTTCATGTTGATAATCCACTATAATGGATCACATCTGATGTGTTTTCTAGTTTTGAAATCTTTCACTCCTTCTTATGTTTTTTATCTAAGATCTTACCTCAACAATAATCTCATATATTATAATCACTAATAAAACATAAAATGTCATAGGTTAATGTGGATATCCATACATATCAATGAGATCTATAAGTTTGAGTTATTTTTATTAACAAATATGCTTCATTTTGTCCATTCTTCATACTTTCACATTTTTGTTATATATTCATATTTGTCTTAGATAGCATAGAAATCTACTCAAAATCAGCATGTTTGTGTAAAAAAACTTATCTTTTCAACAATATTCATGCCAAATTAATACTTTAACCTCCCTAATAATACTTATTGTGGTGGAATAATATTTAAATAATAATTATCAGTGTGCCCTACCCAGTTACATCTCCCATACAACTCTTATTTTCCACATGGGTTATCATTTGTTAATAACCTCTCATTAAATTTATGATCTTTTTATGAAATAATAAATTTCCTTTATCACGGGAATTTTCTTGTACTTTTTTTCCCATATTTCTTGGATTTCCCAACTCTATTGGCCAAATAAATGGACATTATTTGGTAACATGCTTGGCCTTCTTGGATTCTACACATAGAAATTTATGAGTTATCTTTACTACATTTGATCCCTTATATAGAGCACGTATTCTATACTTCATAGACCTTGTTTGAACTTGATTTACATTCTTTTTTTTAATGAATATTCACACTTCTTATTAGAATTATTGGGAGGATTATGATTTCAAGCATTCCTTTACTTCTATCCCAAGGATGTTTCCTCTTTCTTCATTAAAATTTTTGGTATTCTATCCTCATATGCATTTGATATATTTTGAGATAATCATGAATCATCTTCATGACCATACTCATTTCACATACCATAGAAATTTTTATGAAATTAAAATATATTTTATTTATACATATGTTACCTATTTTTTCTTTTGTTAATATTTTATAGATTAATTTTCCTTAAAATGGTATTTGTTTTAAAAGTTTCAATTTATGGATTCTAAAATAATCAAATTTCTTTTTTCCCAGTCCTATTATACTACGATAAATTAATTGAAAATGTTTATCTTTTATTATCCACTATATGTTGTCTATAATTTTTAGAACTGATAGCATGTTGTGTTTGGGTGTTTTCAACCAATATATTGTGTTTTTTAGGTAACCATTACTCAAACTCCCTTCAGTCAACATTGACATAGTGGTAAGCATTCTATTTACATATCCTCATCCATTTATATAAAAATTGATTATTAATACCTATATTTTTTGTAAAAATAGATTAAAAACATAATTTTTAATTAAAAATGGATGTTTCCTTTCCTTTTTTAGCTATTTGAGATGTCTCTTTAAATGATCCTATGTAATGTTTTACACTAAATATAGGTATTCTTTACATAATTCCTCCTTGTAATTATGTGTGGAAACAGAATTATTATCAGTTTATTGTGGGGTTTTTTCTTGAATAGTTTAAAAATATTCAAGATTGATATAAAGTTCAAATAATTTCATATTAGGTATATTTGTATCATAATCTAATGTCCTCAACTTTTCTTCACACTCCTTTTTTAATTTTGCATCAACTCCTCATACAGTTTGGTATTTTCTTGTAGTAAAATGACTTTCATTACTTCTAATTGAGCATGTTTAACATATATTTTTTTATATTATTGTTCATTAAGTGAATTGTACATATATTCTAACCCTTTAAAGGATTCTAATTTTTCTTGATTTTACTTTATAAATTCCATCTCTAGTTTTGATCATTTATCTTTGATCTCTAAATTTCTTGTAATTTTTACGTCAACTTGATTGGTTATTTTTATTTACACCAACTTACTTTCTGCCAAGATTTTTTCCTTTATCTTTAATTCCCCCTCAATGTGAGTGGAATATTCTTAAAATTAATTAAGGTATCGAAGAATAAAATCATAAATATATTTTGGAAATACTTATAATTTTTCTTCAAAGTAATCATGTGAATCAATGTATTTTTTATCATGTAGATCTTAAGAGATATAATTTTCTCAACTTATACTTGATCCACCAGGAGAAATGTTAAGAAATGATTTTAAATTTACCATATAATCATATTGAATATATGAAATTCATGATTTATATGATTTATTCTTCTTCTTTTCATTGTAATTTTCTACCAAATCATTAATATTTATTCAAGTTATGATCCCACCAAAATTACAACATATTGAAATTCTATTTTCATCCTCTTTAGAAAATATGGAAACCTTATTCATCATTTTTAAATACATTTTTTATGAGTTTTTTATGAAATGAAAATATAATCATAACTTTATACAATTCCTCTATGTTTTCATTCAATGTTTCCTTTAAAAGAGAAACTAAAAAATCTAAACATAAAAATTATAAAGAATCCAATAGTGGTGTGACTGTAGCTCTAATACCACTTTTTAGTATCCTGATGGTATCTTTATAACCCTAAGGGCTGTTGATTTAGTTTTGGTACTTTTAAACAAATTTAAATATTTTAATCCTTTTCACCTCTTCACTTATGAAATGAATATATCTTTCTTTTGATTTCATATTATTTCTCCTTTAGTTCACATGTATATGTGATAACATAACAAACACAATAGGATGCAAATATTTGTTACTGAGTTTATACTATAATATGGATGATAGTGTACCAATTAAATCTTGTTTATTATCTCACTTGTGTATCTTTATATTTATTATCAAAAGATGTTTTGGAAAGGGTATGGCCTTGGACCCATACAAGTGCTACCAGCAACTAGACTTCCTCAAACACAAGATTTTGATATTATCACCATGAATTAGATCATGTAGTGAAATACCCATATATCATGATTAAAAAATGGTTATTATATATCACAAAATGTGAATAAATCCTTAGGATACCTTGATCAAAACATTCAAAAAGTTGTCTCACATATACAACAAATAAGGATGCTTCATCTAAATTAGAGTTTTTCAATATATATGTATATTGTAGGCTATATCACTAAACTTTCTCATCAAAAATATCATTAAAAAGGTAATTATGATAACTCATCACGTCTACATTTACTTCTCCAATACATAGTAGGTGTGATCTTATTACTACATTGGAACTATCACCTTCAACTTTGTGGACATGAACAGGTATATATGAAGTTTTTTCTCTCTACTCCTTCGATACCCAGTCTCTCAAATATTGTTTTATATTATATTTCTATTTTCATTTATATTGTCTTGTAGAATGTTTAATAGTTAAAGTAAATAAAACACTCTTTTTTATTCTTCTTCCACACAAAATATACATTCTTAGATTATGTGAATATTATTTTCAATTATTTTGGATGTTCAAACCCCCATAAGACTTGGTATCTCTAACTACTTTATTCACAAAGTTTCTAAAATTCAACATCCAATATTTCCTGAAATATCACCCTTTTTAGAAAAAATTGTTGATCTTAATCTCATTTAAACTCTCCTATAAATTAGGTTGTATTCTTGGTGATGTTCTTCATGATATTTAAATATTGTATTCCTCTCTTCAATCACTTCTTCCACTACAACTCTGTGAAATACACATGGAATAATATCTATATAACTACATGAATTCATACTCAATAGTTGTGGAAAAGGATCCTTTATATATGGTTCAATACACTCCATAAATATCATTATTTCTATGTTCAAAATATTTGTAGAATAATCATGAAAGCATCAGGATATTTAGGATCTTAAGAACACATCATTATACATTGATAGATCATTCCACGTAATAAAAATATTCTTCATTCACAAATCTCAATTTAAGATTATGAATTTCCAGTTAACCATCCCAAAACTCAAAAATAACCTTTACATTGTCCATTGTAAGCATGAATTACCTTTGCATAGAACAATTTTACCATTATATAACCTTCAGGTTTTTCTCGTTAACCTTATGTGAATTACAATTGTCATAGTAAATTTATGTGGCACACATCTTAATATTCCATAGATAGTGAAACTCACATATGAAACTTTTATAGGTAACAAATTACCTTTACATAGGTTATGTAATTCATGATTAACTTACACAAGAATAATACCTCTAGAGTTACCTTTATATATCTCAGTCCTAGTAGTAGATACCTTTACAATGATCTCTATTACCCTTATGTAGCTTATTGATTTATTTTGAATCATATCACTACATTTTTAATTATTGACTTCACTTAAACATGAAACATAAAAGAAATATATACCCTTGTATGTTTATTATATGATATATTCAAAATAGAATCATTTCATTCTATTTGGATTTATCTTCTAGATAACCCCTCATTCTCTTATTTACTGGATGTACTGAACTTCAACATCAATGTCATGGAACATTCTTAAATGTTCCAATAATTACTCACAATCATTCATGGTGATCTATGGATCTATTAAATCTTTGAACTCATTGATGCATGCCTTTTAATCATTGGCATGAAATTATTGCATGGCATAATGTTTAATATGAGTAATATGGAATCATATGAGTGTAATCTTCTTGCGAGCATGTATTTTTAAATGGATGGACAATATTTGGTTCTTTTTGAGTCCTATATCAAACTATAAATTGAATGCATGATCATTAAAAAACAAATATATGTCATAATTAGGTCAATTAACTCCAATGGGAGTCCACTATCTCTCACATACCAGTGTGTCTACCTATACATTTGTTTCTTATTAATCCTTCACTTTACTATATGTTCCAACCCATGTACTCACACATGAACCAACTCGTGTAGGATATGTAACATATAATACCATTATTGGATAGATTCTAGATTTAATCTTGGTAAATTGAAAATAGCGGATAGGTGGCTTGTCTGATGGAGCTAGTCACTAGATTGCTATTTTTTTCCTCTTACTTATACAGTGAAATATTAAAAACCCCACTCATCGTCCATTCCATAATTAATATGATATTTAATTTTTCAAATCCTCATAACTCATAATTCATAATAAAATCATTTTTAAGTCATAGAAAACTCAAATTCATTTTCCAAATAATAGTGTGAACTTTGAAATGTTTCGGTAACAACATAACAACATAAAATTTAATCTTCAAAAATACTTCAACACTTCTTTTTTAAATATCAAAATCATGAAAAAAAATTCCAATATAATTATCAACTTTCTAATCATGTAATAATAAGGATAGAACACTTCACATAAAACATTCCTCATATAATAATGTTTAGTTAGGGACCTCAAAAATAACCACCAAGAATTTATTTATTTTTAACATGTTGACACCATGTCCACATCTCATTTCCATTGGTAATAAATACATCAAAAACCAAACAGGGGGATCAACTACAAACTAAGTGAATATGCCCATCAGTGTTGTCATTCATGATTTTATCCTCTCTAGGGTTCACCCTTCATTATTTTTTCTTTATGGGAATCTCAACCCTTATAAAAAAGGATTTATAATATGGGATAATTCCTAAAACATGTATATATTTTGTACCAAGAACTATTTCATGCACCATATGGGACTCGTGGATTGTTAGAAGATCACAAAACCATGAATTAGAGTGGTTATTCTCAGTCAAGAATCTCAAGGGGATAGATGGACAATCCTAGGTCCAATAATATCCCCCATAGCATTACTAAAGGGGAATAAAAGTTATCCCATGGATCTGATACCAAGTACACGTCAAGTGAATACATCAACCAACGATATTGTACATGATTTTTTTCCATTCAACGGATGAACATGTATTATTTTTTATTTCAATAGAATCCCACCCTTTATAGAAAAGGATTCATGATAGGGTAGAATTCCCATAACATATATATAATTCACTAAGAACTCTCTCATGTCCCATGTGGGACTCGTAGTTTTATAACAGATCACACCCCAAGCAATAGAGTATTTTCTCCAAGTAGCAACTCCATAGGGTGGAGATGAACAACCATGGTTCAAACAACTATCATGGAATCTAAGTAACTCTAGTCTCACCAAAATACCAAACATGTCCTTTAAAAATATCATCTCATTAGATAAAAATTAAGATAGGTAATGCAATTATTTTTTGAGTAGCTATAGAGGATAATGTATTATAACAATTTAAAAACTGATTAACACAACAAAAACATAATAGAAATATAAAATTCTAATGTACAAGATACTTCATAGATTCACACTAATTTATTTGGATTTTATTTAATCCCAAATATAGTTCATGTGGTGTAAATATTAGAATTAAAAAGGTATCATTGGTTTATCTTAATAAAAATAATAATTTTTATTTCATTCATGTTGTAATTACCCCAACCACAGTATCCCAGAGATGGTTTCTTACATTATTACATTAGCATATATACAATATTCAAATCCGAAATGACTGGTTAGTTTAGTAGTTTTTCAAAACTAGGTTACATACATGAAACCCATTTTACATTTGGAATAGAAAATAAAACATGACAAATAAAAAATAAAATTATCCCCATCCTTGACACTCATTAAATGGATTACTCTTCATAAACCGTCAAAACTGAAACAAAAAAAAGGTGATATCAAATTATCATTATGTGTTTTGTACAAAGGCAAAAATAAGGAATCGATGAGAATTATAAATATAGAAAGGTAAATAAATGAGAACCCATGTTGTTAAATAACTGGATAGAGCATAATAAAAATTGAAAGAATTAAATTATATTGAATAGTTCCATAAAAATAATCACTTGAGCTTAAAACATGAACATATAATTCTAAATAATCAAATAATCACATGGAATAACAACAATGATGAAATTCATAATGTTGTAAATTTGAACAATTAAGATCTATCTTCAATATAGTTACTGTCAACATCTATCATCTAGAAAATTTAATTCATTAAGTAGAAACCCTTATTATTAGTGTTAATACCTTACACAAGACACTACTATCAATATCTATCCTCGATACAGTTTAAAACTACTTAGAAACAAACATGAAGGGGTTTTCGCCAACAGAATTCATACCATGAAACTATCGATGCCCAGAGATTATTACATTAATAGGTCCCCAACACATATGTTGTATTTCCAAAACATTTATCATATATTAAATAATCAATTTAAATCATAAACAATGTTCATTATTAAATATCCTTATTGAGTAAAGGATATATATTTATCAGTATTTCCATAATAAATTGTATAACTATCAAAGAAAACATCATATTTAAAAATTATAATGGTTTATGAAATAATAATATCTATCACACAATATTATGTATATTAATGTAAATATAGTTTCCAATGAAAAATTATTGCATTAAAGTGAATGTTTCCAGATAAAGTTAATGGTCACAATAGGAATTGAGATTATACGATAACTATTACCAGTTGGTAAGTTTAATTAAAATACCCTTGGATGAGATAATTCAAAGGGAAAATTAAAATAACATAAATTATGAATGAGTAATGACTTTACATGTAAAATTTCTAGTATATATTCCACATAAAAATGAATTGGTCCATAATAACTAATAAGTCCCAATGGAATGTAAATTCAGACGAAGTGCCTTACTACTTGAGTAACTTTTCAATCATGGGATTCCTGAAATAATAACATAAATTGAAATAGTTAATATCATTAAATAAGGTTAATTAATTATAAAAAAATTCATAGGGAATTATATACAACATAGAAAATAAATGAGTGGTGAATATGGCATGTATCTCATGAACAAAAAAAAGGTGAGATGAAATTCCCTTACCTTACGCTTACTGTTAGTATTTTTATCATTAACTTGTTTTTTAGTGGTTTGAAACATGTTAATAACGTATTATATAACCATATTAATATTTATTATGTAATATAAAATCTTTTAATAACATATTATTACCCGTTAGTTAATAATCTTTCAATATTTTCATCGTTTATGTGTTAATTGTCTGGTTTTTCAAGTATGTGTTGACTCTATTATTTTTGTTCCTATAAATTATATATTTGTTTCATTATATAAATATTTTAAAAAAATATTTATATATAATTTATATTCATAATATATTTATTTATAAAAATCCATAAAATTTGGATATATTAAATGAAATGCACCGTTTATGGAGATGATAGGTCATACAAATGCATGAACGATACTTCCATTTATTTACATATTATATGAAATAAAATTAATATATATATATATATTAAATTATAATATTAGTATAATATTTTTAACATATGTTTATTTAAAAACATCATTATTACATTTCATGAAAAGCGTTAATGAATAACATCGCTTGGAGGAGACAGTAGTCCACATGTCCACAAATGATGTTATCATATCCACAAAAAATAGAATGCATGAAGGTATGTGTTATATAATAATTAAATAAATATGAATACATCATAAATATAATATAAGTCATATATAAACTTTAAATACATCATTTATCCTAACCTTGAAAGGTGGTAATGGAAGAATGAATGACATCAATTTATGAGATGGTAGTCCACCGTAAACACAAACGATGATTGTGTATCCCATTTTACTGAATGGTGTGTGGGTTTAGGTCATAATATTAATATAAAAAAATTTAATTTTTTTTAGTTTAATAATTTTATTATATAAGTAATATATATGAATAATTTTAGGGGTTGATAAATAAATAAAACAAAAATTCTCATTGAAGAATGTTACCTCTTCTTCGGGTAACTCCTTTTGTTATATACAAAAAGACTTCCTTTGTTTGATTTATGTCCAAAAAAGATTCTAGAATGAGATTAGGTATTTGTGGATATTATTTTTTCAGGTATTGGCTCAGACCAATGGCTTTATATGTGAGAAGAAGTCAGTGGGGTGAGTGTCTTTTTATAGTGGAGGAGGAGTGGAAATCTTTTAAATACAAAATATTATACACTATTTAGATGCCCCCTTACATAGTTTTCCTTAAATAATGATCCAAATTTTTCTCCAAGACGTCTAATGGTCTAATAATTTCTAGTAAATATTCTTATAAAAAATTTATAGGTTATTTGGACCCCTAATATTAAGATTTAACCACTACGTAAACTCACTTTTACCTTAATCACTATAATTAATTTTAATTTCCATTACTAATATATTTCTAAGAATATAATTTTAACATAATATAAAATATAAATTATTTTGATTAAAATAATTTTATAATTTTTCTAAATTCCAATCCTAGAAGTGGTATAAATTAATTTAACATTAATCCCACAGACAAAATAAGAGGAGGGTTTTTAAAGTAAAAGTGTTAAAAAGTTCACAAACTATATATATATAAATTCAATATAAATATGAATGAAATGAACTAAATTGTTTTAATAGATGTAAAATTTATATAATAATACTTTAAAAATAATTAAAATTATAATTTAAAAATATAATATTATAGATTAAAACCAGTTTTCATTTACAATTCCATGAATTTCACAATTCATCAAAAAATAAAAATTCACAAATTAATACCGAAAAATCACCTTAACTTAATTATGAAATTAATATTTGAAGAATTAAGTTTACTTTTTCATTTAAAATTTTAAAAAAATTAGAAAATTTAATTTTAAAATATGTTCTCCATTAAAAGGACGTAAAATTGTCTTTAAAAAAACACAGTTTTTTATTCATAAAATTGTATTTGTTTTTATCTTATTCTTACAAAACCAATTGGATTAATGTCAAAAATAATTGACTAAATTAATAATATATATATTTCATTAATATAATTCACTAATAGAAATTATATTATTTATTAATAACAAATTTCATTAAGTGAATAAAAATATTTTTTTAAACATTTCCCATATATTGAATTCATTTTTGTATTTATTTCTAATTAATTTTCCACTAATGAATTCAACCATATATTTTTATGATGTATTTAATACAAATCATAACCACTAATTTCGCACTCATATTTATTCTTTTTTTTACCTTAGATCCAGTTTATCTTTTTTCCTTGAGGTTATGACTCAAGTACTAGGTGTGAGAGTTTTAAATTTTGAGTCTTTGTGTGTTTTTCTTATTGTCCACAGTCAGCACAATATTTTGGAAAATCGTTCAGTTTTCTCTAGGAAACCGTGTAACTTATGTGTTGGTGGAAAATGAATAATGCCTGGATTACGAATGGTTTTTCAAACTATACTACAAGCATTCAAGGAGGTTCTATCTCGAGACAGTGGCGTTTAGCGTGGTTGGAGCACAATTTATAAATTTTGCGGAAACACCGTGTGAGATACCAAGATTTTAAATTTTTTGAAATTCCTAAAATAACCATTTAGGATTTTTAACCCAAAACAATAACTCCCCTACCCCAGGAGCTCATAGATGATGCATTATTTTAATACATTGGAATGATTAAAATGAATTAAATCCTGAAGGACCGATCAGTTTAACTGTCTTGGAAAATATATTTCATACATTAAAATTACATTTTAATTCAAAACATAAAATCCAACATATATAATTCCTTGATAACTATATTATTCTCCTAGATTAAACCTATATATCATTCATATAAAATTTCTCTGAATACTAGGAAAATATAACATAATAAAGGGATGAGATAAGATGCTCATTAACCGTAAAAAATATAGAATAAGCTTCCATAAATAACAATAAACTTTTAAGGAATGTATAAAACTGAAAAAAAAAACCTTTTAAAACTTAAAAATGAACCTAATATGTAAAGAGTAAATCGAATAATTCCATTTAAAAATTCAAATGGATATTCAAATAGTCGAACAATCACATGTAATATCAATAACTAATCTCATAATGTTGGAATATATAATGATGCATGTCTGCACTATCAAGATATATCCCCAACATAGCTACTGTCAATATCTATCCACGTGAAAGTTTATGTTTATGGGTAAAAACCCATCTGATTTGCATCTAGATCTATCCTCCAAACAAGATAACTAATATCATGATTTATCCTTGTGACATATTAAGTCTATGGGTAGAAACTTGTCTATTTTGTGTCAAGATAGATCCTCTTGAAAATTTAAAACATTTTGGAAACAGACGTGAAGAGTTTTTCAGCATATAATTTTATCTCCTAAGACCTACTGATGCATCGAGGGTCTTTAGAGGGCCCTACCTATCACTTACTAAATCCAATGCACATCTCATACGAAAATGGTGCAACATAAAATAAACATTTGTTTTCAAACTAGCATATGAAATGTTAATAATTTAACCATAAAACATAAATGGTATAAAAACAACACATCCACATTCAAACATATCGTAAAACCTTAAATAAAATATGGAATATTGAATCATAATAAATCTGTCTCAATTAAGAACAATATCCAACAATGAATGATGGAATATATGAAAAAAATCTTATAAATTCATTGAAAGTATCTTTAGACAAATACCCTTTTTTCATTGAAATAATTTATTCAAAATCTGCACAATTATAAAAGGAGAAATTTAGAAAAATATTTTTGAATCAAAGTTTCCCATACCATATTGAAACATCTGAATGCTATTATCAGTTTAAACCATTCATGTCCATATAAATAAATCTTTAAAACCATTTTTAAAACATAGACATTAATGAGAATGGTTTAGAAGAATAAATATTAAAAACATTTAAAATGATGTTTATGTTAATTATTCCCTTACATAAAACCTTAAAAATAATCTTTTTGAAAATATTTGAATGAAATCCATAATAGATATAAAATTATCTTTATAATCATTAATAACCAAATAAATAAATATGTATGATAATATCAAAACTATTGAAATAGGAAAAGGATTAATTCTTTAGACATTCAAAGTTTTCCATACCACTTTGATAATTTAAATAATAATCTCAATATCTTCAAATGAATATATAAATACAATTAATATAAACTTAATAATGATATAAAATATAATAGGGGCAGTACATACACAAAACATAAGAAATAGGTGGTGAACATGTCTTATATCTTGAGAATATTAAATGTGAGACATAATTGCCTTACCATAGGTTTGATACACATCGTTAGTGTCTGAAAATCCTATATAAAGGTTTTAAAATATTATTAAATTATACCAGAATAATAATAGTATTTATGATATCATATATGATTCATTTATGTCTTTATATTACTATTCTGATAATAATATCCATGATAAAAAAAAGCATTCCCGGTAATGATCACTTTCTTTATCGGATGTGTTTTGACTTATTATTCTCGATCATATTGCCAAGATCGTGATTTTCTTACATAGAGAATCTATAACATGATTTATATATGATATTTATTCAGAATATGAATATATATAATAGATGTATTTATGAAATATAATACATCATTCATGGAGACGGTAGGTCGTACGTACGCATGACCGGCGTTTCCATTTTCTTATCGTATTGAATGGAACTAAGGTAATGACATATATATATATATATTACAATTGCATTATTATTTCATATATTTCATATTTATTAATAATATATATTTTTATATTCATCCTTGAATAGTGAATTTGGATAATGAATTTCATCGCGTCGTGGAAACGGTAAGCCATACGTATGCACGAGCGATGATATCATTTACTTAATGGAAAAATGTTATTAAATTGTGTAGAATATGAATTTTAATGAAAAAATATCATATTATATTTATTATTTTCATCCTTTGTATTTATCATTTTAATAATATAAATAATATTTAATGACAAACAGTTTACACCATGACGTGGAGATGGCAATTCGTACGTTCACACACATAGTGATATTGTTATTAATATGATGTATAAAATAAGAAATATGGTTGTCATATAATTATAATAACATATCATCATATATAAGATAATGGAGTTATTATTTTAGTATAGAAAAAACATATAAATAGGAAGTAGAAGAAGAAAATAACTTTGAAAGAGATAATAAATCAATTACCTTTTTTCGGGTATCTCTTTTTGATTTTCACAAGGGGACTCCTTAGGTTGGATTTATCCCCAAAGTGTGTCCACTAGTATTAAGTTAGAGAAATTGGGAGATGAATTTTTCCGGTCATGGCTGAGGAAAATTGCTTAATAGGTTTGAAATAAAGAGAAGGAGAAGTGATCTTTTATAAGAGAGGTGAGGTGCAGTATTGGAAGATATTAAAATATTAATTTATTATAAATATATTATCTATTTATAATAGCTCCAAAGTTATTTATTTCAAGGATAAGATGTGTATGGTTAAAAATCCTCACAACCTATAGGTTTTAGACATTTTTAGGTCCTAAAAATAAACATATCTTTTATATTTAACACTTAATTAAATAGTTTAACTCTTACCATGTCTTCTTGTCTTTTTACACTTCATGGTTAATATATTTACTATAAAATTCCAAAAAACCTAAAAAATATCATTAATGTCAATTTAATCACTATCCATGATATATTTTAGAATCATAGTTTTTTATGACTTTTATATCATTTAATATAATAGTGATTATTTTAAAATCTCATTTAAGTCAATTATTACACTATTCAATGTTTTATTTTATTAAAGTAATAAAAACATGATTATTTTGAAAAAAACTAATTTCATGAATCATAAAATGTCATAATCATCCATAAAATTTTTGGATGGAATCAAATATTTAAAATAATATTTATTTTAATACTTATAATATCATTTATTTGATTCTTTTATTAATAACTCTATTATTGCATCATCATTCTATCATATTTAAATTTAATTATTTAATACATAAAAATTAAAAACTGATAACCATGATGTAGAAAACTTCTTTAGATTCCTAATGAATATTTATATTATAATAAATCACTTATATTACTCCATATTAAAATTATTTTAGTAATAAGAGTCAAGTTTATGATATTTTTACCTTTATATAAAATTAAATGTTATAATTGTCTTAGTCACACCCAATTGACTTAGAAAGGCCCATATTTATTCCAAAAAATTGTATTTATATTCCATGAATCATAAAATAATGTTGTGACCAGTGTAAGTGTAATTATATATTATTAAAATATTATTTTTACCTTTAATTGCCCAATTTACCTCTAACCGTCGTAAATAAAATCATCATTATTTTTGAATAATTTGAAATTACAAAATGGATATCTGAAAAAAAATATCATAAACTTAGAAACTATAATATGTTTCAGAAGGCATAATAATGTGTCCTTGTAAAGAATGTTCTTTGAGAACATTTGACCCATTTGACAATGTTGGGGGACATCTCTTGCGGTTTGGTTTTCAACCAGATTATGGTTTTTGGTATCAACATGGTGAAATTAGTTCCAGAGAAGATACTAATAACTTGATTCTAGATCCATCATGCTTTCAAAATTTACTACATGATGTTCCAGGTCCATCTTTTCAACAAACTGAAAATCAAGATGTTTTTGATTTAACTCATGAGTTGGAACCATCTAAATTTTATTAGTTGTCGAGGTCTGTTGAAGATGCATTATATCCTGGTTGAAAGATAAGAAAATTAAAATCAGTTGCAATATTTATGTCTATTAAATCAAATAATGAAATGTAAAACAACTGTTTTGATCAGATATTTTTTTGGTTAAAACACTATTACCTGATGGAAATGTGTTGCCTGTAAATTACTATAAAAGAGAGAGACTGGTTCGTAATATGGGACTTAGTTATCGGAAGATTCATGCATGTCCAAATGATTGCATCTTATATTCTGGTGAAAATGATTCATTGGATAGTTGTCCCATATGTGGACAATCATGGTTTAAGGAAGCTAAACTAGGGAAGTTTGGATCGATTCCAGTAAAACAATTGAGATATTTTCCCCTTACACCGAGGTTTTAGTGTTTATATATGTCTCAGAACACATCGTCAATGATGACATGGAACAAAACCAAGATTTCAACTCATAAAATCTTGAATCATCCATCTGATGGTGATTCATGGAAACATTTTGATCGTCTGCATCCGTCTTTTTTCTTTAGAAGCCCGAAACGTGTAATTTGGTCATTCTACTGACGGTTTCTGTCTATTTGGTCCTTATGGTAGTCAGTATTCCGGTTGTCCTATCTTTATAACTCCATAAAATATACCTCCATGGATATTGATGAAGGATCCCTATATTTTTTTGACTCTATTAATTCCAGGACATCTGAAAAATAATATTGATGTTTATTTGAAACCATTTATAGATGAGTTAAATGCATTTTGGAGTGATGGTGTTAATACATATGATGTTTCTTCGAAACAAAATTTAATATTAAAAACTACATTAATGTGGATGATTAGTGACTTTATAGAATATGGCATGTTATCTGGTTGGAATACACATGGTCTGAAATCATGTCTATACTGTATGAAAGAAAAAACAAATCCTTTATGCTCGTCAATCGAAAAAACCTTGCTATTTTGACTGTCACCATAGATTTCTTCCAACCGATCATCATTTTTGGAGGAACAAATCTCATTTCAAAAATGGTACAATTGAAAGGGATGAACCTCCAAATATGATCTTAGGTACAGAGTTAAAATCAGTCGTATTTTCACTACCTCCCATCACATTTGGGCCAACATTAAACCAACAGAAAATTCATGGCTTTGGGAAAGAACATAATTGGATAAAACGGAGCATTTTTTGGGATCTTCCATATTGGTCTGATTTTTTGGTCCACCAAATGTTGGATGTTATGCATATTGAGAAGAACTTTTTTGATAATTTATTTCATACATTTTTGGATACTCCAGGTAAGACCAGAGATACTGTAAAGTCATGATTAGATCTTGCCCAAATTTGCAAGCGACCAGAACTTGAACTATTTTAAAATGTCAGATCATAGAGGTTAAAGAAGCCAAAAGCAGCTTATACACTATCCAAAGAGAGTCATTTATTATTTTTTCAGTGGATTCAAGATTTTAGACTTCTAGATGGCTATGCTTCCAATTTTGGAAGATCTTTTATGAATGGTTATATTACCATATTAAAAATTCATGATTGTCATGTTATAATGGAAAGACTTATGCCAATTGCATTCATAGGCTTGTTTAATTCTATGATTTGGGATTCGATAACAGACATATCATATTTTTTGAGACATTTGTGCAGTGACAATATACTACTATGCACTACAAAAATAAGATGAATATGTTTCTGTAATGATATGTAAATTGGAAAAAATATTCTTGTCAGCTTTTTTGACTCAATGGAACATCTAATATTACATTTTCATCATGAACCTAAATGTGGAGGTCTAGTACAGTTTCGATGGATGTACCCATTTGAGAGATGTATATAGAAATTGAAGAAAAAAGTATGTTAAAAAGCATCAGTGGAAGGATCAATTGCTGAATCTTATTTGAAAGAATAAATTTATTTTTTCAAATCTCATTATTTTGAATCTCAATTTCCCTAAAAACACAATCGCATGGGGAAATATGAGGGGAATTTTAATGAAGAAATGGAAAATCAATTAGTAGGTTTTAATCATCCAAGTATTGGTTTTAGTGGAGTTCATGAATGATGGATTTCAGATGATGAACATCACAGATCTCATACATATGTTCTACTCAAAAGAGCAGAAATTAAATCATTTGTCTTGTGAGGGATTCAATTAATTATTATATAATTTATGTTATATTATGTAAACTTATTTCATTTTTAGGTTATATGATAATCATATCAAGAATGAACTTCTACAAATTACAGTAGTTTCTCTTGAAGAACACAGAAAAAAAAATTCTCAATGGTTTCAAAAAATGGTAACATAAATTATTGATGGTTTGATATCAATTCCGTTTATTATTTATTATATTGATAATTGTTTTAAAAAAATTCAGGTGTCTCAATATGCTGATAAAATTGGTAAAAGACTGTGTATATTGAGTAAATCACCATCAAAAATGGTTAAATCTTATAATTCATATGTGTTTAATGGTTTTAGATTTCATACACATGCATATGAGGAATAAAAAAACAATGAAAATTGGATTTTTCTTGAGACGATCACGTCACAGAGAAAATGAAGTTGAATTTTATGGCATTTTGGAAGAAATTATTGAGCTATGTTATCTAGGAAATAATTACATAACAATGTTTAAATGTCAGTGGTTGGATACTGATAGTGGCTGGCATGTTCATATGACTCATGGAATCATCGATATTAAAAATAAAAGTCTTATTGCAGTAAATGATCCATTTTTACTGGCTCAATAGGCACATCAAATTTATTATGAAAAGTACTATGCTAATTCAAGATACTTGAGTGATTGGTGGAGCATAATAAAAATGAAATCTCAGAAAAATTAGTTTACTCAAACTGAATGTGGTTCTTATTGAGTGGAAGGAAATGAAATTTTTCAAGAGACTGGTTGAAATACACCTGATTCACAAAGAGACGTGAATATCGATGATAACACACCACAATTAAGGATAAATGATGATGAATATGTTAATGATGTTACAAATGAATTTGAAATGACAAGAGATGATGAAACTCAAAATCATATGGATACTGATGATTTTGAGGAGGAAGATAAAGGCATTAACAATGACAGGTATGGAGAAGAGGATGAAGATGCACATTGACATAGTTAAATGCTGGTTATAATTGTAACTAATATATATATATAATAGTTATTTTTAAATATTTCCTAACAACAATAATTTTTTGTTTTAGATGTATGATGATCTATTTATCAAGTTTCTGGAGGATGAGCTACCATTAGATGAGGGGGATTTGAGAGCATCTGACCCCCAGCCTACTGGCGGTTCAGGGGGTACATGGAGGGGACACGGTCTTGCGCGTCTGATGATTCCTGACCCTATCCTTGAGCGAAGTCCACGTCTTGGCTTCGATCCATGCACACTGAGGTATGGTAACCTATATATTTTAATTAGCTTCAATTAATTTATTTATATATATACAAGTTTTTTGATTATTTATTTTTTTTCACAGTTTTGCACATGTAGCTATTGGAAAGGGGAGTGCTATCTTGCACAATTATTTTTCTCAAATATGGATCAAATGGGAAGAGATTCTCGTTGATGTGTAGCATGGCATGTTCCATCATTGGCTGGTACGTAAATATATAATATTTATATTGAAATTTATTTTATTAATAACTTGATATTATAAATTATTTTTAGGGTTTATGGTATCCTATCGATGATAGCATCCATGATGTTATCCACACGGCATAGAATGTTTTTATTTGTGACCATTTCTGTTAGTTTTTTCACAATTTTATAAGGACAAACATTAAGAAAGTATGAGTAAAAGAATTTGATGAGTCATGTAGAGCCCACCGGCTAGAGTATATTTCATCTCACTTTTGGGATGGATTATGTTTACACTGGTTGGGTGGTGGATTTCAGAGGAGATAATCAATGGGATGCCAGAACTGGGGGAGAAAGGAGGTGATGCATCGAGCTGGTAGCCATATATTCAGTTCCCATAGAGATCATCTGGTAAGTATTTTTATTAAATATTTTATATAACATTAAATATAAACAGTTTATTTTATATTTTTGTAGGCAGTTGAGCATCCCAATATTATGGAGTTCGACGTTTATCAAAGGATGTACAGTGATCAAGCCACTGGAGAGATTAGAGATGATTGCTAGCATCAGATTGTGGTTAGTATTATTTTTTCAGTTTGACAATTAACTACATATAATATTTTCAAAATTTTAATTTCAAATTGGAATTAAATGAGTCATATGAGGCTGCCACCTCTCACACACAGACTGAGGGTCAGTACGAGACGACTGAGCAGACCACTGCCCACAATTTTGATGAGGTGGCATGGATGCAGGCAACTCAGTACGGCATTGAGAAGGGCCGAGTAGTTGGTATCATCTCTCATTTGACTCAGGATACTAATTATAGTACTCTTACGATGTCGGCATCCATCTCAAGAGGAGCTTATGGAGAGGCATCATCTTCTAGCTCACAGTATCAAGAGCAGTTGCGAACTCAAGGTGAGCATATAGAGACTTTACAGAAGTAGCATGAAGAGATGGGTCGTCGGCAGAAGCAGTAGCGACAGCATCACGAGGAGGTGTTACGTCAATGGGAGAAGCAGCGGCAGCAGGAGCATCATGAGCAGATGGAGTACATGCGTCGTCTGACTCATAGTTTAGGGATGGAGTTTTCTCCGCCATCTCCTAAATCTCCTCCACCTCCTCCAGAAGACAACCCCCAGTGATTTGTTTTTTTGTTAAAAACATTTTATTTCATGATTTGTAATAAGATAAACTATTTTCAGTTTCTGTCTATTTTATTGGTGCTATGATTTTTTTATATTTTTTTGTAAACATTGTGAAATTTAATAATTTTTTATTATTTTATTATTTAAATAATATTAATATTAATTTTTTATTAATAATAATTTTATTAAGTATATTTTTTAGTATTATATTTTTTAATTTTTATTTATTTTACAAATAATAATATTTTTTATTTCTTTATTATTTTAATAATAATAATAATATTTTTCATTAATCATAATTTAATTAATTTTTTTTATTATGTTTATTGTTTGAGATGGGGCCTTTTGCGATGGGCACCCATCACAAATAAGTTAAATAGAATTTTTAATATTAGTATTTGCAACGGGATGATGGGATCTTCACAAATGTTTATATATATATATAATGTATATAATCAGACGTTTATTTGTGACGGGGAACTTACCCGTCACAAATAGTATTTTCGACGGGCCTATCTCAAAAGGATTAATGATATATAATGTATTTAATCGGATATTTTTTTGCGGCAGGAAACTTTCCCATCACAATAGTAATTTTTGAGATGGGCCTGTCGCAAAAAAATGTATTTGTGATGTCGTTTTCTGCAATGGACTAATTGAGACAGGGCCCCATCACAAAAGGCTATTTGCGACAGGATCCCATTGCAAAAATCCCATCGCAAAGACCTCTAATTCCAGTAGTGTTTGTTGATTTTGAAAAGTGTGATTGTGTGTGTCTGTGTGATATAATGATCAAGGAATCCATTACATAACCATGAATAATTATCTTTTTCACTAATAAATTTAACATGTTGGATTAAAAAAATATTATCTATCAATAACATAGTAATTTTCAAATCAAGAAGATAAAAATAAAATATTTCATTTGGATTCAAAAATATTACTAACCTTATTTTCAAAAAAAATTAAAACCATTATCACACAATTGTATAATACTAAAAAGATTATGTTTTCACACATCATCATATGAAATATATTAAATAAGGGAATTATTTAAAAAACCAATATTGTATGTGTCTATGTTATTATTCCTTGAGTTATCACCATAGGTTACAAGGACTTCATCAAGGTTTTAAATATGGTTGAACTTGGAGTAGTCACTACACATGTGACTAGAGCATCCATTTCCCATGTAGCATCTATCTCCTTAGGATTTTCTCTTGATATATGTATCCTCTTAATTTACCTAAATTTAGTCTTTGAGTCATCTTCTATTATTATCACTTGATTTGATTGATTAGAGGAAGTCATCACTGGCACTCCATGTAGAAACTTTGAAGAATTTCTTTCTTTGCTTCTTTTCTATTATCTTGTTTTTAAATATAGGGCACACTAGTTTTATTTTTTCATTTTTCTTTCATTTATATAATGTTACCTCTATTTCTCCATGTTGATTATCCTTTTTGGAATGATGAAAATATTTATTCTTCCTCATGAATTTGTTCATATTCTTGGAAAAGTGATAATTTTTTTCATCACTAACTGAGTAGTCATCATTGATTTCCTTAAAGGAAATAGTTTTATTTTACATAAATTTTTTTTCTTCCTTTATATCTTTTCACATTATGGTAATCTCATATTTCATGAGAGACCGAATGAGTTATTCTACTGGCATGTTCTTAATATCCTTTTCTTCTTTAATTATCATTACCTTGGGTGATGATTAACATGAAAAATACCGAAATTATCTTCTTAATAATCATTTATATAGTAACAACATCCCCAATAGATATTATATCATTTAAAATTTTAGTAGAGTGAATGAACATATCAATAATTAATCAATTAGTATAAATATAAAATATTTCAATGTCTTAACGATACATGTCAATTCTAGTTCCCTTGACCATGTTAGTTCCCTCATGTGTGACTTCAAGATGTTTCACGATTTCTTGTGTAATTTTTCATGTAGAAATATGTTTAAATTAATTTTTATGTAACACAAAATAAAGTAAATTCATGGATTTTCCATCAATTTAAGGGCTCATATATCATCAAGAGGCCATTTTCCTTCTATTTATTAGTGGGTATAGAACCTTGGATGAAAATTTTCTAAATGGGTTAACTGATGCTTCTAGAAAATATAGACATGCGATTTTTGTAATAATTGTAATCCCATATATAAAATAATAGAGCTTGACTCATTCAATGTCCCTCAAGATCACCTTGGGTGTTAGAGGAAGTGTACATACTTTATGATCATTACATGAAACCAATTATTGTTTATAAACCAAGGATAGATATGATACCTATTATTAGTCTGATCGGGATGGATAGAGGGGTGAATTTACTTTTAAAAATTTGAATAAATAATGTTATAAAATTATGCAATAAATAAAATTAAAGAGTAAGAATAATTGGAAATAAATGAAAACGTAAGATGATAAATGATTTTGGACAAAGAAAGAAATATGAGTGTATATTCCATCTCTCTTATATATAGTAATTAGAAAAGAGGAAGAGGAAAGCAAGTAAGAAAACTTTATCTCAGATGTTTTGAGTTTGCTGGAATCAGGCAATTCATTTTAATTTTTACAAGAAGAATGTTATAAAATTTAAAGATGATTCTGATGAAAACCTTTAATGTAGCAAGCGGAAAAAAAAATCTAAAGAATACATGTCATCCAACAAATATAAAAATAAGTTTACTAGAACCAAGAGAAGTATGTTGAGTATGAAATTTGAATTATACCCAATTGACAACAACTCTTCAGAAGATGAATGTTCAGAAAAGTTTAGAACCTTCATTGAAAAAGTTGAGAAAATAAAATATTGCTCAGATAATGAAGAAGATGAAGGAGTTGATGAATTATTATAGATAGTATCAGCTCATATTAGAACATTTTTCATGTCTTGAGAAAAAATAACTATCAAGAAAGAAATTAAAATTATGAATAATGGTAGTGGAAAGTTATTAAAGGAGGAAAATATATTTTCAAAAAAAAATACATCAAGGAGTTCTTAAGTTACAAACTTATAACTTATAAATATGGAAATATGTTTGAAGATCTTAGTAATATGTTGGAAGATAAGGGATATGAAGTTAACAAGTAACAATAAAAATTTATTGAGGCTGAAAATACTTTCAGAAATATAAATTAAAATTTTAGCAAGGCTTCAGAAGTAAATGTAGAATCATCTAAAGCTATAGAAAAACCTCACTCCAAGAATCTGGTGAAATGTACACCCAGTAAACTAAAAATTTCATCTCATTTGTCGAAAAATTTTTATATAAAGAAAAGTTTTGGGAAATTCTAGGTTGATAAAGGACATAAAAACATATCACGTCTACAAAAATTTAAAATTTATACAAAATGAATGTTGTTACATGAAAAGGTGTAACTGAAGGTGAAATATGTATTAAACGTCGAGAATATTATTATAGGGAAAGATAATTATTATATTGAAAACAATGATTTGACAGGGTTTTTATGTTTTATAGAATTTATGGCCTTATATCATAAAATTGTTGGAATAACATGTAGTTTCCTAGAAAGTTGATTGAACTGAGTGGAAGAAATTTTGGAATTAGAATGAGAAACTTTCATAAAGCATGTGGAGTAAGAAAAGTAAAATTTGAAGTTGTTAGAAACTTTCTAAAAAAATTAGTTTTATTTTCTAGAGGAAATTTGTGGAAAATGTAATAAACTGGGTCAATTTTCTTAAAAATCTATGGCACTCCTTTTGGAATGATTTTTTTTATAGTATAAAAGAAATGTATTCTAAAAAGAAGAACGTTGAGGAAAGATATTTTTTTATTGATAAATATTTGAGAGAAAGTAAAAATAATAAACCATGTAAAATTTATAGTAGTTGTTTATCATAAATTACAGGTGATTTCAAAATCTTAAATGATGTTGAAAATCATGATGGAGGAGGTGTTACATTGTGCATTAATAGTTCCTTTAAAATAAGATGAATCTGAATCGATGTGATTGATTCAAAAAAGTTCAAATTTAAGGAAGTTCTATTTGTGTATAGGATAAAACATAACATACCTAGTGTCATTAAAATCTATGATGATGTAAAATAAGTTATTTTAATAAAATATTATTATATTTCCAAGAGTGTGGAAGTTGGAAATTTTTTTACAAGAGGTGAAATAACTAGTCAAATTGATTTTCAAATTATAAAACACGATAACTCATTTTATCTTTGTGCTGAGGATGAGAATAAGTTGTTGAATAATAGACTTATACAACTTTGGAATAAAATTATGAAAAAAAATTCTGAAGTGAATTCTGTTACAAAATTTCCATAATTAAAGATAAGATAAGAAGATTTTTTTACAACTTCTCAGAAATGGAAAATGAATAATAAAAGTCATAAGAATGTTAAGATTCATTCTAATATACCTCTTCAACTTATTCATTCTGATTTAGTGGGCTGATGAGACATCAATAAACCAAAATATATTTGTATGTTATCTCTTTTATTGATCATTTTAATCAAATAACCAACATCATGCTTATTAAACACAAGTAATAGTCTGTAGAGATGTTCAGATTCTCCAGAAAAGTTTTTGAGAGAGAAATGAGGGTTTATATAAAGAATATGAGAATAAATAAGGATATAGAATTCAGATGTAATGATTTTGAATCATATATGAGAACGAATGGAATCAAACATCATTATAGTCCCCCTTATAATCCACAAAAAAATTTATTAGATGAAAGGAAAAAATATAAATTTTGTGCAAATGGGAATAATCATGTTAGTAGAATAAAAACATTCAAAGTTATAATGGAGTGAAGATATTAATACTACTTCACATGTTCAAAACATATTTTTGTTGATTTAATAATATAATATAACTTCATATGAAGTGTGTTATAATAAAAAATCTCAATGAAATAGTTAAAATTTTAAGAAGTCCATGCTTACTAAAAATAAAAAATCTACATCTTGAAAATTTTTGATAAGAAAGAAAAAGGGAAAAGTTTCGTGGGATATTCACTGAATGAAATAATTTATAAATTTTGGAACAAGTTTTTTCAACATTTTATGCATTTATAGTATGTGAAAGTCATCCAAACCTGAATTCCATAACAAGGAATGCTGAAAATGATGAGGAAGAAAAACTGAAAATTTCAAATGAAAGTGAAAGTGAGTAAAAACATACTTGCAAATATTCTTAGAATCATGTAACGAGGAAAGTGAATTTGAATGTGAAACTTTAAAATTTACTAATTTACAAAAACATATTGATACTAAAAATATTATTGGGAATCACAAATCTCTCATTCAGATAAGAAGAATATTGAGATTAGAAAATCACACATCACTCATTTCACAGTTTGTACTAGAATCAATCTCAAAAGTAGTTGAAAACAAATAATGGTTTGATGAAATGAATCAAGATTTAGATCATATTGATAAAACCAAAACATGGGAAGTTGTTCTATGTATATAAAGTAAAATAATTATTGGAACAAAATGGGTTCTAAAAAACATGTTAAATGAACTTGGAGAAGTTTCAATAAATAAATAAAATACTTGTTTCAAAAGGATATGCACAGTTTGAAGGTGTATTTTTTTTTGAAAACATTACCCCATTTTCATGATTAGAAACAATTAACATGTTTCAAACAGTGTATATACAATGAAATTATAATGTTTATCACATGGATGTAATGATATCTTTTCTAAATGGGGTAATTAAAGAAAAAGTTTATATTAAAAAATTGTGTGGATTTTTACTTGATAATGATGGAAGAAAAGTTTTAAAATTTAATAAATACATTTATGGTTTAAAACGAGCCCCGCATTCTTGGTATTCCAAACCTGGAAATTGTTTGAGAATTCTAAATTTTTCTAAATTAAATATTGATATCAACATAGATATGAATGATGTTAACTTCAACACCTTAATTGTAATTATTTATGTTTATGATATAATTTTTTCTTGGGATAATGAAAAAGATTGTAATGAATTTTCAAAATAAATTAATATGAATTTTGAGATTTCAATGTTAGAATAATTAAATTTTTACCTAGGTTTACAAGTTTAACAAAAAGAAAAATACATTTTCTTATCTCAAGAAATGTATTACAAGTAATTGTTAAAAAAATTGGTATAGAATAATCAACATAATTTTCAACTCCCATTTCAGTGTGTGAAAATTTTTGTAAATTTGAAATTGGAAAAAGTTTGAATCAGAAATATTTTTGAAGGATGAAAGAAATTTTTCTTTTTCTCACAACCTCAAAACCTAATATTTTTTATGTCGTGAATTTGTGTTCCAATTATCAAATTAATTTGAAAGAATATCATATGTTGTAAACAAATAGAATTATGATATATGGTAAAGGAAAAAAATTACATGGGCTATTATAAAAATAGAAGTTGTGGAATAAAACTTTCATTGCTATATTGATTGTTATTGGCCTGGTGATTAAAATAACGAAAATCAACTTTTAGAGGAACATTTATCTTAGGAAAATGTTCTATGAGTTAGAATAGTAAGAAATAGAGTTCAATAACTTTGAGAATTGTATAATCAGAATATGTTGCTACTATATTGGCATGTGCCCAAATGTTGTGGATAAATGATTATCTGGATGATTTAAAAGTTGATGTTTGCAAACCATTGAAGAACATTGGGATAATAGAAGTAGATTTTTTCTTTTTAAAAAAATTTACAACAATCAAGTTCAAAACATATTAATATCAATTTTAACTATATAATATAAAATTTTACTGGTGGTGATGTTTCTTTGGAATACATTTCAAGAAAATATCATATTACTGATATCATCACAAAAGCAATTCCAAAAGAGAGCTTTGTGGAATTGAGGCTGAAACATTAGGTTTATCCTCCACCAATGAATTACTAGTAAAATTAAAGATGTCCTAGAATTTTATTTTGATTATATTTAAAAGTGGGAGAATTTTTATATCATTATCCTATAAGGGATATAGAAGCACCTTTCTTTCTTAAATGAATATAAAGCTGCAATTAACATAAAATTGGGGAGAAAAAAAGTGAGTGGAAAAGATAAAAGTGAGGAGAGTTTTATCATAACATGGATACAAACATTCATTCTAATGAGGGATGGAATTCCTTGAAAAACCATACACTATCCAGTAGTGTGGTGTTAGGATACTATCTTTTGATAAAGGCCATGTTTTGGTAAAATTCAAAAAAAATGATTTCTTCATAAATATGAGTTGTGAAAAAGACTTAGTTGAAAACTGATGAGTTGAAAAAGTTGTTAATGAGAGTAATGAGAATTTTTTGCAAATAAAAAGTGGGAAAATGAAGATACTTTGTGGTGATTTTGTTTTAATAATGTTTTTTCCATCAACAAATAACTTTTTATAAAATAATTTTTTTTAAATCATGTGAAAGTTGTGTGGTTGAATGTTTGTAATTTTTTTGTTGAGAAGTTGTTTTAAATTAGAATAATGTATGTGTTTTGAAAAGCTAGTGATAAAACACACCAGATCAAACTCATCTCATTATACCTGAGAAAGAATGAGTTTTGTTCAGATAAAATACATCTAATACAGATGTTTTGGATATTGAAATTGTTAAAATGAATAACATTGGAAATTAATTAAATGAATTTGTTTAGTGAGATAAAAACATGTTCTTTTAAGGGATGTTGTTTACTGAGCGGAAGAAAAAAAATGTCGGAGATGATAAAAAATTTGTTTGTTGAGATAAATAAAAGTTGTTTGCTAAAGAATTTTTTTCTATTGAATATAAATTAAATATTTTGTGTCATAATGTTTTAAATGTTGAAAAGATAATAACTTTCCAAATACAAGTCATATTATTATTTTATGTACTTTCATGTTCCTAAAAATCATGAATAATTCCTGATACGAGCTGGAGTTAGAATAAGAAAAGAGAAGTGAAAATTTAACAGAGTTTCAAAAAATTGAAGTTTTATAGAAGAACCATCAAAAGAGACATTATACTGGGAAGTTCTATTGGACAGAGAAGTTTTATCATAATAATAAGTTCTATATAATTGAGAAGTTCTATTAGACTACTGATGTGTAAGAAAGATGATGTTTCCCAAGATGTGGTCAAATTTATTCTTGAAAGTGGACTAAGGTTTCTAAAGACTTCAGAAGTTTCAACCATTTAGTAAACATTTTTTTTGTTTTCCTAGAGTGTAAAAGTAATAAATAATATTTCTTTTATTCTTTTGGGTCAAAATAATCAAAATGATGAATTGACTTCTAGAATGAGATGTTTTGGATTATTAATTTCAGAAAAATTATCTTTTGAAAAGTTCACATTCAATTAATTTTGAGAATTAATATTTTGTGGAGAATTATATATGTTTTGAGAATACACTAGAAGATATGATAAGGTTGGAAGTGGTCAAATATGATGTTCAAATGTGAGTAAAATTTATATATATGCGAATTTTGGTGAGTAGTAAAATAATTTTAGTTTCTCACCTTAAATATTTATAGAGCACCAATAAATAGAGTTGGAAATTGTAGCAGTAATATAAACTATCCACCCATATGAAAAAGTTGATACTTTGTATAATTGGTGTCAAAAGTGAGGTTTCCAACCAAATTTGTTTCAATTTGAATAAGTGTTTCCATGTATAGTGTTGTAATTAGAACATCAGATTGAGGAATGTTCAGTTTACTGGACAAATAGAATCATACTAAGGATATCATTCTAAGATTTGGTATGTTTTTTGAGGTGCACTATTTTGTTATATAGGAACAAATTGAATAAGTACTATCGAAATTAGGTTCATTGGGCCAAGGGTCATCAGACTTAGCTACATCAGACTACATTTCAGTATATATTCTTCTAGAGGAAAAACATTCACTGTTACAATTTTTTGTGGCTCATATTTTATGTAAGAAAAAACCTATAAAATAAATGGATTAAGTATAAAAGTTATTATTTGGATATAAAAGGTATCTAATGGGAGTTGACACAAGTATTATTCAGATCTTTGTTATAGTGAATTTCCATACACCCATAGGAATATCTATGAAAAGGATATATGTTCTCACATTCAGGACAAACCTTATAAATAACATGTACCATGTTTACTTTTTTATTTATGCATGAATTTGAATTTTATAAAAGTTTATAAGGAAAAAAATATAACATATTTTATGGGTTAAATTACCTAAAGTTTAAATTTGCAAAAAAGAAAAAATTGATTCACCCCTCTTCTCAGTTGTTCTTTGATCCTTTGTGATTTCATTAACTATTTTCTCATCTATTATAGTGATGTTCAGAGGTGAAATTATTTATGGGATCGAATCCATATAGATATCTATATTTTACATTATTTATAATATATTTTTCTTCCCATTGAAATATTTTTTACGATATTGGGTATTTTTTTAGACCAAATATAAAATTTCTATAAAATTAAATAAATTGTTTCTACATTCTATTATTTTTTTATCCCTTTATACCTTATAGTTGTACTCATTTATAACAACACATGATGATCAATTTTCTTAAGAAAATTAAATTTTCTTCTATGTGATCTTATTCAAAAATATTATTACAATTAAAGATATGGGAGATATCCAGTATTTAAATTAGATCCTTTTTTTGGTTGTTATATGTATATTTATTTGGAGATGAATGTGTACCTAAAATTAGAGGAATAGATTTAGGGAAAATGATCACCAACTTGTTGGTTGATATATTGTGATGGAAATACGCAGTGTTTCCATATGACAACATCTCAATAGAAAAAATAATAATTTTATTCATAGTATACATATTGAAATGGGGTCTTGGGTTGTTAATGAGATTGATATTACTATACCGATGTTTTTACTTTTAATTTTATAGTTTATTTCGATGATTATTTTATGTTTTTGGAAATAATATTGTATAGTGATATGAATGATTAGATCCTAGATTCTTTTTTCCTTTAAGGAATTTAGCATGAATATTTATCAAATTGATCCCGATAAAGTATACGGTCATAATGGTGTGACTCATCCCCCCAAAAAACAATTATATTATATTTTTAGGAAATATTTCACTAATGATGTGTTTTAATTCATTTATTAAGTTTTTATGCATTGAACTATTAATTTTATACATACTATGTCACTTCCAAACGTTAGGAATCCTTCTTAGGATAATGATTTTTCCCAATTAGTATGTGTAATTTGATTTAAAAAATAATATCTATGATTTTTAAAAACCTTTTTAGTGCTTCCTCAAATCATTTCCCCTATATAGAGTGATTTTATTATAGGTAGGTTGATTTCCGATAATATTTTTTTCATTGGATAATATTCATTATATAAAAAAATCATAGGATTGGTATAGTGGGGTGTATTTGTAATATGTCAACCCTAACCATTGAATTGGAAAGAGATATGGTGAAACTAACACTCAAGACACTAAAGGCTGTCAAAAAATGATAAGTTATTATTAAAATGTTGGGGGATGATTTTTACATTAAATAAACCACACGAAAATACAATAATAAAAAAAACCTAACCAAACTATATGATTCGTAAAGTATAAATAATACATGTCAAATGGATTACCAATAAAACACCAATATCATATTATCAATAGAAAGGTATATCAAGGAGACCTAATAAAACTTAAATACATCCCAACACAACAACACTAATGTAGAATCACTCCAACCACTCCACAAGATAACTCTAAGCCTGAATCACCATCCATAGAAAATAGTATCCTAATGCACCACTAGAGATGTAAGAAAACTTTATGTTACACATGGAATGTATAAAAACATCTTTATACACACTAAAGTACATATTCCAAGGGTGAGTAATCATAACCCACAGGGTTTACCCAAAATACTTCTCAACTCATGCCTTTAGGACAAGATTACATTTTCACACAGCTCAAAATATAATTTAAACAGAAGATAGAGAGACATATCATGATGGTTTACCAATATAAATTATTTTAAATTAAAATAAAAAAACAGTTTCATACATTTATTCCAATTGTAATATCCATTTCACATTCACACAGGAAGAAACACATACATCCCATAAAATACCCAATACTCATGAGTGGTAAATCATCCATCAACCATGTTGGTCATTGATGATAATCCTTTCGGTGCCTCGAGTTTTTCACTACACACAGTTAAATGTGTATATCTAATGAAAATACAAAAAACCTATTCTATATATTCCAGGTTATCACATATAATTATTTCAAATAAATCAATAATTCATTTTAAAAAATTTAATCAAACATCATGTTTGTGTTAAACCTAACCCATAATTTAAAACCTTACATCAAAGGGGTTTTCCAAAAACAATCCAAACTCCAATTTTTTTCAAATAAAAAACCAAAACAGTTTTCCTTAAGTAAATCATCAAATGTTTAATTTTCAAATCCTTAAAATTTAGTTACGAAAATATTTGGCTTCTTATTATAGAATAAGTGGAGAAAAGAGAGAAGCCTCCAACCTCATAATGGTTGATGAAACTGAAGAACAAAATAATGAAACCCCTATATCTGGGACTAAAAATTCTTTCCATTAATAGATCCAATCAATATCACATCAAAAACACATTATAGACCATATATCTACCCATAATAAACCAAATATAACATTTCATGTGGGGAGATGAAGAGATCTAGATAAAAATATATAAACCCTATTCTAACCATATATTATGGAGATCTAATGCACTTATATCCATGGAAACTATGTTCTATAGGGAGTGGATTATCCAAAAAACCTACAATAGTCCTCTAGTTTTATTGTTTAGGAATATAAGAGAAAAATGAGAGTTTTTTTTTCAAACCCGATTAATAATTCATTTTGATCTAATTAAATGAATTATCATGTAAAATGGAACTTATTTGGTTTTATGTTTTTGGATTTTAAAATATCATTAAGAATTGTGATTGTTGCTAATATAGCCTTTGTCACATGAGTAGTATAAAAATACGGCTTTAACGAATCCAATTTACTCGGACAAAGGAAGTGATGTCCTCATCTAGTATACTTTCCCCATACGAAGCCCGTTTATCAGATCTCAGAAAGGATGTGGCATCATTGGGCTTCCCTCTTGACCAAGCCCAAGCCAATATTGAACATGCTAAGGTTTAGAGGAACCGACTACGAGAGAAGTGGAAGTTGATAGAGATTACCACTCGAGCAATGTTATCCAAGCCACCCTAAGAGTCTGTCACCATCACACACCCTACCCTAAGGTCTTATGAGGATTTTTAAAGGGTTTATGTAACAAGACCCTACTACTATGATTATGTACATTATTTTTGTATATAATAATGAATATACTTTCATTTTATTATTGTTACTTTTTAAATAGTTTTTTAAAGCACAAATAGTATTTTTAGTTAATATTCAACTAAGAAATTTATTTTGATGAATTAATGGATTTTTGAATTAAATAAAATTTTAATAAAATATTATTATTATTAAATTAATTTTTATTAATTTTAAATTATTTTATAATTTAATGAATGAAATTGTAATTTTTATTAAGGTTTGAAAGCTATTTTTGTCAAAACCCATGAATTTTCGATAAATGTTGGTTTTTATTTTAAAAGTAAAAATTAACATATTTAGAAAATTATTTTGATAAAATTAATATTATTTATGTAATGAGGACATCCAAATTATTCAATGGTTAATTTTTCATAATTTTCTTAGACAGTCAAATTTTTGGTTAAAAATTATATACCATGTAAATACATAATGTCTTTTATGAAATCATAATGACCAAATAGGGATGTAATAAAACACTATAAACTTTATTTTCGTCCAATATATGTATTAACATTAAAATAATGTGATTTTTGGTTTTTTTATTTATTTTACAATGATTTAGTGGACCCTTCAAGACTTATAAAACATTTTATCTTTTTAAATTGTTTTCCTTGAGAGTGTGACTCACATCCACAAAATAAACCTTGTTATTTTAAGATTTTCAGCAATTGGACTTCTAAAATATTGTTTTCCAATACCCTTTGGGAAAAACCATGGGCAAAAGTTATAGGCTGGTTTGTGGTATTTATTAGTTTAATGTGAGGTTTCCCAAACCTAAATAATAAACAATTCCCCCTCCTTTCCTATATAAACCCACCGAAGATCCCAGTTCCTCTTCAATAAAATCCTTTGGAGTTCGTCCAACCTTTTCCCTCTTCTATCTAGAATCCTTAGAAGGTGACCCAATCTCCCAATAAGCCTCTTTAAAGCCTCTCCCGAGCCTTTGGAAGCACACTTCCAAGTAAGGGTTTTCAACCTTTCTCATTTTTGTCCAATTTTATTTAAGTTGTTATGCCATTTTGTATTCAATTAGAAATATTGGGGTATGATTTGACACCTCCCACATACTTAATTATTTATTTTTTAATGATTAGAGACCTCTTTTTCTCTCATTAATGCCTCCCATTTACACTCATTACCATGCCGAAATTCCGTAAGGGGTTTTCTTCCTTTCTCATTTTTTCCAATATTCATTAAGTTGTTATTCCATTTTAATTCCAGTTTTAAATTTTTTGGTATGGTTTATCACCACCCCCATACTACCCAAATTATGTTTGAATGATGGTATACCCCTTTCTATCTCATTATATTCCACCCATGTACACCTGTTACAATGCCGAAATTCCGAAATGAGTTTCTCTCTCCTCATTTACATTCAAGCAATTCATTTATATCATGAATATAAATTCCATTAAAATTATTGGGACATGTATCTATATGAACCCTTACTTTAAATTTCATTTACATATGAGGAGATACCCCATTTCCCTCCCTTCAACCATTTTTATGAATTCTTATGTCACGTCATTATGCTGCCAAAATTGCACCACGTTTTCCAAGCCAAAGTTATTGTGGAGTGAATACCATACCCATTTTTCTATGAAGGGTATTCACCTTTATTCACTTTTACTTATTTATTATAGTGTTTTATGTATTAATTCCACATTCCTTTATCATAGGAATAAATGATGATGTTTAATGAATCCATGTTTTATGATCCATGTGACACACTTATGCATAAAATGAAATGTTTAAGAAGGGTGCGCCCTAATAGCGCTCCAATGCATTGGGTAAATTATAATATCATGATACATCATCTGCAATGAGTTTTTACTCATTCTAATTCATGTGAAATAATGGGTTACACATGCTTCATGTGAAATGATGGTTTACTCATGCTTCATGGGCAATAAGCCTTGTCTCATTCTAATTCCATGTTATGTGTTATTAACACATCTCCATGTTATGATTATCATGCTTTATCATGCCTTTATATTCATGTTTCTATTTTCCTCCATTGATATTCCAATTTCCTAACATGTATTGTATTCCTCATGTTATTTCATGTTTATTCCCTTACAGGGCTTTATAGATCAACATTTTCTTATGCATGTCCTCAGGTTATCCCATGCAATGCTAAGAATGAGGGAATGTAGTGGTCTTTTAAAGAAAGTTTTTAATATAGATTTTGTATTTCATGTTTTAAGTTTTCATGTAACGATCTTAAGCCTCATAGACACTAGACTTCTCAATCATCTGTGTTGTGCCAAGTGAATGTTTTATGTAATAAATCATGTTTAATTATGTAATAAAGAGCATGGTTGTCAAAATTGGTATCAGAGGATAGGTTTAGTTATATTTGGGAATAGTATTAGAAAACCCTAGTGAATCCTTAGAGACAATAATAGTTATAATAAAAAAAATTCTATGTTTTGGTGAGTATTGAGTATGTGGTTTATCAAGAAAATACATCCCTGTCTAGATATGAGCAGGTAGAGGCGGCTCTAACACAGATGTATCCTAGGGGTAAAACCCGAAAACACCACTTTGAGCTAGACTCGAATAGGAACTGGTGCACAAAAAAAGGCCTTACTGCACTCATGGTTACAACACTCCTGGGGGATATGCTTTGGTAAATTCATAAGCATAGTATGAACCATTATAAAGGGAATAAAAAAATTCCCCTAAGAATATATGTTAGGAAGTAGATCATGGATAACATAGATTGAAGCCTATATATACATATGTTAAGGAAATAAAAGCAATTTATTAGTCATCAATTTTTGTTTTTGGATTACCCTTTATGTGTTACCCCTAACATTCTTTTTATTCTAGATAATGGTTTGTAATAGGAGGACTTGGGCTAACAACCGATGTGAAGATCAATGCGATGATTGTTCTAATGAGATGCCAAATCCAATGGGAGCGGGAATCGCAAACATTATCAAGATTCTCTCTCATTTAACTCAATATTTGAATAGAAGCATGGGTCCAGAGGAACGTTCAATACCCCCCCCCCCCCCCACAAGAAATAACAAGTCACTATCTAGAGCTTTATGAGACAAAGGCCTTTTACTTTTAATGGATCATCATATCCCTCAATCGTCGAACAAAGGATCAACTACATTGTAAAGATCTTCTCCATCCTTCAATGTTGTGAACAAGAAAAGGTTCTCTTAGATGATTATCATATGGAGGGTTAAGATGATCAATGGTGGACATTGATCAAAAATACGAAGCTTGAGGAGGATATCGAGGCGTTGGAATGGAAGGATTTCTAGAAGGTGTTTTTCGATAAATATTTTTCACGCACCCCCCGATTTAATATGGAAAGGGACATCGCTTCCCTCAAGCAGAAATATGATGAATCTATCAGAGAGTGTGAGGAAAACTACACAACGCTTTCATGATAAGCCTCCAGCAATATCATTACCCTCGAATGCAAGGTTGACTACTTCTTTGGTGAGCTGAAACCCAGCCTGCAGAAAGCGCTAGTGATCCATGACTTCAATAGCTATAAATAAATTGTTTGATGTGCCCTCATGGTTGAAATATAGATTGGATAATCTTAGGGGTATCATGGGGATAAGAGTTGTAATGTTAAATTCAATGCTGGCTATCCGATGGATAAATCCAATGGTGCAAAGAAGTTTGGGCACCCCACGTGCCAAAGGTGCAGAAAGAGGAACCCCAGAAATTGCCTAAAGGGGAAAGGAAATGCTTTAGGTTTGGAAGAGAAGGGAACCTGGCTATTAATTGTTGGCAAGAAAACCCCATGGCTGTAATAGAGGAGAGGAACACTCCATTCAAACCTCAACTCATTCTTCATTGCTACAACTACAAAGAACCAGGGCATCATTCAAATTAGTGCCCTATGACAAGGGTTTTTGGAGGCCACCAATAACCTCCAATGTAGAAAGGGAGAGCTTTCTCCATCACTACCTCCGATGTAATCCCCGACAACAAAGTGGTGATAGGTACGCTAGTTATTCATTCAAGAATAGTGAACGTACTTATCAATTCAGATTATACACATTATTTTATATACTGAAACATTTGTAGAACAATCCCAACACCACCACAAATCATGGAAGTAAAGATGTCGGTGAGTATGAAAAATGGGGAAATCATTGCATCTCGTGAATATAACTCCTCCCCTGTCATAGTTTGCAGATTGAAATTTTTGGATAACCTCGTCATACTCCCTATGGTGGAATTTGATGCAATTCTTGGCATGGATTGGATTTCCTTATATAGATCCATCATAAATTTCCATGAGAGGGAAAATCACTCTCCATGTTGATAATCGACCCCGTATTCTGTAAAAGTTCAAGGAGGAGGACGAATCTTCTTTATCTCCATCATCTCAGGTGTGGATATTATTGCCCTATGAGCACACATATCTGGCTCAGATGATTGATTCCATGGAAGCACTCATCCTTGAATACATGTCTATTGCAAGGGAATTCGCTGTAGTGAATCTTGAGGAATTGCCTAGTCTTCCTCCTAGAAGAGATGTTGAATTCTTAATTGATCTTATACCTAGGGAATTTCCAATATCCAAGACTCCATATAGAATGGTCATTCTGAAGCTTAAGGAGCTGAATAAACAACTACAAGAGAATTTGTATAAGGGGTTTATATTCCCAAGTGCTTCACCATAGGGTGAACCAGTCCACTTCCTCAAGAATAAGGATGGGTCAATGCACATTTGCGTCGATTATCATGAGCATATCAAAATCACGATAAAGAACAAGTATCATCTTCAACAAAATTATTACTTGTTCGATCAGCTGTGTGAAGAACAATAATTCTCCAAGGTAGATTTGCTGTTGGGATATTATCAAGTAAGGGTGAAGAAGGAAGATATCCCCAAGAATACTTTTTGTACCAGTTACAGGCACTATGAATTCATAATAATGCCTTTAGGACTCATTAATGCTCCAACAATCTTCATGGACTTGACGAATAGAGTATTTAGAGATTACCTTGATAAATTTATGGTAGTTTTTATATATGATATTCTAATATACTCCAAAACCAAGAGGATCATGAGGATCAACTAAGAATTGTACTAGAGACATTGAGAAAGGAGAAGCTCTATGATAAGTATAGAAAGTGTGAGTTCTGGTTAAAGGATTTCTCATTCTTGGGCCATATCATCACAAGCAATGGGATATCTGTGGATCCCTCCAAGACAGATACAATAGAGGGATGGCCGAGGCTAACATCGGTAATGGATATCTGTAGCTTCTTGGGGTTATTTGGTTATAATCGGTGATTTGTGATAAATTTATCATGATTGTCTAACCCTCTCACCAAGCTAACTCGGAAGGGGGTAAAGTTTGATAGGAGTGATGAATGGGAATAAAGGTTTAAGGAGTTAAAAAGGAGTCTTATCACTGCGCCTGTGCTCACATTACCCAGAAGGGGAGAACTTTTTTTGGTATTTAGTGATGCATCGAAGAAGGTCATGGGATGTGTGTTGATGGAAAATGACAAAGTAATTTCCTATGCTACAAGGCAATTTAATGTTCATGAGAAGAACTATCCAAATCATGACCTCGAGTTGGCTGCAGTAATCTTCGCTTTGAAAATTTGGAAGTATTATCTATTTGGGGAGAAATGTGAAATATATATGGACCAAAAAAGCTTCAAGTATATATTCACACATAAAGAGTTGAGTATTCACCAATGAATATGGTTAGATCCAATCAAAGACTATGACTGCTCAATCCATTACTACCCTGGGAAATCATAAAAGGTGGCAGATGCTCTATGTAAAAAGGTCCCAGCGATTCTATCATTGATGAGAAAGGAAAAGGATCCAATCTTCTTAGATTTTATGAATATGGACATGGGAATCATAAATTAGGGAACACCATTAATCCTTTCACAAAAAATTGATCAACCGTCACTTTTGGAAAGGATAATGGATTCTCACACAGATGATGTGGTAATTAAGAAGAAATTGGAAGCTATCAAAAAAGGGGAATCCTTAGAGTTTAATATTAATAAAGAAGGAATTATGAGATTTGGGCAAAGACTATGTGTTCCATCATGTCCAGAGCTGAAGAATAAACTTTTGGATGATGCACATAGTTCAAATTTCTCTATTCACCCAGGAAACACATATATGTATCGAGATATCCGATATCATTATTGGTGGGATAACATGAAGAAGGATATCACTAAGTATACATAAAAGTGCATGGTGTGTCAGAAAGTGAAGGCATAGAGGAAGAAGTCTAAGGGGATGATGTAACCATTGCCCATACCAACATGGAAATGGGAGAACATCACCATGGACTTTGTCACCAGACTTCCGAAGACATCCAAAAGAAACAATGAAATCTGGGTTGTTGTGGATTTACTTTCAAATGCTGAACACTTCATTTCTATTCGGGATGATTTATTATTAGATCAAATAGAATGGATATATGTCAGGGAAGTGGTAAGGTTGCATGGAGTGCCACTATCTATTATTTCTGACTGAGATGCAAGATTCACCTCTATGTTTTGAAAGGGTCTTCAACATGCTCTGGATATTGAGCTGAACATTAGTATGCCTTATCATTCTCAAACTGATGGCCAATCCGAGCATACTATCCAAACACTTGGGGACATGTTGATAGCATGCTCAATGTACTTCAAAGGAGGGTTGGATCAACATCTTCCTATGGTTGAGTTCTCTTATAATAACAATTTCCACTCGAGCATCCAAATGGCACCTTATAAAGCCCTGAATGGGAAGAGGTGCAGATCACTGGCATGTTGGGATGAAGTCAGTGAGCATAAGATGCTAGGACCAGAAATGGTATATGAAATTGTGGAGAAGGTGAAAACCATTCAGCAGTATATCAAGGAAGCACAGAGTCGACAGAATAGTTATTCAGATAACCGTTGACGAGGCCTTGAGTTTAAAGTTGGAGACATGGTATTTCTACGCATCTCTCCATTGAATACAGTCACGAGGTTTGGAAATAAAGGGAAGTTAAATCATAGGTTCATCGGCCCCTTCGAGATTCTTGATCGTGTCGGGGCTATGGCCTATCAACTAGCACTTCCACCTAACATGGCCAAAGTACATGATGTCTTTCATGTATCCCTCTTAAAGAAGAACATACCAGACCCTTCACATGTACTCTATTCATAGGTATTATATCTAGAGGATTATCTTTCTTATGAGGAGAAACACATTAAGAACTTATATTGTAGTGTAAAAGTTCTTCGAAATAATACAATTCCCCACGTCAAAGTGTTTTAGAGAAACTAAAATATTGAAGAATCAATGTGGGAATCATAGGAAGTGATGAAGAAGAGTTACCCGAATTTGTTTTAGTGTAAGAAAAAGTAAATTTGGAGGCCGAAATTTCTTAAGGGGGGAATATTGTAATGACACAAACATTCATTAATGAAAATTCCTCTTGATCTAATTAAATATCTTATCATGTAAAATGGAACTTCTTTGGTTTTATGTTTTTGGATTTTAAAATACCTTTTAGAATTGTTGTTGTTTCTAATATTGTTGTTACCACATGATTAGTATAAATATAGGGCTTTAATGAATCCAATTTACTCAGTCAAAGGAAGTGATGGGCTCAACTAGTAGACTTGCCCCATACGAATCACATTTATTAGAGCTCAAAAAGGAGTTTGCATCATTGTTATTCTCTCTTGACCAAGCCCAAGCTGAGCATGAACACATTAAGCTTGATAGAGACCAACTACAGGAGAAGTGGAAGTTGATAGACATTACCACTCGAGCAATGTTATCCGAGCCACCCCAAGAGTCGGTCACCATCGCACACCTTACCCTAAGGTCTTATGTGGGTTTTTTAAGGGGTTATATATCAAGACACTAGTACTATGATTATGTACATTATTTTGGTATATAATATTGAATATACTTTCATTTTATTATTGTTACTTTGTAAATAGTTTTTTAAAGAACAAATAGTATTTTTAGTTAATATTCAACTAAGAAATTTATTTTGATAAATTAATGGATTTTTGAATTAAATACTATTTTGATAAAATTTTATTATTATTATTAAATTAATTTTTATTAAATATAAATGATCTCATAATTTTATGAATGTAATTGTAATTTTTATTAAGGTTTGAAAGCCATTTTTTGTCAAAACCCATGAATTTTAGATAAATATATGTTTTATTTTAAAAGTAAAATTAATATATTTAGAAAATTATTTAGATAAAATGTATATTATTTCTATAATCAGGATGTCAAAATTATCCAACTGTGAATTTTTCATAATTTTCTGAGACAGTCAAATTTTTGGGTAAAAATTAAATACCGGTTAAATATATAATGTGTTTTATGACATCATAATGACCCAATAGTGAAGTAATAAAATACTATAAACATTATTTTCGTCCAATATATGTTTGAAAAATAATATAATGTGGTTTTGGGTTTGTTTTATATATTTTACAATGCTTTAGTGGACCCTTTAAGACATATAAAACATTTTGTCTTTTTAAATTGTTTTCGTTGAGAGTGTGACTCACATCCACATAAACAACCATATTATTTAAAGATATTTGGAAATTTGAATTATAAAATATTTTTTTCCACTCCCATTTGGAAAATACCATGGGCAAAAACCATAGGTTGTTTTGTGTTTTTGATTAGTTTAATGTGAGGTGTCCTAAACCTAAATAATAAACAACTCCCCCTCCTTTCCTATATAAACCCACCCAAGCTCTCACTTCCTTTTCTCTCAAAGATTTTTTAGTTAATCTAAACACTTCCCTATTCTTTCTATAATCCTCCCAAGGTTCTCCAAGCTCCCATGAAGCCTCTCTCAAGCCTCTCCCAAGACTTTGGAAGCGCACTTCCAAGTAAGGGTTTTCATCCTTTCTCATTTTGTCCAATTTTCTTTAAGTTTTTATGCCCTTCTTTCAATTAAAAATGGTGGGGTATGATTTCACACCTCCCGCATAATTAAATATTTATGTTTTACTGATGAGATACCCCTTTATCTCTCATTAATTCCTCCCATTTACACTAGTTACCATGCCAAAATTCTATAAGGGTTTTCTTCCTTTCTCATTTTTGTCCAATATTCTTTAAGTTGTTATGCCCTTTTAATTTCAATTATAAATGTTGGGGTATGTTTTATCGCATCCCCCATACTTCCCTATTTATGTTTGAATTATGGGAGACCCATTTCCCTCTCATTAAATTCCTCCCATGTACACCCGTTACTATGCCAAAATTCTGAAAGGAATTTCTCTCTCCTCATTTACATTCAAGCAATTCTTTTATATCATGAATCTAAAATTCGTTAAAATTGTTGGGACATGTATCTATATAACCCCCTTAATTTCAATTTCTTTTAAATATTATTAGACACCCACTATCCCTCTAATCAACCATTTTTATGAATTCTTATGTCACGCCATTTTGTTGCCAAAATTGCACCATGTTTTTTCAAGCCGAAGTCATTGTGTAGTTAATACCATTCCCATTTCTCGATAAAGGGTATTCACCTTTATGAAATTTTACATATTCATTATAGAGTTTCATGTATTAATTCCACAATCCTTTATTGTGGAATAAATTATTTTGTTTAATGAATCCATGTTTTATGATCCATGTGGAACACTTATGCATGAAATGAAATGTTTAAGAAGGGTGCGCCCTCATAGCGCTCCAATGCATTGGGTAAAGTATAGTATCATGATAATTCATGTACAATGAGTGTTGACTCGTAAAAATTCATGTGCAATGAGGGGTTACCCTTCATTCATTTTCAATGAGGTTTTACTCATGCTCTATGTGTAATGAGCCTTTGATCATGGTAATTTCATGTTAAATTTTGTTTCCACATCTCCATGTTATGATTATGATGCTTTATCATGCCTTTATATTCATGTTTATATTGTGCTCCATTGTTATTACTATTTACTAACATGTATTTTATTCCTCATGTTATTCCATTTTTATTCCTTTAATGGGATATATAGATCACCCTTCTCTTTTTCATGTCCTCAGGTTATCCCATGGAATGCTAAGTACAAGGGAATGTAGTGGTCATGTAAAGAACGTTTTCAATAATGATGTTGTATTTCATGTTTTAAGTTGTCATGTAATGATCCTAATCCCCAAATACACTTGACCTATCTATCTTCCATGTTGTACCAAGTGAAGTTTTAATGTAATAAATCATGTTTAATTATGTATTAAAGTGCTGGATTGTCATAAATAGTGTATAAGAATTCAAGAGATTTTTGGCAGGCAAAAGTTCATGCCACATTTTGGCACAACCATGTGACTAACCATGAAATTGTGAGTTTTGGGACATTTCAATCATATAGTTGGTGTATATTTTGGCTAACAATGTGGCCAAAATATGATACCCAAGGGTGTTTTCTAGTATAACTCACACAGTTGGCATTTGGTTTGTTAACGCATGCAACCTAACCAGGAGACATGCATTGATAGCATCAAAAATTGAATTTTTAATCTATTTTATGCTTAAAAATCTCATTTTTAGTTGGATTACTTTTTCTATATTTTTTATTCTACTATGATAATATAGTTTTATTTTAATTCCATATGGGTTTTATTGTTTATACTTCATGCATCATACATTTTGGTTTAGTTTTTTTATTCTTTATTTATTGGTTGTGGTTGTTTAAAGGGAAAAAATTCCCCAAAAAATTTAGCAAGATATTAACATTTATTTCCAACCTTTGGTGTCTGGGGATGTAAACTATGGATAATATCACCTTGGTTCATGCCAATCCAACGGTGATGGTTAGGATGTTACAAAATGATGATTTAATTATATATGAGTAAATCCTTTTACCGTGTTGAATGATCTTTTCTTACTACGGTAATCATCTTAGTTTTGACACTATATTTATAAATATAATTATGAATTGTGTTTATTTAGTTACATATTATATTTTATAAATAGAGATAAAATGGAATTTATGTGATCATCTATAGGGTTGATGTAGGTAGATATATTACCACTTTACCATTTTCTCTTTGCCTAGAAGTGTTGCGATCTGTATGATAGACCATATTTTATTACACCTTAATTCATGATTTATTACATAAAGATACACATAATATAACCCCATAACATCATGATTCCTATTCTATTTGGGAAATTATGTGTGTAGAACATTAAATTGAAACATGGATTCGACTTTATTATTTTAAAACACTGAATCATTCCCTTATATTCCTTGGATATTTGAAAACTTCATGTGATAACCTAGGGATGTACATAAGAAAATGGTGAGATATAATTCTTAGTAGGATAATATACAAAACCTCACAAAAATTAATTCCGTAAATATGATCTTAGAGGCATATCAAGGTAACATAATAGGGGTGAGAAATATAATATTTAACAATGAGGCGTGATATATCATGAAAAAATAAAGGCAACATATGAATATAGAAATAATATAATACAAGACATAATTTACATAAGTCAATGATAACCACCATTGAAACATAAAATAGTGTTCTTATGATAACCTCCATTACACCATACATGTTATCTCAAGAGATAAAAACATTACCCAATGAATTGGAGGGCTATATTATTCTGGGCCCACCCGTCACATTCATATTGTGTATATGCATTAGTGTGACACATAGAAATACAACATAATTATATATTTCATCAACCTTAACCACATAATTATGGATTTTAGGTTATATAAATCCAAATACCAAACAAATTAAGGATAAGTACAACTAAGTGAATACCCTTGAGTGGAAATAGAGATGGGAATTCACTATACAAATGTTTGGCATGAAAAATCAAATGAAAACTTTAGCAGCATTACAGGTGCACATAAAGGATTATAGAAGGGGTTAATGATAGAGAAAGTGTTACCTAATTACTCTAGAAAAGTTAGTACAATAATAGGTATGTGTAAAAAAATATACCAACATGAACAACAAGAAATAAAATGGCATAATACAAAGAATATGCCTGAATAAAGTGGAGAAGGATAGGATCCCTTACATTAAGAGGGAACTTCTAAAATATTGGGAGGACTTCATTAAGATATTTATGGAACCATTGGAGTAATATAAAGAAATATTTATAGATAAAATTAATTCTTTGAGGATTTTTATTGAAGAGGAATAAGATTTTTTGTGTCTTTATATAAAAAAATTGAGGATAAATCATCATTAATTTCCAAACATAGGTTTTGGACTCTATTTGATAAAATAATAAAAAATACAGACCTTAACATGGTTTAACCCATTTTTTTCTACCAAAGGGGAGTGATTTATATTATTTTATAAGTCTATGAACCTAAATAATTAAAATAATTCCCTTGGTTATGTAGAACTAGGACATGTTTATAAAAAATTAATTCTAAAGTCGTAAAATATAATATTGGTTTTTTAGGATTCGTTATGGTTTTATAAAATTACTCAAATAAATTTAAAAACCCATTACATTAAAAGGGAAACATAATTTTCTCATATATATTCTTTATAGTATTTATTACATCACCATTGTCATTTTATGATGATGTAATTCATACCATATAATTATGTCGTATTGAATTTTAACCCAAAAAATTTGATTATCTCAAAAAATTATAAAAACATCATTGTTGGATAATTTTGATGTTTTAATTTTATAAAATAATATTTATTTTAGAAATAAATTTTTAAATATGAGAATTTACACTTTTAAATAAAAAATATCCATTTATTGAAAAATATTTGTTTTTTTTATAATAACAATTTTCTGACCCTTATAAAAAAATACAATTGACATTGTAAAATTATATTATCATTTATATTAAATAAATATTATTTAATAATAATGATATTTATTAAAATATATTTTATTTCAAAAATTGATTAATTCATCAAAAGTGTGTCTTGATTGAAACTATATATTTACCAAAACACAATTCATTGTTCGTCATAATAAAATAATATTTTTATCAAAATACTGATTTAATCATTCAAAAATTAATACTAAAATGATTTGAATATAATCATTATTTTATTAAAAATAAAAATATCAAAATTCATACTATTAGGGTATAGATACATATCTCTTTCTTACATTAGATAATTCCATAAGGGTAAGGTGTGTGATGGTGAAATTTTGCTGGGGAAGTTTGAAAAACATTATTTGGGCCATGTTCTTGATAATATTAGATTTCTACAATAAATGGTTTCTATTGTATTTTAGTTTTTGAATATCATATTTTGATTGGTGAATGAAAAATATAGTGATTTTATCTCCTTTTGATGCTCTGATAAATGGGATTCATAGGGCATGACCCTACTGGTCAAGATAATCACTTTGAACGTCTGTGTCAGTTAGAATTTATCATAACCCTTAATATATACTATTCATATGATCACTATAAAATGAATATATTATCAATCGTTATGATGCATAGTAGTCTTTTAAATCTAAAAGACTATATAATAACAAAATTAGTTCATAAGTTTTCTATTACAAAATTAATTCTTATGGAATTTATTCATTCAAAAAGAGAGATTCATTTATAAATTTTTAGGTCATTACATTATTCCCCATTAATAAATTTCACTCTAAAAACATTCATTTCATAAAATAAAATAGATCTAGGAACTTCTATTTCATCACATATTCTATTTCCAATTTTACTTCCTTAAATGGGTGGTTCTTCCACCACACTTTGACTAGGTGAGTTATCTTGTGTTGTAGAACTTTTTCGCAATGATTTAAGATCTTCATTTTCTTCATCTCATACAAAAGATCATTCTCCAATAATACTACATCTTCATTCAGTACATATGAGGGGTTTGGTATGTACTTATTTAATATGGATACATGGAACCTATCATGTACTAAAGATAGGTTATGTGGTAGTGCTAGTTTATATTCCATTGCTATGATGCAACCAAGTATCTCAAAAGGGATGATGTATTTTGGAAAAGCATTCCATTATTCCCAAACCTCATGACATTCTTCCATTGTGAAATAAAAAGGAACACTTTATCTTTGAATTTAAACTCGAAGTTCCATCAATGATTGTTTATGTATATTTTTTTTCAAATTTGTAAGGATTTCATATGATGCTGAATAGTTTTAGCGTTCTCTCTAAATTATTAGATAATAGTAGGTCCCATTTTATTCCTCCCTCTAAAATTATCCTATCTTTTTAGATACTAAACCCTCTTCCCAAATAGATCCTTGGAAGGTTATAAATGAATTTTATAATGAGTCTATCATTCTAGGAGAATTCCACTAGAGGAAGGTTATGGTCCCAACATCCTTGGAAATCCACGTATAATAATCATAGCATATTCTCTATAGTTTTAATGTTCCTTTCATACCAATAATTTATATGAGGGTGACATGTAGTGAGGAATCTCATTTCTATATCAAACACTTACTGAGGGTTTATACCAAACCCCTAGAAAAACCTTGGATCTCAATCATATATAATAGAGAGTGTAACACCATGCAGTCTTACCACTTCCCATATGTATATCCTGGTGATTTGGTCAAGAGATAAATCTTCATTGATAGTAATGAAATTAGGTGACTTTGTAAAGTGATTGATTACTACTAAGATTCCATTAGAACCTTTAGGTTTCTAAGGGATTCCTACAACAAAATACATTGTTCTGTTTCCATAGTTTCATATTTATTCTTGGAAATAGTTGAATTATACCCTTATACTTATATCATTCTTCCATGACATGTTTTCATACCAAACATTGAGATGAAAACTCCCTAATATCTATCTTCATGTTATCCCACTATAAGTTTTTCATCAACTCCATATACATCTTAGTTCTTCCTCGATTAATAGAGAATGATGAGATATGAACACCATCCATAAGTTCCCTCTTCAAATCTATTTTTGATGGGACATATATCAGGGCTCCAGTCCTTATAAATCAATATTCCATAAAGTTAAAGTGTGGAATATTCACTTCCAGATTCTATAAGAACTCATCATTTTTATGGGCCTCCTTGATCATATAAATAATATAAGTTTGAGTAGTTATCTGAGCGGCGGAACCCTTTCCCCCTCACACGGCTAGGGTTTCCTCTCTAAGCTTTCTCCTCCCCTCTCTGAGATGGCTCGGTGGTCTTGGCGTCGGTTGCTGGATCTTGGTGTGATGTCATCACGCCTCAATGGAAGCTCCGGTGGGGTCTGGTTTTGAGATCTCGGATCTGCGATGCACACCTAGGCGTGGCTCGGCGATGGTATCACATCGCAGAGACGTGGCTCAGCACCGGCTTCAGGATATCTCTTTAGTAACGGTGCAGCCTAGAAATGGCTCTAGAATGCTCCTTTTTGGTGTGTTCGGTGTCAGATCTGGCATGGTTCGGAGGGGCGGAGGAATTTTTTGGTTCGTGTTTTTGATGGTGGTTCTACTGATTTGGGTTTTCGGTTTCTGTTTGATGGTTTCTTTTTTGAGGTTCGGTTTTATGAAATGTGGCGTCATGGCTTTGTCTCGATCTCCTACTGATGCTCTCCCCTTCTTCTCGTGACTGGCTTCGGAATCTGGTGAGGGTGCATCTATAGTTCAAATCTGAGCAGATTCATTCCCATAGTGTCATTTTTGTTTTAGTGCAGCTTGGACCCCCTCACTGGTGATGCTATTGGGTGTGGTGTTGGACCATTCAGTCCTAGGTGACAATGGTTCGACTGCATGCTCCTTGGTTCGCCTTCTGGTGGCTTCTATGGTTATGGTGGTAGTAGGTGTGTGGGGCTTGGTGGGTTTGTCTGGGAGCTGCTCTTGATGGAGGACGATTGTGCAAGGTTGGTTTTTCGCTGGACTTGATTGCATTGAACATTCCCCAAAGGAGGAACCATATCTAGTGTTTCATATTTGCATAGATTTTCGGATTTGGTTGTTTGAGAGGGTATGGAATTTTCCATCGGATCGGTCCTATGCTTTGACACAGGACACTTGCTTGTTGAACTGACATGCAGAGGTGGAGGACATTTTCACGGTCAAATGCCTGGGTGGGGTTACTCCATCTTTTTATTCTGATTTTTCTCTCTTCAACCATCATTTAATGTAATGTCCAATGTCCTTGAAGTTCAGGTTCCCCTCCTTATTCCATTAAAAGGGGTTTTATCAGCTTATAATAAAAAAAATTAAAGGCCTTTGGGCCGTTGGATGGTAAGAACTCGGATCTTCTTTTCAGGTATGTGACCCCCTTGGTTGATGTTTTTCATGGTTTTAAAATTAAGGGTGACTTGGGGTTGTGTTTTTGTGGACTTTTAAGGAATGCTAAAGGGTGATAGCTTTCGCATGGTTGTCGCACAGTTTTCCTAAACCGTGCGGCCAAACCGTGAATTGTTGGTTTTAGAGATAGTGGCTAATGCACAGTTAGCGCATGGTTTGTCTAACCGTGAGGCCTAATCGTGCGAGGAGTGTTTGACAAGGCAGAATCTAACGTAGGTTTGGTGCATGGTTTTTCAAACCTTGTGGACTAACCATGCGGGCACTTAAATCTAGATCCTAAATTTGTGGATCTAACTCGTTTTTTCCTTTAATCACCTCGTTTAATCTCCTAAGCAGCCGTAACTCGGGATTACTCTCCCTTGAAGGTTGGAAGACTCCTTACAAGAATTCCAGAGGAGATACGAAGGCATCTATTGGATAATCGAAGCCAGATTCTTGAGTTATGTGATCGTTCTCATTCATTATTGATTGTTTTCTTATATCTACTTAGATCTACTTTTCATCTTCCCTCAGTTTCTTAGATCTACACCCGTTATGGGTTGATCTAAGTGTGTGGATGCCAGGTTTGATGATTTTGGGTCTTGGTCATGTTAGGATAAGGGATCTAAGGTGGGTTCTTGGAGAATCAGCCCAGGATTCTTGTGCGTTCTTCGTTGTTGGGGGTTTCCGTCAAAACCTTCAAGGTAGGCGGTTTGATGCCTTACATTAAATGTCTTTAGGTATTTGTGAAAAAGTGTCGGATACCCATGTATCGGGTATCTCGGGTTAGGGTTTTGATCCTGTAATATTATCTGTCTTAGATTTCTTGTGTGCTTGAGGCTGTTAGATGAATAATGATTTCATGTTTTCATGTCTAAGGATCACCCCATGGGTGTTTTCCTTGTTTTGGTTGTTTATCGCCATTTGGCTTAGGTTGTCTGTGAGGAAAAACATATTACACTGATTTCCATCCTTGATATGAATAATTGCATGTATTTCCTATAGTTTAAATTTTTTTGATGCATTGTAGCTATTAGACAAGTAGTTGTTTTAACATACTTTGGGATGCTACGAATCGGTTACGTATGATTTCTTTTACTCAGGGCTGCGGGAACCTGGTGTAGAAAGACCATAAGGGGAATTGACATTGAGTGCTTCCTCAGAGGGCCTATTTAATTATTACCACTACAAGACCATAAGGGATATTGACTTTTTTCTCTCTCATAGGATCTGATAATTATCGAATTGATACTAAAGGGGGAATTAGAAGTAAATGCTTCCTCAGAGAGTCTGTAGTATCATTGCAAGACCATTGGAGGAATTAACAATGAGTGCTTCCTCATAGTGTCTTTGCCTTTGTTGAATAGTTGACCATAGGGGTCTGCCTACGTGAGCCACCCAAACGAACAACATGATAATTTATTTTTTGGTTGGTTGTGACGAGTTCACCAATCCAATGAACAGGCTTGGGTTTGTAATGCTTTTTGTTTGGGTATTATGATGAGATACATGTCATGTTACTTGCTATGCCTTGGATTATGGAACAATTTTCTAGATTCCATGGTTGATAATTAAATGTTTGAATTAAATTAATAAATAAATTTGAATGGATATTTGTAGGATTGTTTACTTTAGTGTACTCCTATTTCTCTGCTGCATTTATTTTCCATCACTTTTTATATATCGCTCACTGATAGTAGGGAAGAGATCTTGTGGTGGTTTCCTACTATGATTAGTCTCATACATTGTTTGGGTCCTCCTTTTCGGCCCAAACAGGTTATATGGTTGTAGGTGTGGATAGGGATTATGGCCCTTCTACCTTAGGTGCTTGATTTATGGGTAGATCTGGAGAGCATGAGACCGAGATTAGGCTTGCGATGTAGCTGGAGTTTACTGTTTAATTTTAGTACTTGGGTTTCAGTTGTATTTCATCATGTTTCTTTGTTTACTACTTTCCATAGATACATGTTCCATGTTGCATCATTATTATATTATACATTGCTTCCGCTATTTATTCTCAGTTGTTGTATACTGTTTACTGCTTCTGCTGTTGTTTATTATTTTCCTTCCGCTGCATACTTTACCAAATGAGGGCATAAATTCTCCACTAACTCACCAAGGCCCTTGCTGCTAGTCGGCAGCCTCTAGCATTTGGGGAAGTGCACTTGAGGTCATGTGACGAACCGGGTATGGGGCACTATTTGAGTGGCTCCAGATTCGGGTCGTTACAAAGTGGTATCAAAGGGAGGTTTCAATCCTCCAACCTGTGGGTTATGGGTCCATGAGGATCGGAATTTGGCGGATCATGGGATTATCATACTGTGTAGTTTTTTATGCATTATTATGATGTCAAGATTTGATTCGCGGGGAGTATGGGCCCCCACGGATCGCAATTTGACACATAGGTGCGCGTTTTTAGTGTTTTTTAGTGGTTTTGGGGAGTTTTGTATGCCTAATGCCCAGATTCCCGAATAACATGGCATGTGGCCTTATGAACACATGCCATGTGTTCTTCTATTCGGGAAGAACTACTTTTTGTGGTTACATGCCGTGTACTTTGAAGTACACGTTGTGTACTTTTCGTCCATGTAACCCAGTCGTGTACTTGAATAAATGGGTTGGAAAATCATAGGGACAACACACCATGTACATTGTTGACACGCCGTGTAGTTTTGGCCTGTGTACCAGCCCGTGTGACTAACGACACGGACGGGAAGAATCTTTAAGAACACGCTGTGTAGTTTGGGTTTACACAGCTAGTTTGGCCGGTGTACATGCGCAAGTAAAATCATTCTTGAATATGCCGTGTATAGAGACTACACACCATGTAACCATGTTTTTCGAGTCTTAATAGTTTTTCCTCTTCTTTTCTGTTGTCACTCTTTTAAGTTTGCAAATGTGCTCATCGTTGATAATGGTTTGCTTAACCCTGCAGATTCATGTCGCCAAGACGTCCTCTCATTGCACGTCAGGGGTATGACAATGATCGTACGCCGAATATGGCACCAGCAGTTATCCCGGCTACTAGTGTGGACACAAAGTTCCATAAGGGATTCATGAGGTTTATACAGTCCTTTCAGGGAGCTGAGAAACCTGCCCAGTCTATGGAAGAGCTTAAGAGAGTCTTCCAGCAGCATCATCCTCCCACGTTCTCTGGGGATGGAGGACCTCAGGCTTCTGAATCTTGGTTCGAAGCTATGGTTTTTATCTTCGACCATCTCGAGACACCCCCGGACAGAAGGGTGAAGCTCGCAACTTACATGTTGCAATATTCCACCAAGATATGGTGGGACATAGTTTCTCAGGCATGGTGTCAGCAGATAGTTGCTTGGGACGAGTTTCAGCATACATTATATGAATACTTCTACCCAGCAATGCTGAGGGCCGACAGAGCCATAGAGTTCATGAACCTGCATCAGGGTCCTCCATCATTTATGGATTATTCCACCCATTTTACTGAGTTACAGAGTTTCACTCCGGTTCTGGGGAATGACGAGCTATTTTTAGCAAGGAAGTTTGAGGAGGGCCTCAGACCAGAGATCAGATCACAGGTTAATGTCTTTTAGTTGACTTCTATTTCTTTGATAGTCAATTAGGAGTTGATGATGAAATAAAATCTGAGGGATACTAGAGTAGTAATCCAGGACGGTTCAGCATCCAGAGTCAGTACTCTTTCTACTGATAGTAGGAAGCTCCACCGAGAGTCTACAGGAGGTGGCTCGAGGAAGAGAGATGTTCCTCCAGGTAGCATGGTTGTGTGCTACCAGTTTGGGAAGGATGGGTATAAGAAGCCACAATGCCCGAGGGACCCAACGGAGTGTTGAGCATGCGGCAAGATTGGTCACCTACAATAGTTTGGAAAGGTTCTTCTTCCAGCAGCTAGTGAAGGTGGATCTATTTCGACTCCGCATACAGGCACATGATTATGAGTTCTGCAACAGACAGGGGGCTTGAGTTCTTCGGATCATTCAATCTCGGGTAGAGGCTATGGACGTGGTCGTCAAGCTCAGGGAGGATCAGATCAGGGATCTTAGGTTGCTTCATAGGGCCGCGGTATAGGCCAGACGTTTGTGGTGGATCAGATTCATCAGGAGTAGGATCCTAGACCTTCCACAGTGCGAGGTACGATTTTAGTAGCCTCAGTTTTATCTTCTTCACTTTTCGATACAGGAGCTTCTCATAGGTTTATTTCTGTGCACACTGTGGAGATCCATAGACTTACTATCCATACATCTAACAGTATTATGACACTAGACACTCCCTTGGGACTTAGAACTACTAGTGTGCATTAGTGCAAGGAGTGCCCCCTCGATATTGGTGGGTGTCACTTCTTGTGTGATCTTTATGTCCTAGAGATGACAAGTTATGATATCATCCTCAGAATGGACTGGCTAGTTCCTTTTCAGGCCCTTGTCGATTTCTATTGACATAGGGTGAGTTTCACGTCACCAGAGGGTAGATATTTTCTTCACAAGGGCGAATGGGATGTCCAGGAAAGCTGATCTGGACCACAGAATCATGGGTTGGGCAGTGTTACAGCCCAGATTGCTAGTTTATATCTGGACAATCAGGGGACTTCTCTAATGGATTATCCTCCAGTGGTTGATCATTTTTCGGATGACTTTCCAGAAGACCTTTCAGGGTTTCCTCCAAAGAGAAAGGTAGACTTCTCTATTGAGCTTGTTCCAGGAGCAGCACCGGTATCCATACCTCCTTATAGGATGGCTATGCCGGAGTTTCAAGAGCTCAAGAAGCAGTTGGATGAGTTGTGGGAAAAGGGTTTTATCCAACCCAGTACTTCTCCTTGGGGTTCGCTTGTTTTATTTGCGAAGAAGGCGGATGGTACTTTACGGCTTTGTGTGGATTGTTGAAAGCTGAACCAGTTGAAGTTCAAGAATCGATATCCCTTTCCAAGGATTGATGATATTATTGATTAGCTTCGAGGAGCCAGGGTGTTCTCAACGATCGACTTGAGATCCGACTATCATCAGTTGCACGTCAGACCATCGGATATACCCTTTACAGCCTTCCGAAGCAAGTATGGTATGTACGAGTATTATGTTATGCCGTTCGGTCTCACGAACGCGCCAGCAGTTTTCATGGCACTGATGAACAGAGTCTTTCATCATTACTTGCATTCCTTCATGGTGGTTTTTGTGGATGATATCTTGGTGTACTCTCACACTCGACATGACCATGCTACCCATCTTGAGATCGTACTGAGTACATAGAGAGAGCATTAGTTATATGTTAATATCTCTATGTGCCACTTCTGGATGGATGAGATTCACTTCCTGGGTCATGTCCTCTCAGAGACAAGAGTATTAGTAGACCCACAGAAGGTGAGAGTAGTAGCTACCTGGGAGCAGCCAAAAAATGTCTTCGAGGTATGGAGTTTCTTAGGACTGGTTAGTTACTACAGGTGGTTTATACAGGACTTCTCGTGCTTAGAAGCACTATTCAAGAGCTTGACTAAGAAGGGGGTGAAGTACGTTTGGTCAGAATCCTGTGATTCATCCTTTCAAGTGCTAAAGGGGAGATTGTCTTCAGCACCGATTCTAGTTCTTACAGAGCCCGGAAAGAGTTATACAGTTTTCTTTGATGCATCTGGCATAGGGATTGTAGTAGTGCTTATGTAGGAGGATCGTGTTGTTGCATATGGATCTCAACAGTTGAGGCCACATGAGAATAACTATCCTACACACGACCTGGTGTTGGCTGCAGTTGTTCATGCCTTGCGTTGTTGGAGACATTATCTTCTGGGAGATAATTTAATGGTATATACTGACCACAAGAGCCTCAAGTATATCTTCACACAGCGTGACTTAAATCTGAGACAGTGGAGGTGGGTCAAGTACCTATAGTCTTTCAACTTAGAGCTTGCTTATACGCCTGGGAAAGGCAATGTTGTGGCAGACGCACTGAGCAGGAGGAATCGGTTATAGGCATTTCAGGAGGCCAGTAGCGAGTGGCAGCTTATGGCTCTATTCTCTGAGATGTATTTGGAGGTGCAAGACAAACAGGGACAGACGGTTCTTTCTTCCATAGCTGTTACCTTTAATCTTCTGGATCAAGTTAGAATGAGGTAGATATCAGACTCAGAAGGCCTAGTCCTATGGGAGAATGTGTTAGGTGGAGACCGTACTCCAGAGTGGCAGTGGGTGATGATGAGGTGTTATGTTTTCATGGACGCGTATGGGTTTCAGCAGACATACGTGAGGAGCTGATGCGGGAGTTTTATGCTTCATCTTGGGCAGTTCATCTTGGTTTCACAAAGATGTATCGAGACTTATGTCTTCAATATTGGTGTCCAGGTATGAAGAAGGATGTGGCTGGTTCTGTTGTGCAGTGGTCCATCTGTCAGCAGGTGAAGGCAGAGCATCACCGGCCAGCAGGGCTTTTGCAGCAGTTACCCATTCCTGAGTGGAAATGGAATGATTTCGCGATGGACATCGTGATAGGGTTACTGAGGTCGCCTTGAGAGAATGATGCGGTTTGGGTTATTGTTGGCCGGCTCTTGAAGGTTTCCCATTTCTTGTCGATCAAGGAGACCTTTGGTGTGGATGAGCTTAGGAGGTTGTACATTTGTGAGGTGTTATGACTTCATGGGGTTATGAGTTCTATCATTTCGTATAGGTACACCCTCTTTACTTCACATTTCTGGAAGGGGCTATAGATGTCTTTGGGTACACAGGTACATCTGAGTATAACTTACCATCGCCAGATAGATGGCCAGTCAGAGCGCACGATTCAGGTGCTGGAGGACATGCTGCGAGCATGCGTCCTTGATTTTGGAGGTTCTTTGGAGAAACAGATACCTCTAGTGGAGTTTTCCTATAATAACAGTTTTCAAGCAACTATTCATTTGGAACCTTACGAAGCTTTGTACGATAGGTCGTGCCGATCACCCTTGTGTTAGATGGAGGCAGGAGAGGCAACTATGTTAGGACCTTGTCTTGTTCAGGAGACCACAGAGCATGTGGAGTTGATTCAGAAGAGGATGGATACCACACAATCTCAGCAGAAATCTTATGCTGATCAGTGGAGATGACCATTGGAGTTCAAGGTCGGAGATCAGGTTTTCTAGCGTGTTACCCTGAGGTTGGGACATAAGAGGATTAGGAGATAGGGGAACCTTTCACCGAGATACGTCAGGCCGTTTGAGGTTCTAGAGAGAGTCACGATGGTTCCTTACAAGTTGCAGTTACCTCAGAGGTACCAGGCTATGCACGACGTCTTCCATGTTTCTCAGATTCGATGGTATTTCTCAGAATCGTCTCATGTTTTTCAACCCAAGGAGGTTCAGTTGGAGCAGGATTCATATTTCAAGGAGCATCCTATCAGGACTGTTGATCGTAGTGCCATGTTTCTCCATGGTCGGTCTGCTCCTCTAGTACGGGTGTTATGGAAGCACTGGAGAGTACAGGATGAGACTTGGGAGAGGGAGTCTGATGTACGATCACAATGGCAAGAGTTGTTCAAGGTTTCTTCTTCTACACTGTGTTAGGAAATTCAGGGATGAATTTCATTAAGGGGGGAAGTTTGAAAGAACACGGATCTTCTTTTCATTTATGTGACCACCTTGGTTGATTTTTTTTCTTGGTTTTAAAGTTAACGGTGACTTGGGGTTGTGTTTGGGTGGACTTTTAAGGAAACCTAAAGGGTGATAGCTTTCGCACGGTTGGAAAATGGTTTTCCTAAACTGTGTGGCCAAACCACGCAAGGTTGGTTTTGGAGACAGTGGATAACGCATAGTTAGCGCAAAGTTTATCTAACAGTGCGGCCTATCCATGTGAGGAGTGTTTGAAGAGGGAGAATCTAATGCACGGTTAGTGCACAGTTTGTCAAACTGTGTGGACTAACTATGCGGGCACTTAAATTTAGATCCTAAATTGTGGATCTAACTCATTTTTTCCTTTAATCGCCTCATTTAAGCTCCTAAGAGACCATAACTTGGGATTACTCTCCTTTGAATGTTGGAAGACTCCTTCCAAGCATTCCAGAGGCGATCCAAAGGCTTCTCTTGGTGAATTAAAACTGGATTCTTGAAGTATGTTATCGTTCTCCTTCGTTCTTGATCATTTTCTTAGATCTACTTAGATCTACTCCTCCTCTTCCCTTGGTTTCATAGATCTACGCCCGTTATGGGTAGATCTAAGTGTTTGGATTCCAAGTTTGATGATTTTAGGTCTTGGTCTTGTTAGGAGAAGGGATCTAAGGCTAGTTCTTAGAGAATCAGCCTGGGCTTCTTGTGCATTCTTCGCTGTTGGGGGGTTTTGAAAAAACCTTCAAGGTTGTTGGTTTGATTCCTTACGTTAAATGTCTTTGGGTCTTTTTGAAAAAGTGTCGGATACCCATGTATCAGGTATCTAGGGTTAGGGTTTTGGTCCTGTAATATTATCTGCCTTAGATTGCTTGTGTTCTTGAGGCTGTTAAATGAATAATGATTGCTTGTTTTCATGTCTAAGGATCACCCCATGGGTGTTTTCCTTGTTTTGGATGTTTATCGTCGTTTGGATTAGTTTTCCTGTGAGGAAAACCTTATTGCATTGATTTTCTGCCTTGATATGAAAAATTGCATGTATTTCCTGCAGTTTAAATTTTTTTTGATGCATTGTAGCTATTAGAAAAGTAGTTTGTTGAACATACATTGGGCTGCTACGAATCGGTTACGTATGATTTCTTTTACTCAGGGCTGCGAGAACCTGGTGTAGCAAGACCATAATGGGAATTAACATTGAGTGCTTCCTCATAGGGCTTGTTTAATTATTAACACGATGAGACCATAAGGGAGATTGACTTTCTGCTCTCTCAGAGGGTCTGATAATTATCGAATCGAGAGTAAAGGGGGAATTAGACGTAAGTGCTTCCTCAGAGAGTTTGTAGTATCACTACAAGACCATAGGTAGAATTGATGATGAGTGCTTCCTCAAAGTGTCTTTGTCTTTGTTGAATACATGACCATAGGGGTTTGCCCACGTGAGCCACCCAGAGGGTCAGCGTGAAAATTTATTGTTTGGTTGGATGTGATGAGTCCACCAAGACAAAGAATAAGCTTGGGTTTGTACTACTTGTTGTTTAGGTAGTCTAATGTGATACCTGTCATGTTAATTTATATTCCTTGGATTATAGATCTATTTTCTACATTCCTTGGATGATAATTAAATGTTTGAATTAAATTAATAAATAATTGTAAATAGAGATTTTGAGGATTGTTTACTTTAATGTACTCCTATTTCTCTACTGCATTTATTTTCCACCACTTTTTCTATATCGTTCACTGACAGTAGGGAACAGATCTTGTGGTGGTTGCTTACTGGGATTAGTATCACACCCTATTTGGGTCCTACTTTTCGGCCCAAACAGGTTATATGGTTGCAGGTGTGGATAGGGATTGCGGCCCTTCTACCTCAGTTGCTTGATTCCTGGTTAGAGCTATAGAGCATGGGACCGAGCATAGGCTTGCGTTGATGATGGAGTTTACTATTTAATTTTAGTACTTGGGTTTCAGTTGTATTTAAGCATGTTTCTTTATTTACTACTTTCCAAAGATTCATGTACCATGCTGCATCATTATTATATTATACATTGCTTCCGCTGTTTAGTTTCAGTTGTTGTATACTTTTTACTGCTTCCACTATTGTTTATTATTTTCCTTCCGCTGCATAATTTTCCAAATTAGGGCATAGTTTTCCCACTGAATCACCAAGGCCCTCACTGCTAGTCAGTAGCCTCTGGAGTTTGGGGAAACATGCTTGAGGTCATGTGGAAAACCGGGTATGGGGAACTAGTTGAGTGGCTCCAGATTTGGGTCATTACAGCTAAGATGAATATCCTTTTATTATTACCATTTCCAAACTTTTCATGCCTAAGAAGATTGGAAACCTTGTAATCCTCATAGTGGATAGGGTTTTAGTATCCTTTCTACATATAATATCTTCCACTTTGTTTACTTTTCCAATATGGAAATGGATTGAATAATCATAATCCTTGATCATAACTAACCACCTTTGTTAGTTAACAATATGCTTCTTTTGTGTGAATATATACTTGAGGATTTTATGATCCGTATATATGTCACACTTCTCTCCATATAGAACATGTTTCCAAATCCTAAAAATGAAGCTGATTGGTACCAATTTTAGATCAAACATTGGGTATTTATACTCATGGATCTTTATTTAGTGGAAGGAATATGTTATCACTTTTTCATCTTGTATTTGTATAGAACCCAATACAATTTTGGATGCATCACTACAACTCACAAATCCTTCCCCACTAGTGAGTAAAGTTATCATAGGTGTAGTTATTAGCCTTTTATTTAGCTCTTTAAAGTATTATTTTCATTAATAATTCTATAAATACTTGAATCCCTTCAGGGTAAAAATGGTTAATAGTCTTCAAAATCCTATGTGTTTCTAAAAAACCAATGATAGTATCCAAATAATCCAAGGAAACTATATATTACTATCATATATGTTGTTCTAGGATATTCTTATATTTCCTTTTATTTTGATAGATAAAAAATATCTCTTTATTGGTGATAACATGGCCCAATAAATTTACATTCTCCAACCAAAACTCACATTTACTATACTTATCATATAAATTTTTTTTCTATGAGGTCTTCAGTATAGTAATGAAATGCACATCATATTTCTCATTACATTTAGAGTAGATATGAATAACATCTATAAATACTACCAAAAAAATTGTTGAGGTAATCCTAAAAGACTCTATTCATTAAGTTCATGAATATTATGGGAGACTTAGTGAGTACAAATGACATCATTATGACCTTATAGTTCCCATACATTGTATGAAAAAAATATTTGGTATATCCTCCTTTTTCATAGTCTCTTGATAATATCCCAACAAAATATTCACCATAGATAAATATCGGGATCCTCATAGATGTTCAAACAAGTAATCAATCCCTGGAAGATGATACATTTTCTTTATCATGATCTTGTTCAGACCATGATAATCAACGCAGATGCACATTGACCCATACTTCTTATTGATGAATAGGACCGGTGTACCCTATAGAGAAATAGTTGGGGATATAAACTGTAGAGACCCAAAGCTTGACGTACATGGAAAATAAAATACTTCTGAGGAATAATTAATATATAAATACAAACAGGCACATGAGGACCGTCATAGTTTAGTGTCTTTGGAAACATGGAACGTAATCTTCTAATCGTGGTGAAAGATCTTCAACATCTCCTATAAAGATCTTCCACTTTTTTTTCCTTACCTAAAACCTTTCTTTTAATCCTAGGGGAAAATAAAACATAAAAAGGGTGAGTTCAAATGCTCAGTAAGGGTAAGTATGGATAAAATAAAACATACCATATACATTTGAACTTAAAAACATGAACATAATGTTTAAACATCAAAATCTTGAACAACGACTTAAAACATGGAAGTACATAAGGAATAGATCATAATGGAACATAAATCATGATAACATAACATGGGAATAAAACATGTAATTGTGTCATCCATTAATCACATGTAATGATTTCCATAGTAGCCGAGGCATTGCTGCCAAGACCATCTTAAAGGACAAAGTCCCTTTTTGAATCGAGTTCACTCCTAGTTCCAGTCCTGTAATACTGAACCGAATTAACTTTCTATTCCAACCATGTCTATCTCATGAGATATAAATCTTTACCCAATGCATTGGATGGAGATATAGGTCCCACCCATCTCAAAATGAAATCATTCTTACTTATTCCACAAAATAAACTTATAACATTCATCATAACCCAAAGAATAAAATGGGTTTCATAAACATCATCCCATCATTTCAGAATACATATAAAACAAATGGACATTTCATCATAAGAAAAGTAAAACCATGTAAATCATAGATACATGATACTTAAAACATACACATGTGAAATAATGTCATCTTAGATGAAAATGGTTTTGATAAAACACTTGAAATGAATTCTTGAGGAAAATATCCTTTTTTCTTCAAAATCATTTTCTTTTTACAAAATGTCATGAAATTTTAAAATAAAAGGGTTTTGTTGAAAATATTCATGAAATATTTTGTAGAAAGCTTCATGAAAATAAGGCTTTATAAAACCGTAAAAATCCTTTCATGACATACACGTTAAAAAAACATTCTTCTCGTACTTTTGTCGAAAAGTCAAAAAGTGCCTTGTAGGGTAAATAAAAGAAATATTTCATCCATGCAATGGGGTAAAAGTAAAAATGGGTAAAAAGGACTTTAAACATACATGAATACACTTTTAGAAAACAAGTTCATGTATGATAGAAATAACCTAAGTAAATACTTACGAATAAGCAATCTCGGATAAAAATGAGATTTGCACAATTATCCCTTACCTTAGGTCCGATATGCTTCGTACGTATCTGAACCTCCTGTATAATGATTTAAATAATGTCATTGACTTATTACTGAATCTTATTCATTGTTATGATATCATATATGGTTCACTTATTACTTTATATTACCCATTCTTTTGTTAAAGAGCATTTTGGGTAAAATCCTTTCATTTGTCGTCCGTGTTTTGACTTATAATTATTCATATGATTACTTAGATCATGATTACTTAATTATAGAATATAAAACATTATTTATATATAATATATATTCATAATATACATATATATAATAGATCGATAAATGGAAAGAAATACACCATTCATGGAGACGGTAGGCCGTACGTACGCATGAACGTTGTTTTCGTTTCCTCATTGAATTGAATGGAATTAATTGGATGACATACATATATATATATACATAAATCTAGTATCATTATTATGTCATATATTTCATGATTACTTATTATATATACTTTATAATCATTTATGAATGGTTAATCATTGAGAATGAATCTCATCGCGTCGTGGAGACGGTATTTCGTACGTACGCACGAGCGATGATATCGTTCCCATGATCGTGAAGTTTTATTGGAGTGTATGTATATTATTAAAGAATAAATATAACTATAAAATAATAATATATAGTTATTATTTACACCATTATACCCATCCAATTAAGGTGGTGGTGTAAAATAGATTACACCACAGCATGGAGACGGTATTCCGTACATACGCACGAGCGGTGATTTCCTTTTTCGTAGGATGGATAGATGGTAAAATAGTGTAGTTTCATACATATAATAACATATCAGTATATGAGTGATACTGATTTTATTACTTCATAATGAAACAACTTAAGAAGAAGAAGTGTAAGAAGAAATAAAGTTGAATGAATCAGTAACGGACATTACCTCTTCTTTGAAGCGCCTCTTTGAGACCTCCTCTTAGAGCACTAAAATTGGTCTTTGAAGAAGACCAATACCTCTAGGATGTTTCTAGGGAAGTTTAGAAGATAATTTGTCAGGGTTTGGCCGATCTTGAAGGCTCAAAGTGGTGTTAGGAAGAGAGGGAGGAGGTTCCCTTTTATAAGGGAGGAGAGGGGCACCTTTGAAATAACCAAAAATATTATTTTATTATAAAGTCATATTCGGTTTTTAATAGCTCCAAATTGATATAATTAAAATATAAGGTGGGTATGGGTCTAAATCCTCTCATCCAAAAGAATTTAGAGAAGTTTAGGGCATTGTATTAAACTTATCTTTTAGTTTTAACTCTTAGTTAATTAGATTGACAATTACCATGTCACTTTGTATTTTTGTATTATATAGTTAATAAACTTACCATATACATATAAGAGACCCCCAAGTGGTACATTAATGATTCACCTATCATGATATAAGTATCTTGACCGAACCTTAGATTTTTATGAATATAATAACAATTAATAATATAATATTTGTTTTAAAAACTATTTTATGTCAATTTTGAGACTATTTGGTAATTGATTTTTGTGAAAATCATAACAGAATGATTATTTCTAAAAAATTTAATTAAATCAATAATAACATGTCATATTAACATATAAAATTATTATAATTCATAAAAAGTTTCAAATTACATTTATTTGTGTATTTATAACATCAATTATGTCAATATTTCATTAATAAGATAATTACTGCATCATCATTGTGTCATAAATAAAATAAATTATTTTAAGTCAAAAAATTACAAATAAAATATAATTATGTAGGACATATTTTTATCTTTCTAATAAATATTTATAGTCGAATTTATCTTATTTATAACCCTATATTAACAATTATTTAGTTATTAATCTTGGATTTTATATATTTTAACCCTTCTTTAAATAAATTAATAATAATTGTCCTAATCTAATCCAAGTGGGCCTAAATGGTCATATTTTATTCCTAATGTTTTTTTTGGTCGAATTACACTTATCCAATAAAATTAGGACATGTGTTAGGGTAATAATAATAACACTTTTACCCTTAATTACCCTATTTACTTTTAACTGTGGTAAAAAAAGTAAAACGTTATTGTTCTCCAAAAATTATTTTCATCTCATTGAACCACATTTTAGTCCTTGATATTAACCGTGTCTCTCGGATTTTCAAAATTCCACTCACAGAAGCGGTAAAATTAAGTTTTATGAAAAATTCAGTTTTTTTAACTACCACTTAGTGGTTTAACTATTCATCAAAAAATGAAAGTTTCCAGAAAAATACCAAAAATTAGGCCTAAGATATATTTGATATTATGAATTAAAAAATTATGTCTATTTTACCAAATTCAAAACATATCAGTTACATTAAATAATTTAAAAATTAATTCCCGTCGTCAAAACAAATAGCGTGTTTTTAAGAGATTATAACTATCAAATGATTGACACTTGTTTATGTCTGGTTTAAATGTGAAATTACATAAAATGAACAACATTGTATTAAATTGTAAAAATATATTCTAAATATACTTTAAAACCAGTCAGATTATTTATTTATCACGATCAATTATTTCGATTAAAAAATTTGTTTTTAATTAAAATTTAGTAATTTTAACTATTCATCAGAATATGAAAGTTATCCGAAAAGTACCAAAATTTCACCCTAAGATAATTTCGATATTCCGAATCCAAAAATGAAGTCCATTTTGAAAGATAAAATTTATAAAATTTCAAAAAGTGGGTATTACTATAAGTAACGGCTAGTTCATAATAATATTATAATAATATCTCATTTAGTGAAACTCGGTATTGCGTACACGCTATCGAGGAAGGTCGTGATTATGTGTAATGCAAGGAAAGTCAGGGATGCGTGTTGTGAAATATCCTTTTGGTGTAGTGTAAAACACAAGACATCAATGAAATTAAAAGAATATTTTTCATAAAATCTTGGGGTGTTACATTCTACCCCCCTTAAAATGAATTTCGTCCTCAAAATTCTTCGGGGTTATAAATCGTTTACTATTTATAGAAACCCACATCGTAAAAAGGAATAATAAAACATAATTTTAAAAACTAAAGTATGAAATTTAATGATTACCAAAAGTAACTCATCACCGAGTTTCCATATAGGAGAACATAGGTGAAAATATGGGTATGGAAGAAAAATCTAACCATCAAGTTCTGATGGAGAGTGGTAGAAAACATGGCTATGAAAAATCCAACAATCACAAAGCCATAAATTTTTGATGATCTAAGGTACCATCTGATTCATCGGATATAAGAGCACTAAGACAACATTTTTTGTTTTCAAGATCATTTCCCTAAAGTTGATGAAATTGGAATTAGAAGAAATACATTCGTGATTTTGGTACAGTCTCACCGTTGGTGGTTCTTTGGACAATTTCCACTTCATCTCTTAAAGAAATGAAGTTGAATTTGTCATTCGTGATGTGTTAGCAGATCATGTGATAGAATGATGGGTCATTCCATCTGTCTCAAACAAAAGGTTATAAAGGTTATCAAAAAATACATAAGTCCATCTATAGTGAGATTAATCATATATGGTTCCTAAAATGGACTTATACTTCATATATCTTACTTCTTAATATAATAAAACTTGCTTCTACTAAACGGGGACTTCCTGTAGGCCAGTGGTAGGCGATAAAGGACAGTCGCACTTCGGTTGTGGGTTCGATTCCCACAGCCTTGTCCGGCGCGATGGTTTGTCGCCCATCCTGCAGGTTGCCCTTTTTCTAAAACTACATTACTATAACATCCCATCAATAATATCGAAAAAAAATTCTATCCTTAATCAATACTATCTTATGTCCTACATAATCCATTCCAATCTTTATCTAAAATACTTCGGTCCAAGCTCATAGTATAAAGAAAACGATTACTTGAAATGTCATCAACCAACTATCATTTATCCCTCATTATCTTTTTGGTCACATTCCAATCATGTGAATACCTTAATCATGTATTCTCTTGAAAAATGAATGTCCATTAAACCTTAGTGAAAACATGAATGCAGCTAAAAGTTAACTCTTTCCACATACCAAAATTCAAAAATTCTATATACTCAAACCATGATATAACCTTCTTCTTATTTCAGTCATGAGCTCATGAATACTATCAAACATTTAATTTTCTCTTTATCCCTTCATTATGCGCATATCATCTACTTTCCAAAAATACTGTTACCATTCATCACACACTTTCAAAATATAAGGAAAGACAACAGTGTAACAATACTTATATGTATCTCTATTCCATAGTACCATTAGATTACTTATACAACATTTCACTTGATAAACATGTAATCATTCCACTACCTTCTTAAACCATTGATCGAGCTTCAACAATTCTTTCATCTCACATATCATTTGTAGTCTCTTCATCATCATCAACATAAATATTACCCATACGACCATACTGATTCTATTCATGAGACTTTCCCTTAATGAATTGGGTTGCATAATGCCCGTACATTCCACATTTAATACATTTAACCATTATTGATGTCGTAGAAATACCATTATCCTCATCCATGATGTTAACTGAACCTTTTCCTTTACACTTACTGGCTTTGTGTCCTTCTTTTCCACACCCAAAGCATCTTCCAGTTCCTTTGAAACAATCTCCCCGATGCCTCTTCCCACATGATTTACATCAGGGAAATTGAAATTTCTTTCCTCTATGATCATCATGAAACTCCATCTTTCTCTTATTATCTGAGTCGGGAAACTTACCAAAGTTGAGATTATTGATCATATTATGAGATTGGTGATTAGGCATAATAATGATTTTTGGACTTCCAAATCCCGTTTTATTTGGTTTCTCATGAATAAAATCATTCCATTGTCCGCCATATCCTCCATTATCATGAATCTTCCTGTTTCCATCCATTTTCTTAAACCCAAAAGAATAGTGTGAGAGGAAAAAATAATGCTAGGGAAAACAACATAGTAAAGGGGGAGCACCCTCAATATCTAACATCTTAGGATAAATTATAAGATCGTTACCTTAGTTCTAGGACTATATCCTATATGTATACTTATCCTTAGGGACATCCCTAGACATACCTTAGAAATATCTCTAGGGATCTCACGAACGTTTTCGCATCCTAGTTTTCAAAGGTTGACTAAACCTTTCCTTTGATACCAACTGTAGAGACCCGAAGCATGACGTACATGGAGAATACATTACTTTTTCGGAATACTTAATACATAACCAAAACACACACATGATGATCGTAATAGTTTAGTGTCATTGGAAACATGGAACGTAATCTTCTAATCATAGTGAAAGATCTTCAACATCTCCCATAAAGATCTTCCAATTTTTGTTTCCTTACCTAAAACCTTTCTTTTAATCCTGGGTAAAAATAAAACATAAAAAGGGTGAGCACAAATTCTCAGTAAGGGTAATCATGGATAAAATAAAACATACGATATACATTTGAACTTAAAAACATGAACATAATGTTTAAACATCAAAATCTTGAGCAACGACTTAAAACATGAAAGTACATAAGGCATGTATCATAATGGAACATAAATCATGATAACATAACATGGGAATAAAACATGTAATTGTGACATCCATTAAGTACATGTAATGATTTCCATAGTATCCAAGGCATTACTGCCAAGACCATCTTAATGGACAAAGTCCCTTTCTTAATCGAGTTCACTCCACGTTCCAGTCCTGTAATACAGAACCAGATTAACTTTACATTCCATCCAAATCTATCTCATGAGATATAAATCTTTACCTAATGCATTGGAGGGAGATATAGGTCCCACCCATCTCATAATGAAATCATTCTTACTTGTGCCACAAAATAAACTTATAACATTCATCATAACCCAAAGAATAAAATGGGTTTCATAAACATCATCCCATCATTTCATAATACATATAAAACAAATGGACATTTTATCATAAGAAAAGTGAAACCACGTAAATCATAGAGACATGATACTTGAAACATACACATGTGAAATAATGTCATCTTAGATGAAAATGGTTTTGATAAAACACTTGAAATGAATTCTTGAGGAAAATATCCTTTTTTCTTAAAAATCATTTTCTTTTCACAAAATGTCATGCAATTTTAAAAGAAAAGGGTTTTGTTGAAAATAGTCATGAAATATTTTTCAGGAATCTTCATGAAAATAAGGCTTTATAAAACCGTAAAAATCCTTTCATGCCGTATATGTTAAAAAAACATTCTTCTCGTACATTTGTCGGAAAAGTCAAAAAGTACCTTGTATGGTAAATAAAAGAAATATTCCTTCCATACCATGGGGTAAAAGTCAAAATGGGTAAAAAGGACTTCAAAAATACATGAATACACTTTTTTAAAACAAGGACATGGATGATAGCAATAACCTAAGTAAATACTTACGAATAAGCAATCTCGGATAAAAATGAGATTTGCACAATTATCCCTTACCTTAGGTCTGATATGCTTCGTACATATCCGAACCTCCTGTACAATGATTTAAATAATGTCGTTAACTTATTACAGAATCATATTCATTGTTATGATATCATATACGGTTCACTTATGACATTATATTACCCGTTCTTTTGTTAAAGAGCGTTTTGGGTAAAATCGTTTCATTTGTCGTCCATGTTTTGACTTGTAATTATTCATATGATTACTTAGATCATGATTACTTAATTCCAGAATATAAAACATGATTTATATATAATATATATTCAGAATATAAATATATATAATATATCAATAAATGGAAATAAATACACTGTTCATGGAGACGGTAGGCCGTACGTACGCATGAACATTGTTTTCGTTTCCTCATTGAATTGAATGGAATTAATTGGATGACATACATATATATATATAAATAAATCCAGTATCATTATTATGTCATATATTTCATGATTACTTATTATATATACTTTATAATCATTTATGAATGGTTAATCATTGAGAATGAATCTCATCGCGTCGTGGAGACGGTATTCCGTACGTACGCACGAGCGATGATATCGTTCCCATGATCGTGCAGTTTTATTGGAGTGTATGTATACTATTATATAATCAATGTAACTTTAAAATAATCATATATAGTTATTATTTACACCATTATACCCATCAAGGTAAGGTGGTGGTGGAAAATATATCACACCACGGCGTGGAGACGGTATTCCGTACGTACGTACGAGCGGTGATTTCGTTTTCCGTAGGATGGATAGATGGTGAAATAGGGTAGTTTCATACATATAATAACATATCAGTATATGAGTGATACTGATGTTATTAATTCATAATGAAACAACCTAATAAGACGAAGTGGAAGAAGAAATAAAGTTGAATGAATCGGTAACGGACATTACCTCTTCTTTGAAGCGCCTCTTTGAGACCTCCTCTTAGGGCACTAAAATTGGTCTTTGAAGAATACCAGGACCTCTAGGATGTTTCTAGGGAAGTGGATAAGATAATTTGGCAGGTTTTTCCCGATCTTGAAGGCTCAAAGTGGTGTGAGGAAGAGAGGGAGGAGGTGCCCTTTTATAAGGGAGGAGAGGGCAACCTTTGGAATAACTAAAAATATTATTTTATTATAAAGTCATATTCGGTTTTTAATAGATTCAAATTGATATATTTCAAAGATAAGTTGGGTATGGGTCGAAATAATCTCATCCAATAGAATTTAGAGAAGTTAGGGCATTATATTAAACTTATCTTTTAGTTTTAACTCTTAGTTAACTAGATTGACATTTACTATGTCACTTTGTATTTTTATATTATATAGTTAATAAACTTACCATATACATCCAAGAGACCCCCAAGTGGTAAATTAATGATACAAATATCAGGATATAAGTATCTTGGCCTAACCTTATATTTTTTGATATATAATAACAATTAATAATATAATATTTGTTTTAAGAACTATTTTATGTCCATTTTGAGACTATTTGGTAATTGATTTTTGTTAAAATCATTACAGAATTATTAGTTCTAAATAAGTTAATTAGGTAGATATTAACATGTCATATTAACGTAGGAAATTATTGTAATTCATAAAAAGTCTCAAATTAAATTTATTTGGGTATTTATAACATCAATTATGTCAATATTTTATTAATAATATAATTACTGCATCATCATTGTGTCATAAATAACTTAAATTATTTTAAGTCTAAAAATTTCAAATAAAATACCATTATGTAGGAAATCTTTTTATCTTTATAATAAATATTTATAGTCTAATTTATCTTATGTATAACCCTATATTAAAAATTATTTAGTTATTAATCTTTGATTTTAACTATTTTAACCCTTCTTTAAATAAATTAATAATAAATATCCTAATCTAATCCAAGTGGGCCTAAATGATCATATTTTATTCCTAAAGTTTTTTTTGGTGGAATTACACTTATCAAATAGAATTATTACATGTTTTAGGGTAATAATAATAACACTTTTACCCTTAATTACCCTATTTACTTTTAACCGTGGTAAAAAAAGTAAAAATTACTATTTATAAAAAATTATTTTCATCTCATGGAACCACATTTTAGTCCTTGATATTAAACGTGTCTCTCGGATTTTCAAAATTCCACTCACAGAAGTGGTAAAATTAAGTTTTATAAAAAATTCAGTTTTTTTAACTACCACTTAGTGGGTTCACTATTCATCAAAAAATGAAAGTTTCCAAAAAAATACCAAAAATTAGGCCTAAGATATATTTGATATTATGAATTCAAAAATGATGTCTATTTTACCAAATTCAAAACATATCAGTTACATTAACTAATTTAAAAATTAATTCCCGTCGTCAAAGTAAATAGCGTGTTTTTAAGAGATAATAACTATCAAATGATTGACACTTGTTTATGTCTGGTTTAAATGTGAAATTACATCCAATGACCAACATTGTATTAAATTGTAAAAATATATTCTAAATATACTTTAAAACCACTCAAATTATTAATTTATCACTATCAATTATTTCGATTAAAAAAGTTGTTTTTAATTAAAATTTAGTAATTTTCACTATTCATCAGAATATGAAAGTTATCCGAAAAGTACCAAACTTTCACCCTAAGATAATTTCGATATTCCGAATCCAAAAATGAAGTCCATTTTGAAAGATAAAATTTATAAAATTTCAAAAAGTGGGTATTACTATACGTAACGGCTAGTTCATAATAATATTATAATAATATCTCGTTTAGTGAAACTGGGTATTGCGTATAGGCTATCGAGGAAGGTCGTGATTGCCTGTAATGCAAGGCAAGTCAGGGATGCGTGTTGTGAAAGATATTTTTGGTGTAGCGTACAACACAAGACATCAATGAAATTAAAAGAATATTTTTCATAAAATCTCAGGGTGTTACATTCTACCCCCCTTAAAATGAATTTTTCCCTCGAAATTCTTCGGGGATATAAATCGTTTACTATTTATAGAAGTACACATTTTAAAAAGGAATAATAAAACTTAATTTTAAAAACTAAAGTATGAAATGTAATGATTACCCAAAGTAACTCATCACGGGGTTTCCATATAGGAGAACATAGGTGAAAATATGGATATGGAAGAAAAATATAACCATCAAGTTCTGATGGAGAGTGGTAGAGAACATGGCTATGAAAAATCCAACAATCACAAAGCCATAAATTTGTGATGATCTAAGGTACCATATGATTCATCAGATATAAGAGCACGAGGACAACATTTTTGGTTTTCAAGATCATTTCCCTAAAGTTGATGAAATTGGAATTAGAAGAAATACATTCGTTATTTTGGTATAGTCTCACCGTTGGACATTATTTGGACAATTTCCACTTCATCTCTTAAAGAAATGAAGTTGAATTTGTTATTAGTGATGTGTTATCAGATCATGTGATAGAATGATGGGTCATTCCATCTTTCTCAAACAAAAGGTTAGAAAAGTTATCAAAAATTACATAAGTCCATATATAGTGAGATTAAACATATATGGTTCCTAAAATGGACTTATACTTCATATATATTACTGATTAATATAATGAAACTAGTTTCTACAAAACAGGTACTTCCTGTAGGCCAGTGGTAGGTGATAAAGGCCAGTAGCACTTCGGTTGTGGGTTCGATTCCCACAGCCTTGTCTGACGCGATGGGATGTCGCCCATCCTGCAGGTTGTCCTTTTTATAAAACTACATTACTATAACATCCCATCAATAATATCGAAAAAAACTTCTATACTTAAACAATACTATCTTATGTACAACATAATCCATTCCAATCTTTATCTAAAAAACTTCGGTCCAAGCTCATAGTATAAAGAAAAAGATTACTTGAAATGTCATCAACCAACCATTATTTATCCCCCATTATCTTGTTGGTCACATTCCAATCATGTGAATACCTTAATAATGTATTCTCTTGAAAAATGAATATCCATTAAACAATAGTGAAAACATGAATGCAGCCAAAAGTTAACTCTTTCCACATACCAAAATCCAAAAATTCTATATACTCAAACCATGATATAACCTTCTACTTATTTCAGTCATGAGCTCATGAATACTATCAAACATTTAATTTTCTCCTTATCCCTTAATTATGCGCATATCATCTACTTTCCAAAAATACGGGTACCATTCATCACACACTTTCAAAACTTAAGGAAAGACAACAGTGTAACAATCCTTATATGTCTCTTTATTCCATAGTACCATGAGATTACTTATACAACATTACACTTGATAAACATGTAATCATTCCACTTCCTTCGTAAACCATTGACCGAGCTTCAACAATTCTTTCATCTCACATATCATTTGTAGTCTCTTCATCATCATCAACATAAATATTACCCATACGACCATACTAATTCTCTTCATGAGATTTCCCTTAATGAATTGGTTTTCATAATGCTCGTACATTCCACATTTAAAACATTTAACCATTATTGATGTCATAGAAATACCATTATCCTCATCCATGGTGTTCACTGAACCTTTTCCTTTACACTTACTGGCTTTGTGTCCTTCTTTTCCACACCCAAAGAATCTTCCAGTTTCTTTGAAACAATCTCCCCGATGCCTCTTCCCACATGATTTACATCAGGGAAATTGAAATTTCCTTCCTCTATGATCATCATGAAACTCCATCTTTCTCTTATTATCTGAGTCGGGAAACATACCAAAGTTGAGATTATTGATCATATTATGAGATTGTTGATTAGGCATAATAATGATTTTTGGACTTCCAAATCCTGTTTCATTTGGTTTCCCATGAAGTATATCATTCCATTGTCCGCCATATCCTCCATTATCATGAATCTTCCTGTTTCCAGCCATTTTCTAAAACCCAAAAGAATAATGTGAGAGGAAAAAATAATGTTAGGGAAAACAACATAGTAAAGGGGGAGAACCCTCAATATCTAACATCTTAGGTTAAATTATAAGATCATTACCGTAGTTATAGGACTATATCCTATACGTATACTTATCCTTAGGGACATCCCTAGACATACCTTAGAAATATCTCTAGGGATATCACGAACGTTTTCGCATCCTAGTTTCAAAAGGTTGACTAAACCTTTGCTCTGATACCAACTATAGAGACCCGAAGCTTTTCGTACATGGACAATACATTACTTCTACGGAATACTTAATACATAACAAAAACAGACACATGAGGACTGTCATAGTTTAGTGTCTTTGGAAACTTGGAACATAATCTTATAATCATGGTGAAAGATCTTCAACATCTCCCATAAAGATCTTCCACTTTTTGTTTCCTTACCTAAAACATTTCTTTTAATCCTGGGGGAAATAAAACATAAAAAGGGTGAGCTCAAATGCTCAGTAAGGGTAAGCATGGATAAAATAAAACATACCATATACATTTGAACTTAAAAACATGAACATAATGTTTAAACATCAAAATCTTGAGCAACGACTTAAAACATGGAAGTACCTAAGGCATAGATCATAATGGAACATAAATCATGATAACTTAACATGGGAATAAAACATGTAATTGTTTCATCCATTAATCACATGTAATGATTTCCATAGTAGCCTAGGCATTGCTTCCAAGACCATCTTAATGGAAAAAGTCTCTTTATGAATTGAGTTCACTCCTCGTTCCAGTCCTGTAATACTGAACCGGATTAACTTTCCGTTCCAGCCATGTCTATCTCATGAGATATAAATCTTTACCCAATGCATTGGAGGGAGATATAGGTCCCACCCATCTCAAAATGAAATCATTCTTACTTGTTCCACAAAATAAACTTATAACATTCATCATAACCCAAAGAATAAAATGGGTTTTATAAACATCATCCCATCATTTCATAATACATATAAAACAAATGGACATTTCATCATAAGAAAAGTGAAACCATTTAAATCATAGAGACATGATACTTGAAACATACACATGTGAAATAATAACATCTTATATGAAAATGGTTTTAATAAAACACTTGAAATGAATTCTTGAGAAAAATATCCTTTTTTCATCAAAATCATTTTCTTTTCACAAAATGTCATGAAATTTTAAAAGAAAAGGGTTTTGTTGAAAACAGTCATCAAATATTTTATAGGAAGATTCATGAAAATAAGTCTTTATAAAACCGTAAAAATCCTTTCATGTCGTATATGTTAAAAAAACATTCTTCTCGTACTTTTGTCGGAAAAGTCAAAAAGTACCTTGTAGGGTAAATAAAAGAAAGATTACTTCCATACCATGGGTTAAAAGTCAAAATGGGTAAAAATGACTTTAAACATACATGAATACACTTTTATAAAACATGGACATGGATGATAGAAATAACCTCAGTAAATACTTACGAATAAGCAATCTCGGATTAAAATGAGATTTGCACAATTATCCCTTACCTTAGGTCTGATATGCTTCGTACGTATATGAACCTCCTGTATAATGATTTAAATAATTTCATTTACTTATTAAAAAATCATATTCATTGTTATGATATCATATATGGTTCACTTATGACTTTATATTACCCGTTCTTTTGTTAAAGAGCATTTTGGGTAAAATCGTTTCATTTTTCGTCCGTGTCTTGACTTGTAAGTATTCATATGATTACTTAGATCATGATTACTTAATTTAAGAATATAAAACATGATTTATATATAATATATATTCAGAATATACATATATATAATAGATCGATAAATGGAAAGAAATACATCGTTCATGGAGACGGTAGGCCATACGTACGCATGAACGTTGTTTTCGTTTCCTCATTGAATTGAATGGAATTAATTGGATGAAATAAATATATATATACATAAATCCAGTATCATTATTATCTCATATATTTCATGATTACTTATTATATATACTTTATAATCATTTATGAATGGTTAATCATTGAGAATGAATCTCATCGCGTCGTGGAGACGGTATTCCGTACGTACGCACGAGCGATGATATCGTTCTCATGATCGTGAAGTTTTATTGGAGTGTATGTATACTATTACAGAATCAATATCAATTTAAAATAATCATATATAGTTATTATTTACACCATTATACCCATCCAAGTAAGGTGGTGGTGGAAAATAGATTACACCACGGTGTGGAGACGGTATTCCGTACGTACGCAAGCGCGGTGATTTCATTTTCCGTAGGATGGATAGATGGTGAAATGGGGTTGTTTCATACATATAATAACAAATCAGTATATTAGTGATACTGATGTTATTACTTCATAATGAAAAAACCTAAGAAGAAGTGGAAGAAGAAATAAAGTTGAAAGAATCGGTAACGGACATTACCTCTTCTTTGAAGCGCCTCTTTGAGACCTCCTCTTAGGGCACTAAAATTGGTCTTTTAATAAGACCAGGACCTCTAGGATGTATCTAGGGAAGTGGAGAAGATAATTTGGCAGGGTTTGGCCGAGCTTGAAGGCTCAAAGTGGTGTGAGGAAGAGAGGGAGGAGGTTCCCTTTTATAAGGGAGGAGAGGGGCACCTTTGGAATAACTAAACATATTATTTTATTATAAAGTCACATTCGGTTTTTAATAGCTCCAAATTGATATATTTAAAATATAAGGTTGGGATGGGACGAAATCCTCTCATCAAATAGAATTTATACAAGTTTAGGTCATTATATTAACCTTATCTTTTAGTTTTAACTCTTAGTTAATCAGATTGGCATTTACCATGTCGCTTTGTATGTTTATATTATATAGTTAATAAACATACCATATACATCCAAGAAACCCCAAAGTGGTCCATTAATGATAAAAATATCATTATTTAAGTATCTTGGCCGAACCGTAGATTTTTAGTAATATAATTACAATTAATAATATAATATTTGTTTTAAAAACTATTTTATGTCAATTTTGACACTATTTGGTAATTGATTTTTGTGAAAATCATAACAGAATTATTTGTTATAAAAAACTTAATTAAATCAATACTAACATGTCATATTAACATAGAAAATTATTGGAATCCATAAAAAGTCTCAAATTACATTTATTTGGGTATTTATAACATCAATTTGGTCAATATTTCATTAATAAGATAATTACTACATCATCATTGTGTCATAAATAAATTAAATTATTTTAAGTATAAAAATAAAAAATAAAATACCATTATGTAGGAAAACTTTTTATCTTTATAATTAATATTTATAGTCTAATTTATCTTATGTATAACCATATATTAAAAATGATTTAGTTATTAAACTTTGATTTTAACTATTTTAACCCTTCTTTAAATAAATTAATAATAAATGTCCTAATCTAATCTAAGTGGGCCTAAATGGTCATATTTTATTCCTAAGGTTGTTTTTCGTCAAATTACACTTATCCAATAGAATTAGGACATGTGTTAGGGTAATAATAATAACGCTTTTACCCTTAATTACCCTATTTACTTTTAATCGTGGTAAAAAAAGTAAAAAGTTACTATTCACCAAAAAAATATTTTCATCTCATTGAACCACATTTTAGTCCTTGATATTAAGCGTGTCTCTCGGATTTTCAAAATTCCACTCACAGAAGCGGTAAAATTAAGTTTTTTGAAAAATTCAGTTTTTTTAACTACCACTTAGTGGTTTCACTATTCATTAAAAAAATGAAAGTTTCCAGAAAAATACCAAAAATTAGGCCTAAGCTGTATTTGATATTATGAATTCAAAAATGATGTATATTTTACCAAATTCAAAACATATAAGTTACATTAACTAATTTAAAAATTAATTCTCGTCGTCAAAACAAATAGCGTGTTTTTAAGAGATAATAACTATCAAAAGATTGACACTTGTTTATATCTGGTTTAAATGTGAAATTACATCCAATGACCAACATTGTATTAAATTGTAAAAATATATTCTAAATATAATTTAAAACCACTCAAATTATTAATTTATCAATATCGATTATTTCGATTAAAAAAATTGTTTTTAATTAAAATTCAGTAATTTTCACTATTCATCAGAATATGAAAGTTTTCTGAAAAGTACCAAAATTTCACCCTAAGCTAATTTCGATATTCCGAATCCAAAAATGAAGTCAATTTTGAAATATAAAATTTATAAAATTTCAAAAAGTGGGTATTACTATTCATAACGGCTAGTTCATAATAATATTATAATAATATCTCGTTTAGAGAAACTCGGTATTGCGTACACGCTATCAAGGAGGGTCGCGATTGCGTGTAATGCAAGGCAAGTCAGTGATGCATGTTGTGAAAGCTCCTTTTTGTGTAGCGTACAACACAAGACATCAATGAAATTAAAAGAATATTTTTCATAAAATCTCAGGGTGTTAACACTTTATCAATAATCCCCTTTAGCTATTTATTTACCTAATCATGTTCAACAATGACCATTCTATATGGAGTTTTGGATATTGAAAAAACTCCAATTATAATATTGATTGAGGATAAAACTTCATGGCTTGGAGGAATACTAGACAATTATTCAAGAATCACATATGTTAATTCCTTTATAATGGTTATAGAATAATGGATGGTATTTTCTTTAGTCTTAAGCATTTGAGCTAGAAATTAATACTCACAAGGTATTAATATCCTTGCTTTATATGATGGTACCAAATAAGATTCATCCTCCTCCTTGAACTTGTAAATAATCAGAGGAATATTTTCAATATGGAGGGTGATTTCATTCTCTCTAAATTTTTTGTTGGATCTATACAAGGAAATCCAGTCCATTCCAAGAATAGTATGAAATTCCACTAAGGGTAGTATCAAAACGTTTGGTGGGAAATTCATCCCAAAAATTTGGACAGAGTATGAGTTTTATCCTTGGGATGAAAAAATTGACTCATTTTCCATCTTCACTAATAACCTAATTTCCATGTTATGAGGTGGAATTTTAATATTTCTACTAAACATGGGTGATATGAAAGAATGTGTTGAACCAAAATAAAATAGTACATTTTCCATCCTTTAAATAATAACTAGCATACCCATCACCTCTTCATTTTCAGGATCCACCACAATAGTTGTGATGGAAACAACATTCCATTGATCTCTAGGCCTTGGAGTTTTATGTCGTTGGTTATCGTAAAAAACCCTTAGGTTAAGTCATTGATTCACATAGTGTACTAGTTCCTTTCAGTTGAAATATTATACGATTGATTAAGGGTTGACTAGAGAAAACCTTTATTCAATCGAATTTGTGGGTTTTTACCATCAACAATCGCTAGCTAGGTGGCCTTCTATTCGGCAACTAAAACATTTCCTTTTCCCCTTCTGGAATTTCCCACGATGCTTCTTCCCACAATTTTGATAAGTGATATGATAGAATTTCTTACCACCATGATATTTTTCCATCACACCACTAGGATTAAAATCCATTCTCTGCTTCTTGTCTCCAGTCCCAAGAAACCATTGGGATTCTACGATCATAATTACAAATTTTAAGGCAAATTATACAATTTTCTCATAGAATTCAATGTCTCAAATAACAAGTTATTTTCATATATTTCAATAAATAGTACCAAAGAAGTAACAAACTTTAGTTTTTGGATTAATTAAAAATCTAGGGAAGTTTCATGAAATTATTTTAATGTTTTCCTCATACACCTTGATGGATTTTTCATCCTTTTTATCAAAGATAAGGATATCCCTATCAAATTTAAGATGGATTGTGTGAGAAAAATATTAATCAATTTTTTTATGAAATTCATTCCACTCCATAACATTGAAATCCTCCTTGGGCTTCATATTTTTGACAAATTTCCACCATTAATAAGATTATACTACCATATGATAAACAACCAACATGAAATTATCTTTATTAGAGAATTTAAGGATGGAGAAGATATTTTCAATGGATTTGATCCATTACTATGTGATTTAGGAATTAAAATATCCACTGAAAGTCATATTCCTTTGTTGGATAAAGGTCTCAATTGAGACATGGCATTTTTAGTTGGATTTGGTAATTCTTAATGATTTTGGTTTAAGTTAAAAACATGATCTAATTGAGAAATTATTATCATGAAGTTCCTGAATCCTTCTCCCATCAATTTCAAAATCTCATTTGGGTAGTCATCACATTTCCCCTCACATTGGTTGTTGATTCAGTCTGACATATTTCTAGACATTGACTAAAAATAAAGGAAAAAATAGGGATCAGTATTTTTAAAATATTAAGAACATAAAGTAGAAACCATGAACATTAAATGGATAACTCATCAATGAAATATATTCTTTATCCTGTGAATTTATAGTTTTCAATGTAATTTTTACATGATCAATTTAATAATATAAAATCTTATAGAAATTATTTTCCCTTAATAATGGATTGTTAATATCTTATGAATTTACTGAATAAAATCCCACGGGAGTGATAAAATAGGTGTCTTTCAAGTCACATTTTTATATACCAGATAATGGTTGAGTCCAACTCAATACATCTTTTTTAGGGTTACTAACCCTAGGTACAAATCCACAAGATCCAAACCCACTTGTAATATCCATACATGGATGTATTTACATGGAAACCACAAAATCTATACATTTAAAAAATTTAGGTATGTTTTACAATGTTTATTATTAACCCTATTTATTTCATTAATGTTTTACAAACCTAACTCTTAAATGTAACATGACTTCTCTTTGATACTAAACAACCCATATTTTATCACAACTTAATTCATGATTTATTACACAATGATACACTTTACACAAACCTATATGATCCCAAGGGCTCATATATTTATGAAATTATGTATGTATAACATTAACTTGAAACATAGGTATAAATAATTATTAAAAAAATCTCAAACATTCCCTTATATTCCCTAGATCTTCTAAAACGACAAGGGATAACATGAGAACATACATAAGAAAAGGGTGAGATATAAATCACAGTGAGGGATTTAAAAAACATAGTATAAGTTAAATTATTAAATTTTATCCAAGATACATATCAATATAACATAATAGGGGTGATGATAATAATATTGAACAATGTGGCGTGATATAACATGATAATATAAAGGCAACATAGGAATGTGACATTAACATAAAATACAAAAACATAAACATAAGTCAATGATAACCTCCAAGACAACATAACATAGTGTTTGTAGAATATCCCATATTTACAATAAATGAATTAATTTTAGATAAAAACATTACCCATTTAATTGGAGGGCTATATAATTCTAGGACCACCAGTTACATTCAAATCATGTACATGCATAAGTGTTCCACATAGTTCATACAACATAAGGATATTTTTCATCAATTTTAACCCCATGAATAAGGATTTTGGGTTACATACATGTAAATACCAAATATATTAAGAAATAAAACAACTAGGTGAATAACATTGATTGGAAATGGAGATGGTTATTCACTACACACATATTTGGCATAGAAAATTGTATGTTAATTTCAACACCATAACTGGTGTTCATAAAGGACTATATAAGGGTTGAATGACAATGAAGGGGGTATATCAATACATATGAATCATATTTATAGTAAAATATATGTATAAAAACATATACCAACTTGAAAATTGGTAAATCACAATGATTAATATAAAGAAGGTTCTTGAATAAATAGGAGAAGGCGAGGATCCCTTACCTTGAGAGGGTACTTCTAAAAACATGGAAGAAGATTATTAAGAGATTTATGGAACCATGGGAGGGATATAGAGAGGTAATTATAGATTTTTTTCATTCTATATGTGTTTTTAGTGAATATGAATTGTATTATAAGTGGTTTTATATAGAAAAAGAGAGGATAAATATTTATTAATTTCTAAACATAGGTTTTGGACTCTATATAATAAATTAATCAATACTAAAAACCTTCCCAATGTTTTTACCATGGTTTCTATCAAATTTTAGATATTTTAAATATTTTATAATGGTAATAATTAAAATACATAAAATACTTCCTTTGGTCATGTGGAAGTGAGTAATTTTTTAAAAGAATTTATTTTAAAACCATAAAATATAATATAGGTTTTAGTGGATTCATTAAGGGTTTATAAAAAAATAAAATCACTTAAAATAAATTATTTTAAAGGGGAAACATAATTTGTTCATGGATACTCTTTATAGAATTTATCACATCACTTTTTTTCTTTTATGATTTCATAATACATGTCGTATAATTATACTTTATTTAATTTTTACCCAAAAAATCGACAGTCTTAGAAAATTATGTAAAAATTATCATTGGATAGTTTAGATGTATTTATTTAAAGAATAATAATTGTTTTTAAATTAATTCTATAAATATTATTATTAATAATTTTAAATATAAAATCCCCATTTATTGAAAAATACTGCTTTTTTTTAAATAACAGTTTTACAACCCTTAAAAAAATCACATTTTCTTCATAAAATTATATTATCATTTATATTAAAAATAATATTATTTAATAATATTATTTTATAAAAATATAAATATTTAAAAAATTATTGATTTCGACATAAGTGTTTCATGATTGAAACTAAATATTTCACAAAAATACAATTTGTGTTTCATCGTATCGAAATATTATTTATATCAAAATAATTATTTAATAATTTAAAAAGATATATAAAAAATGGATAAATGTAATAATTATTTATTAAAAATAAATATTCAAAAATTCATAATTTTAGGGTCGGGATACATAGTCCTTTTTTACACTTGATACTTTATTAAGGGTATGGTCTGTAATAGTGAGATTTTCATCGGGTGGTTCGGCAAACATAGTTTGCACCATGATCTCGATGAACAAGAAATTATAACTCAAATGGTTTAATTTGTGATTAAACTGTTTAATATTATCCTGGTCTTGGTCAAGGTAAAATATCCTTGATGCTATCTCCTATGGAAGCTCTGATAAATGTGCTTCATGGGGTAAAATCCAACTATTCGAGACCACCACTTCTTTCATCTGTGTCAATTGGAACTTATAATAAACATTTATATATACTACTCATAAAATAACCATTCAAATATTATATTATCAATGGTTATTATGCTAAATGATTTATTAAATTTGAAATAATATACAATTACCAAAGTAGTGCATGTGTTTCTTATGATAAAATTACTTGATAATAAATTTATTAATTCAAAAAGGGACATTAATGTTTAAAATTTTGGGTCTATATAGTCCTTATTTGATAGAGATATACAGGAAGCATTGGTGGTTGAATTTAAAATCTCCATTTTTATATGAAAACTAGTGTCTTTATTACACATTAATTCATGATTTATTTCACCATAATACATATAGTACAACCCAGAAGAACGAGAAGTATAGTGTCTTTAGGAATTAGTTACAAATCATATTATCTTGAACATGAGATAAAATAACATTATTGAAAAATTTATTAACATGATCTCAGAAGTCATCGGTCCTCTAAAACTATATGGCATAACTTGGGGATGTAGATAAGAAAAGGTTGAGCTATAAAACCCAGTAAGGGAAAATTAAATACGTATAACATGAATAAAATATCTAATAGTAAAAAATGTGCACTTAAATGGAACATAAAAGGGGTTATAATGATAATTATTAATAAAGAGGCATGATATTTCACCGTAATATATAGGCAACATGGGGAATGTGAAAAGAACATTAAACATAAAATCATAAACATAAGTCAAGGAAAACTTCTAAGAGAGCATAAAATGGTGGAAAAGGACTTGTAAATGATTAGGTCCACTACCTAATACCTTGTATAATCTATCATGAGACTAAAAAAATACACAACGCATTATAGAGCTATATAATTTTGGGCACACCCATTATATTCATAAGTGTTCCACATAGATCATTCAATAAAGGATCATATTTTATCGTATCTAATTTCTGGATTAAAGATTTTGGAATAAATACATGGAATTCCACAATAAATGGATTATAGGTATGTCTAGTTGAATACCCTTTAGTTGAAATAGATATTGTATTCACAAAACAAAATTTTTTCATGAACAAATCATAGTGAAATTTCAGCAACATAACGATAGTACATAAGATTCATAAAATGGTTTAGTAAGAGAGAATGAGGTATCTAATAATTTTCACATAAAATGGACAGCAATATGGATTTTTTCAATCATATCTCAACATTATAAATTTTAAATAAAGGGTATAAAATGGACAAGATGCTTGAATAAAGAGAAGAAAGAAAGGATCCCTTATTAAATTTCATCATAATGATGAATTAGGTAAATGGTATGATGAGAGGGGATAAATGATATCTCATTATTATGAAATCAATTTTAATGTATGGGTATCTTTATAATTTCATTAAAACTTAACAAATTGATATTAAAAAGTTTATACACAAAGAAGGTGCTTGAATTGAAAATAAAAGAGGGTGGTCCCTTACTTTGGGTATGAAAATCATAGTATTATTTCCAAAAAATAATGGGTATACATAAAGGTTCATGGGAGGGATTAATGAGAGTTAAAGTGGGTTATCTCATCACATTTATATAAAAAGTTAAATAATAGGGATGTATAAAAACACACCGAAACAAGAACAACTGAAAATTAAGAGGCACAACATAAAAGAGATGCTTGAATAAAACGAAGATAAGGAGATCCCTTGCCTTGAGGTAATGATTCCACAAGATTGGGAGGATCTTGGTGAGATTTTGGGGGAATTTTGGGATATTGGGTGGGACTATATAAGAAAATATATGGGAGTTCATTATTATATACCAAAATTATATTTCTGAATATATATAATAAAAAATCAAAAAATACAATCCTTCCCATGGATTTATGCTATGTTTTATGACAATGAGACGTGGTTTTCATTATATATTATGTCCAGGGTTCTAACTCATCAAAACATTACACATTTTGATTTGAAAGTGAGTCATCTTTACAATGAAATGATTTGAAAACCTTGAAATATAGTATAGGTTTTGCAGGGTTCATAAAGGGTATATAAAATTAATCAAATAACCTAAAAAATATTAATTTAAAGGGGAAAAATATATTTCGTCTTTGATAAATTATATGTATTATATTACATCACTTTTGGGTCATTATGATGTCACAATACACACCTTATACTTATACTATTTTTTTATTTTTACCTGATAATTTGGTTGTGTCCGAAAATTATTAAAAAATCGATGTTGGAAAATTTTGATATGATGATTCCAAAAATTAAATTTATTTTATAAAAATATTTCTATAAATATTGGAAATTTAGCTTTTAAATTAAAATCCCCATGTATTCAAAAAAATATTATTTTTTGACATTAACTGTTTTCTAATCCTTATAAAAATTACATTTTGCCTTTGTAAAATTATATTATATTTCATATTTAATATATAATATTTAATAATACTATTTTATTAAAAAATTATTTATTAAAAAATTTATTTAATTAAAAAACAAAAATATTTCTTCATCAAAACTATATTTTCCTCCAATTATAATTTATGTTTTAAAGTATTTAAAATCTATTTTTATCAAAACTTTTATTTTAATATTTAAAAATTTACAAAAAACAAATATATTTTTTATTATGTAGAAATTAAAATATATATACTCACACTATTATGGAAACATTATTCCTATATCCTACTAAATTATTTTTACCATTAATTAACCTATTTTTTCCTTTTACTATTGTAATAAATATTAATTGTGATTACTATTCATATTGTCAAAACATTATGTTAACCATATAACCTAATATTAATTATATTTATTAAAAATATGTAATAAATTTTATCCATATTAATATATATAGTTGGATGAATTTAATTTAAAATAAACCCCTAAGCACGATGGAAAGAAGTTTTCTAAAAAATGATTCTTGCAAGGGAAATATGATTTTACATTAACTTTGTAACTAGTAATCATAAATATATGAATTTAAATTAATAAATATATATATATAATCAAAAAATTTCATTAAAATAATTTCTTATTAGGGTTTTATTAATTAATTATAATGGATAAGCATTATGCATTTTAAAACTGTTCTCAGAAAAATGCTTTTTAAGGCTAAAAATAAACTTATAATAAAATCGAGTATTAATATTATTTAAATGTAATTAAATTCATTTAATATAAATAAATAATACTTATTTTACCTTGAAATAAAATTAAAATAATATTAGGACTTCTATATTACTTAATTTATCAAATGAAATGACAATTTTATACCAAAAACCAAAAAAATTATTATTCACTTAAAAATAAATATTTTTTGAAAAATACCAAAATTTCACCCTAAGTTAATAATGTTATGATGATATAAAAAACATAGATCATTTTATCAAATAAATTTTATCAATTTCCTAGAAAATAATTCTAATATTTTTCACAAAAAATCATTTTTGAAGAATACCTAATTTGAAGAACAAAAGGTCATTACCAAAAAAATTGAATGATTATTTTCTAAGAATTTATCAATAAATTTTTGATGATTATAATATATATATATATATATGTATATATTTAAAAAAAAATTAATCCTACTCATATCATCAAATTTAATAGAATGGTTAAATCATTCATATTTAAATAATCATTGTTTCTTTGGGTTCGATGTTGTGTATCACATACACTATCAAACATAGTTTACTCTTTTAAAAACATGGGGTGTTACAAAGTAGTCCTTAAATCTTCGCTATATTCTATTATGATGATGATTCTCATTTTTATTCATGCTTTAGTGTATTAGTGTGTTAATGTTTTTGATGTTATCAATCTATATGAGTATGTCTATAGGAAAAGAGTAAATTTTCATAATTTTGAAATATTTTTTAGTCTAATAAAATTCAAGGAGGATAAAGAGAATATAAAAAATTCAACACCAAAAGATTTAATGTTATTTAAATTTTTAAATTTATCTTCTTCAATAGTGTACATTACATTGAACACTGATCTTAAAAAATGATTACATATTATTGGGATAGTTATCACCTAGCCGTTAGAATGGAGGGAGTAAAATAGATTATTAAAATTATTAAAATATATTTTATAGGTATTTATAAAATTAATTCTTTGGTTACTAATTAATAAGAAATGAAAATAAAAAATCAATTGAACATAAAAATGTGTTTTTTTCAAAAGCTATTATTATTACCATAATGACAGTCTATAATAATAAATTAAATTAAATACTCTAAGTGAAATATATTATTGAAAAATATATGCTGAATATTCAATAAAATGTTTTTAAATTCAACTAAAATTTTTGATAGTCTTAATATAAGAAGAAATCCAATTTTATGCTTAAAAAACTATATTTTTATAGGTTTTTTGCTGCCTTTTAATGGTGAACTTGTTTTAAAACTAAATTTTGACACTTTTATAAATACTATTGGACAAAAAAACAATATTTTTAAAATATTAATGTTAAAATTTTACTATGTTAAAATTTTGGTATTTTTTTAAACATATTTATTTTACATTGAATAGTGAAAATCCACATATTTATGAAACTATCAATTTTGTTATATTAGAAGTCTATTTATGATTTCAATTTGAACTCACCTGTGAAAGTCTAAATATTTTTTTTCAATCTCATAAATTAAAATATAATATATTTATATCATGCAAAAATTAAATAAATGTATTAAAAAAGATAAATTAAGAATTAGTATTTTTAGGAAATGTAAATATTTATTTCAATTTTTATAATTAATTTAATGATTTAAAATTTTAATTATTTTCAAAAAAAATTTAATAAATTAATATTTTTTAATATTATTATTATAATATAATTTGATGAGATCTTAATTAATTTTTCAAAGTGTCATAAAATCAGTTATGATTTTAAAATTTGTATTTTTTAAATAAATAATGATTTAAAAATTAAATTTCTCACATTTAGAAAGATATTTTCAAGAAATGGAGTTTATTTTATAGTTCTATATATTAAAATATTTTTGGGGTTAATTTTTTGGAGTTTTCTAAAATACTTGAATTGATGGTGAATTGTAAGATACGATAATTTATAGTATATATACATTTTAAGATAAATACATTGTTACCTGGGTCATTATTGAAGTAATCACCATAATATCAAAATCAACTTTTTAATATAAATATATTTTTTGATAATGTTTATTCTACTTATTATGCATGTAAAGAACACTTTCAATCATTAGTTAAGGGTTTTCTTATCTCACTTTTATTTCCATGAGATATACCTTATTCACCACTTTTTCTGGTGTGTGATGTATGTATATTTCCCTTTGATATATCATATCATAAATATATCTATATTCATGTTATTAAAAGTCTCATTAGGTGAATATTGATTTTATGGGTAATATTCTTCGACAGTTTTCATAGTGTTTAGGGTTTCTTCTCAAATCTCCATATTTTATTTAGGTTACGCTTTCTCTTTCTTTACCCCAATGTAATTCTTGTTTATTTTTATTTAATTACTCTAAGTTACATTTATATTTTCAAAACTCATGTATAAATATCAGGTCATCTATCTATGATGGGGAAATACATATTTTATATGGTTCCCTTTTCAATTATTCCCATTACGCAATCCCAATTAAAGGGAGCTTCCAAATTTCTTACCCACATTCATGTACCATCCATAATATCTTTTATGAAACCAATATTTTTAAAATATCACAATTTTTTCATAAAAATTTATATTTTTTAATTTTTTGTTTCTTTCAGACAATTATGACAATTTCATCTTGAAGAATCTTTTATATTTTCTCTTAATGATCACTAAAGTGTCCCAATTCAAATGTTTATTGAAAACTCTTTTTACATTTTGGACATAATTTCTGCCTAAAAGTAATTTCATTTCTCTTACCTTTAATTTTTTTGGGATATTAATGTTTATAATATGATTTTAAGTAAAATAAAAATGATTATCCAGAGGAAATCTCTTTTCCCAAGTAAAAGGGTATTTCTCTCAAAAATTTATCAATTATTTTGAGTATTTTCATCTAAGATTACGATTAAAATATTTAAAGCTGGTATGGGACACTTTCATTTAAATATTTCTTTTAAATTTATTATTCAACATATTAGGAATGCATTGGAATCAGTAAGTGAAGGGAGAGGCCCGTTATTAGCTCTATATGCATCGATAGGTCTCATGAGACAAACTAGACCGTGTTTTTACCCCTTTATGTATAGTGTCTTGGATGAATCCTTGAAGGTATGTTTATGATATCTGACATTTTTCATTCCCTTATTATGTTACTAGTAATTTAAAATCCATGTGATTATTCTACTAGTAGAATACCCATGGTTATGTTTTATACACATGTGATTTATTAATATGGAATTATTTACTAAGCTATTATTCTTTCCATATTATGAACAAGATTATGTTTTAATGGAATGTACTTTTAGTTATTCATCTTGAATTATTGTTTATGACTATTTATGATAAATTTTTCTTTATTTGTTACCCTTAATAAGAATGTATGGTCACCCATTTCTTATGTTTTTTCCCAGGATGCAAAGACATATATTTTTAATGACATGAAAGGATAATCTAAGAGTTTATGGGTGTTTACAATTGAGTTTCTATGTTGAATTTAATTTGAAGTTTTAATGTAATACTTATGTTTTTATCTACCTTTCCAAGTCAGCTAAACTATTATGACCTTTGGGATGTGAATGCTTGTTCGTACTAAAAATATAATAAAGTAAGACACTGACTCTGTGATATTTTGGTCGGGGTATTTATAGTTAGTATCTGAGAATGCTTATTATAAACATTGGAAAAGGTTTAGGAGAAACTAGATTAGGGAAAATAACCTTAAGATAGGCTTTAAGGATAAACATAAAATAATATCCTAGGATTTTGTTAAGGTATGTATTATTTGGGTCTTCCTAGTAATACATCATTGTATGGATACTACAAGTGGATGTAGTTATATAACAATGGTATCTAGGGGTAACAGCACCAACATGGTGCATTACACCTGACTCAATATAAATTGGTACTTGATAATGAGCCTTACTGCAAACCCGGATTGACACTCTTGGGGGATATGCTTAGGATAATTCGAATTTTCATTACGAACCAATATCAAGGATTTGAATATATAATGAAAATCAATAACTTAGGTAAAACCTAAGGTGTTTTAGGTTTAAAATAACTTGTCATGATATCCTATAAATGATAATATATTTTTCTCACTGGGAATACTTTTACTCATAAAATGCTTTCTGGATTCAGTCAATGGATGAAACCCAAAGGTGTCATGCTATCATTTAACATTATGGTCATAGATGTGTTGATTATAAACCAAATGGGATGTTGATAGAAATAAAATATATCATGTTCATGGATAATAAGTTTTTCCCAAATATTATTAACAACATATACCTTAACCAACTCCAAAAATCACCATATAAGATAATGATGGAGTTTTCTAAGAGCTCAAGTGGTGGAGATCCATGAAGAAAAGAAGTCTCAATTTCCATCATGAAAGAAATGTGGAAGGAGAACCCTCATAACTTGTCTTAATTGAATATATAAATGCTTTATGTGTGGGAAATAAGGAAATAAATCAAATAATTTCTAAGAAAAAATGATGAGTATGAAGTAAAGAAATAAATCACATCTTAAGAATCCATTTGTATTTCATTTCCATAAATGAGGAGAAACTAGGAATTACCTGAGTCAATGCACTATTCGGTAGGATAATATATAAACAAATGAAGGGACTATGTGGAAATGAATGTATTGGGGTTTTGTTGATGAAATTAGTGATTAAACTGATTTTAAGAATGTCCATAATATCTATTTTGGGTGTTATATTAATATTGTTTTAGAAAAAGTTCAATCTGTATGTTGGGTGAAAACTCGTCTTGTTCGGTAAGGCCGCATGGTTTTAACCCACAACCTAAGGTTAAAATGGTGAAATTTATTCCAATACCCATAATGAAGTCCTGATTATCATATTTTCTTATATCTTATAGATAAAGTTTATTTTTATTTTAGGGACATTTGTTTTATCAAATAGAAAACCATGGGATTGGAAAATGATTTGGTTATTAATTGATTTATGTTACTACAACAGACATAGAATATTTTAATGAATAAACATTGAAATTTATTTTGGATTAAAATATGATTGTATTGGGGATTTATAGTGATTTAGGCTATTTATAAAAATGGATATCATATCATGTAAATTTAGATACCTTTTTTTAATGTGAATTTGGATAGATGTATTTCGGATGATTATTAAGGTTCAAATGGATTAAGATGAACATTGGATATTATTTGGTGAGGAAATTTTTTTTATTTATTGGGTAATTTAAGATAAAAATTTTGGTTTAAGTAAATATTTAAAGTCTTAAGGAATGATTGGTGGATCTTATGATTCATGAACGTGTTTAGGTGTGAAAACCTGATTTTGAATTTTTATTTCTAGGTGTGATGGATGATGTGAAAATAGATCGAAGCACAACCAAAGGATGAGATTATACTTATGACATGGAAATTAATAATGTAATCTTATTTTCTCATGTGATTATCTGAATATTAAAATAATCAATCAACTCTAGGATAAATATTTTGGATCAAAAATGTCATCTGTTTACTTTTATTTCTGAAAATGAATGGTCTTTTATCCAATCATAAATTTACATTTTTTTATTGTAGATATTCTAATGACAATGTTCTCTATCACTCTCCATTAGAACATGATATTTTTATTTCTCTTACATCACCATATTTTAAGGAATTTTATCATATTTCAAAATCATAGTTTTGTAATGACGTTCATATTTCTCTTTACTTATTTTTAAGAGGAAGTTTTATAAAACCTTTTCAGGATGTGGGATTTCCAAAAATAAATTATCAAGTTGGGGAATTTATTTTTGTGAAGTGAGATTTTAAAATTCAAGGACACAATTTATTGAATGAGGGGAGAATGTAATATCCCAAGACTTTATGGTATGTCACTTTTAAAATTTATCTTCTTCGAAAGTGTAAATTATAAAGAACATCAAATATAAATAAATGATTAAATATTGTTGTGATAGTTATCACCAAGCCATTGGAATGGATGGAATGAAATAGATTATGAAAATTTCAAAAATATAGTTAAAAAATATATATAAAATGAATTCTTTGGCTACCAATTAATTATAAATGAAAATAAAAATCAATTAAGCATAAAAAGATGTGTTTTTATAAAAAACTATATTTATTACAAAAATGGAATTCTATATTAACAAATTAAATAAAACACTATTATCGAATGATCATAAAGGAACTTATGTGTTAAATTTCCAATTTTTTTAAAAAATTTCACTGAAAAATTTTATAGGATTAATATAAGATTAAATCCAATTTTAAAAATAAAATTCTATAATTTCTAAAGGAAGTTTTACTGCCTTTTAATGGAGAACTTATTTTAAAAATAAAATTTTGATCTTTTATAAATTTTTTTTAAAAAAATACAATTTATTTTTAAAACAGAATGTCAAAATTATATTAGGATGAAATTTTGGTATTATTTGAAAAATATTAATTTTGCATTGAATAGTGAAAAATCCAGATTTTTATAATACTATCAATTTCATTATAATAGAATTTTATTTATGATTTTAATTTTATATCACTTATGAAGTTTTAAATAAAATTTTAGAATCACATAAATGAAAATCTTATATTTTTATATAATTAAATAAGTAAATAAATATATTAAAAATGATATATTAAGTATTTGTATTTTTTTGAAATGTAAATATTTATTTACAATTTTATAATTAAAATGATGATTTAAAAGGATGTTTATTTTCATAAAATAGATTCATTAATTAATATGTTGATTTTTTATGATTATAAGATAGTTTTATGAGATCTTAATTAATTTTCCAAAGTGTCATAAAATCAGTTATAATTTAAAAATATGTATTTTTTGAATAAATGATGCTTTTAATTAAAAAATAAATTTCTCATATTTAGAAAATTATTTTCAAAAAATGGAGTTATTTTTTTATTCTACATGTCTAAGAATGTTTAGGCTGAATTTTTATTATTTTTCAAAAATACTTGGATTTGTTGTGAATAGTAAAATATAGTAATTTACAGCATATATACATTATAAGTTAAATATACTTTTCCTCTATTAATTAATGATGTAATAAACATAATATTGAACTCACATTTATTATTTTAATATATTTAGTTATAATTATAAATCTATTCATATTATTGATCCAAAATAAATAAAATGAAAAAAATATTCAAAAAACACCCCTTCCTCCACTATAAATACCACGCCTCACCACCCATTCTCATCACACCTCTAAATCCATGAATCCTGTAAAATTTATTCCCAATATCTCTACCAAAAATGACCTCTATGTTTTGGTTATTCTGGTCTCACCTAAAAATCAATTTCAATGTTTCTTTAGGAGGTTATCAAGGAGAGGAATTCAAGAGGCAAAATCTCATTTCGTTCATTAAATTTTCCTACAATTTCATTTATTTTCTTATCATTTACATTCCTAAAATATAAAAAAATTCATGATATATATATATATATATATTATTATATATACTATAATTTTATTTTTATTATGTGATATCAACCATCAATTATCTTCTCTTCCACTTTTTATTCTAAAAAAAGACATCGTCCGTGAGGTGCCGAATTACTGCCTTTGTGGACGATGAGTTTTGGTTTCTAAATTCCGCCTTCATGGCTGGACACAAAACCATTTTACGATTGAATAATATTTTATTATATGTAATAAAACTTAATAAATATTTTAGAACCAGTATATTTATATAATATTAATTCATAATACCAAACGAGTTCATGGTGATTGAAAAAATGCCAAAATGATCCAAACAGTTATCATTAACGCTTTTTCGAATGAATCATTCTCATATATGGAAACAAATTGTTATATAAGTCCATTTAAACTCAGATAATTTTATTTATAACAAATAATTTCAATTTTGGATAACTATTTTCATTTCACATGATCTTTCATACATGTATACATGTGAACCGATCATGAAAACCAACAAAACGAACACTCCCGAATAACGAAATTTAATCTTATAACTCATAAAAAATGACATGAATGAACTTAATAAAATTTTAATAAATAATAAATATGTTTAATAGGTTCTTAATTAAATTATTAATGAATCCAATTTCATTATCTGGGACATTAAGTGAAAGTGTAGAACACTTTCACACATAAGGTATGGGTTTTTCCATATCATTTTTATTTCTTTGAGATATACCTAGTTCGCCACTATTTCTTGTATGTGGTGTATGTATACTACCCATTTATGTATCATATCATGTATATATTTATATTTAATGTTTAACCATTTCATATGATGATTATTTATTTTATGGGGCATATGGTTCCACTATTTACACAGTGGTAATGGTTTCTTCTCGAACCACCATTTTTTTATTTAGGTTATAATTTCTCTCTCTTTACCCAAATGTAATTATTATTTCTCTTTATATAATTCATACAAATTATATGTATATTCTCCAAAATAATGTATCAATATTATAACAACATTCTTTATATGTTAATTAAATATTTTATATGGTTCCCTTTTCAATTCTTCCCGATAAGAAAACCCAATTAAAGGGAACTTCCTATATTGATACCAATTTTCAAGTACCATCCATAATATATTTTAGGAACCCATTATTTTTCAAAAATAAAACTTTTTTCCAAGAAAAAATATATTTTTTTCATTTTTGGTATTATAAAAACAATTATTTCTCTTCCTTTCTAAAAACTCTTTTATATTTTCTCTTAAACTTCACTAAAATGGAACAATTCTAAAGTTTCTTAAAAAAAATTTAAATGTTGGACTTCATTTATTTCTGAAATATATTTTAATTTTCATTACCTTTTTTTATATTCATGTTTCTAGTTGAATTTTATGACAAATACAAATGATTTTCCAAAATAACCCTTTCATCCAAAGTAAAAGGGTATTTCTCTCAAGAATTTATCAATAATTTTAGAGTGTTTTCATATATGATTATGAATCAGAATTTTAAAATTGGCATGTTAAAATTTTATTTAATGATATTTTTTTAAATCTAATACTATAAATATTATAAATTCATTAGACTTAGTATCTGATGGGCGGGGCCCACTATAGCCCGTCGATGCATCGGTATGTCTCATTAGACAAAAAAGACAGTGTTTTTACCCATTTATGTATAATTTCCAGGATGAAGACTTGATGGTATGTTTATTATGTCCAAAATTATGTATTCTGTCATTATTATACTAATAATTGAATATACATGTTATTATTCAACTAGTAGAATATCCATGGTGATGTTTCATACTCATGGGATTATTTATATGACATTATTTAATCCACTTATATTACTTCCATATTATGCTTGAGATTATTTTTTAATGGAATGTGATTTTATTTATTCACCTTTACTTATTGTTTATTCATATTTATTATATCTTCTGCTTTATTGCTTACCCATACTGAGTATCGGAGCTCACCCTTTTATTATGTTTTATTTTTCCCAAGGATGCAAAGATATATAATCTAAATGAATTGCAAGGATAATCTAAGAGTTTATGGGTGTTTCCAATGTTGTTTCTATGTTTTTTTTTCATTTTAGTTTTTAATTTAATACTTATGTTTGTATTTATCTTTCCAAAGATACTAAACTATTCAGTCCTTTGGGATGAAATTACTTGTTCATAGTACCAATGTAATAAAGTAAGGCATCGTCTCCAAGCTACTAGGGATGAGGTCATTACGAAAAAATTTCTTTAGGGATTTTTCTTTTAAAAAATATGTTATATACATTAGGTTTACACTTATTAAGGGTTGGTCTCTTCTATAATAATATTTTTTATATAAATGAATGAATTTTGTGACGGATTTATAGGTAAAGGGGAATAGTTTACCTAAGATTGATAGGGATATTTTGATTAATACAATGGACATTTCTTTACTTTAATTTGATATGATATTTTTTAGAATTCCTAAAGGGTTGTGTGAAAAACTAAATTATTTTATAACTTGGTTTTTGTGGGAAGAAAATATTAATTACTAGGGCATCCATTGTGCTGAGTATGTTGTTGATCATGTGGTAGATTTTGATTAATCAGGATAGGATTTTTACTCCTATATGATGGGTATGAAATCTAGGATATTGATTGAGAAATAATAATAAATTATATACATATATATGGGAAATGTGATGTGGTTGTCTATTTTGGTGAGTAACATGTGATGTACTCATTTACACATATGAATGAAATGATTATTTTCAAGACATTTTATAAAATTTTTACTTAAAAATTAATAATTTTTGAGTCAATATATATGAGATTGACATAAACCATATTTTATGGTCATTCAATGTATTAGGAAAAGTGATTATATGATTGCGCACGATATATGAGATATATCTGGTGGAGACAAGTATGAAGATACATGTTGTTAATAGAGATCCCATGTAACACCCTGATATTTTATGAGAAATATTTTTTTTATGTATTATGTTATACGCAAAACCAAATAAATCAGTCACTACATACAACACTGTCTTTGCTTGCGTTACACGCAAGAGCAACCTTCCTCGATAGTTTGCATTGTATGCAATACTGAGTTTCCCTAAACAGTGATATGTTATTAAAATATTATATAAACAAGTGGTTATAAATATTATTAACCAAATTTTAAATTTTATATAACATTAGAATTCATCTTACATATGATATGAGAAAAAAATCAATTTTTTGATAAAAGAAATATTTTTTTCAAAAATGCAGTTTTACCACCTTTTGATGGTGCACACATTTTAAATCAAATTTTTAAAAAACTTTATGAGTTAAATTTGAAAAAATAAAATTCTTCTTTTGAATCATGATATATAAATTTACATTGGATAAAATTTTTTATACTTTTCTGATAAGTTTCATATTTTGATGAATAGTAAAAATACGCTAAATTTTTCATAAAAACAACTTTTCTCATCAAGATAATTTATATGGTTAAATTATAAAATTTAAAGGTTTTAAAGTTTAAATATAATATATTTTTACCATTTAATATAATTTATGTCATTTCCATAAATTTTACTTTGAATTCATAGGTAAAAACATTTCAATCTTTGGCAATGTTTTAATTTTTAAAACCCGTTTTCTTAACAACGACATTAATTTTAAATTAATTATGGAAACTTAAGTTTTTTGAATTTTTAAAAATGGATTACATATTTGGATTCAGTGGGTCTAAATTATGTTAATAGGTTACTTTTAATTTTTTGATATTATGAATAGTAACTACGGTAATTTTTATTTACTACAGTTAAAGATAAATCGGGTAATTAAGGGTAAATATAGGATTATAAAATTACCCTACCACTTGAAAAAATTATATTGGATGAATAAAAGTCAACCCATATAAACTAAGGGTTGGACTAGATTCATTTCATGGACTTTTGACCATTAAAATGATGTAATTATTATTAAGACCAAAGAAAGTGAGAACATGTCACTTTCTAATATCTTATAAGTGTAATAATTTTAATTTAGTGATAAACTTCATAAAACCTAGAACATAAATAGTCTCTAAAAATGTAATTCAATTATATAATCATGTGAATTTATTTATAATTTTTATGGATTAAATAATTATTATTAATGTTGACACAATAGTAATGTAGAAATTATTTTATTGATTTAAATATCAAAAAATGGTTCTAAAAATATTAAAAATAAATAGTTTTTTAACTAATTAATGTTATCCACAAAATTTCTAGATGAATATGAAATGTTAGTAATCTATTAAATATTTGGTTCAAATATATCCTCTGTGTGAATTTTATTTAAATTCTAATAAATGAGTAGAGTCAAAATTTAAACTATTGTTATCTTATAAAAATAACATATTATAAAATTGTTTTAAAAACCCAAAAATATATAAATTTATAAATTGAGATTTTTATGGTATAAAATGTCATAAATTAACAAATTATGGACAATTCAGGACACATAAGTAATTATTTATAACAATTTAAAATTTAGAATATTATTACCACAAATAAAATTAAATAGATTAAACAAGGATAAATAAAGTTGATATGGTTTAAAATAAATTCCAAACATGTATAAATTTTATTGGTTAATGAGATTACAACCCTATTTCATCTAATTTTATAAGTTTATTAATTTTGGAAGTATTTAGTGGGGTTTGATCTTATTATAAATTACTATTTTTGAGGTTTCCCAAGGTGCCCCTCTCCTCTATTATAAAAGGGCACCTCCTCCCTCTCAAATTAACAACATTTTGAGCCTTCATGCTCATCCAAACCATGTCCATTTATCTTCTAAACTTCCATATCAATATACTAGAGTTCCTCGTTTTCCTCAAAGAATATCTTTAGTTACCTAAGTGGAGGTTTAGAAGAGGCACGTCGAAGAAGAGGTAATATCCATCACCGATTCTTTCAAATTTATTTCTTCTTCTAATTCCTCGTATTTATTTGTTTAATTATAAAGTAATAACATAATTATCACTAATATACTGATATGTTATTATAAATATTAAAGAACCCTATTTCACCATCTATCCATCCTACAGAAAATAAGATCACCATGCATGCGTACGTACGAAATATCGTCCCCACGTCATGGTGTAATCTGTTTTCCACCACCACCTTACTCGGATGGATATAATGGTGTAAAGAATAAATATATATGATTATTATAACATTATACTAATTCTGATATATTCTATCATCCACTCTAATACCATTCCATTATTATGGTAACGATATCGTCGCTCATGTGTACATACGGCTTACCGTCTCCACGGTGCGATGTGATTCGTTCTACATGATCTTCATTAAACCATGATTATATAAATTAATTGAATGAATAAATATGATATATATTATACTAATACAATTCTTTAAATTATATATCTATTACCTAAAAAGATGAATATGAACTTATCCATCAAAACATACATATGAAAATAAAGCGGTTAAAACCCAAATAACGATTAACAATGAAATGTTACTAAAAACAGATGAAAATATAATCATAAATGTTATCATAAAAATAATTATTATTCTTGAATAGATCAGTAAGATTATTTAAATCATTATACAGGTGGTTCGGATACATATAAAGCATATCAGACCTAAGGTAAGGGAAAATATCGCAATCTCATTTTTTTTATTCGAGATTTTTATACTTTGGTATTTACTGGGGCACATTTATCATACACATCCATGTTTCCTCAATATGTAATTTTATTTATATCCTCCTAAAATTTTCTAAATCCAATTTCACTTATTGTTGAATTTTTTAGTAAAAGATATGAGCGGAATCTTTTTTCATTTTTAGTACGAGATACTTTTTTACTTTTCCGGCTAAAGTATGAGAAGAATGTTTTTATAACTTATATTGCATGAATGGATTTCATGTTTTCATGACTATTAATTTCCATGAAGATTCCTCTACAATATTTCATGATTAGTTTCCAAAAAAATTGTAACGCCCCGACCCCAGTTACCTTGAGTAGGTACATTATTATATATCATTGTCATGATCACAAGAAAGATCAAGTCTCAAAAGACCGATTAGTTTAGTAGCCTTAGAATAACTAGAAACATTCATAAAGTTTACATTACATCATAAAGTGAAAACTACTACAAAAACATATTGTCTTCATATCCCCTCATATTATCCCTACAGGACATTCATTAACTACTTCTTCACATCCTGGGAAAAATAAAACATTAAAAGGGGTGAGTTCAGATGCTCAGTAAGGATAACAATATAGTGGAAACATTCATAAATAAACATAAACATTTAAGGAAATGTATAGCAAAAACAAAAGCCTTTTAAACATGAAATCCCGCATAATATGGAAAAGATAAAATTAAATAATGTCATTTACTTATTCACATGTATATTCTACTAGTCGAATAATCACATTCAATATCAATAACCACTTTCATAATGATAGAATGCATAATGCCAGACTATCATAACCACATAGTCAAGGCCTCGTCCCAAGACTAAAAATAATATTTTCTCAAGGCCTTATTCTAAGACACTGGTTTGTCTCATGAGACCTACCGATGCATCGAGGAGCTATAGCGGGCTCCACCCGTCACTTATTAAGTCAAATGCATTCCTCATATGAACAGGTTTCAACATAACATAAACATTCGTATTAAAACTATCATACGAAATGTCAATACTTTCCCCATAAACCATGAATGGTATAAAAATAACACATCCACAGTCAAACATATCACAAAACCTTCAATACATTATGGAAGTTTTGTATCATAATAAATCAACTTCAAATAATCTTAAAATCCATCAAAGGATGTTGACATAGATGAAATCAAAACTATTTGAGAGAAATATCTCTTTTTTAATTCATTTAAAAGTCACATTATTATAAAATAAAACAATTACTTTGAAAATTTTCCTATAAGCTTGTAAGGGAAGTTTCGAAGAATTTATAATGGTGTAAAATAGCCACACCCTCCGTATAAGTTAAATAAAATTCTTACCTGAGTTCTGTCGAAAAGGTTTAAAAAAGCACCTTGTTTGGAAAACGAGAGAAACATTCCTTTATTAACCTCTTATAAAAAGTCAAAAAAGTGTATAAATTACTTTAACCCATATTCTAGTAAATATTAAAAAAATTGAAATACATTTTTAAGAATCACGGATGTGGATGATAAAGAGGTCTGAGTAGATAATCACGTATAAACAACCTCGGATAATGAATAGATTCTGAAATAAACCCTTACCTTGTACTTTTCCTTAGTCGATGGTTTTTTAACCTCCTGTATAATAGTTAAAAAATTGTTATTAAATTATACAAGAACTATATACATAATTATGATATAATATATGATCTTTTAACATTGGTTTGTTAATAATATCTTAGTATTATCATTGTTTTGGGTGTTAACTTACTCGTTTTCTTTTATATGTTTTGTTACATAAGTCGTGTTTGTTATGGATAGGTTTTAAATTATACATATACAAAATGATATAAAGTTCTTAAACATTACTTTTAATCATCAAATGAGAATTATTCTTGAATGGATATGATAGGGAATGAATCTCATCGCGTTCGTGGAGACGGTAGTCCGTATGTACGCATGAGCGACAATATCATTATATTGATATGAAAATAATATATAATTGGATGGTATATCATATATACAGAATCATTATCATGTTATATTTATTATTTATATGAATTAAACATAATTATTATACCCATCCAAATAATAATATATTGAATAACAATTACACCACGACGTGGAGACGGTAAGTCGTACGTACGCAAGTATGGTGACATATTAGTCAAAGGATGGATAGAATACTGAATATGGTTGTACCATATTTATAATAATATCACATTATATAAGAGATACTAGATTTATTATTTTAAAATGGTAATAACAAAGAAACAAGAAGTTGAAGAAGAAATGAACTTGAAAAAGGGTGGTGAAAACATTACCTCTTCTTCGGGTTCTTCCTTTTGATTTGATCAAAAGGGATCCTTAGGATGGCTTTATAATAAAACTAAGGCCTCTAGGTTGTATTGAGGAATGTTGAGAGAGTATTTGGGTAGGTTTTAGCCAATCCAGGAGGCTTTGAGTGTGTGAATTAGTGAGAAGGGGGAGTTCCCTTTTATAAGAGGGGTGAGGGGCACCATTGGTAAAGCTAGAAATATTATTTTATAATAAATTCATATTCGGTTTCTAATGGCTCAAAAGTGTATTATTTAAATTTTAAGGTGGTTATGGGTCGAAAAACACTCAACCAATATAATTTAGACAGGTTTGGGTCATTATATTAACCTTATTTGTTTGTTTTAACTCTTAGTTAATTAGTTTGAAACTTACCATGTCACTTTGTATTTTTATATTATATAGTTAAAAAACTTACTATATACCTCCAAGAGACACCCAAGTGGTCCATTAATGATACAAATATCATGATATAAGTCTATTTTCCAAACCTTAGATTTTTAGGAATTTAATATCAGTTAATAATATAATATTTGTTTTAAAAAATCTTTTATTTCAATTTTGACACTATTGGGTATTTTGTTTTTGATAATTTCATAAAAGCATTATTACTTCGAACAAAATTTATATAACCAATCCTAATATGTCATATTAACCTATAAAATTAGTGAAATTCATAAAAACTCTCAAATTACATTTATTTTGATATTTATAAAATCAATTATTTTAATATTTCATTACTTAGGTAACTATTGCATCACCATTGTGTCATAAATAAATTAAATTATTTAATGTCTAAAAATTATAAATAAAATATCATTATGTATTAAATCTCTTTATATTTCTAATGAATATTTACAATCAAATTTATCTTATGTATAACCCCATATTAAAAATATTTTAGTAAATGCACTTTGATTTTAACTCTTTTAACTCTTCTTTGAATTAAATAATAATAAATGTCCTAATCTAATCCAAGTGGACCTAAATGATAATATTTTATTCCTAAGGTTGTTTTTTGTCGAGATACACTTGTCTAATAGAATTAGGACATGTTTTAGGGTAATATTAATATTATTTTTACCCTTAATTACCCTATTTACTTTTAACCGTGTAAATAAAAGTAAAAAGTTACTATTCACAAAAAATTATTTTTATCTCATTGAACCACTTTTTACTCCTTGATATTAACTGTGTCTCTCGGATTTTCGAAATTCCATTCACAGAAGGGGTAAAATTATGTTTTATGTGAATTTCCAAATTCTCCTAGGAGGTGGGTAAAAGGTGGTGCAAAGTTCAATAAATTTTTTATATATCTAAAATTATTATAAACTGACTCCAAAGCTATTATTTATATATTTTAACCTTAATTAAATTTAAATAAAAATTTGGTTTTAAACTATAACTCTGTGTTTTTTCACTATTCATCAAAAATTGAAAGTTTTCAAAAAAATACCAAAATTTCACCCTATGATAATTTCGATATTATGAATCCAAAAATGAAGTCCATTTTTGAAGATAAAATTTATAAAATTTCAAAAATTTGGTATTACTATTCATAATGGCTAGTTTGATTGGTTGTGGTGTGTGTGTTAGAACTTGAAGTTGCATACAACACATGCTACTATATTATTCAAAGGGATGCGTATCGTGGAAGCTTGGGGTGTTACATTCTCCCCTCCTTCAAATAATTTCATCCTTGAAATTTTTAGGATACTACCGAATAAAAAGACTCGGGTGGTTCTTCATCATAAGCTCCTCGGGTCCCCACGTTGCCTCTTCCATCTTACGGTTTCTCCGTAGAACTTTTACCAGACGAGTCGCTCGGTTTCTCAGCACTTGTTCTCTTGTATCAAGAATCCTGATGGGCTCTTCACAATAAGAAAGATCGAGTTCCAGTTCTAATTCCTCATAGGTGAGTACATGCGTTGGGTCAGGCATGTATTTTCTCACTAGTGATACGTGGAACACATCGTGAACTTTGGATAGATTTGGTGGCATTGCCCAACGGTAAGCTATAGCCCCAATTCATTCTATAATTTCGAAAGGACCGATGTACCTGGGACTCAATTTACCTTTCTTTCCAAAATGTATAACTCCCTTCCATGGAGATACCTTTAATAAAACATGATCTCCCACCTGAAATTCCAAATCCTTTCTTTGGTTGTCAGCATAGCTCTTCTGCCTACTTTGAGCAGCTTTGATGTGATTTTAGATTACCTTTACCTTTTCCATTGTTTCCTCCACCAGTTATGGGCCTACAAGTTTTCTTTCACCAACGTCATCCCAACAGGTTGGTGTGCGACAACTCTTTCTGTATAACTCTTCATATGGTGCCATCTGAATACTCGAATGGAAGCTATTGTTATAGGAAAATTCCACCAGAGGTCAATATTGATCCCACATACCCTGAAAGTCAAGTGAGCATGATCTCAACATGTCTTATAAGGTTTGATTAGTCTGTTCTGATTGTCCATATGTTTGAGGGTGGTAGGTAGTGCTCAAACGAAGTTCAGTATCCAGGGATTTCTGAAGACTCTTCCAGAATCTTGAAGTAAAACGGGGATCATGATCAGAAACAATCTATAGGGGTACTCCACGAAGTCTCACCACTTCATTAATATATAGCCTTGCTAGATGTTCAAGTGGTAAATCTTCCCTCATAGCAAGAAAATGTGTTGACTTGGTAAGAAAATCAACAATAACCCATATTGCATCGTTCCTTCTAGGAGTCTTTGGTAGTCCCATGACCATGTCCATCGTAATATTGTCCCATTTATACTCTGGTATGGGAAGAGGTTGCATGACTCCTCCAGGCTGTTGCCTTCTAGATTTCACCTATTGAAAAACCTTACATCTTGACACAAAATCAGTAATCTCCCTCTTCATGTTGTCCCACAAAAAATGTTCCTTCAAGTCTCTATACATTTTGGTGCTCCCAGGGTGTATAGAGAAATTGGAACTATGAGAATCGTCCAACAATTCCCATTTTAGATCAGGTATAGTGGGAACACAAAGTCTCTTCCCAAATTTCAAAAGTCCATCTTCATACCCAAAGTCATTCAATCAACCATAATTCACAGCTTTAATCTTCTTTTGAAACTCTTCATCACCGGTCTAAGAACTCTTTATCCTTTCTAGTAAAGATGGTTTAGCAACCATTTGAAAAAGTATTGATGTTTCACCTTCCATAGTAATTCCCATATCCATCTTCACTAGATCCATGAAAATAGGATCCCTTTCAATTATCATCATGTTCAAAACTCCATGATCTTTTCTGCTCAAAGCATCTTCCACCTTATTTTCCTTCCCCGGGTGGTATAGTATAGTGCAATCATAATCCTTGAGTAGTTAAAGCCATCTCCTTTACCTCATGTTGAGTTATTCTTGTGAGAAAATATACTTCAAACTCTTGTGATCAGTATAAATCTAACATTTTTCACCATAGAGGTAGTTCCTCCATAACATCAAAGAAAAGATCACAGCTGCTAACTCGAGATCCTGAGTAGGATAGTTTTGCTCGTTAATTTTCAACTATCATGATTCATAGGCAATAACCCTATCATTCTGCATAATGACACAACCAAGTCCTTTCTTAGATGCATCCCTATAAATAACGAACCCATCATTCCCTGATGGTAGAGTCAATATAAAAGCATTGACTAATCTTCTCTTTAGTTCTTTGAAACATTCTTGACACTCTTTTTTTCAATAAAATTTAACCCCTTTATGTGTGAGCTTTGTTAATGGGTTAGCCAACTGAGCAAAATTCTGGACGAAACGTCGATAATAACCTGCTAAACCAATAAAACTACATACCTCAGTTATACTCATATGTGCTGGACATTCTTGGATTGCCTTGGTCTTAGAAGGATCAACAAATATTTCATCTTTAGAGACAATATGGCCATGAAAAGAAATCTCCTGAATCCATAATTCACACTTGCTAAACTTCCCATATATTTCATGTCTTCTCAGAGTGTTCAGGATAATGCGCAAGTGATTTTCATGATCTTCGTAGCTTTTGGAGTATACCAAGATATCATCAATAAATACCACCACAAAATCATCAAGATATTCTTTGAAAACTATATTCATTAGATCCATGAATACAGAGGGTGAATTAGTTAGCCCAAAAGGCATTACCGTAAACTCGTAATTCCTGTACATTTTTTGAAATGTTGTCTTCGAAATGTCTTCCTTCTTCACACACAATTGATGGTATCTAGATAGAAGTTCAATCTTTGAAAAGTATTGATCTCCATGTAGTTGGTCAAATTAATCATCAATGCGAGGTAGGGGATACTTTTTTTTATTTTTATAGCATTGATCTCCCTGTAGTCGATACATAACCTCATAGATCCATCTTTCTTTTTAACTAAGAGAATAGGGGCTCCCCATAGAGAAACACTAGGGCGAACAAATCCCTTATTACTCAATTCCTCTAGTTTTTTCTTTAGTTCAACTAATTCTACATTGGCCATTCAATAAGGGGTCTTTGATATAGGCCTTGATCCAAGAATTAAATCAATGGAAAACTCAACTTCTCGTTCTGGAGGATGTCCAGGTAAATCATCCGGAAACACATCTACATATTCTTTCACAATAGGTACATCCTCTATTTTAACATTCCTTTCCTCACCCATAGTCATTTCATTATCTTCCTCCCCAATAATTGAATTTATTTGGGCTACTAGGGGTGGATCTAGATAAGAATTAGGTGGTGATGATTTTTCTCTAAAGATAAGGTGTTTCTTATCATCATCATCAAAAATCATATCTTCCTTCTTCTTACAATAAATATTTACATCATGGTCCGAAATCCAATCCATACCAAGGATTATATCAAAATCAATCATAGGTATGATGATGAGATCATCGGATAAAAACATTTATGTGCTCTCATGGGGACTGATTCAAAAAACTTTGTTGCAATGATACTTCCCTTAGGAGTTTTAACTGACAACTCCCTTGTTAAATCAAATTGAAAATATCTAATTTTATTAGCAAACTGGGAAGATATGAAACAATGCAATGATCCAGAATCAAATAATAAATTTTCTAAACTTGAGGAATCCATTAAATTACCTACCACCACATCTTTCGTAGCTTCTACCTCAGCAGTTGTGATAGCATAAGATTGCCCTTGATCCTTTGGCCTTTTATAAAGTAAGTTCCCCTGATGATTAGTAAATTCATTTGAATAATGTCCCATCTCCCTATAATTTTAGCATTCGACATCGGTAGCTTCCTTCTTCCCCTTGCAATCACGAGCTTGGTGGCCTTTTTCACCACACTTGTAACAGACTCTCATTCCTTTTAAGCAAGTAACGAGGTATTTCTTCCCACATTTTACATAGGATGGATATTCAACCTTTCCCTTATTTCCCTTATTTCCATTCCTAGATTGATCTGTAGATCTCTTCTTCTCTTGCTTTGCTTTAAAGTCATATGACTTATAGAATTCATTTTCTGTCTTGATAGCACATGAGACAATGTCTTCGTACGATGAGAAGTATTGTGAGACTAATGCTCGACGGAGAAACGGTTTTAACCCATTAAATAAATGATAAATCTTACTTCTTGGGTTATGTATATAATCTCTTTCATACCTTGATAACCTTGTAAAGTTAGCCTCATACTTTGTGACATTCTCATCCTCTTTTTGTCTCAGACTCAGAAATTGCCTTTCCATATCTGCTCGATGGTCAAGAGGAAAGTATTTTTCTAAGAAAATCTCTTTGAACTCCCTCCATTCCATATTTGATACTTTATCGTCTTCCTTCATGTTTTGAATCAATGACCACCATTGATCATCATCTCTAGTGAGGCGATAATATTCCATGAAAACTTTTTCCCTTTCAATACTCCCCAAAGCCTAAAATATTTTCTCTAGGGAACTTATCCATTACTCAGATACTAATGGATTTGTAATCTCATTGAATGTTGGTGGTTGCTGCCTCATGAAGCGATCTAACATTGATCCTCCACGTTGTGGATCAGGGTGCTCCATATGGGTAAGGTTATTATTCATAACCGGAGTGAGTTGTCCCAGTGTGGTGATTAGTTGATCAGCACCAGTTGCATCCCCAGCTCCACTATAATTATCTTGAGTAGGAGGTAAATCCCTACATGGAGTATGTGCATTGATACGACTTCCATTTCTTCCACTAGGCGCCATTTATAAACAATGGCATAAACTAGATCAGTTTATGAATCTAAATACATAATTCCATACTTGTAAAACACATAACATAAATTGAACTATTTATGGATATAATCCATAATCATAAAAAAAATTCTTTGAGAAGTATATACTCATAAACCCTTCATAATGATTTGTAAATAAAATGAGAGTTATCCTAAGCATATCCCCCGGGAGTGTCGTAACCAACAGTGCAGCAAGGCCCGTTGTCGTACACCAGTTCTCGTTCAAGTCTAGCACAAAGTGGTGTTTTTGGGTTTTACCCCTAGGTACATCTATGCCAGAGCCGCCTCTACCTACTCATATCCAAACAGGGATGTATTTCTCGGAAAACTCACAAAATCTCTACAATACCAAAATTCTAGGAAGTTCTTCTATACTAATCCTCAAAGTCCATCTTAGGTCTATGTGCTCTAATCAGAGTTTATCTAAATCTAGCTTCCAAGGTTTGTACTAAACTTCCTATGATACCAACTGTAACGCCCTGACCCTAGTTAACTAGAGTCGGTGCATTATTACATATCATTGGCATCATCACAAGAAAGATCAAGTCTCGAAAGACCTATTAGTTTAGTAGCCTTGGAATAACTAGATACATTCATAAAGTTTACATTACATCATAAAGTGAAAACTACTACAAAAACATCTTGTCTTTATATCCCCTCATATTATCCCTGCAGGTCATTCAAAAATTACTTCTTCACATATTGGGAAAAATAAAACATTGAAAGGGGTGAGCTCAGATGCTCATTAAGGATAACAATATAGCGGAAACATTCATAAATAAACATAAACATTTAAGGCAATGTATAGCTAAAACAAAAGCCTTTTAAACTTGAACTTCATCATAATATGGGAAAGATAAAATGAAATAATTCCATTTACTTATTCATGTGGATATTCTACTAGTAAAATAATCACATGAAATATCAATAACCACTTTCATAATGATGGAATGCATAATTCCAGACTATCATAACCACATAGTCAAGGCCTCGTTCCAAGACTACAAATAATATTTTGTCAAGGCCTTGTGCCAAGACACTAGTTTGTCTCATGAGACATTCCGATCCATTAAAGAGCTATAGCGGGCTCCACCCGTCACTTATTAAGTCCAATGCATTCCTCATATGAACAGGTTTCAACATAACATAAACATTCATATTAAAACTAGCATATGAAATGTCAATACTTTCACCATAAAAAATGAATAGTATAAAAATAACACATCCACAATCAAACATATCACAAAACCTTCAATACATTATGGAAGTTTTGTATCATAATAAATCAAATTCAAATAATACTAAAATCCATCAAAGGATGTTGACATAGATGAAATCAAAACTATTTGAGAGATATATCCCTTTTTTGAATTCATTTAAAAGTCGCATTAATATAAAATAAAACATTTACTTTTAAAATTTTCCAATAAGCTTGTAAGGGAAGATTCGAAGATTTTATAACGGCGGAAAATATCTACACCCGCCGTATAAGTTAAAAAAAACATTCTTACCTTAATTATGTAGAAAAGGTTTAAAAAAGGACCTTGTATGGAAAACGATGGAAAGATTCCTTTATAAACCTCTTATAAAAAGTCAAACAAGGGTATAAATGACTTTAACACATATTCTATTAAATAGTAAAAAATGTTATGAAATACATTTTTAAGAAACATGGATGTGGATGATAAAGAGGTCCCAGTAGATAATAACGTATAAACAACCTCGGATAATGAACAGATTGTGAAATAAACCCTTACCTTGTACTTTTCCATCGTCGATGGAATGAAAACCTCCTGTATAATAGTTAAAAAAATTATTAAATTATAAAATAACGATATACATAATTATGATATCATATATGATCTTTTAACATTGATTTTTTAATAATATCTTAATATTATCATTGTTTCGGGTGTTAACTTACTCGTTTTCTTTTATATGTTTTGTTACATAAGTCGTGTTTTTTATGGATAGGTTGTAACTTATTCGTATACAGAATGATATAAAGTTATTAAACATTACTTTTAATCATCAAATGAGAATTAGTCTTGAATGGATACGATGGGGAATGAATCTCATCGTGTTCATGGAGACGGTAGTCCATACGTACGCACGAGCGACAATATCATCATTTTGATATGAAAATAATATATAATTTGATGGTATATCATATATAAAGAATCATTTTCATGTTATATTTATTATTTTTATTAATTACACATCATTATTATACCCATCCAAATAATAATATATTGAATAACAATTACACCACGACGTGGAGACAGTAAGTCGTACGTACGCACTTATGGTGACCTGTCATTCAAAGGATGGATAGAATACTGAGTATGGTTGTACCATATTTATAATAATATCATAGTATATAAGAGATATTGGATTTATTATTTTATAATGGTAATAACAAAGAAATAAGAAGTTGAAGAACAAATGAACTTGAAAAAGGGTGGTGAAAACATTACCTCTTCTTCGGGTTCTTCCTTTTGATTTGATCAAAAGGGATCCTTAGTTTGGCTTTCTGGTCAAACTAAGGCCTCTAGGTTGTAGTGAGGGAATTTTATAGAGTATTTTGAAATGGTTTGGTCGATCCAAGAGGCTTTTAATGTGTGAATTAGTGAGAAGGGGGAGTGCCCTTTTATAAGAGGGGTGAGGGGCACCTTTGGTAAAGCTAGAAATATTATTTTATAATAAATTCATATTCGGTTTCAAATGGCTCCAAAGTGGATTATTTAAAGGTTAAAGTGGGTATGGGTCTAAAAACACTCAACCAATAGAATTTAGACAGTTTTTGGTCATTATATTAACCTTATGTTTTAGTTTTAACTCTTAGTTAATTAGTTTGACACTTACCATGTCACTTTGTATTTTTATATTATATAGTTAATAAACATACTATGTACCTCCAAGATACTCCTAAGTGATCCATTAATGATACACCCATAATTATATAAGTCGCTTGGCCGAACCTTGGATTTTTAGGAATTTAATATCAATTAATAATATAATATTTATTTTAAAAAATCTTTTATGTCAATTTTGACACTATTGGGTATTTTGTTTTTGATAATTTCATAAAATAATTATTACTTCAAAACAAATTTATATAAACAATACTAATATGTCATATTAACCTAGAAAATTAGTTTAATTCATAATAAGTCTCAAATTACATTTATTTTGATATTTATAATATCAATTATTTTAATATTTCATTACTTAGGTAATTACTACATCACTATTGTGTCATAAATAAATTAAATTATTTAATGTCTAAAAATTATAAATAAAATACCATTATGTATGAAATCGTTTTAAATTTCTAATTAATATTTACAATCGAATTTATCTTATGTATAACCCCATATTAAAAATATTTTAGTAAATACACTTTGATTTTAACTCTTTTAACTCTTCTTTGAATTAAATAATAATAAATGTCCTAATCTAATCCAAGTGGACCTAAATGGTAATATTTTATTACTAAGGTTGTTTTTGGTAGATATACACTTGTCCAATAGAATTAGTACATGTTTTAGGGTAATATTAATAATAGTTTTACCCTTAATTATCCTATTTACTTTTAATTGTGGTAAATAAAAGTAAAAAGTTACTATTCACAAAAAAAGTATTTTTATCTCATTGAACAACATTTTACTCCTTTATATTCACCTTGTCTCTCAGATTTTTGAAATTCCATTCACAGAAGTGGTAAATTTAAGTTTTATGTGAGTTTCCAAATTCTCCTAGGAGGTGGGTAAAAGACAGTGCGAAGTTCAATAAAATTTTTATATATCTAAAATTATTCTAAACTAACTCTAACGAATTACATTGAACTTATATAGGTATTATGTATCTATTTTGACCTTAATTAAATTTAAATAAAATAAATAATTATTTAATTAAAAATTTGGTTTTAAACTATAACTCAGTGTTTTTTTCACTATTCATCAAAAATTGAAAGTTTTCAGAAAAATACCAAAATTTCACCCTAGGCTAATTTCGATATTTCGAATCCAAAAATGAAGTCCATTTTGAATGATAAAATTTATAAAATTTCAAAAAGATGGTATTACTATTCATAATGGCTAGTTTTATTGGTTGTGGTGTGTGTGTTAGAACTCGAAGTTGCGGACAACACATGATACTGTATTATTCAAAGGGAAGTGTACCATGGAAGCTTGGTGTGATACAAAAATACTTTATTTTAAAATTGAATGTTATTTTTAGAAAAAAAAATTGCTTTTGAATAAAAAAGGATAGTTTCTTCAAGAACTGAGTTCAAGTGTTTTATCAAAATTATTTTCCATCTAAGATGATATAGGGTTATGTTTCTATCCCTATTATTACATTTATTTGATTATGTTATGATGGAATTATTTTTATGAAGGCCGTTTATATTATATGGATTATGTTATGATGGCATGATGTTTAAGAATCCCATTTTTATTACATGGGTTATGCTATGATGTATGATTTATGATTTTGGGCCACACATAAGAATGGTTTCATTATGAGACATGTGGGACTTATATATCCCTCCAATTCATTGGGTAAAGATTTATATCTTATGAGATAGACATGGCTGGAACGACAAGTTAATCCGGTTCAGTGATACAAGATTGGAACGAGGAATGAACTCTATTCATTAAAAGACCTTGTTCGCTAGGACGGTATTGGCAATGCGTATTGACTAAATATGAAATGATTATCTATGATTATGTGTGTATTCCACAAAAGTTTCATGTTTTAAGTTATGATTATTGGGATTACATTTCACAACTATGATTTATCCCATGTCATGATATTATGATCTCTTTTACAGGATAAGATTTTCAAAATGTTATGCTCTTATGAATTTGATATGATTGATATTTTGTTTGTTTACCCTTACTTAGAATTTGAGCTCACGCTTTTGTATGTTTTCTTTTCCCCAGGTCAAGAAGAAGGGTACTAAGAAGGATATGCCAAAAGGGACTCTAGATATAATGAAATAAATGGGAGAAAATGTAGATGATTTATGAACCAGTTGTTTATGTTTCCCAATTTATAAAGACACTATACCTATATTCTCTTATCATGGTTTTGTTATATGCTTTAATAAATATGCTTCAATTCTTATGTAATAACAATGTATGTTATTTATGGGTCGTTATAGTTGGTATTAGAGGGAGGTTATAGTTAACCTTTGGAAACTAGGATGTGAAAGCCTTAGTAAGAACCCTAAGGATATGCATAAGCATAAGACACAATCATTGTGTTTGAGAAATGGCCATGGATAACCTATGATAAGACTTACATTGTGAAATTTTATTCTTGATTATGTAGTTTTCCTATTATGATTAGTGTTTCTCACAATATGATTCTTGGTTTTAGTTAATGGCTGGAACCCGAAGGAACCGTGTTAATGCTAAATGTGGCGGGAAATGAAATGATTGTCCCCCTGAGTAACCAAACATTATGGGAGATGGAATGAAAAATATTTTAGCCATGCTCAAAAAACATTCTCAAGATATGAATCATGGAGGCCTTCCAAATGAGCAAAGGAAGGAGAAACATTCTGTTGAATCCTTCATGAGGAAACGTCTTCCTTCATTCAACGGGTCTTTTGATCCATTAGTGGCTAAACAATGGATCGGTACCACTGAAAATATATTTTCTATCTTGCAATGTTCTGAACATGATAAAGTCATATTAGCTATATATTTTTTGGAAGGTGAAGCTGTTCAATGGTGGAATATTTTCAAGAATACAAGGTAAAGGGATGAAATTGAGTCCATGGAATGGAACAGGTTCAAGAACATATTTTTCAACAAGTTCTTCCCTCGTATTCTTCAAACAAATATGGAGAAGGATTTTATTGAACTGAAGCAAAAGGATGATGAATCTGTTGTTACCTATGAAGAAAAGTTTACAAGACATGCAAAGTACGCTTCAGGGATTATTATCCAACTTGAGAGTAAGATCGATCGATTATTTAGTGGCTTAAAACCAAGTCTCTGAAGGGTATTATCCATAAGGGACTTCAATATCTATGAGGAAATTGTACTATGTGCTCTCAAGGTTGAGATGGAGATTGAAGTATCCCGTCAGTTATATGGGTTTGATAAGAAGAGGAAAATGGAATTCAAAGGAAAATCGAAAGAACACACTGAAAAGAAGATGAGTTTTCCTTTATTCTCAAAGTGTGGAAAGAAACATGGAGGTAATTGTCTTAAATGGACAAGTAAATGATTTATGTGTGGAAAATAATGTCATCGGGCAATTGAATGTTGAATTAATGGGAAGAATATTTCTAATGATGCGATCAAATGAAGGGATACACAGAATTCATCTCCTACACTTCAATGTTACAAGTGAAAAGAAATTGGGCATTATGCTAATCAATTCCCCAATCCAAATGTTATGGATTATGATCGACATCAACAAACTCTTAATGCCAAAGAAAAAGGATTGTCACATGCAATTAATATCAGCGATATGGAGTATGATAATGAAGTGGTTAAAGGTACACTTTCCATCCACTCTAAAGTAGAAAATGTTTTATCTTATTATAGATCCACCAACTCTTTTATTTTGGAAGAATTTTCTAAGGTTATATCCATATTAACTTAGAAATTAGATATTGAGTTAGCTACAACAACTCCTAGTGGCACAACAGTCACATAAAAAGTTTACAATTCTTCTCCGATTGAAGTTTGTGGGAAAGTGCTTCCTAAAAATATTTTTATCCTTTCTGTAGTGGAATTTGATGTGATTATTTGCATGGATTGGCTTTCTTTATATGGAGATCATATCAATTACCAAAGAAGGGAAGTCACATTTCATATTCCAGATCAATCTACGATCATCTATCAATGCAAGGATGAATATAAACGTTAATTGGAAATTTCCTCCACCTTATAGATCCTTATTCCAATAAATGAAGGTTATTTATTTAAAATGATTTAGGGGAAACCCACTATTAAGAATACCACCATTGTATGGGAGTTTGATGAGGTCTTTCTAGAGGAATTTCTAGGTCTTCCACCAAATCGTGAAGATAAGTTTTCAATAGAACTCATACCGGGTTTTGTGCCTATTTGAAAGACACCATATAGAATGGCCCCAATTGAGTTGAAGGAATTAAAGAAGAAACTCCAAGAAAATCTTGATAAAGGCTTCATACGACCTACTGTGTCACCTTGGGGAGCACCTGTTTTGTTTCTTAAGAAGAATGATGGATCAATGAGACTTTGTATTGATTATCGTGAACTTAACAAGATCACTATCAAGAACAAATATCCTCTCCTATGCATTGATGACTTATTTGACCAACTAAACGGAGCTCAATACTTTTCCAAGATTGATCTTTGTTCAGGATACCATCAACTAAGGGTCAAAAAAGAGGATATACCAAATAGAGCATTCCGTACAAGGTATGGACACTATGAATTTATAGTTATTCTTTTTGGCCTTACTAATACCCATGTTATCTTCATGTATCTAATGAATAGAGTTTTTAGAGACTATATTCATCAGTTTTTGGTAGTCTTTATAGACGATATTCTTGTCTATTAAAAGAGCAAGGAAGAACATAAAGATCACTTAAGAATTGTATTGAAGACCCTAAGAAAGGATAAGATTTATTCCAAATTTTCCAAGTGTGAATTTTGGCTTCAAAAATATTAATTTTGGGGTCACATAATGTCAAAATAGGGGATATCTATGGATCCAACAAAAACAGAGGTTATTGAATAATGGTCAAGACCGACAACAGTAACTAAAATTCTGTGTTTTCTTGGTTTAGCTGGGTATTATCGATAATTTGAGAAATAGTTTTCAATGTTATCTAACCCACTCCCCAAATTGACATGGAAAGGAGTTGTCTTTGTTTGGACGGAGGAATTTGAAGATAATTTCATATAGCTAAAAATAAGGTTAGCCAGTGCACCTGTGCTCACACTTACTTATGGTGGATAAAGGTTTGTGATCTAGAGTGATGCATCCAAGAATGTGATGAGATTTTTTCTCATGAAAAATGATATGGTGATAGCTTTTGCCTCACGACAGCTGGAAATCCATGAGAAAAATTACCCAACTAATGATTTGGAGTTAGTTGTGGTAATCTTTGCATTAAATATTTGGAGGCATTATTATTATGGTGAAAGGTGTGATATTTATACTTATAATAAAAGTTTAAAGTATATTTTCACACAAAAGGAGATGAATATGCGCCAATGAAGATGGTTGGAGCTGATTAAGGATTGTGAATGCTTAATTCATTACCACCCCAGGAATTCAAACAATGTGGCATACGCATGATGTCGACAAGACCATGCTCTCTTATCAATGATGAAGATCACAAAAGATCCAATATTTATGGATTTACAAAGGATAGATCTAGGAATTATAATGAAAATAGAGATATCTTATCTTTCATAAATGAATTTTAAACCATCTATACAAGTGATGATTTAAGAGGCGCAGAAGGAGGATGTTGGGATACAAAAGATGGTGAGAAATTTTCCTGAATTCAACCTTGATTTTGATGGGATAATAAGGTTTAGCAGCCATGTCTATATCCCTCCCATACAATAATTAAAGAAGGAGATGCTGGATATGTCTCATAGTTCTTCATTTTATATTCATCGTGGAAGTACAAAGATGTACAGGGACCTGAAAGAGTACTTTTGGTGGGATTGCATGAAAAGATATATCGCCAAATATGTCTCTCGATGCTTGGTTTTTTAGTAAGTTAAAGGTGAGAGATAGAAGGCTAAGGGGATGTTACGACCATTACCCAAGCCAGAATAGAAATGGTAAAACATAACTATGGACTTTGTCCCTGGACTTCCAAAAACATCCAAATGAAATAATGATATATGGGTTATAGTTGATTGTCTTACAATTTCGGCACACTTCATTGATATTAGAGAATATTTCTCTCTTGATCAGCTTCCCAGGATATATATTAATGAAGTGGTAAGATTTCATGTAGTACCACTTTCCATTATATCTGATCGGGATCCAAGGATTACCTCAATGTTTTGGAGAAGTCTTCATCATGCTCTAGATACAGAGTTGAGTTTCAGCACTTCTTATCATCCTCAGAAAGACGGGCATTTTGAGAGGATAATTCAAACTCTAGAAAACATGTTGAGAGATTTCTCTATGGATTTCAAAGGTTGTTATAATCAACACCTACCTTTGGTGGAATTTTCATATAATAATATCTTTCACTCCAATATTTAGATGGCTCTTTATGAAGCTCTCTATGGAATTAAATGAAGAACTCCAACTTGTTGGAATAATGTTGGGGAAAGAAATATATTATGACCTGATCTTGTTGATGAGATGGCAGAAAAGGTCAAATCTATTCAATAACACATAAGATCATATCAGAGTCGACAAAAAAGTTATGCCGACAACCAAAAAAAAGACCTAGGGTTTGAAGTGGGTGATAAAGTGTTCTTATGAATATCTCCTTGGAAGAGATTAATGGGATTTAGAAAGAAGGGAAAACTGAGCCCTTGATATATCAGTCCGTTTGAAATACTAGATCATGTTAGGAAGGTAGCTTACCGATTGGAACTTATGCCAAATCTCTCTCAAGTTCATGATGTGTTCCATGTATCTCTTTTGATAAAGTACATACTTGATCCTTCACATGTACTAAGATAAAAAGTTGTACCACTGGAGAAAGATCATTCGTATGAAGAACAATCGATAGATATTCTCAATCGTAGAGAAACTTTTCTACGAAAAAATACCACTCGCTTGGTTAAAGTTTTATGGAGCAATCTCCAATTAGAGGAAGCTACATGGGAACTTGAGGATATGATGAGGGAGAGGTATCCTCATATGTTTGATACGAAGTGACGACTTTCAAGGGACAAATTAACTTTAAGGGGGGGTAGAATGTAACACCCTGGGATTTTATGAGAAATATTTTTTATGTCTTATGTTATACACAACATGAAATGAATCTTTTACTACACACAACATTGTCTTGTCTTTTGTTACACGCAAGATCAACCTTTCTCGATAGCTTGCGTTGTACGCAATACCGAGTTTCAATAAACAACGACATGTTATTAAGATATTATATAAACCAGCTTTTATAAATAGTATTAACCACATTTTGAATTTTATATAACATTAGAATTCATCTTACATATGATATGCAAAAAAAATCCATTTTTCGATAAAAGAATAATTTTTTTCAAAAATGCAATTTTACCGCCTTTTGATGGCACACCCATTTTAAATCTAATTTTTAAAAAGTTTATGATTTCAATTTGACAAAATAAAATTCTTCTTTTGAATCAGGATATAATAATTTACATTGAAAATTTTTTTTATACTTTTCTGATAACTTTCATATTTTCATGAATAGTAAAAATATGCAAAATTTTTCTATAAAAATATTTTTTCATCAAGAAACTTTTTATGGTTAAATTATAAAATTTAATGGTTTTAAAGTATAAATAGAATATATTTTTACCATTTAATATAATTTATTTCATTACCATTAATTTTAAATTTAATTCATAGGTAAAAACATTTCAATCTTTGGAAATGTTTTAACTTTTAAAACTCATTTTCTTAAAAATGAGATTAATTTTAAATTAATTACTTCAACTAAAATGTTTAGAATTTTGAAAAATGGATTCCATATTTGGATTCAGTGGGTCCAAATTATGTTAATAGGTTACTTTTATTTTTTTTATATTATGAATAGTAACTATGGTAATTTTTATTTAATACAATTAAAGTTAAATCGGGTAATTAAGGGTAAAAATAAGATTATAAAATTACCATACCACCTGAAAAAATTCTATTTGATGAATAAAAGTAGAGCCATATCACATAAGGGTTAGACTAGATTCATTTCATGGACTTTTTACCACGAAAATGATGTAATTATTATTATGATCAAAGAAAGTTACAACATGTCACTTTCTTATAACATATAAGTGTAATAATTTTAATTTTGTGATAAACTTTATAAAACTTAGAAAATAAATAGTATCCAGAAATATAATAAATTTATCTACTTCATGTGAGTTTATTTATAATTTTTAGGGATTAAATATTTATCATTAATGATGACACAATAGTGATGTAGGAATTATTTTATTGATTGAAATATAGAATAAATGGTTTTAAAATATTAAAATAAATATTATATGAACTAATTAATGTTCTCCAAAAAAATTCAATATGAATATGACATGTCAGTAATATATTAAAGATTTTTTTTGAATATATCCTCTTTGTGAATTTTATTTAATTTCATGTAAATGAATAGTGTCAAAATTGACACTATTGTTATTTTATAAAAATAACATATTATAAAATTGTTTAGAAATCACAAGAATATTTAAAAATTATAAATTTATATTTATATTTTCTATAACATCATAAAGTATCCAATTATGGAAAATTCACAACACATAAGTAATTATTTATAACAATTTAAAATTTAGAATTTTATTACCACAAATAAAATTAAATGGATTAAATAATGATAAATCAAGTTGATAAGGTTTAAAATAAATTCCCAAAATGTCTGGATATTATTGTTTGATTATATTACACCCCTATATCATCTAATATTTTCATTTGAGTCATTTTGGAATCATTTGAGTCAGGTTTGAGTTTATTATAAATTAATATTTTTGAGGTTTCCAAAGGTACCCCTCTCCTCTCTTATAAAAGGGCACATCATCCCTCTCCTCGTCACAACATTTTGAGCATTCAAGATCGGCCAAACCCTGTCCATTTCTCTTCTACAATTCTCTAGAAATATATTAGTGGTCCCAGTCTTCTTTAAAGACTATCTTTAGTTCCCTAAGAGGAGGTTTAGAAGAGGCCCATCGAAGAAAAGGTAGTATCCTTTTCCGATTCTTTCAAAATTATTTCTTATTTTAATTCCTCTTATTTATTTGTTTCATTATAATGTATTAAAATCAATATCACTATTATACTGATATTTTATAATAAATATTAGACCCCCAAATTTCACCTTCCATTCATCTTATGGAAAAAGAAATCACCGCGCGTGTGTACGTACAGAATACCGTCTCCACACTGTGGTGTAATATTTTTTCCACCACCACCTTACTTGGATCGATATAATGGTGTAAAGAATAACTATATATGATTATTATAACATGATAAAAATTATTAGATATTCTATCATACACTCCAATAACATTCAATAATTATGGGAATGATATCGTCGCTCGTGCATACATACGGCTTACCATCTCCACGGTGCGATGTGATTCGTTCTACATGATCTTCATTAAACCATGATTATATAAAAGAATTGAATGAATATATCTGATTATATTATACTAATACCATTATGTAAATTTTATAACTATTACCTAAAAATAATAATGTGAACTTATCCGACAAAACATACATATGAAAATAAAGCACTTAATACCCAAATAACAAGTAACAATGAAATGTTACTAATAAAAGGATGAAAATATGATCATAAATGTTATCATAAAAATAATTATGATTCTTTAATATATCCTTAACATTATTTAAATCATTATACAATAGTTCTGGATACATACGAAGCATATCAGACTTATGGTAACAGAAAATCTCACAATCTCATTTTTTTATCAGAGATTGTTTATACTTAGGTATTTACTAGGGCATATTTATCATCCACATCCATGTTTCCTCAATATGTAATATTATTTATATCCTACTAAAATATTTTAAATCCAATTTAACTTATTGGATATTTTATTAGTAAAATATATGATAGGAACCTTTTGTCTTTTTCAGTACAAGATACTTTTTGGCTTTTCCGGCCAATGTTCGAGTAGAATGTTTTTTAACTTATACGGCATGAACAGATTTTTATAGTTTCATAACTCTTTATTTCCATGACTGTTCCTCTACAATATTTTGATGATTACTTTCAACAAAATTACTTTCTTTTAAATTTTCATGTTATTTTGAGAAAGGAAATGCTTTTGAATAAGAAAGGATATTTTCCTAAAGAACTGAGTTCAAGTGTTTTATCAAAATTATTTTCCATCTAAGATGATATAGAGTTATGTTTATATCCCTATTATTAAATTTTTTAGATTATGTTATGATGTAATTATTTTTATGAAGTAATTTTCTCTTATATGGATAATTTTATGATGGCATGATGTTTAAGAATTCCATTTTTATTACATAGGTTATGATATGATGTATGATTTATAATTTTGTGGCACAGATAAGAATGGATTCATTATTAGATGGGTGGGACCTATATATCCCTATAATTAATTGGGTAAATATTTATATCTCATTAGATTGACATGGATGTAATGGAAAGTTAATCCGGTTCGGTGATACAAGAATGGAACGAGGAGTGAACTCGGTTCAGTAATGGACTTTATCTGCTATGATGGTCTTGGCAATGAGTCTTGACTAAATATGAACTGATTTTCTATGATTATGTGTGTATGCCACAAAATATCATGTTTTAAGTTATGATTATTGGGATTACATTTCACTACAATGATTTATCTCATGTCATGATATATTTATCCCTTTTGCAGGATAAAATTTTCAAAAATGTTATGTCCTTATGAATATGATATGATTGATATTTTCTTTGTTTACCCTTACTGAGCATTTGAGCTTATCCTTTTGTATGTTTTATTTTCCCCAGGTCAAGAAGAAGTTTTTTAAGTAGGATATGCCAAAAGGGACTCTAGATATGATGAAATAAATGGAAGACAGTGTATATGATTTATGAACAAGTTATTTATGTTTCCCAGTTTCTAAAGACACTATACCAATACAGTCCTATCATGGTTTTGTTATATGTTATAATAAATATGCTTCAATTCTGAATTAATAACAATGTATGTAATGTATGGGTCATTATATCCCATCAATTATCATTTTATCTTGATTACCTATAATTTTTTACTTGAGTTCACTCCTTATAATTTTGGAATAAAGAATTCATAATTATTAATAATTCTATAAAGGCACATTTTTTCATACAAAGTGATTTCATTAATGTTGTTTAACATTTTAAAAAAATATTTTTAATAAAATATGAAAGCCTTTTAATGAATTATCCACTAGAAGTTTTAGAGGATACCAAAAAGGAATTTTTCATATAATTTTACAAGTTGTTATATATGAATCAATATAAGATGAATTATGCATAAAATTCATAAGATTTTAGTGAAAGTGGGAGATAATGGACCATATACAATAAATAAAATGAAATAGGAAATTTAATGTACATAACACCATATTTTTTGTTCTTATATCAGAATATAAACAATATTCTGATCTTAAGACTATTTGTGTGGTATTTATTGACATGACTTGTATAGTATCCATGTCTGTATCTATAAAATAGTATGAAATATTCAACATTTCATCCAACCATTATGATTATTCCATTTTTAGGTATCATTTTATATTTATAATATACTTTGATGATATTAAAAGGAGTTTATTTAATCTTTTAAGTGTTAAACATATCAATCATGTTTGGATAGATGTTATAAATTTTTTGCAAGGCTTTTCATAATTCAAAGGATCAAAGAATGATTATAATGATGAAACATACAATAAGTTAAAAATTTAGGAAATTTTCAAAATCATTATGGGGCCTTCAAAGAGTATACAAGATTGTTATAAAAATATGGAAAATACCTTAGATGTGTGGATATATTTTGAACCAAAAAAATAATTAGAAATAGAATCATTCATTCATATCCTCATTTGATATAGAACCTAGTAGGTTTTGGAGTGAAGAAGAATCCTAAAAAGAAGTTTAATTTGAAATCAACTCAACTTATGTATATATTTGGAGGTGATATTCATTAAGCTACCACCAAGATAACTCCTTCATGAACATGTTGCAGGGAATCAATTTATTGGAAAAAATACAAAAGTTGAGTTTTTTAACTACTAAAGCTATACATGGTCATTATATTTATATATATAAATTCAAATAGACTTGCTTAGATCATGTGTCGTGGTTTTGATGTAAGTTCTCATATATTTTTGGTAAGTGTTATCCCAATTAAACCCAACAAATAATCCCACAAATCACTAAGAATATATGATTAATATTTCTAATGTAACTAAGAATAATATTGATATCCATTCAGGGACCCCCATAAAGGTTAAAATTTTATTTACTCATTACTCTTAGAGAATAATAGATATATTTATTTAATAAAACAATAAAAAAATACATGGTATTTCATATTATTAAAAAATATAATCGTATTCTCATGTTCTATCACTAAATATATAGAAAGTAACTGAGATTTTATAAGACTCTTCCCATGAAAAACTAGTAAAGTTATCTTCATGGAATTTTCTATGACAAAATTTTTATCATATGACCAATATATATATATATATATATATATATATATATTTAACTGGTCTAAAGAAACATATATCTCTACATTTATATATCCTCATTCCAGTATTATAGGTTATTTCCCCTATATAATTTAATGAGAAACATTTTCCCCACTAATATTGTATATATTGGAATGGTTGGATGTCATTATTGATATGTAAAATAATATCCAAAAATAATAAAAAAGGAAATTGAACTCACATTAATTCACTTATATGCGCATATTTAATATTTTTTACTTGATGAAACAAATATCTTCCATGGAACAAAATATCATTTAATCGCCCGCATAAAAATTGTAATATGTTGAATAATTGATAACTAATACCAATTTTTGGAAGATATAATTATTTTTAAAAACCAAGGATTGAGGTGATTAAAATATCAATATGAATATTAAGTCATGAATTAATTTTAATTATATCATATGATCATCTGAATATTCTATTTTTAGGGTAAATTTTTTAAAACAAAATGTTCTATAAACTATCCAAAACCAGTTTGACAACATGTTGATTGTTTTTTATTCTCATTCTACTCAACAAAACAACCTTAATTTGTAGTCCAAATTTTATTTCAAATTATAAAAAAGTCTAATAGATCGTGTTAATCCTATACATAAGTTTTTTATGATTCAACACCACTAAAAAGCGATGTGCGATTGACAAAACTTATGTCTTATCCTTTAGTGTAAAGAACATTTTTTGTTGAACTCTTTTTAAATAGACTAACATATCATGTCTCTAAAGGACTAAAACAATTATCCAAGGATTATAAAAGTTGTCCATAATCATGTAAATAGATAATAATCACAATATAAATCTTTATTCAGTGAAAACAATTGACGACAGGGGATGTATAATGGATAAAAAGTTTTTTTTCATTTGGTGTTCAATACATATTTCATCTTTTATTTATCATGAATAAATTCAATATATTATAAACATAATTAAATTGGATCAAATGATCCAAAAAATTTGTTTAAACATTCTTAAATTCCCTCTAACAAATATAGTTATCATTTTTACAAAAAAATATAATATGAAACATAAGATCACATTATAAAATATAAAAATTCAAATAAAAAATATATAAAACTTCACTTAGAACAATAAATTTAAATGTTTAATGTTCATGAGAGATAATTTTGAAAAACAAATCATAGGATAGAGTCAAAATTGTGATAGTATTCCATATCTTGATGTCAAACACTAATTCACCTTCATAATGCTTCATTGGTTCTCACCATAGAATTTTCAATCCACTCTTTGGATTTTTTTAGTATATTACAATAAAAAACACATAAAAATAAATTACACCATATAAAATTATATCAATAATTTTTTCATAATTAAAAATTTTCCCAAAATTAACTTCTTCTAATTACATGAAATGATATAATAGAAACCACTCATTTCTGTTTCTAATGGAAATTCATTCATTATTTTTTTAGCTTACACACACATACTATATTAATAAAATCTCCCCATCACATGTTACAGTGGATGGGTTGATGGATTTTAGCCCCCCTTTGTTAAAAAAAATAAATCAAATGAAAGGAGGAACCATAATGAAGATACCCATAATGATTTTGTGAGAGGTAACACTCCCAAAATTAATAAAACTTACTAAAAAGATTTATTGGTCCTTGATTTCATTGAGATTTTAGTGAATTTTTCCATTATTAAAAAATTCTATATTTTTAGTTATTTATGCTCTACTTTCTGTTAGATAACGTCATATTTTTTAGGATGTGATTCAAAATTGACTGTTGTATTAAATTATTAGATAATTTGATAACACTATGGTTATCAAACCGAATTCCTAATAGAAAATACACCATCCATAACATATCATCAGGTTGGGGAATCATCCATATCACTTGGGGGTAGCATGAGAGACTTAAAAATAATTTTATTCACAATAGTTATAGTGACTAAATACTATTTATTATATTGAAAAAATATACACCATCCACCAATAAAAAACTAATCACTAGAAGTGTGCTTAAAATCATAAACATTTTTTGTTCTATATCACATTGAGGTTCCAATATGTAATTCTATTTCAAGTAAATATTTTTTTCATAGCTTGTTCACAAACAACATCAAATTGAAATGAAAGCATGGTACCTTTTATTAAGATAATATTAAAATTAATAAATAATACCATTATAATGTAGCCCTAGAATTAGAGGGTATAAATTGAAGTAATATTTTTTTAATTCAATGTATAAATAAAAAAATGAAATTTTAATACCAATTTAATAATAAATTCAAATATTATAGATAATTTACTAATAATATAATGTTACGGTAATTTTTTTTATAAATTTCTTTTTTAGTTGTTATGTAATTATAATTTATGAAACTAAAAACATTAATATGTAATGATAATTAGATATATTTTTGATAGGTTTAATATATTCACACCAATCTAATTAGTAATTTATAGAAAATAATAATAATAAGATTTTAAAAAGTTATTCATTATATTTTTTATGTTTCTATTTATATTTAAAATTCCAATATATTATAGTATTAATTTGAAAAAAAAAATTTGATTAACCATGTCAATATTAGATTAAGATTATTTTTCTGTATTTTTTTGAAATATTTTATTTCTAGTTGAATAATAAAATACACATTTTTTACCAAAAATGTAAATTTTATTATTTAATCATTATTGAATCAAGGCCTAGAAGTTGATAAATACTTTTAAATGATACAATACATATATAAGGAGTGAAAATATGCATTTTAAATAATATATTGAATTTATAATACCAATATTTCTCATTTTATGAACTTAAGTAATATTTTCAATAAGTAAAACCATTTTTGGTCTTTTCTTTTTGTTGAATATAATTTGGGTAAAATGAAATTTTTTTTATGAAATGTATTTAACTTCAAATTGTTTGATAATATAACAATTTATATCTAGAATATAAAAAAAATTAATAATTTTACCTTATACATAAAGTTTAATATTAAAAATAATTTTTTCTAAAAATGGGATTTTATGTGTTACAAGTGCTAATGTTAAAATTATTTTTTCTTACACATGAGAATTTTTATTTGATAAAATGGACTACAAATTTTTTAATGATTAATTGAAAATTATTAAATAATTCCCATTCCATTTTTAGTTCTTGAAAGTAAATTACTTATGTAAAAATTAGTTACCAAGGTAAAATCAAAAATAGTAAAATGTAAAAATATAGCGGTAAAATAATTCAAATGTGTTTAAAATGTGTATGAAAATAAATGGTAGAATTGGTGTTGACTTTATATAACCTAAAAATTCATTATTTCAAAAAAAATTGTGTCATTTATCCTTGAATCATTTCATTCCATCACTAAAAAAGTAATGAGTGTTCACAAAAATTTTGAAATATTCACTTTTAAGAAGATATTTCTTACATCATATTTCTCTACCCATTAAAAATGTTTAGATATACTAAAACTCGACCCTTGTCTCTTATAAACCCTATAACCATTCACAAAATTTCATATTCTTTCCAAAATATCAATCTAAGGAGACTTAATGTAACACCAGGACCCCACAAACCTGAAGCTAGTGCATTATTTTATTACATTAGAATGATTAAAAGGAATCAAATATCAAAGTTCCAATCAGTATTGAAGGAACTAGATATATACATGGAACCCATTTTATTTTTTTAGAAGAAAACAACATATAATACATAACAAAATCAAATAAACTACATCCTTGAAAACTCAATAAATGATCCCTTATTCATAACATGGGGAAGTAAAAAATGAACGGGGTGAGGTCAAATTCTCAGTAATGGTTACATATAGTGGAATAAAGAAACAATAATAATTTCATCATAATCAATTATACATAATAAATATAGCATCGTGAATAATAAAAATAGACGCAATCAATAAACTAAAAATGAAAATGAATCCATAGTTTTTTTCATGGTGAAAACCTCAAATAAAGTAATAGTTGAATTATGAATAAAGATAATGCTTATTATTTGGACGTTATGTATCTGGAACATGAACCATCATAACGTCGAGACAGTTCAAGTCTGTGGGTAGAAACCCGTCTGATTATGTTTTTGATACCAACCCGAAGTGTTTGTCGCCAACTATTTTGTCTCATTAGACATTTCAATACATCGAGGGTCTATAGTAGGCCCTTCCCATCACTGGATTTCCAAATAATTATTTATATATATATTTAATACAAAAACAATATGCCTTTTCAATATTCATATTGATTAGAGGATATAAATTCATCAATATTTCCCCAGGTAAATAGAATTAAAAATAAACACCGTATGTAAAATGGTATACGGCTAAAAAAATAATCATATCCCTGACACAAGAATATGAATATTTAATATACTTATAATTTCAAATAAAAAATTATCTCAAATGGGGTAGTAGACACAACACATAAGAATGATTAGGTTCACAATACCAAGTATGTCTCAATGAAATGGAAATTAAGATAAAGTCCCTTACCACATTGTAATCAATTGAATTGTATGTCCAAAAGATATTAACCATAAAATTAATCATTTAATAACAATAATATAACTTTATTTATGATATTTTATAACAAATGTTAGTATAAATACACCACATACAATAAATATGTGGTGAATTACAAAAATCTCATGGAAGTAAAAGTGAGATGAGAAAGCCCTTACCTTATACCCGAATGTGTTTTTCACTTGATCTTAATGTCCTGAATAATAAGATTAAATCCATTCATTAAATAGTTTGGAACCTTCTCTACATGTATTTAATTTAGTATAATATCATTTATGGTCGTTCGTATGAGTTATAATATACAGATTTATCGTTCGAGGGTGTTTGTTTCCTTGGTTTTCACAATCAGTATACTTGTGTATTAGTATAAAACTTCATGTGGAATGGATGTAATTATCCATGGTTTAATTTATATATTATAAATGAACATCTAGAATTTTAAATGGTTATTTATCACATTTTTTACATGTTATGAGGATGAATCATTAGATAAGTCATTTAGTGATAATTGTTAAGATTTTTATTGAGGTTATTGATCATATGGAACTCAATTTTTTATTTTTTTGAAATATGTTAATATTTTTTATTATAGTAGAGTTCTCAAGATTGGGGGAATTGAGTATCTATAAAAAAATTCTGTTTGAAATTCTTTCTTAAAAAGTTCCCTAATAAAAATAAATGCATCCAAGTTAATCCAAGTAATATGGTTATGAATGTTTTACTCTTAAAATAACTTCTCAGAAGATTGATTAATTCTCAGTAATCTCAATATTAGTTATTGATATTAATTTTTTATGCTATTATAATAAGTAAAAACAATTATAACTTTTGTCCAAGATTAACTATCAATGTTAATCTAGTGATTTCTGAATTATATAGTAAAACAAAGAAACCTCAATTTAACAACACGACGGATAAAAAAAGTGGTTCAGTCTCATGCAAAGACCTAATCCACACTACTTGGTGATCACCATCCACCAAGTAGTTTATATTAATAAACTTGATCCACACCCTAGATTGGGATAAACAACTATGCACAAGACTCTCCAGGTCACATGAACTCTTCCACAGTTATTCGTTGGTATAAACTACGAGGTCGCACAAGGACCACTTCTACACTTATCCATGGGAGTAAACAAGTTTAAACATATATTTGAGGAAGGATATCTTTGTATCCTTCAGTTTATTGTAGGAGACAGTGTGTGTTTTAATATAGGGACACACCGTACATGAAATCTGAAAACAACACACAATAGAGAAATGATGATGATATAAGGTTATAAGTGCTCTGAGTGTTATTATATGAAGATATGGACTTCGAGGATGATGTATATGCAAGTATCGAGTCCTCTTGTGAAAAACAGAGTATCGCATGTCTGGTGCTTTGGGTTTCCAATTAGATCTAGAACATGTTCTTCGTAGAATCTAGATTGCGAAGATGTTATTTACTCTGGTATATTTTATCCCATATTTTGTATTCTTGAATGATTTTTGTGTTCTTCAGATGTATCTTGTTGCATGTGTTGGTTCTTTTCTAAAGAATTCTTGTCCTTCTACTGCTTTATCACACATAGTTTCTCGGCCACACTTTTCTTATTATTATTTAAGTTCATGTTCTAGAGCCCAAAAGATGCATTAATTCAGCACCTCGTACCTCATACTGTCAGGTGAAATTTCTATAAAGAAATATTAATTATGTCTTTTAATTTAAAAGACTCAAATATCACCACTTTAAATTAAATTGAAAATGACATAACTGATTAAAGAACGGTGTCACAATCTGTCAGGAAATGGTGTCACTTGGAAATACTGCCTCCATGAAATTTTGTCTCTTTCTTTCCCTTTGAGGGGTGATATAGTTATGATGGCATAGTTTTATAGAGATTAGGAACTAGTTGCATAGATGCGGTGTTAGGATCATAGTGTCTTATCCTTTTCGAATCATGAAATGGTGTCTTAGCAAGGAACCAGCATCACAGACTTCAACAGTTCTGAAACTGGTTACGGGGTTTGGTCATGGGGTTTGGGCACAGTGTTTAGTCATGGTATCTAGTTCATAGTGTCTGGTTCATGGTGTCTGACTCACGATGTTTGGTCACGGTGTCTGGTCATAGTCTCTAGCTCATGGTGTCTGGCTCACGGTGTTGGGTCACGGTGTCTAGAATACGGTGTCTAGCTCACAGTGACTAGGTCATGGTGTCTCGTTCCTTTACTAGAAAACCAGAACTGGTGGAAGAATCATGGATTCTCGTACTTAACTAAATATATGTATACAAACATAAGTAGTGATATTCACATAATTTATTATAATTAATCATTCATCAAGGAAATCTATTATAACACAAATTAAAATACAGTTTAAAATAATCAAGCATGAGTTATGACAGATTATATATGATTAATAAGATTTACAGGATGTTTAATATTTGTAATCATTAAAATAGGACTAAAACACAAGGAGGTTAACAATATACACCTTTTTTATGATAAAAAATCATATGAGTGAGATTTATGTTTTTAGTGTATGTATCTATCGCTTTTTGTTCATTTATAGTGCATATATGCATGTAGAGTTCAATATATCTCCCCTATTTGGGATTATAAAAAATATTACAAAATTAAATAAGATTATAGACAAAAAAAAGTTCATAGTGAATTTTATGGAGAAATATGTGGCATTACAAGAGATAGGAAAAAATAAAAAAATATCCATATCAAAAAATAGTGTTCACTTTTATTCAGAAATTGATGTATTCTCTTTTCCCTTGGCAGCAGCATCAGGAAAATCCACATGAGCCAAGGTAGAAGTTTAAGAAGGGATTGAACCAACTGAAAAAGAAGGGAAGGGGAGTCCTTAAAAAATAGATGGGGCTGAGGTAGGTTTAGTGGAAGACTGAGAAAACTATTGGTTAAGGATAAATTTTATGATCTGACTCAGATCCTGAGATACATACATAGAGGTAAAGGCAAGGTCAGTGGATGAGAAGTTAGACAAACTAGGTCACAAGGGTGCAGCTGTAAGATCCAAAATAGCAGTGCTTTTCACATGAATATAAGGCCTCAATAGCTTGATGAAGTCAGCGATAATCTCACCACCATACTGCATAGCATTCTCAAAGTTATCTTTGTTCCCCATGAACTTTTCCATCAAGTGAGTAAAATCTTTCATATTTTGAACTTGGGGTTTGAAATATTGAGTGAAATGATGGATTTTCAGATTTTCTAAAAGGTACTTGAAATGGTTTTTCATATCATGCTTAGAGAAAATCCAATTAATGTAGAAATCCACATTATAAGTAATTTCTTCCTAAGAACCATTTTCAATGTTGGAATTAATTCTTACCAAATCAAGAACTATATCACTATTCTTGAAAACCTCTGACAGAGACTTTTTTTCAAAACTACTGGGCACTAATTGATGTTATTACTTAACAAACATTCTGAGAAGATCACTTTCCATGGAGTGTTGAGATGACTATCTACATGCACTAGAAGATGTAAAAGCTGAATTAGGAGACTTTATTTGATTCCGAACATTATGGAGACAACCCTTATACTCATCAGTCAACTTTTTAGGACCAATAACAAGCTAATGCATTTCATGAACTATTTTTTTTCTTTTATCCACCTTGTCCGCTAAGGAAGTTACATTAGGATGAATTTGATAGAAAACTTCCTAAGGAATCGGACATCTAACATCCTCAACATGATAAGAAACAGGGTCTGGTCATGATTTCAACCCTCTCTGCAAATCTTTAACCATACCTCTGAGAGACTTCACTTCATTAATTAAAAGTTTTTTCTCAATTATGACATCCTGAATTTCATGAAGCATCTTTGGCTGAATATTCTATATGATCTTTTCTATCATAAGTTTAGTATCTTGTTCACTCACATTTGTCCCAAGTGAAGGTTGAATATTCATGATCTTTTCAAATCTAGTCAATAAATTAACTCTAAAGGAATTTGATTCATCTTTAATCACTAAGGTAGATGTTTCTTGTGAATTTTCAGGAATAGAAGCTGAGACAGGCTCAGTTTCCTTTGCAGAGACAAGATCAGAGACTGATTTCAATTAAAATAAAGTAGGAAGGTCTGTACCATTAATTAAGATTTCTGGGGAATCATTCACATCAAAATAGCTAGGGAATTTATACCATGTATCAACTGTTCTTTGACCAACTAGATTAGGCACATTAACTCGTTCTATATTGGGGTGATTCTCACCCTCAACAAGTGAATCTCTCATAGGACTATGAGATCCAGTTCTTTGATCTATTTCTATATTTTCATCCCCAATAGCTTCGCCCATTTCTTTTCTATCCAACTGAAAGTCTTGCTCCATTCTTTCTTCAGCAGAAGGGATAATCTCAGGAATATCTTGTTCCTATAAGTGTTCCCTAAAATCATATTCATTCTCAAGATAAATATCTTCTTCTAGATGCTCTTCCAGAACATGATTTTCTTTTTCACTAACATCATACTCTTCTATAGAAGAATATTCTCCTTCAAAATCATTAATTTATTCAATAACAGGCACTTCCCTCTCAGTTATGACTTGAAGAGAAGGTCCACTATCTTCCTTATCCATTAAAGTTTTCCCTATAGGTGAAAAAACCTCTTATTCTTCTTCCTCAAAAATATAGTCAACAATTTCATCTAGTTCCAAACCAGGATCAGAGATGTTTTAGATCTTTATGAATTCTCAACCGGGTTGAACTTTTCATAAACCCTATCATTATCATCCACCCATGCATGTCTCCACATATTCTACCTGATTTTAATTTTTCTGATATTAAAAATTGATATTAAAAATTTTTAGTCCTTAATGACTTCTTTATCTATCCTAATGATCCCTTTCCCATTAAGCATAGCATAGATTAACCTTGATTAGAACACGGAGGTTGAATTTGAGGTTGTCTTTATCAACTCAAACATATGAAGTATAATATACTTATAGAGGTTAATCATATATCCATTCTTCGTAAGATGTATCAAAAATACATCATAATGCTTGAGTGTAGAAAAATATCATTTTCTTCATCTAATTAGATTCTGAACAAATTTAAACAATAGCCTAGTTTCACCATATATCTCAGCATCAATAGATCATCTCTTAGATTAATTTCTAGTCAATATTCCCAAGGATTCTTCTAAAAAACATATATCAGTGGGAGGAGGAGGACCTCTATGGTAGTCTTCAAAAATACCCTCATGAGGTATCCTTTGGCAAGCGGCCCATAAACTCGTAGAAAAGCTACATCTTTGGCCACTCATCCAGATTCTAACAAAAAAATCATCTTCATTATCAAAAGTTAATTGAATGAATTTATAAAACTGAGAAAATAGATTTGGATATATCAACCTTGTCTCCTTTGTGAACCAATCCATCCATAAGTAATTTTCTAGTAATTTCAACACTTGAGACTTGGTTGAAAAAATCCACTTAGGGCATATTTCCTTTTCGACTACCACTGTTTTATCCACAAAGTTTGGATTCAAAGGAGCTCCAGGCACTATCATCTATTCTTTTTTCAACTTAATCTTTGATCTGAGCTTCTCAGTAGTTGATGAGGACATACATTTCATTCTTCTCATTCATTTAAGGTTCATGAGTGAGAGATAAAGGTTGAATGAGGGGTTACAGTTTGAGGGAAGAGTGATTGGTTGAAAAAAAGAGTGAAACTTCTTTGGTTTTTAACATTTATGAAAATAAAGCATCGCAAAATCAAAAATGCAAGAACGTAAATGAATAAATAATCAATTATAGTGATACATGTGATAATATATTGATAAAACAAAAAAATTTCTTTAGAGGGAGACTGGAACAGACTTACACGGTGAGACCGTAACATGTTTTCAAGGGGTCATCTTTACTGTGTGGCTTCTAAATAGAGTGACCATATTTTTTGAAATAGTATGTTCTAAACCGTAACTGAGAGATAGTAAATGTGAGACTAAAAATTTTAAAGAACATATTTTAAGATAGAAGACTATAGAACTATTAGATTTAGAAAGTAATCATAAAATAGTGACTTGTGAAACCGTAAACGTTGAAACAATAAGCTGTGAAACAGTACACTTACAGCATAAGAATTATCATTACCAATTCATGTATGGTGTAATCCATTATTTCAGAATTTAATGGTTTGGTGAATATATCATCAAGGTGATATTCAGTTCCAATGAATTCCAAAGTGATATCACCCTTTCGATAATGGTCTCTCAAAAAGTGATGTCTTACATCAATATTTTTTGTCCTAGAGTGTGAAAAATTATTTTTTGATATTCTAATATCACTTATATTGTCTAAAATTATAGGTACATGACTGAATTGATATCCATAATCTAGTAATGTGTGTTTCATGCACAAAATTTTTCACAACAACTACCAATAGCTATGTATTCAGCTTCAACAGTGGATAATGCAATAGAGTTTTGTTTCTTACTACACCATTATACTAATGACTTGCCTAAATGTGACATGTTTGATATGAACCTTTTTCTATATAACTATAATAGCCAAAATTAGCATCAGAATAAATAACAAACTCAAATGATTATCCTCTGGGATAGAACAGTAAAAGATTGGGTGTATTCTTGAGGTACTTTAAAATTATCTTAACGACATTTAAATGAGATTCCCTAGGGTTTTCTTGAAAACGAGCAGAAATACTTACACAACACATAATATCAGCCCGGTTAGTAGTTAAGTAGAGTAGGATTCCAATCATCCCTCTGTAAGTGGTTTGATAAATAGATTTCTCATCTTCATAAAGATCCAACTTACAAGTAGTACTCATTGGAGTATAAATACTTTTAGTTCTATGCAAGAAAAAACTTCATAGAATATATTTTGTATATTTTCTTTTATTTATAATAATACCATTCTTATTTTGAAAGATTTGAAATCCAAGAATGAATTTTAGATCACCCATTAAACTCATCTCAAATTTTATTTTAATAATTTTAAAAAACACAATACATAATGAATTTTTTTGAAGATACAAAGATAATATCATATTCATAAATTTGAACTACTAAAACTTCATTGGAAACTCGTTTTATAAAAATTCTAGTATCACCTATACCTTTTGTAAAACATTTTAAAATAAGAAAAGTGCTTAATCTATCATAACGAGATCTTGGATATTACTTTAAACTATATAAATCTTTTGATAGTTTAAAAACATGATTTGGAAAATGGGGATTTGTAAAACCTGGGGGTTTCTCAACCAAGAAATCCTTAGATATATACCCATTCGGGAATGCACTCTTAACATCCATTTGATAAAGTTTGAAATAAATATGCTCAGCATAAGAAAGATGGATTTGCATTGCTTCAAGTATAGCTACTGTTGAAAAGGTCTCTTCATAGTCAATTTGATCTTCTTGATTGTATCCTTGTGAAACCAATCTAGTCTTGTTTCTAACTATGTTACCAGCATCATCTACCTTATTTCTAAACACACACTTAGTGCATATGGTAAATGTATCTTTGGGTACATCAAAAAGTTTTCAATCTTTGTTCCTTTCAAAATGATTAAATTTTTCTTGCATAGACATAACCCAAAACTCATCATTGATATAAACATTAATATTTTTAGGTTCAAGTTGTGAAAATAAGACTTCTTATTCAACATGATTTCAAATAGATTCTCTTGTTTGAGTTCCTTTATCTAAATCTCCTACAACAACATTTAAAGGATTTGTTTTAAGAGATTTAATAGCTCTAGAAAAAGAGGGACTAGTGATGTCATATTGATCACTAGGTTTAGGTTCATTATGACTTGAATTTTATGAATTTCTAGAACTGGAATTATTCAAATATTCTATTATAAGATGATTAAAAGATTTTGAACTGATTTCCAAATTTGACATATCATCCTCCAAGTTCTATAGGGTGTTATTAGGCTCATGTGGATCCCTCTCATCAAACATGACATGGACAGATTCTTCCACACATTTAGTTCTTTTTTTAAACACTCTATATACTTTACTAGAGATTGAATATACTAAAAATAATCCTTCATCACTGTTGGATGCAAATTTTTAACGATTTTCCTTAGTATAAAGGATATATACTTTGTAACCAAAAACATTTAAGTAGCATACTTTGGGATTTTTATTGTTCCATAAATCATATAGAGTTATTTTAAGAATAGTTTTAATCAACTCTCTATTAACAATTTAGCATGTTGTATTTATAGCTTAGACCCAAATAAAAATAGGTAAGTCATATTTACTAAGCATGGTACTAGAATTTTCATGCATGGTCCTATTTCTTCTTTCTACAAATCCATTTTGTTGAGGAGTTCTATGGGAAGAGAAGTTATGATTATAGCCATTTTGTGAACAAAATGATTAAAACTCCTTATTTTCAAATTCATTTCCATGAACACTTCTTATGTATTTAATTCTATGTCTGTTATGATTTTCTACAGTTTTAGAATATTTGGTGAAATGAGAGTAGGCATCACTTTTGTGAGCCAAAAATAAAGTCCAAGTATATCTAGAAAATTCATCTACAAGAACATAAAAGTAGTGCTTCCAATTTAAACTAGAAACTATAGATGGTACTAAACAATCCATGTGAACCAGTTTGAGAGGTTGAGAAGTTGTCACTTATTTCTTTAGTTTGAATGAAATTTTGTGTTTCTTTCTCTGTTGATATGGATTACACACTTTGTTAGTTGGAAACTCAAGTTTGGGTAAGTCATTGACTAAAACTTTTCTAGTTATCTTTCTAATGTAGTGAATATTACAATTTCTTAGTCTCTTATGCCAATTCCAAGACTCTTTGGGAAATACACTTAAACATAAATCATTTTTGGAAACTAATGACTCTACATTAATAGAGTATACATTTTCATTTCTCAATGATGAAAACACTGATTCATTTTTAGAATTAATAATTTCGTAAGAATCATTATCAAATTTAACATGAAATCCATCATCACATAGTTGTGATGTACTAATAATATTCAATTTCAATCCATTAACAATAAGTGCTCTGGAAATTAAAACTGAGTTAGAGTTACTGATTTGGCCATGGAAAATGACCTTTCCTTTGGAATTTTCACTAAAATTGACATGTATAAAATCAATTTTTAATAATTTTTTTAATCATTAATATTATCCTATCATGTGTCTTGAAAAACCACTATCCAAGTACCACAATATTTTACAGGAACACATTAAGCAGTGTTTCTATAAAATATTCAAATAAAAATAGACTTTGCTACCCATATTTCTTTTGGTCTAGTAATATTAGTGACTAGTGATTTAGGAACACACAACTTCCTCATAGGATCCCTATAAGAATTACGTAAAGTTATTGAAAAATAAAATATATTTGGTCTAGAAAATTTTTAAACAGTGGATAGTGTGTCATAATTTGAACTAACTGAATGTTTTCTATAACTAGGAAAATAGTTTTATTTCATAGATTTCAAAACAGAATTTGTTCTTCCAAAATTTATTTTACCATGTTTATATCCAATACCAAGAGTATATTTAGGAGAAATATGTTTACCTAGAATTTGTACCAATGTATCTTTACCATTAGTAAATCATTCAAGGCCTTTTTTCAATTTCTCATTAGATAGATGTACTTCATTGTTTTCTATGAGTAATTGAACATTTTCTCCCGTTCTGCAGTATGTTCAGATTTAATAGTTGAGGTAAGATCATTTTTCTTCTTTAAAGACATGTATTTATCTTTTATTTCCAATCATGTCTCTTCAAGCATATTCAAATACTCAAAAAATTCTTCTTATGACATATTTTCAGAACCACTTATATCTCCAGAATAATAGGAATTGTGTACAGGAGATTCCACTATTACCTCAGATGTGTTTTTTATAAAACACATAGTGGGTTTGTTATCATGTTCATCAAGTTAAGATTCTGATTCACTTGAACTTTCTTCAGAATCACTCCATGTTTCTTTCATTTTCGTTTTATACTTTCTATCATTGTCCCTATATTTTTTTGTGCTTCATCTTGGGAAAGTCAGCCTTTAATTGTCCCTTTCTCTTATATTCATAGCATACTATATCATCAGGCGTGTCACTTCTTTTCCAATCATTCTTCTAGATTCCCATTTGATCATATATTCCTTTGAAGCAAGGATTTCTAAAATATTTATTCTTCTTATAAAATCTCTAAAAACATATAGAAAATTGAGTTACCTCCACATCACTCTCATTTAATGATTGTTCACTGATGGAACATTCTATAGAGACATCAAATTTCCCCTTTTCTTTATGTTTATATGTGGTGGTATTAAATGCAACAAATTTTCCATTAGGTTCATCTGCCTCTTCCTTGTTGACTTTCAATTCCTCTTCATACATCATTCGTTTCTAAATGAGTTCTTTTTAGGGAAACTTTATTTTATCACATGACTCTCTAATAGAGATAGTTGTTCCTCTAAATCAATCAAGTAGGCATATATGAATCCTATTGATATTTTATTTGGTAGTAAATTCTATTCCAAGAGAAACCATTGTGTTGAAAATTTTATTGGACCTGAGATACATGTCAAAAATAGGCTCATCATATTTTATTTTATTGTTTCCCTATTTAATAGTATAAGTATTAAGTCTCATTTCATTCATAGTAGAAGTTCCTTCATGTGAAATATAAAAAGTATCCCCAATTTCATGGGTAGTTTTACATAATTAAATTCTATTAAAATCATCATCTACTAATGATAAATATAAAACATTATTCGATTTGAAATTGTTATTGTAGGAAATCTTGGTTGGGTCATCCCAATTGATTCTATGAGAATTATGAATCTTATACTCATCTATAATTGAAGACCAAATTTAAATACCCATAATTTCTAAATGAATTTTCATTGTAATCTTCCATTGGGAATAATTAGTTCCATTAAAGAATGGTGGTATGTTTATTTCAACACCTTACAGTCTATTATCCCTAATAAAGAAATACTTTTCAAGAGCTAGAAATTTATAATTAATCGAAATTAAGAGATCTTTAAACTACAATTAAAATAAATGTTAAACAGTTTCAAAAATAGAGTCTTAATAAACCCACCTTTGATACCAAATGTTCGTTGAGGTAGATTACTCAAGAAGGGGGGGTGGTAATTGAGTATCTATATAAATTTCTATTTGAAAATTTTTTTTAAAAGGTTCCCCAATAAAAATAAATATAGTCTAGTTAATCAAGGTAATACAGTTATGAATGTTTGACAGTTCAAATAACCTCTCAGAAGATTTATTAATTCTCACTAATCTCAATATTATTTATTGACATTACTTTCAAATCTATTCCAAAAAGGAAAAATAATTACAACTTCTTCCCAAGATTAACTATCAAAGTGAATCTAGTGATTTCTGAATTATACACTAAAACAGAGAAAACTAAATTAAACAAAAAAGTGGATAAAATAAGTGGTTCAATTTTAAGACAAGACCTAATCCAATCTATTTGGTGATCACCTACCACAAAGAAGTTTATATTAATAAAAATGATCTAAATCCTGGATCGGGGTAAACAAATGTGCATGGAACTATCCAGATCACACGACCTCTTCCACAGTTCTTCGTGGTTATAAACTACCCGTTCACACAAGGACCTCTTCTATACTTATTCAGGGGAGTAAACAAGTGTAAAATGATATAAGAAGAAGGATATATTTGTATCCTTTAGTTTAGTTTAGGAGACAGTGTGTGTTTTAATACAGACACACACACTGCTCAAAATCTGAAAACAACACACAATAGAGAAATGATGATGAGATATGGTTAGAATTGATCTAAGTGTTATTCTATGAAACTCTGGACATTCAAGATGAAGTAGATGAAATTATCATGGGATCTTTCAAAAAATAGAGAATCATATGTTTGGTGCTTTTGGTTTCTAGATAGATATGTCATGTTCTTTGTGGAATCTCAATTGTGAAGATATTCTTGACTCTAATCTACGGTATACCATCTTTTGGATATGTGAATTATTCATGTGTTCTCTAGATTAATCTTGATTAATGTGTTATTCCTTTTCTGAAGAATTCTCTCACTTCTGCTACATTGTATCACTTAGTTTCTAGGCCAGACATTAATTTTTATTTTTGAAGTTCATGTGCTAGAGCCGAAAGGATGTATGTATTGTGCACCTCGTACCTTGTAATGTCAGGTGACATGTCTAAAATGAAATATAAATTATGTCAGCTCATTTAAAATACTCAAATATAACCATTAGAAAATAAATTGAAAAGGAAAAATTAAATTAATGAATGGCATCACAGTCTATCTGGATACGCTATCACTTGTAAATGGGGTCCCCATGAAATTGTGTCTCTTCTTTGCCTTTGAGCGGTGAGACAGTTATGATGTCATAGTTGAATAGAGATCAGGAACCGGTAGCACAGATGTGGTGTTAGGATCATGGTGTCTGATCCTTTTCCAAACATCAAATAGTGTCTTAGAAATGAACTGGTGTCATCTACTTCAATACATCTGAAACTGGTTATGGTGTCTCTTCAATATGTCTAGGCATGATGACTGGTCGCGGTTTCTGGGTCACTGTGTTTGGTTCACGGTGTCTGGTTCAGGGTGTCTGGCTCATGGTTTCTGGTCACAATCTATGGATCATGGTGTCTGGTCACAGTGTCCAGCTCACAGTGTTTGGCTCATGGTGCCTAGTGATGGTTTTTTCCTCACGTTGTATTGGTCACAGTGTCTGGTTACTTTTCCTGAAAACCACATCCTGTGGCAGACTCATGGTTTCTCAGACTTAGCCAAATATCTATATACAGACATAAGCAGTAATATTCACAGAATATATTAGACTTAATCATTCATCAAGGAAATCCATTATAACACGAATTAAAATATACTTTACAATAATCAAACATAAATTGAGACTAATTAGATATAATTAATAAAATTTAAAGGATGTTCATGATTTGTGACCATTAAAACAGGCTTAAAACATGAGGAGGCCAATAAATATGTTAAATAAATAACATAAAAAGTGTTATATTATAAATTTCAAAATCTTTCACAACCATTAAAATGGTTTAATTAATATATTTGAAGACTAATTTGGAGAATGAATCTTTTTCGTCTATGAAGGTTGTAAATTTGCACCTCCCGGACGATGACTTAAATTATAAAATAAAAGAGAGAGAGTAAGGAGATTGATAATGGTTATTAAATTAACATGATATAATTTAATTATATAGATCATACTAGAGTTATAATGAATAACTGGATATTGGAGGTTAGGATAAAATAACAATATAAAACAAATTGAAAATGATATTAAAAGAAAAAGGGAGAGGGTTTACCTCTTCATATGTATTCATTGAGAACCTCCATAAGGGAAGGCGTTTTGGTCTTTTAGAATGATCATGACCTCATGGAAGTGGGGAGGGACTAGGGAACAGTATTTGGGCAGAAATTTGAGAAGATTAATTGCTGATAGGAGTGAATAGAAGAGCGAGTGAGTTGTGTTTTTTATAGTGGAGGAGAGGAGGGTTTTTCTATTATTTTAATCATTATTTTATTATTTTAGATCAAGATAATGAATATTATTGATTATTATAAATAAAAATACTAATAAGTGTATGTGAGTTCAAATGAATGTTCCATTACATCATCCATGACTCAAACATGATGCAGAAATTCATTTATTAAGAATATTTCTTAAATTATTGTATTTCACTATTCACCAAAAAGTCATGTATTTCAGAAAAATCTTAAAAATTTACCCTGACCATTTTTTTGACATTAAGATTTAAAAAATGGATTCCATTTTTTAAAAATAATTTTCTAAATATGAAAAATATAATTTTTAATTAAAATCACATTTGCTCGAAAAATATGTTCTTAAACTTATAACTGATTCTATAATACCCTAAAAAACTTTCTAAGGTCTCATTATATTTTCCTAAAATTATAGGACAGAAAAATATTTATTTATGAATAAATTTTATGAAAATAAATTTTATTATAAATAAATTTATTAATTATAAAATTCTAATTAAATATTTATTTCTCACAAAAATACCAACACTTAATTATTAATTTTTAAAATGTTAACCATCATTTAAAATGTGCCTAAATTTTATTTATACTTTCATGGGTGAAGATAAAACTCCTAAGGGTAATATTAATATTCATAGGGGTACATTACTATTCATAAGCGTAAGTTACTATATGAAAGGTAAGTTACTATTCACCAAAAAATATGTTGATCTTATCGGACACTAAATAACTTACTGAACGCAATTGTGTATGTCGGTTTTTCGATATTCAAAATATAGAAGTTGAAAATTTATGTATAATGGCTAGGTTATAAATATAAAAAACTGTTTTTTCAAAGAGACTTGGGGTTTCTTGCTTTATAATCTATCTAATTAATTGAAATTATTTAAGAAGAAATATACCATAAAATCTTAGGGTGTCATATTAATAGTGAATATATTCATAACATAATTTAGTATTTATCAATATAATTATAATTATTAATTTATATATTATTATTTAAAATATTTAATTAATTAATCAAATTACAAAATAAATATATTCATAAGAAAATTTTTCTTTCACACAAAATAATAGTGTAAAATTGTATTTTTTTAGAATATTAATCAATTAATATGAAATCTAAAATTTATAATTATTTATAAGTATTGTTATTAATATAAAAAATTAATTTTAAATTATTATTTTTCATAACTTAATGTATTAAAATTTAAAAAAAATATTACTTGGGTGTTACACTAAAGGTTTTACCCAAAGGAAAACATCCAAAATAGTAGATAATGTTCTCAACCGAGATGTATTAATTATTTCTTCTTCTACCCACTAATTTTTTTTTAATCCGGGAATGTATGATAAAATATGTATTGTTAATATTATGAAATGTAATTATACTTATTTAATATCAGTTTTTTTATCCTTCCTATAAAACCATTCAAAAAATAAATACATCATCATGCATATATACAGACAACTACCACTATGAATTATGTGTTCTATGATTTATAACCACATTACATGGATTGATAAAAAATAATTATTTAATTTAAAAAATATATTATTTATAACATAACCAATATTCTTAAATCATAAATTATTTTATTTTCTACATCCCTTACATACTATGAAATAAGTGAGCGTAGTCTGTGTGTACGTGCAGACAATCGCCTCCATAGAATGATGTGTTTTTTTCCATTTATGCATGACATGGAATAATTTAAAAATGTATTTAAAGTTTAAATTATATATTTATGACAATATAAAAATTTATTAAAGAAAATATTTTAATTATATAAGTGATATTAATAATAATTTATCATAGTAAACATAACCACCTTAAATGAACATAGCAAGGAATCATTGTTAATTTGATTCAATTTTGGAATAACCTAAGAAACACAATAAATTTTATAAATATATTATAATAAAATAAATTAAAATATAAAATTATAGATATGATAAATTTATTTTTTTTAAAAATCCAAGGTTAATATACCGAGGATGTTTTATAGAAATTTACCGAACCACCTTAAGTAACCGACAGAAGTGAGAAAATTTTAATAAATTAATATAACATGATAATAAATAGACCTGAGAAATTTAAATATAGTTGATGAATTTTCTTAATAAATATTTTTAAAATTATAATTTAATTTTTGATTAAATTAGTTGTTCACACATAATAAATCAGGACCTAAGGTAAGTGTCTTTTCATTTCAATTTTTCATTCATTGAGATATAATGCATACCCACCCCACATTTCATTTTTTGGTGTATATATTGGACATGGATTTAGTTTTTCATAACATTTATTGAATAAAAGGTATTTAAATACACATATAATGATTTTCCTTTCCTGGTTTTACAATTTAAATGATAGAGACAATGTAAGGTTTTCTTGGTCTCAATTCTGACTCTTTGAGATATGAGATATTTGGTGACGCCTTTTTCCTTGAATATGTTCTTATTTTGATTTAATTATCATGAAATTATTATACTATATTTTTCATGTAATTAATCTTATATAAAAATCTATATTTTGTTCCTTTATTTATTCGTCTTTCAATTATAGTGTTACCTTAAGTGTAAGGGTTATTGTTAACTAAACTTTTAGTCACTGAGTTGTGATTTTTCGTTGTGAAATTTATTCTTATTAGTTAAGTATTTTCTAACCTATGACTATATTATGATCTATTTCATATTATTTTATATTATATTTAAATTTCCATATTATAAAACCCCTTTAAAAAGATTCTTCCTTCAAAATACAATGTTTGTAAGGGGTTTTCATATCTCAATTTCCGTTATTTGAGTTATAATGATTATTCTTGAACACATTATACATAGTTGAATTATTTTAACAAATGATTATATAAAATTGTCTTTCCACATCAATTTATATGTATTTAAATTTTATCCTCATGATTTTTTTTATGGATCATTATCTATTGATATCTTTATACTATGAAATAATTAATCAATACTACCTTGTTATAATTCCTTTTATTAGAGTACTTTCCATTATATTTTCAATATTAATATTGTTGTATATTCACCTATTTATCCACATTATTGCATTGATAGCCTCTCTATGCATCTGTAGGTCTCATGAAAGAAACTAGTTATAGTATCTTGTGTATTCATACCCATTTATTTATATGTATTAGGTGTGGTCTTGAATGAATGTATATGTATTGGAACAAGACTTGGGTTATTAGTAATGCCTTGGAATAAGGCCTTGATATATACAACATAATGTATTAAATAATTATGAAACCAGTTTTTGTTATCCATGTAATTTTTTATATTGTTTTTTCATTAATGAGTTTTTTTCAATGTAATTATTTAGTTATCTTTTATTTCTTACCACATTATCCATGAGTTTTTTATTCAATAATAGATTTTCATATATGATTTACCTATATGTGCTTTTTATCTCACCCTTCTTATGTTTATATTTCCTCGGGTTATGATGAAAATTATTACACATGGTATATTTATAAGAATAACATGTGAACCTAACTTGTGGGATATATTGAAGAATTGTTATGGATTATATAGTTTCATATATAGTGGAAAATGTCTTTTAATAGAGAAATACAGGATATTTATTAGTTATTGATTTTTCATAATTATCTATGTCTCTAAACGTAAAAGTTCATGGGAATTTAAATAATGCAAAATTTGATATAAATCATATATTTATGAGATTGTTACATTAAGGTTGTTACAGTTGGTACCAGAGAAGTGTTTAGATAACTTTAGAGATTAGGATGTTATTGGACGAGGATAATTTAAGAGTTATAAATTTCATAAAGGTTTGAGAACTTAATATTAATCATAATTTAAAATTTATAGGAAACCTTTTATGTTAGCTAATGTTATATTGTATATTTTAATTTTTTGTGGAATATTATGAGAGAACTCTTGAGAAAAATTTAGGATTAAGTCTTAATATAGAAAAACATCTTATATTCTTTTAAATTATATATTATGTTGTTCTCCAAGAAATTACATCCCTATCAAGTTATTGTAAAGTCGATGAGGTTGTGGAACCGATGCACTGATGTGTAATTATCCTTAAAAAGGTTGTTTGAGTGTTTATATAATCTTCACATGGTGAATGATGGGTGGGACTAATAATATACACATTTTTAGACACTCCTAGAGGATATTATTTGGTTTATAATATGATCTATATGAAACATAAACAAGGATTTGATCATATATTTTTGTATTCTAAGGGAACCTAATAAGATATAGACAATGAATGGGCTATATTAAAAACATTAAATTTATAGTTTAGGGGGTATATTTTATTTATGATATATTCATTTTAATTTAATAGTATTAAATTTTATATGATTATAAAATTTAGTATTCTTATTATTAGTATTGTTTAATTCATGTAATGGATGATTCCTATAGGAACCATGTTAATAAAGGGTTATAAAGACAATATAGTGATTTTCCCAATAAGCTGCTAAATGAGAGATGAGTTGGAGTGAGAAACCATTTGATTATTCCAAAATAAATATAAAAAATTATGATCAACCGCATGAAATTTTTTGAGTTTTGAAACACACCAAAGAAAAGAATTATTATTCCTCATGTATATTAAGGTGAAAATAGGGTGAAGGAAATAATATTCAATCTCCAACATATTAAGAATGTGGGAAAAAGAACCTAGGGAAATGTCTTTAAAGAACTAAAATATATTTTATGTATGGGAAAGGAGGAAATAAAGAAAATAATTAGCGAGGGAAGATGAAGAATTAATTTAATTTATCTAATATGTATTTAAGGAGTAAAACTATATATTTTGAAATAATAATATGAATTTATAAAACTAGTGATTTATATTATATGATCTTGAGTAATATTTTCTAACAAAAGAAAATATTTTATGTATTTTCATTTAATTAAATATTATTTAGGAAAATTTGGTTTTTTTATTTTAAATCTACATGAGTTTTAATTATTTTATAATAATAAATTTCTATCATAAAAAATTTAAAAAATGATAATTTTATCACACACATACAATTTATATTAATAGAACACTTTTTCTAAAAATAGGTTTTCATGTGGTATATACACTAATGTTAAAATTAATTTTTATTATGAATAGAAATTTTATTTAATAAAATGGGTTTTATATTTTTAATTGGTAGGTTTAAAGTATTTAATAATTCCCATTTTATTTTTAGTCATTAAAAGTAAATTAATTAGGTAAAAACTTATCACCAAGGTAGAAAGAAAAATGGTAAAATGTAAATCTCTTGTAGAAAAAGACTTGTAGTATGTTTAAAAAACACTTGAAAATGAATGGTAGAGGATTTATTGACCTTATCTCACCCCAAAATTCATTATTTCTCACTTTTAGAGCCATTTACCTCTGAATAGTGTCATGCATTGTTGAAAAGTAATGTGTATTTACAAAAATACCATTTCCCTCACTTATAAAAGGATATCACTTCCCAAAAATTTATATACCTATTAAAAAGATTTATATTAACCAAAAATCTTTGATTTTATCTCCTAAACCCCCTACCCACATCCTAGAAGCCTATGAATTTCTAAAATTCCAATCCAAGGAGACTTGATGTGTTACTTAAAGGAGAACATCCAAAAAGAGAGGTAATGTTCCCAACTGAGATTTATTAATTATTTCTTTTTCTACACCAAAAATATTTTCTAATACATGAAAGTATGATATGTTCAGTATTATTAATATGATTAAGTTGTAATTATACTAATGGGATATAAATCGGTTTACCTTCCCCCAAAAACATTAGAAAAATTAAAAGGTCTAAATTCATATGTGTGGAATACTACCTCCATGAAGGATATATTCTATTATTTGTAACCTTATGATTATGTAATAATATATTATTTTATTTTATACCTCCCTCCATACAATAAAAAAGTGATTATTATCAATGTGTACATGTGGACTACCTCCTACATGGAATAACGTGTTTTTTATATATTATTTCCTAACATGATTGAATTTAAAAATTTATGTAATGTATAAAAAATTTATTCATGAAACTGTTAATATTCTATAAATATAATATTATACATTATATAAGTTATATTTATGATCAAATATCAGAGTAAACTTAACTGGCTTAAATGAACATAAAAAGGAGCCTTTCTTAATTTGTGTCCATTTTGGGAAAACCTAAGAAATTGTATAAATTTTTTGCTAATGAAATAATAAAAACTGCACAACAATATAATTTTGGTGATTAATAAAATAATTTATAATAAATTATACCACGATGGAATGATTTCACCCAACCCAATATGGAATATATATACAATATAGAGAAACAAAATCCGAGATAAACACATTTCATTACTAAAATAATATAGAGGAAATGAAACAACATAATATAATTCCAGAACATTCCAAGGTAAAAATCCAATGTCATAGGAGAACTAAAATAGAAACTGACTACTCTATGTTATAGCATGGGAAACTCTAACTATCTCACCACCAGCTACCTAGACTCAGCTGACAGAATCCTCATCATCACATTGCGACATCTTTCATTTCCTTGCATCGAAACACAAGAAAATGTCTATGCACTGCCAACGAGGTGCATAGTGTGTGAGCTAATAGGCTCATTTGGATCCCACCTAGGTGTTCCACAATAAGTATTTTTATAATAATCTGAACAAACTCAAATTTAAAGAAAAAAATAAATAATAAAAAATTCAATAATTATTTTATCTAAATCATGGAAAAATATTTAATTTTACCATTTTCCACATTTTCAAATTAATAATGTTGAAATAGTTCTAGATCATTTCATATACATGAATGTAGTCAAATAAAATAAAATAATGAATCGCATATCATATCATATCAACTCCAATGAAAATAAAAATAGGTAACATCATTCAAAATATCAATACAATCTAGGATATCAGATTAATCATATAAAAATCAATGGTCAATCCACACTAAAGTCCTTAGAACAAAATCCTAAAAATAAAGGAATGTCATATGAGTGAATGCCCAAAATATTAGTCAGGTAATGAGAAAAACATGGCTAGGGAAAAGAGGAAAAACCCATGAGTGAACCCCATAAATGTCAATCAATTCCCTAGAACAACGGGCCTAGGGATAATATGTACACCTTATGAGTAAACCCATAAACAATTCATAGGATATGTCTCTATGCTACTCCTTACTCCTAAGTACCCAAGGTTTCCCATGTGCCACAATTTCTAAACCATTTCCTCAAAATAATTCTTTGAAAACCATTTTAGAAATCCATTTCACAATGATTTGAAAATACCTTTTATTTTACCAAAATAATGTAAAACCATATTTTATCAAAAAATCATTCCACAGACAGAAATCCATTAAACAATCATGCCATTTCATTTTTAAAACATTTTATAAAAAATAGATCAATACATTTCATCCAATATAGGCTAGAGATAGAACCACCTACCTCTAACTCAGGTCGCACATTCCTGCAACATGATCCACCAACAAGGAATAATTTACATACAAAAACAAAGGTCCTATAATTAAAATTCATATCATAGAATCAATTGAACAAGGAAAAGGGGTCATAGATGATGAAAATTCACAAAATACCTTAAATAATATCAAACACCACACCGAAACCAACACAAGGGTTAGCCTCTATAGGATGATCATGTAATGGATATAGAAAGGATTAATAATATGATCATCATAGACCAATATATCACATAATGCAACAATAAAGTGTTACCATGATCAATGAAAGTGAAGTAGTATAAGGATTACTCATCTAGAGAAATGTACCATAACCAAAATGATGATTAATTACTGAAAGAAATGATTTGGAAGGAGATTAGGTCTCCAAAATTGCATAAGAATTATCCTAGTTCAAGAGGGAAGAACCCTATGGATGATTGAAAAAAAAAATCTTAGTTGTGTAGTTCCCTAAAAATAAATATCATGAGGATTACATGATGTGTAATCCATTTTAATGTTGTGTAATCCAAAAAAATCCATATATGACGAAAAACCCATCACCTCGGGTAAAAAATCCTGATTTTTCTATTACAAGGTGTGTAATATATTCATGATGTTTAATATTCACACCTTGTTCTGATTCACAACATCTTCCCAGAACCCAAAAAATGAAATATAAACACATTAAATGATGTGCAAACTTCTCAAGACTTGTAAATGGTTCACCCTTTAAACCAAACTCGTAACATCTATCTGGTGATAATACATACCATGTAAACACTTTACACAACATGTATTTATCCCACTAAAAATGAAAATCCATGTTTCTCCGAAAGAAACCAAATCAACTTTGGTATTCTCTATACACTAGGAGAACCTTGAAACCCCTTTAAACGATTTATACCTAAACTCCACTAATTCACAAAAAACATACATCTCATAAATTTTGGTCATTTTCCACAAAATATTCTCTCCAAGATTACTAATATGCACCAATATAAAGAGGGAAACATAAAGAGTGTAGAGGAATACCTAAAAGGTGGTAACCGAAATTTAAGAACTCCCCACCATATGATTTTCCCTCCCTATGAAGATGTTTGGAAGAATGATATTTGGAAACGAGATGATGTTGCTTCTCCCTCATCAACATCTCACACTACCAATTCTCATAAGAATCTAATTTGTTTCATCATAACACCCTAACCAACATAATCGAATTCCCATGAAATACTTTCACTTGAGAGTAAATGATATCCAATGGATGCTCCACAATTGATACGTCTGAAACTAATTCATTTTCTTTATAACTCAAAATTTGAGAGGGATCAAGAAGGTATTTCATGAGCTCTGATATGTGGAACATATCTTGAATAATAATAAAAAAATCTAGAAATTCTAAAATTATAAGCAACCTGCCCCAATCATTCAGTGACCTAAAATAGTCCAACATATTTCAAATCCAAATTTCCTTATTTTCCAAGATGATGATTAACCAATCAAGGAGAAATGTTCAAGAAAACACAGTCACCAATAGAAATCTCCAAAGGATGATGTTTAAGATACACATATGATTTCTATCGACTCTAATCCATAAAAAAATTTCAACTTATGTCCTAAATCCCCAATAATTTCTCCTGAACAAGACTCAGTCCAATCAAAGATACTTCACCCACCATTACCCAACAGATGGGTTCCCTCTATGGATGACCATATAAAGCCCTGAAGGGAGACATTCTGATTTTTGACTGATAACTCTTGTTATAAGAAAACTCAAATAGTCATAGAAGGCTATCCCAAGATCCATTGAAATCCAAGACATGGGAATTGATCATATCCTCTATGATATTTTTATCATGCTCCTTTTGACCATTTTTAATGGATGATAATTTGTACTCAACCTGAACCAAGTCCCCATCACCTCTTAGACACTCCTCCAGAACAATGATGTAATCCTAGGATCCCTATATAAAACAATTAAATAAGGAACCCCATGTAACCTCATGATCTATTTCACATACATCTTACCCCTATATTCAACTATAGTGGTGTCATTTATTTGAATGAAGTGAGATGAATTTTTCAACCAATAAATCACCACCAAGATAGAATTCCTCCCCTAAGGAGTCCATGGAAATCCAATAACAAAATCCATAGACACCTTGTCCAATTTCCAAACCAGCATCCGAAGAGGAAAGAGAAAACCAAAAGGTTTCTAATACTTTGCCTTTATCTGTAGGAATATGTATCTATGGGATACAAAATTTGCAATGTCATGCTTTTTACATGGGTAAAGAAACCTCCATCTCATGTTGCATTACAATATTATAGTACTAGGGTGAATGAACCAATTAAAAATTTGATAGTTGAAAAAAAAATATCATCATAGATTTTGGTATGAAAACCTAATTCCCAAAACATATAATACCATCTAAAGGGAGAGACTAACCAGAAATTGTCTCCCCATCATAAAATGGTTTCTCAAATTACTCTAAACTCGTCATCTTGATAATGACTATATATAATATACTCATGGATATATTATTATTACTAAAAATTAGCTGTATCCGGACATAAAATATCCTCTTAAACATCCTTATGCAAATGAGTGAAGATTCCCATAAGGTTCTACCCTTTTTTAGATTCGTAAACATCCCATAATGGTAAATTCCCACTGAGAGTATATGCAATGACATTACCATTTTATGGGGTGTAGGAAATGTTTAAGTAAATCATCTTTAGGTATTACATGAACCACCTATGTTTTATAATCTTGTATTTTTGAGAAAATATATATCTCAAACTCTTATGGTCAAAAAATAATATGAACCTCTCCCAAAAAAGATAGTTCCACCAACACTTAAGCACATGCATAACCACGATAATTTCCAAGTCATGAGTAGAGAAATTCTTATCATGCAAACAAAGCTGATGAGATTCATAATCCATAACATGATCATACTGTATAATCATGAAACCCCCACCAACACCATAAGAATCACAAAAAACAGCATACCTCTTACCAAGCCGAGGTATGATCAAAATAAGAGTAGGTGTAAGAAGTCATTTTAGAAAATCAAAAGAAGATTGAAAATATTAATCACATATGAATTTCATCCTTTTCCTAGTAAGATAAATCAATGGTTATTCTAACATTGAGAAATCATTTATGAACCATCAATAATATCTTGGACGACCAATGAATCTACAAATCTCAAAGTCATTATGTGATTCTTCCCATAAAATAAAAACATTTACCTTATTAGGATAAATTGATAATCCTTGATCAGAAATCACATGTCCCAAGAACATAACTTATTGGATCTAGAAATTTTATATTGAAATATTTCCATAAAACTAGTGATTCCTCAGGATATCTAAAACCAAACTCTAATGGTTATCATTCTCACACTCAGATCATGAATAAACCAAAATTTCATCAATGAAAACTAACAAAAACTGTTGTGATACTCATGGAATATGTTATTCATCTAATCCATCAAAACTACAGTAGTGTAAGTCAGAACAAACAACATCACAAGATAATTTTTAATGGATATACCTACTTCTGAAATCCATATTCATAATATTAGACTCCCAAACTTTGAGTTGATGATAACCTATCCAAATATTGATCTTCAAAAACATGTTTTCCCCATTTAACTAATCAAAAAAATCATCCGCATGGAGAAAAAGATACTTGTTATTAGCTATTACCCATTTAAAATTATGATAAACCACACCCAATCAGAATGACACATATACCTTTTGGAAAATAGAACATGGGATACCCAAGGAGAAATAATATACTGATCCAAAACATTCACTATCATATCATAAAACTAAATCTGGAGCTTCTCCATATATGATTGTTCCATATGATAAGAGGGTTTTGAAACTAGATGTGAACCTAATAACAGATCAATCATAAACTTTACCTCCCTAACTGGAGGAATTATAGATAAATCATCTGGGAAATTGTTATGAAAATTAATAACAACAACATAATGGTCAACCATTGAAGGAAAATTATTGGGATCAACTACAAAAATGGGAAAAACACATAATCGTGAGGTAGGATGGTCATGCTTGATCAGACCTTGAATCAGACTCTCCTTAAAAAGCATGTGATCTCCCACCAACCATAACACATGACACACATAAATGATATTAATCAACCACAACATGATGAGAAATAATCCAATCCAACTAGATGGAAACATCAAAATGATCCAAATCAAGAATGAGAAGATATCATATTAATTTTATATCATATATCAGTAATGACTAAGAATGACTCTAAAACCTTTTTTCTTTCCTCTCCCCAAGAGGTTTCACTTATTCCATAATAAAGAAAATGAACTCTACTGGATGTTTAATCATATCATAAAAACAAATAAATATAAATGAGTGGGAAGTACCATCATCAAATAATGAAATTTCTACTAAGGATTCAATAAAGATGGTACAACCCACTATAAATGGATATGCATCTCCCTTTACTGGAAACACATCTACTGTGTGATGGTTCTTTAATCATATGCCCTATGGCTGGAGCCTTGTATTCTTTGAATAATCTAACTATGTCGAAGTGGACTTTTGATCAGATGATCCCAAAACATAACAAGGCATAAACATAGCCTGAATAAAACACTGAATATTACTATAATGTCCACAACTATTACAAATATTCTTAGTTACAAAATAAGCATATTGGGTGTTCAAAAAACTTCCACACTAATATAAAATGATGGGAACGCTACTAGTTGTCATTGAAGGTGCATAGGAGGACTTCAACAGAGAACCACCTCCATCAGCTTTCTTAAAAAAGGGGACCAATGCTTCTGAAGAATATGATCCAACTTAGACTTGAACTCCTTCATTTTAGTAGGTTTCATGTGGTAAGAGGGAATAGATACTGGTTGAGTGCCAAAAAGTAATTCAATGGAAAAATAAACATCCATCACCATTGGAAACCAAGATAAGTAAGAAGGAAACACATCGGGAAACTCGATGACAACTGAAGAGATATCACCACACAAAGATTCTCTATATATATCAAAAGGAAACATGATACTATTTTCCCAAACTCTGGATAATATTATCCATCTCTTCTTGATCTTGACTCTCATTCTATTTGAAATATATGAGATAAACCACAAGGTGTAGTAAAGGAGACTGAACAAAGATAGATATCAAGCAAGTATTTTTTACAAACGAGACAATACTTCCTCAAAATGATATTAAGAGGTTTCATGTTTAGACCCAAAAAGCTACAAGAAATCCCGACATGAAATAGAGAGAGGACACAAGTGGGACAACAGAGATCCTACCCACTCTTCATTTTAATGGGTGTAGTAATATCCATTGTATAATATAAAATCTTCATGGTATGATTATGAAGATTAAAAATATGGGTTGAAACAAATGAATGAGATGCTCCAGTATAAAATAGATCAGTCAGAAATAATGATGCTACAGTAATGTTATCTCTCATGGTTGCTAGACTCGTATCCACTTTCTCTAGAGACTCTTTTACGACGTGAAGTAGCTTCATTATAGATTCCTATAAATTTAACCATTTTAATCATGAAGCCTCTAATTTCTCCATAGTTTTAAGTGGATCTGATGAATCCATTCCACTACATAGAGTGGAATAAATATGGCAAAATCGCTGCAAGTTCCCTGATCATCCATGAGAGACACAATTTCTAGGTGCCACATTGCAAACCCTCTTTGAATGTCCTATCATTCCACAATGGTAGAAAATAAAATAAACTATTCTTAATACTGAAGTAGTTCTAGAATGAAACTAATATTTAGAAAATCCTTGAGAATAATCAAGTTTCCTCTTTCCCTTGAAGGAACTCTTGCTCCCACTGGGAGAGAAAGAATCTACTGATAACCATAACTTTACACCCAGGTCTATTTCAAACATAAGTTCTCTATAAAAAAATTGTTATAAGAAGGTATCTTCCACAAGAAAACCTAAGAATTAAAATCCTAAAAAAGTACCAACTTAAAACTTTGAGCCTTCATATTTTTATTTGATGATATGTCAAGTAAAAAATGAATGAGCTCAACAAAATTGTTTTCAAACTCTTTCTTGGTCTTATCAGCCTTCTCAGGTATGAAAAACTCAATATACATTGAAAAAACATTGAATACATATAGAACTATTTGGTGGAAAGAACATTAAATCCTTTCCACTATAATACCTCGTGAATTTTTTCCATCACCATAATATCACACCATCTTAAACATGATCATTCTAGCATGAAGGAGACACACTTAACTTTGGTCTTAGCGGGTGTGTCCAACAACATGAAAAAACGCTCCATCATGCTCAAACATTCCTCAGCCTCTCAAGGATAATTTGAACATTTTAATGGTAAAAGTTTTTGTCAAAGGAACTCTCAAGAAGAAGTACTTGGAACATCCCACTAAGGTTCCAGATATAGTTGGATCCTGAACGAGAACTTGAGGTGGTTCTTATCACATATCTTGGACAGAGTGCACAATCACCTTAACCAAATTCATATCGACAACTAAATTTGGTCATTGAGGTTCCATAGAAATTTCATCATAAATATGATTTTGACGTCTTCTCGGAGGAATAACGCCACACAACATCAGTAAACAACAAGGAAGACAACAGATTACACTCAAACAGAGTAACAAGGGAATTTTATCCCAACAGATAGAACAAACTAGATTTCGATTTCAACATATCCAAATCAATATAAGGAAAAGACTAGAACTAATCCAAAAGACATCTTTACCAAACCACCCATGGTGACTTAAAGTTCATTGTGGTGGGAGATGGATAGGTACTCAATCTCAACTACCTCTTAAATCCCGATAAGATTTCATAATTGCATACTAACATCCAAGAAAGATGAAAAATATATACCTTTGATACCACATTATCACAAACCAGCCTTGGTACCCTGGTAACCTAATAACCAAGCCAATATTGACATATCCCAAATAGAATTCCTAATTCCCATGGTTCGGTGACTAACACATGAAATCATATAAAAATGAAAGTGAGAATGATTTTTCCACTAACAATGTGGAAGAAAGATAATAAATCATTATGTGTACAGAGGAATCTCCAATAGGAGTAATGTACCAAAAGTAAAATAAGTATAACAACCCAAAGTACTATAACCAATTACTGGAAAATTGTAAAAACCTCCCAAGTACTAACTCGGATGAAACACGCCAATTCCACGTTTCAACATCTAGAACCACCTCAAATTGATCTCATCCCCTTTCTCGAACATAGATGGATATAGTCTAAAATCACCCAAAGGAACAAGTAGCATATGAACCAAAGACTAATAGTATTTAATCCAAATATTCCATAACAAGATTAAAATATCAAAATAACCAAGAATGTGATTTCAATTTTTCAAATAAACATGTTCAATGTTTCAAAATAATAATTTCAAAAATCATGCTTTAAATTTTATAATATGAAAATAATTTAGCAATCCATGCTTCACATTTCAATTGATGGAAATACATTTCTAATGATGGAATTTACCTTTAATCATAGCATGCTTTATAGAACTGTAATGTTTCAAAAAATGGCTTAAATAAAAACATTTATATAAAATAGTTTATAAAATTTACAACGCAAGTACAAAAGATCGCAAAAAGGGAATATATACATTTGAAATACAAAAAAAGAGATAAAAATGGTCATATACCAATTATTTAGTATAGTTCGAGGCTATAGGAACCCAACACCATGAGACAAAAAATATGTACATACACCCCAATGGTCTTATGACCAAAGGGGACTCATCACCATCACCTAAGGAATGCGATGCGCTGATATGTGGTTTTAGTACATTGTAAATCGAAATGTGCTGCCCAAAATAACTCACTAACTCCCAATGGATTGTATTTTCTCTAGTACAAAAAATGAGGGGAAATTTATTTCAATACTTCTTAAAATACTATTAAATCCCATTCTTCATTTCAAATTTTCCCATTTCCCATTTAAAAACCAAAAAGACTTTTAAATAAAAAACATGCCTTTTCCCAAATATGAAACACTATAGTTTACATTAAACCATTTTATTCCATTTTTTAACAAATAAGGATTTTTAACCAATTCAAAAAATTTGAAAATACAATTTCACTAACTAAATTAAACAATTTTATTATCAAACAAATTACATCAATTTCATAACAAACCCCAAATTTAATAGAATTGAGGTTTTTCTAAATTTTCCATAAACCATTTCAATATTTAAATTCAAAAAATTAATTAAATCAATTTACATCAAATCCACAATTTAAATTAAATAATATAAATCTCACAATTTCCACAAACAGACCCCAGTTCAATGGAATTAGGGGGTTTTCAATTTCATTCCAAAAACCAATTTTTCTTAAAAAACCAATTTAAATAGAATTGGGGCTTTTCAAAAAAAATGAAAAACATTTAATAAAAAAATAAATTTTATTCAAATCATCAATTGAATTTAGAATAGTAATCTAGGGTTAAAATGAATTGGTCATCATAACAGAATAACCTACTGTAATCAAAATATCTTGCAACCCCAAACCCTAACTGGGATTTGTTGACAATGAATAATGATCATGAAAACATGAATCAAAGATAGGTTTAATATCCCAAAATATAGGGTATTACATCCATAAATAACTATTGGGATTCATCACACCATAGTGAGAAGAAGATAGACTGCAAAAGAAAGTGATCAAAATGAGGAAACTAACTAGGAGAAGATCAAAAGGGTATTTCTTTAGCTTAGAATAACATCTGGTAGGGATCTAAGGGGCCAATAATCCTTCTTTGGATCTCTAATGTAGGTTTAAAATGGTTTGAGGTCATTATTTCCTATCTAGTATCTATAAGATTTTTCAGGAAATTTTAATAAAACTTCACATCATTTAAAATCATGTCAGCATGGTTTCATGGGAAAAGGTACACAGTTTAGAAACATTGTTCACAAGACATGTGCCAGTTATAAACTAGATGAATGGTTTCTAAAAATAGTTTGCATTCATTTACTAATATTGTTCCAACCATGCAAAATCCCACTACCTTGGGTTTCACGGTTTTCTCTGATAGGGTACACCGTTTGGGAAAACCGTGCACCAACCGTGTACTTGCCCATATTTTACAGAATTCATAAAAACATAAACCCAAAATAACCCCAAATGAAACCCAACCAATATCTATAAAAATATGGTTATAGGAATACCTAAAAATAATAATATGATGTTACAACCTCCCCAAAAAGAAAATTTTATATCCCCAAAAAGCCTACAAAGAATCCTATATGTTAAAAAGATAAGGCCCCTATACTCTCATCTGTGAATCCCTATCCAATGTCTCATTAGAGTCTGAATCATGCTACCATAGCACATGAACCAAAGGTATAATCCTATCAGAATGTACCTTTGTTTTAGAATCAATTATCATGACTAGTCATTCAATTACGGATGAATCTGGTTTAACATCAAGATCATGAGAGTTGATAAGATGAGATGTATCAGATAAATAATTTCATTACTGAGATACATGAATCACATTATGTATTAACATCAAATGCGGTGGAATTTCCAAATGGTATGAAACATTCCCCACCTACACAACAACCTTGAATGACCCTGCAAAATGAGGAGCAAGTTTCCCTTGACTCCCAAGTCTTCAAGGACCCGACCAGGGTGAAACATTCAAGAACACTTGATCACTAACTGAATACTCCAATAGCTAGTCGTGATGATCACCATAAGATTTATATGGGATCCATTCTGTCAACATTATATTATTAATCAACTAAAAAATTATAATTTTTTGTCTTAATATATTAAATTAAATAATTTGATAATTAATGTTTTTCTTAATATTCTCATAACAATTTTTATAATCAATTATTATATAAATAATTTAATTTTAAAATTTCTATTCTTTGTATCATTTTAATTTAAATTTATTTAGTGTATTTTTTTTGATATAGTTACTATATATAATTGCATCTAGGTTCATCCCAATCTCTGGTAGGAGTTAGTTAGAAGTGTTTTTCTATAATGATAAGTAATATAGAAGACAACTACCACATGTGCTAGGATATGGAAAAGGAAAAGTGTAGTCATGATTGCTATTGTTGACCAATAGGGAGAGAGAAGTGGTTTATTATTAGTGGAATTCAAATCATAGGGGTGAGATTAATTAGATAATTCATTCTGAATTGGGAGTAGAGAAGCAGGAGAGAGATAGATAATGGATACCGAGGGATATACAGGACAAATATATAGAAACAAACCACATTGCTATTTATAATAAATTCATAGGGATATTTATTTCTCACTTTCATTAATTTCACATTGTTAATTTTTAATATAAATGTTAAATATTTTTTTCATTATGATCATAGGATAAACTTTTATGCATGGGGATTTATAATTCTCCTTGTAATTAATTTCAATTTTTCGCATCATTTTTTATAATTAATTCAAAATTTATCAGTGATATCAATTTTAAATTCATTAAAATTGTTTCAAACTTTATGTTTAAAACATAAAAACATCATGATAAATCAGATATATTGATATTGAATACCTTTCCTTATGTATAAATTCCAAAACATTGGAATATTACAACTAGTTTTATTCCATTTGGACTATTTTCAAATTTCATCATAGTTTGATGATTCTTGGAGTGGTAAAGTCAAAGAGTCAATATTCGGTGTGATTAATTTCTTGGAGAGGGAGATTAATCAAACTTTTTCCAGGGTGAGTAAAAACTACGTTTTTATAAAGATAATATCAATTTCAACACGTAGAGTTAGAATTACTAAGAATCTTCCCTCATGAAATTTTAATCTGTTTTAGTTCCTATTTTTTTCATACACTATTTTCATTGTTTCATCATAGTTCTAGTTACAGCCTAGTTTTTTTTATAGATAACTTTGTCTCCATTAATTCTTCCCAAAATAATATTAAAAAATTTAAAAACATTAGTCTAATTTTTAAACTAGATTTTGTTTGAAAATATGGTTTCACTCTCATTTAATAGCCTTCCCTTGGTTTCATCCCTATAAACCACTATATAGTAGAATTTAGGATTTTTTTTAAATAATTAAAATTTGGATCATATCAATAATTAATGTGTCATGTAACTGAGATAATCTATTATTTAAATTAAGCACATAAAATTCAACTAAATTTTTGGTATAAAAATGGTTGTTTTTTTCATTATTCATTTACAATATGAGTTTATTTAGGCTTTATTAGGCATTTAAAAATAGTTATTATTAATGGATAATAACTTTTTAGTTTTTATGGGTTTTTTAGTATGAAATTTTTGAGGATGAATGATTTCGATGTAAATATTCTTACATATTTTATGAATATTCTCATTAAGAACTAAGTATGATAATGATATAGGATTGATATTTTTTAAATTATGATCATAACATTAGGAAACTAGAAACTAGAATATGAACCTAGGTGACTCATTTTTTAAAAAAAATTATAATAATCACCTTAGAGAGACAACTTAAATGGAAATATTATAATTATTTTGAATATGGAGTAAAATGGGAAAATGGGAACTTATAGTGGAAATCTAGGATAAAAGGAACAATGTGTGTGTGTCAGACCTATGTACATTTCAAATATGTGCATCTACATAGTGCTTTTTACATGTCACATGTTTGGGTAAAATAAAAAAATCCAAAACAAAAAACAATAAAGTGTGTAGTTTTCAAAATATGAGTTAATTTTGGTGAGGGGAATTTTAAATGCCAGATAATTAAGGTTTCATTTGAATTTTTTGAAAATCATTTATGTTGTTTCAATAAAGTGATTAAAAATAATTAATTTAAACCATCCTTTTTTGAACCTATGAGAAAATTATGATTGAAGGTGTCTATTATTAGAATTTTTAATTCCAATTTTTTTGTAACATATTAATACTCATTGTACTAGAACTTGGACTTGAATTGAAGTAAGTAAATTGGTGGCATCATATAAGAGGCATGGCATCATAAGTAGGGAATGATTATTTTCTCTTTTATTCTCCTATAAGCTTTTTGAAATTGGACGTGAGCTCTTTTGAAAAATTATTTTTAAATAATGACTTTTTGTTTTTGATTCCCTATATTTTTTAAAATAGCTTTATATGGTTCCTAGTGATACTAATGTTTAAAAAACCTGTTTTTGTTTAAAATTTTAAAAAAATCCTGAAATTTATTGTGGAAAATCAATGCTTATGTATGGGGTAATTTAATGTGGACTTAATTCACCTAACTTTCCTCCTATTTTTATTAATTTTTTAGTCATTTACTTAATTACTTATGCCTTTTATGTGAATTTATTTTACTTTAATATTTTATTAGTCTAAATAATTATTTAATCTTTTTTATTATTTAATTATAAAATATTTCACCTAATTATTGTTTCTGTTTGTTTATATTTTCATTATATTTTATTTCAAATTATCATTTTATTTTACTTTCATGTTTACAATTTAATTGTTGTCTATTTATTTTTTTATATAATTTTTCAATTTTCTTTTTAGACTTTAATATAATTTCAGTCTATTATTAATGATATTGTACTTTAATTAATCAATTTTAATTTTTAGTGTAATTATAATAAATAATTTAATTATTTTAATTTATTTTGATAATTCAATTTATACATTTTCTTTCAAATTATTTAATTTCTCAATATTTATATTTTTAATTTTATCATTTAATTTAAGTTTTGTTTTTAATTTTTAGTATTATGTTGTAGAATTAGTTATTTATTCAATTTTCTTAAACCCTAACTAATTCAAGTATTTATTATAGTTTAGTTTATTTAATTAATTAATTTAGTTTTTAAATTTTAATGAATTAAAATTTTAAAAAAATTATTTATTATTTATTATTTTATTAATTGGTAATTTTCATCTTAAGATTAATGATGTCAATGGGGGATCACTCCCATCCTTTTACAAAATATCAACTCCACTATTGTGACCCAAGGTCTCCAAAATGACCCACCATTGTCGTTTCCTTTTCAAAACATCTTTCACCCACCATTGGTAGAACCCAAAGGTGAGTCAGTGACTTAGCACTAATGTTTCTACCAGTGAAACCCATAGTCAAAATTGTTTTCCCTAAGTCACCATCGAACCTTCTCACCACCACATCAATTATTTTATCACCACCAGAAAACCGACTCACTGTCAGCCAAGCCACCCATTGTTATGCTTTTACTGACCATCGGGGAAATTATCATCCACTATTGTAGTAGTGAATCTACAGTCCCTGCCATCAGCAAATGAATCAAACACCCACATCGGATCAATCTTACACTAAATTTTACCCACCACTAGAAAACACCAATTTCTTAGATCTGTATTTACCCATATGTAGAAAAAGTCATTGACCATGAACCAAACCCTCACTAGATCTCAAAATGTCACCGCTACTGGGATCCTCTATCGCCATCAACAGTAACCCACTACCAGCTTCATCAAAATCACTCATCATTGTAACACCTACTACCACATATTAGATTCAAAAGGACTCAATGCAGAATAAATAAGGTCACCACCGTATGAAGCAACCTTTTTCATCTGAGCTTAAATTTCATCCCCCTTGAACACATTTGAAAAATAAAACCCGATCTCTACCCATCCACCATTAGAGAACCCAAATCAACTAGATGAAACCCTCATAGGGGAAAATTAAGCACCACTGGAACCTCTATCAAATAAAAATGAAGGAGTCTTCAAAGATGGATAATTTCTACGGATGAGGAAGTCACTGGTACCACAGGTCTGGGAAGAGGATGAGTCCACATAAGATTTAATCTCGGAGTTATCCACTCCATGAATCATCAAATCCAAGATTCAATCATCTCTATGATTAATTTCCTCGAAAGTGATATTAACAAATATTTGAGGTGTGTTCAAAGTAAAATTACTTTGAATAAAATCTCAATCTAAATCAGTAGATTGAATTCCTTAGTAATCATCTATAAACAATTTTTATCAATCCATATTTCTCAATAAATGCTTATCCCAATTTTATCATCTTTTCTCCTTTATCAATTAGTTCTGAAAACAATTATGGCATCAACTCAATTATTGTCCACTAGAGAAATTAATTTAAATAAAAATATTTTCAACCCACAATTTATAGTGGGTTTTATTTCTGCAAATTTGGTTACTCAAACATTTCTTCACTCTCCCCTTGGGATCGACCTTACATTCCACTATATTTTAGTTAGTAGGAGTTTATAAATAATTAACCATAGGAACATTTTGAACAAAAAATCTTTCAAGTTTTGGATTGTGTTACTAAGGGGGGATTAAAATGAACAAATATTTCAAAACTAAAAAAATTTCATATAAAAATTTCATATAAAAATAATATTTTAAAAAAAATAATTGGAAATTGAAAAGTGCTAAAAAAATTGTTCTTTCAAGATTATTTTTTTTTCTGTTGAATTTTTTATATTTTTTTTAATTTGTTGTTGTTGCCTTGATTTTTTTTATTTTTACCTACTGAATATTATCTATCTTTTCTTACTATATGAGAACTAGAACATATTTTGATAGAATAGATCCCTTAAATACAGAAATAGAAAAACACTTAAGTACCATGAAATGGAAAAATAGAATTTAAATGGAAAACATAGGTTATAGAGTTCCTACTATTACTAACCTCCATAACATTAAACATGAACTTAATGAAGAAATTAAGAGGCCTAGAATGATGTAGTTTCAACTCCCTCAAGATTAAATTAACCCATTCCAATCAGACTATCTCCTAGTTCTATAAATAGTGAACATAAGTAGTCTCACTTCTCTCTATTGTTTTCTTTGAATGATATCTCTAATGAAGATTCACAAGCCTTTATTAGAGACTTTAAAACATAGTGAAAAATATTCCCCTACTAGGACTCAATAAAAATGAGCAATGAATGAGAGTATTTCCATTTTTCCTTAATGGGAATGTAATAAATTGGTTCATGAGTCTCAATGAGAACATTTTTTAAAATTAGGACAAAATTTATAACTCATTTGTAATGAAATTGTATCCCTAGTGACTAAAAGGTGAATTGAGAACTAAAATCACTAGTTTTTATGAAGAGGATAGTAAAGCCTTTTATGATTCTTGGGATAGATTCAGGGACCTACTTAGGCAGTGTCTCGTCATTAACTCACATCCCACATTCTCATGGACACCTAATTTGAATGATTGTCTTTTTTGGTCAAAATCTAGTTCACCAATATGTTGTGAGAAATTATAATGAAAAGATTGATGAAGAGTTAAGAAAAAAATTTAATAACCTTTCTTTGAATTCTCATCAAAAAAATTCAATAAGCAAAAGAGTGAATAGAAATTCTAACAATAATGGTAATGAAATGTAAATGAAACCTCAAATTGATGAAATAATAAAACAACTCCAAATATTAATGAACCAAAATGTCATTAATTTTGTAAACCAAGTGGGTTATCAACACACAAAGAAATCTCTCAGAGGTTAATGTTATCAATGTGGCATGTTTGGGAACAATGAAAACTTATGTCCAAACTTTGGTTGGCCTGCCCAATATGAAAATTAAAATATTTCTAATTATGGTCCTAAGATACCCAATAATGAAGATCCATTTTCATATAATCACAAACAAGGGTATAGGAATCATCCAAATATATCTGGTATGGAAGAAGGAATAACTAGATATCCTTTTGATCCTACTTGAACAACATACCAGACATCACTACCAAAATCAAATGAGGGGTGAGTTATCCAAATCCCAAAGGAATTTTGAGAGGAAAATTCATAACATAATGGATATAATTCATAAAATATTTTAATTTAATGATGCGAAGTATGAATCTCAAAAATCCAAACATGAAACTGATAAATCTGAATATGATGTATGAAATCACAAGTTGGAGTTACAAATTGGCCTACAGTCTCGATATATGTCTTCTTGGGAAATGGTAAAACTTCCTATATCATCTGAAATCAACCCTAAGGAGATTTAATTACTATTGTCACTAGAAGTGGGTTTAACACTCAAACACGACCAATAAAAGGATTTAAAATTTATCAAAATGAAAAACAGAAAGCGTCTTCAAATCAAAATGTGTTGATTCTCAATATATAAATTAGGATAAAAAGACTAAAAATGAATAAAATCTGAATTTTTCACCTGATAATAAAGCATAAAATTTTTATAATCATAAACAATGGAAGTAGAAATATTTTTTAGTATTAGAGGATATGCCTTCTATTCTTAGGAAGTATTCTATAGCCATCCCTTTCCCAGAAAATTTTGAAACACAAAATTAACAATAAGTCAGAGCTTCTTTACTTTTGTGGACTCCTGACCATACTCCAAGTGAATATCCATTTCATCCAATCAATTATTTAAATACAATTGTATCTTAAGTCTCTTAAAAAATTTAAAATAAACAAATATTTGAATAATTTGATACTCACAAATTCCCTGAAGATTGCAGTGTTGTGTTTCTAAATATGTATCCTCAAAAAACTCAAAGACAATAGTAGCTTTGTCATACCCTATAATTTATGGAATAATGTTCAATTAAACTATCTCTGTAAATTGGGTTCTAGTATTAATATTAGTCCATTCTCACTATTTGAATAGTTGATATTGGGCGATATTCAACCCACCACTTTCATCGTAAAATTGGATGACCGTTCATTCACACATCCTGTAGAAAGGGTAGATTCCCAACTGGTTGGAGTTTGCATGATGTTTCTGCTAACTGACTTCTTTGTACTTGGCATGGAGTGTGACCAGGAGGTGTTCATCATCTGGGATAGGCCCTTCTTGTCCACTATGGGAGAAATAATTGATATCTCTAATGGAAAATTGATCTTTACAATTATGGAGCAATGAGAAGAATTCAATGTATTTAAAAATATTAAGGGACCAACATTCTATGAAAGTAATTCTAGCGTGGGGTCATTAAAAGTTGAAAAAACTGTTAAAATTTTAAAAGAATCTGAAAATTAACACTTTTATAAAAAAATAAATTTGGAAACTGAAAATGACCTTTCACATGGTATTTAATCTTTTAAAATGATATTATGGAAAATTTACTAGAATTGTACAACAGTAATGTTTCTAATATTGTTGGATATTTATCTACCGTTTTTGAACTTATAGATTTTTCGAGGGTATATTAGGTTTATTAGTCTATTAATAACCATTCTATAAAATCTTATTTAATATATTATGATCTGAAAAATCAAATTGATGTTTTCTCATTAATAAATTTTCATAATTATGAAATGGAAACCTTTGAATGTGATATTTTCACCATGGATAGTAGTGATGGAAATAATAAAAACGGTAAATAAATTTAAAACCATTCTACCTTTCAAACTAATTAAAAGATTCATGTTGAATATATTTGTCCTCCCGGGCCCAATATCCTTACATCTTTTGAAAAGGAGCACACTTTGGAGATAACATCACTCCCAACACACCTGAAATACTAATTTTTGGGTGATTATTCTACACTACCTTTCATAATATATGCTGAACCAAAAGATTACCAATAGATAAAACTGATGAGTGCTATGAAGAAATATAAATATGAAATAGGATGTTCCATAGCTTATTTTAAAGGGATTATCCCTTCCTTCTTCATGGACAAGATCCCTATAGAAGCATACAAAAAAACTAGTGTAGAATGTCTAAGGATACTAATCCCCAACAAAAAAGAATATGTGATAGAGGAATTTATCAAGCTAGTCCACAATGTAACTATTTATCCCATTTAAGACAATGATTGGATTATTCCAGTCTATGTAGTCCCTAAAAAGGTGGTTTCACTATAATAAAAAATGATAAAAATGATGAACTCAATGTGGGGAAAGCGACTAAATAGAGAGTCTGTATAGATTATAGGAAGCTTAACTCAGCCACTATCAGTGATAATTTTATTATGCCCTTTCTTGACCAAATTCTTGAAAGGAGTACTGGAAATGAATTAATTTTTTTTTTCTGGATAGCTATTATTGATACAGCTCGATTCCTATAGCTATAGAGAACCAATATAAAACTACATTCACATTCCCATTTGATACATTTTCTTACTGGAGGATTCCCATTGGAGCATGTGGTGTCCCCACTACATTTTATATATGTATGATGTCTATTGTCTCTAATATGATCGATATCATTATAGATGATTTCGTAGATGACTTATCTATAGTTGGTAGAACATTTGAAACCTCTCTGAAAAATTTGGATTTGGTGATACAAAGATTCTTAGAAACCAACCTAGTTCATAACTAGGAGTAATGCTACTTCATGGTCACTGAAGGGATAGTGCTGGGACATAAGGTGTCTAAGAGGGGTTTAGAGGTAAAAAATTACAAGGTTGATGTAATTCAAAAATGGCTACCTCCTCAAAATGATATGGGTGATATAAGTTTATTAAGGCAGACTTATTTATACTAGTAGTTTATAAAATACTTTTCAGAAATTAATAAGTTGTTTTGTTCTTTAATGGTCAAGTATGAACCCTTTATGTTTGATCAAAATTACATGGACTCATTTAATCAACTTATTAAAAACCCCCATTATCAACTATCATTACTACACAATATTAGAAACTTCCCTTTAAAATAATGTGTGATGAAAGTGACATAGATGTTGGATATATCTTAGGAAATCCATGATATATGAGGTTATATGCGGTCTACTATGCTAGCAGGCTACTAGATGAGGCAAAAAGGAATTACACAACTACAAAGAAAGATCTGTTAGTTGTTGTATTTTCTTTATATAAATTTATGTTATACATTTTAGGATCTAAATTCATTATCATCACTAACCATTCTTCTTTAAAATATCTATTTTCTAAGGATGAATACAAACCTAGAAATATTAAGTGGATCCTCATATTACAAGAGCTTGAAATGAAAATTAAAGATAAGTAGGGAGCTAATAAATTATTTTCCAACCACCTTTATAGGATTCCTAATACTAATTATAAAGATACAAGGGTGATAAATTATTCCTTTCCTAGTTATATTTTTTCTCATTTTCTCTATTAGGTAGTCTTCCTGATTGACTGAATTTTCCAAATTTCAAGTAACAAGTGTCATTCCAAATGATTTTTCAAATAATAAGAGAAATAAAATCATTTCAAAGTTTATTTATTAACTTTGGTATGATACCTTTCTATTTTGTATATGTGTTGGTGGGATTTTGAGAATGTGTGTGCTTGAAGAAGATATGTTCCCAAAACTAGTTATTTTTCACTCCTCACTTTGGGGAGGACATCATGGTGGAGAGAGACCTATGATAATTCTTGTATTTAAAATATTATTCCAAATTGTTTCATGATTCCTTCATTCAAAATAGATAATTCAAACCTACATAGACAGTCCTTCTCTTTAATTCTAGACTTAAGTTCCTTTTAGGAAAGATGAAATCTATGTGGTATAGACCATTCAATGTAGTTATAATATTAAAAAATGGAGTTAAATAAATTTTTGGAGATGAAAACAAGCCAATGATTGTGAATAGTAAAATATTAAAACTTTATTTTGAAGGTAAACCAAAGGGATTCACTAACCTTTTTTTTCTTGAAAACTGATTCTCACTATAGTCTTTTGGAAGGCTTAAAATTCAGTGTGTCATGGAAGTCAACCCATAGTCTTTATTTATATTTACTTTTTTATAAGAATAAAATACTTCTTGATCTATCTTTTGTTCAACTTCCATTGGTTGAATGTTCTTTAAATTTCTATTCATTGTAGTTTAAGATGGTTTTTACTACTGTAAATAGGGGATAAGAAGTCCCTTTTTTCTAAAATCACAAGAAGCTACTAGGTTGAGGCTAAATGGATAAAACATAATTATGGATGTTCCTTATTTTTTCCATTCATTAATTTTCAACTATTTTTAATTAGGTCGTGATATATTATTGTTACAGGATAATATACTTCATGTTAATTTCTTATTGGAAAGCTTCCAGATTCATTTATTTTAAATTTAATCTCTTAGTGAAATTAAGTGTGGGGTAATTAAACCCATGGGTGTTTTATATTAAGTGAGTATTCTTATCTATTATTTTTTTTAAGTAGTTCAACATAAATTATTTCTGTTCAATTGATAATATAATTGAAACAAATATTAATACTTGTTCACACCCTTTTCACAATGTACATAAATTTCCACATGATACTTTTAAACTTAATTGAAAAATTATTATCACCACCTTTAATAAAAATTCATGTGAATATTTTGTAAAATATTTATTATGAAAAGGAATAATGGTTTCAATGTTATTGTGAACATTTAAAATATCTCTTAACTGTTGAATTGAAAAATCTATTTTGATCTTTTAATGTCAAATTGTATTCTCCACTTTTGAATTCAACTTTAGAGACAAAATTTGGTTTTAAGTGTGGGGGAGAGAGTCTTCATATTCTGAGCTAACATGTTTTTAATGTAGTCCCATAAAATTATTATAAATTATTTTAAAGATAATGGTCAAAATTTTCAATATTATTTAAAAATATGTGGTTGTTTTAGCTTCATTCTACACCTAAATTATGTCTTTCTTAATGGATAATAAATTACAGGTTGACGAGGGTTTCTTTGAATCTGAATTTTTTTAGGATGAATGATTACTGAGTGATGTTTTATATTAGTTTTATGAATATTCAATTTAGGGGATAGTAAATAGATTGATATATTATAGACATGTTTTGAATTATAAATATAGATTTACGAATCATGAAACATGAACTTAAACCTAGGGGACACATTTTTATTAAAAAAGTAATCACCGTATAGATCCAACTTAAATGGTAGTATAATAAGTATTTTGAATCAAGAGTAAAATGGGAAAATGGGAACCCCCAATTTACATATGAAACTAAGAACTGGGTGTGTGCAAGACTATTGTACATTAAAAATAAGTGCATTTTCACAGTGCCTTGTTGAAGTTACATGGCTCTGTAAAATACAAAAAACAATAATAATGTGCCTAGTTTTAAAAAAATGAGTTCATTAAGGTGAGGGGAATTTTGATCTCCATATAGATAAGGGTAAAAATGACTTTTGTTAAAATAATTTATGTTGTTTCAAAAAAGTGAGTCAAGAAAAATAATAATTTAGAACCATGTTTTTTGGAATCTAGGATAATGTGATGGATGAAGCTGCCTTTATTTGGGATCTTAATTCCACTTTTATGCAACCTCGTATCACACATTGAATTAGAACTTAGACATGAATTGAAGTAAGTCATTAATTGTCTTCATATATGAGTCACGACATCCTATGTAGTGAATTATTATTTATTCTCTTGATCTTATATAAGGTATTTTAATTTAGGGAGGATTTATTTTAAACATTCCATTGGAAAATCCTACCTCACAGCTTTTATTCCTATGATTTTAAAATACCTTGACATTCTTTATTTTGACCAACATGTTTAAAAGAAATATATTACTTTTTAAAAAGACAAGAAATCATGAAATTGATTGATGTCAATCAATGATGAAGTGTGGGGGAATTTTATAAGGTCGTTAAATGCAATGATTCTCCACGTCTTTTATTTAGGTTTTTTAGCATTTAATTAATTATATATGGTGTTACAGTTAAATAATTTCATTATTTTAATTTTATAATTAAATTTATTAATTAATAATTTTTTATATTAAATTTTTTATTATTGGATTCTACAATCTCTAGGTTTGTTTTACTTATTTTTATATTTTGTTTCTAATAACTCATTACATTTTTATTCCACTTGAGACATTAAATTATATATTTTTTTTGTTTCTTTTGGTTAAGAAATATTTATTTATATATTATTTTTATAAACATTAAATTTACTTTATTTTTAAAATTATTTTTTTTTCAATCCTATATTATCAAACATTAATTTAAAATTAAAATATTTAATTTGATTTTAACAATTAATGTAAATAATTTGAGTCTAATTTTTTTTTAATTTTTCAATTTCAAATTATTAAAAACTCTACTTTATAATTTTAGTTATTTTTTTATTTTTTATTTTTTAAATATTATGTTTTCAATTTTGAATTTATTAATTAGTTAATAGATTTAAATTTATATTAATCCATAATTTAATTTGATTTTGTTTTATCAATTGAATTATTTTTTCATTTTCAGTTTCATTAATTCTTAAATCTTATAATTTTATTTATTTTTATTAACTACTTTTTTTTATTTTAATGTTGTCATCTTAGTCACTACCATGCATATAAATTACCTTTGGAAATCCAATGGTGACTCCTAATTTTTTGACACACTCATGAGATCACTCACCATTGGGAAGAACCCAATGGTGAGTCCCACTACCCATCGCCACTATTGTTTCTCATTTTACTTCACTTACCACTAGGAATAACCCAATCGTGTCTCCCTTAATCTACCCTATGATGAGTCCCCTACTCACCACCAGTAATTGGGCCACAACATCCACCACTGCTTCTCTCCTTACAATCCATTCCCACTCACCATAGTACCTCTTCTCACCTCTAACAATCTCTCCCAATGTTCTCCCTATTTCGATCACTCTTACATACTTCCACTCTGTAGTCACTGCCAAAAGGATAAGCCAATGATGACTCAACACCTTTTGTTGTTTCCACTTCAAGAAATGTTATTGCATTTACCGTCAATCAGAATAATAAGAAACCCACAGCTCGGATTTGAAGAATCAGATGCTTCCATGACCCACCGATGAAACCTAACTCACTATCATCATATTCAAAGCCACCACAAATCAACAACAATGTAAGAAACTGAAGCCCAAACTCTATCTGATCTAATGAACCCGAAGCTGGTACCGCTCATCGACTCAATCAAAATTTGAACTCCGATTCTCTATGAAAGGAGGAAGCTGTAACAAGGTGAGTTCATGCCTATACCCCCATGAATAAGTACAAGACACAGCACAGCTATTGGAATCCTTTTCCTGCTGAGATCCACCAAAAGTCATCGGCCTGACGCCATCGTTCACTTGATTATTGGATGATGTCAAGCTACAAATGATCACTATGGAGGAAGGTATCCTGAATAGAATCCCAACTTTCCTTCAATGGGTATAATGTCCCCTCATGTGGAAGGGATAATAAATAAAGAAACAAAAAAATATATATATAACTAAATAATTAATAAAATAATAAAATAAATACAAATGAAAATAATATTATTATTATTAATAGTAAATAAATTAATAAATTAAATAAAATAATTTAATTTATAATTTAATCAATAAAATAGAAATATCATACTAATTAAATATTTATATTAATTTAATAATAATAAAATGAAATAAAATAAATTATTTTATTTTATTTAATAAAATAAAAGCATTTAATTCTCTAAAATTTTATAAAAATGATGATCTATTTATAAAGTAGTAAAAATTTTCATCTTTCATTATGTTAAATAAATAAATTAATGAATAATAATTAATTAAAGTTTTATATAAATAATATAAAAGTAATGATAATAAATAAATTTAAAATAATTAATAAAAATATTATATTAATTTATATATATTTATATTAATAATAAAAAAATATGATAATTATATATGTTAATTTTTATAATAATATAATTTGTTAATGAAAATTATAGTTAATATATTCATAATAATTGTTATTCTCAATTCTTGTATAATTAATTTAATTGTAAAATCTATTTTCTTTCTAAAAATTTAATTTTAATTTATTTACACTATTTTTGGATGCGGGTAAAACATGTAATTCTATCATGGTTCATCCCAACCTCTGGTGGAAGTTAGTTAGAAGTGTTTTTCTATATTGACTAGGAATATAGAAGACAACTACCACGTGTGCTATGATTTGTAAATGACGAAGTGCAGTCAGGATTGCTATTGGTGAACAATAGGGAGATAATGGAGGATTCACATTAGTTTCATTCACATCTTAGAGGGGAAAATTTATTCAACCATTCATTTCGAATCGACAGTATATAAGAATTAGACAGAAAAATATTGGAGGTCGAGGGAGATTAAGGACATAGAGACAGAGGCTGACATCATCTCTAATTTAAATCAATTCAAAGGGAAATATTTTTCTCCAACTTGTTCATTTATCTTCATTAATTTTTAATTGAGATGTTAAATCTATTTTTCATTACGATCTTGGGCTAAAATTTTAAAATTGGAGATTTATAATTATGCTGGAATTTATTTTTTATTTCTTCACATATTTTTTTACAATGAATTAAAAATTGATTGGAGAGATCAATTTTAAATTCATTATTATTATTTTATACTTTATGATACATACTTAAAAACTTCAAAATGAAAAATCGATATTGATATTTAATTCCTTTCTTCAAGAATAAAATAAAAAACATTGGAATATTATGGTGAGTTTTATACCATTAAAACTCTTTTCAAATTTCATCACATTTTGATTATTCTTGGAGTGGAGAACTCCAATAATCAATATTCTATGTGACTAATTTCCTATAGTGGGATATTATACAATCTTTTTCCGAGGTTAATTACAATTAAATTTATGTGAAGAGAATATGAATTTCAACTAGTAGAGTTAGAATTCCAAAGAATTTCCTTGATCAGTTTTTACTTAGTTGTAGTTCATGTTTTTTCATACACTATTTCCCTTAATTCATCATAGTTACAGTTACAACCTGGTTCATTACCAAATAATTATCTTATCATTACATATCCCAAAAAAAAATATAAAAAATGTACCAAGTAAATGTAGTGCACTATTTATAGAGGACTTTTTTTGAAAATTTGGTTTCACTCTCATTAAATTGCCTTCCCTTCGAATCGACCATAAGTATAGCTATAAAATAGTAAGTAGGTGTTTTATAAATAATTAAAATTTAGATTTTTTTAATAAAGAATGTTTCAAGTAACTGTTCCAATCTATTCTTTAAAGTAATCACATCAAATTTCTCTAAATTTTTTTGTTTAAATAATGGTAATTTTTTTGAATTTTTTGACAATTTGAGTTTCATTAGTATTCATTCTGCAATTAAATTCAGACTTTCCTAATATATTATAATATATTATTTGTCAAGGGTTACATTGAATCTGATTTTTTTAGGATTAATAATTTATGAGTGAGAATTCATTCTACTATTATGATTATTCTATTTATGAAATAAGTATGGGAGTGATATAGGATAGATATTTGTGAAATTATGATCATAACATTAAGAAACTAGAAACATGAACTTAATCCAAGGTGGCACATTTTTATTTAAAATAATAATAAAAAACCTCTTTGGGGAGACAACATAAATGGTAATATTATATATTTATATAATCTGGAGTAAATGGGGAAATGGGAACCCACATTGAACATTTCAGACACTAGGCACAGTGTGTGTGTAAACCCTGTGTATATTTCCATTAAGTACATTGGCACAATGCCTTTAATAAGTTACATGGCTGAGTAAAGTTCTAAAGAAAATTGAAAAATAATAAAACAATAAAGTTCCTTGTTGGTAAAAATGAGTTCATTGATGTGAAGAAAATTTTAAAACCATATCAAAAAGAGGTCAATTGAATTGTTTGAAAATAATTTCAATTGTATCAATAAATAGATTAAGAAAAATTAATTTAAACCACGAATTTTTTAACCTATGAGAATGTGATGGTTGAAGGTACCCGTTGTTGGGAATTTGAATTCAACTTTTTTGTAACATGTTATCACTCTTAGTATTAGAACATGGAATTCAATTTATGTTTTTCAATTGGTGGATTCATATAAGAGTCATGACATCTTCGAGAGTGAATTATTATTTTCTCCTATGATCACATAATAGGTTTTTGAATTTAAATGTGAACTCTTTTTAATAATTCTTTTAAAATGGTGAAGTTTATTTTTTTATTACTCTGTGTTTTTTAAATAGCTTTTCATGCTTCTTTGTGAGCCGAATGTTTAATAAACATGTTTATTTTTCAAAAATACAAAAAATCATGGAATTGATTGAGGAAAATTAATGCTTAAGTGTGGGGGCATTTGATTTTTACATTAATTCACTATATTTTGCACATAATTTCATTATGTTTTTAATCATTTAATTATTTATTTATGGGTTTTATGTTAATTAATTTTACTTTAATAATTTATTAGTATAAATAATTATTTTACCTTTTTTTCTTGTTTTATTCTATTCTATTTAACCTAAAATATTATTTCTATACATTTATATTTTATTTATATTTTATTTCAAATTATATTTTTATCAAACTTTTATGTTTGCAATTTAAATGTTTTATTTTTATTTATTTTATTTTTTCAAATTTCTGTTTAAACATTAATTTAATTTGAGTATGGTATTAATGATATTTAACATTAATTAATTAATTTAAATATTTAGAGTAATATAAAAAATTAAATTAATTATTTAAAATCGATATATGAATTTAATTTATACATCGAGATTCACATTCATTAATTTCTCTGCATTTATATTTTTAATTTTAGATTTTAATTAAAGTTTAGTTTTTAATTTTTAGTTTTATATTAATGAATTATTTATTTATTCAATTGTTTAAAACTTTTATTAATTCAAGTTTTTATATTAGTTTCATTTATTTAATTAATTAATTTACTTTTTAAATTTTAATTTATTTATTTTTTAATAATTTTATATTTATTTATTATTTTCTTAATTGATTCTTTTTATTTTATGTTTGTAAGTGTGAATGGTGGCTTAGTCCCAATCTTTTCCAAAAAGACATCTCTACTATTGTGACCCAATGACAAAAAAATGACCCACTACTGTCATTTCCTTTACCAAATTTCTTTCACCCACCATTTGGAATAACCCAATGGTGAGTAACTGACTCATTTCCAATGTATCCACTGATGACACATGTATTCACCACTATTTTCCCGGACTCACAACCAAACCATCTCACCGCTGCATCAATTCTTTTATCTCTGCCAGCAAACTGACTCATCGTTGACCAAGCCACCCATCGTTGAGATCTTTAGTCATTGTTGGTGCAATGACCTTTTAACACTATAGTGGTGGATCCACATTTATCTCCAACATAAAATAGATAAAATAAAAACTGTTGGCTTATTCTTCCTTCAAATTTTAGCCACGACCAAAAACCCGAGCTTCCACAGATCTGTACATCCCTATCTACAGAAGTCACTATTTACAATGAACCGAACACTCGTTGGATCTCAACAAGTCATCGCGACTAGTATCCTCCACCACCATCAATATTAACCTACCACTAGCTCTATATAAAACACTCACTACAGCAATAACTACCGCCAGATACTGTATTCAAAATGACTCACCATCAACCACAAAAGTCCACCATCGTCCGAAGACTCCTTCTTCCATCCGAGTTTCTATACCACCCCTAGAACATATATTAAAAATTGAACCCTATGTCTCCATATCCACCGTTGGAGAACCCGGTGCCACCAGTTTAAACCCTCACCATTTCAAACTAAACACCACTGGAACCCCTACCTATAGAAGTGAAGGAGACATCAAAGATGGAGCAGATCTGTGGATGTGGAAACTTTCACCTCCATCATTCTGGGAGGAAGGTGAGTCCGCCAACCCATTTGGAGAAATAAAGAATCCCCCAAGTGACCGGTTAAGCAGAGAGAAAAAATTAAATGGAAAAAATAAAATCAAATAAAAATTTAAAATAATTAATAAAATAATGAAACTATATTAATAATAGTAACAATATAAAAATAATAATAATAATTACTAATTAATTAAAATAATAAATTAAGTGAAATAATGTAATTAATAGTATAATTGAATAAATAAATACCAATTAAAAACCATATTGTTATAATATAACTATAAGATAAGATAAAGATGATGGTTGAGTTGTGGGTGGGTCTCTCCCATGGCGTTGTTGAATTCTAGGGTTTCTTTTCAATGTTGTTGCCTCATTTTCTTGTCAGACGCTAGTTTTAGGTGGATCTTATGTGGATGGGTCTGGGATAATGAAGGTTTTTTATGTGGCAGCGACCTCAATTCCATATTTGAGCCTTTTTGTAACAATTTTAATTGGGATGGAGATCGTAGGGATGCAACTATGTCATATTTGATGGTGGAGGGTGGTTCGGGTTGAATATATGGTGGTGCGATGGTGGTGGTAGGTCCTGGTGAGGTCCCAGGTGGAAGCTATGTTGATGTGTTGGTGCTGATTAGTGGAGGGATGAGGGGTTTCAAATATGGATGATATGGTGGTGGGTATTCTATTGCGATGGAACCAGCTGGTGCAAGGATGAGGGGTTGCAGATCTAGTGATGTAATATCTTATATAGTAGTGATGGATTGTAACCCTGGGGGTTGTATGATTCCTTCAGCTACACATCACATCCCCTTATCATTATAAAAGGACTTTGTAGTTGGGATGATTCATAGTATGGGAAACATTTCCCATGTCAAATCAGATTCTGAGGCGGTCTGAGGACGCCTCAAATTGGTAGAACATTCAAACATTATGAGAGCTATCTTATCTAAGGGTTCAGTGCCATGGAATATGGAATATTTGTTTGTGTGACTCTCATTGGTGTGTGGAATTGGGGATTGGAGATGTGCCTCTATGGGTGGAGTATTTTTTCATATCCTCTTTCCCATAAAGGATTTGAAGCTATGGGCATGGGGTCTTGGACCAGTCACTCTCAAACCAGAAATCATGCTTCTTCGAGAGTGAGATGAAAATGTCAATCCTTTGGAGTTATGTAATTTCTCTTTCCAATTGTGGGTCAAAATTTTTGGCCTTAATTGGTTACTGTGGAATCCAAAGATACTCTATGATATTGTGTTATCCATTGGTGTCCTGATTAAGCATGATAAAGAAACAGAGCTGGTTCGCTACAATCATTATCCCCTTTTTTTTAGGTTTACTTCGCATCAACCCTACTTGATAATGTATTTCATTCTACTGATATGTATGAACTCCAGCATATGTTTGAATATGAAAAATTTCCAATTTTTTTTAATGAATAATGTGTTATTTGGAATGATGTCTCATCTTCCAATAAGACCAAGACCTATGCTATTTGTGAACCTCTTGGTCATGGTGAATAAAACTGCATCAAAAAAGTAAGAAATCCTATAGCATGATGTGGGGTGCAGGCTTCTCTATCTCCGGATGCACCTGTGGGTGTGTCTCTGGATGAACCTATGGGTGTTGTCCAGTGATTTTTTGTGATGATAGTGGGAGATGTTTCATTACAGAAGGAGGTTTTTGGACCTAGATTTGACCAGAATGATGTTGAAAAAGGAAGATTCCAAGTCTTGGGTGAAACTTTTTGTGGATAAAGATGATGATGAGGTTTGAAATTAATAAGTCCCCAGAAATAACTCAATGGATTGGTCCAGATATATTCATTTAAAATGGAGGGGGTCTCTCCAATACACACATTTGTTGAGAAAAGGGGGTTTATTCTCCCTATTTCAATTGGTACAGGAGAGAAAAATCCTGATGAAGCTGCTGTTGATTAGAATGAGTAGAAGAATTATGAAATGGTTATCCAAGATAAAGTGGATGACTAATTGATTTTGGAAGAAGCATTGACATCCTCTATAAGGAAGGTAAAAACTAATATGGTTTTGGGTTCTCCTTATAAGCAGATTCTTGTGAGTACGGATCTTGGGTATCCCCATGAAGATGATTTGGGAGGGGCTTGGAAACATTCTAGGACTTGGAAATGGGTTTCTCATTTGACAAATCATGGTTGAGGATATGGTCATGACGATTGGGATAGTTCATGAGGGCTTGTTCGGTCCACTAGGGCTTCTTCTAAAGATCATAATCTAGAGCAGCAAAAGCTCAAAGAGAAATACTTTGTGCTCTTCAAGAAACAGAATGCTCAATCCAAGTGGGAAACTACTGATGATGCTAATGAGTCTATATAGGATCATGGGTATGAACTTCATCCTTATGATCCGTAGTGTTTTTCCTTTTGTGGAGGGAAGAAATGATTTTCTGTCCCCATCCACTCCTTTGTTGTGGTACTTTTATTTTTGACTGAATTTTTATGCCCAAATTGATTCAGTGCCTGAAATATTTGGTAATATAATAACAATAAATAAATTAATTATAATTAAATTAATAATAATATTAAATAAAATAAAAATTTATAAATTTTTTATCTTAGTAAATAATAATAACATTTAATAAATATTTAAAAAATAATTAAATTGAATATCTTTTTTTAAAGAATTAAAAATATTAACGATAATAATAATTAAATAGTTTAATTAATAATAAATTTTAATAAATTTTTTATTTAAAATAAAATAATAAAAATTATCAATTTAAATAATAATTAGTAAATTAATGTTAATTATAATTAAAAATAATTATAAATAAATAAAAATTAATTAACATAATAATTTAATATCTAAATTTATCTAAAAATTTTAATAATAATTATTTATTTATTTATTTACTTTTAAGGTTAAAATTTTATAATAACATTCAATAATGCTTTAATTATTGTTTGTTTTCACTGAGTATAATCCGGCCTAAATGGAATCAATGTTCATTTCACTAACCATTGGGAAGTTAGTTATAAGGGTAGTATTAACTTAGAAAGGATGAAAAAGGATGAAGTCATGTGTTCGGTGAATGAGAATACATACTGAAGTTAGTGATTTACATTGGCGACCAATAGATAGATAAACAAATGATATTAAAATTTAGGGCAGATAGTAGATTTGAATATTCACATCTCACTTTCTTAGAGACACAGAGAGCCCAAGCAGAATGAAAGACCAAGGAAGAAAAGAGTAGAGCATAATCATAGTATTTGAGAGGTATATTTATTTCACCATTTCTTACAATTTCTATAGTCTATAATTGAAATATTTCAAATTTTTGTTTGGAATATGATCATTGGATAAGATTAATTTTGTTCAGAGTTTTTTAATTCTATTGGTTAATTATTTTATTTCTTAGTATCATTTTTACAGTAATTCAAAATTAATCGGTGAGGTCAATATAAAATTCATTAATGAATATTTAGTTTAGGAACTAAAAATGATAGTGATAAAAGATTGATTTATTTTGGAATTATAATCATAACTTTAGGAAACTCAAATCATGAACTTGATAATTTGGGACCCATTTTTATTTAAAAATAAAAAATAATTACCTTAAGGAGAAAATATAAAAGGTAGTCTTTCAATTCATTTGAAACTAGAGTAAAATTGGAAAATGAAAACCCATAGTGAACATTTCACACACTAGGAAGTGAGTGTTTGTAAGCTCTACGTAGATTTCTAATTAGTGTGATTTATGTTTCAAACTTCAAAACATCAAGTTCAATCAGTGTGATTGTTCATGAATTCCATTATTCAATAATAAATTCAAAAACATTTTAATATTACAGTGAGTTTTATTCTATTAAAATCATTTTCAAAATTCATCACAGTTTGATCATTCTTATAGTGGTGAACCCCATGAATCAATATTATGTGTGATTAATATAGTATAGAGGGATATTAATCAATATTATTCCAAGTTGTGTTACAATAATATTTTTTGGAAGATAATATCAATTTCAACTCATATAGTTAGAATTCATGAGCATCTTGCTTGATAATTTTTTACTCGGTTTGTTTTCCTGTTTTCTTCCTACACTATATTCATTACATCATCATAGTTCTAGTTACAACCTAGTTCTTTAAAAATTATCTATCTCATAATTACTTCTTCAAGAAAAATATAAAAATTTTAATAAGAAAATTAGTCCACTATATACAGTGGACATGTTTTTAAAATTTTGTTTCACTCTCATTTAATAGCCTTCCCTTGGGTTCGACCCTACGAACTTCTATACAGTATTGAGTAATAATTTTATAAATAATTAAAATTTGGATTTTTTCCACAATAAATGTGTCAATAATAGAGAGAACTAAATTTTATAAAGGATATAGAATAAAAAACCACAAAGATAGTTTTTTATAAGTCTCAATATCAATACGAGAGCCTACACCTTGCTACATCTAGTTGTTATTCTAGGATATAAATTTTCTATCAATATCATTTTAACAATACAAGTTGTTTGGTTAATTATTATCATGATCCCCATTCTACCTATCTATAAAAATACCACTCAAAAACAAATTTCTTTTACATAATTTCCATAAGATAAACATTAAATATCACAAAATAATCTCAAAATCCCAAGAATAACAGGTTTTGTGTATATGAGGACCAATAAAATTGGAGGCTTATTTCAAAGACTTTTTATAATTTTTCTATAATTGAAACATTAGTGACTTTGTACTAGACTTTATAAAAGTTGTTCTTGTCTTCATAACCTCAGGAGAGGAAATCATAAGAAATGGGTGAGCTCAAACACCAATAAATAGAAAACTTTTCAACATGTCATCAATGGTAATATCATAATCATATGATAAAAAATGGTTAGGGGAGAAATTTAATATTAAAAGAAAAAATAAAAATATTAGTTATCCATATTAAATGTTATAAAGATATGTAATATAAAATAAAGATATATATACCATGGAAAAAGTTACGGAATAATGAGACATTAATCATGAGTAAAGTATCATAATCACCAGCATGTAGAAACATGGCTTTTCATTGAATCATAGTATATAATAGAATTATGAAAAAAATAAGAATATAATATATTTTTTAAAAATCATTCAACAAAATGTTCACAAAACTAGTTGTAAAGAAAATTCCCATATCTCTTTGACTAAATAATATTTTGAAAAAATATTCCCATATTTCATTCAAAAAAATCCTTTAAGAAAACAATATAAAATATCATTCACACAAAAAATTTATAAAAAGAAAATTCTTGAAACTCATTCATGAAACATTTCATCATCTAATGTGATATAAAACCTTAACCAATTAATTAGAGGGATATATTAGACCCCACCCATCATAATCCATATATATGATTTCTATTTAAAGAAAAAATTCATAATGTCATAAAAACCCCATGAAAAAATAATAGGATTCTTAAAAAATTAGAAAACATATCATAACATGAAATTAATAACTATCATGATATAAAAAAAATCATTTTACAAAAGAATAATACCATAATAACATATATATATAGTGATCAATTCATCACTTCTTAAATGATAATCCTTATAGTGTAAATTTAAGTGAAAATATAAAAAATTTCCCCAAACCATTTAAAACATTATTGTAAAAATTACATTAAAAAACATTTTTGTGAAGGGAAATAGAAGAATTTTACAAACATTATTATAAATAATTCCAAATAAAAAATCCTTTAAAATACAAAAAATTTATAAAAAAATGTTGAGTGGAAGAGAAAATATGTTATTCTTAAATGATGGAAAAGATTTTAAATATTTTTGAAATGTCATTATTGAAAAATCCACATTATTAAAAGGCTAAAAAACCTTCTATTTTAAAATAAATAGTGGTATACAGGGATCATTGGTGATAAAAACAATTTGATTTTACACTGGGGAAATTAAAACATTGGAGGAAGTAATAACATGGATATGGAAGAAAAAACCCATTAAAATAAATAGGAATAATTCATTACAAAAATCCAATTTCATGAAATATTGAATAAGGAAGAATAATTTTTTAAAAAATTTCATTTCCACATATTTATTTAACTAAACATTAAATTATAATTGGTTATAAATATAAATCTTAAAATATAATAGTCAAATATATTTGATTATGAGCCAAGTAAAATATTTGGGTCATGATAACCCTTTACAAATTAATGTACATTTAACTCAAAACCTATTGAAAGAGAGATAAATTAAAATTGATCATAAATTAACATTAATAAATAATATTTCATGATATAAAATATAATTTTGGTAGTATATATATTATATAAAATAAATTATGTTTATACATTAAAACATGTCTCAGGGAGAGGAATTTGAGATGAAAACCCATTTCAGATTTAGTAATTTTTTAATAAAATATAATTTAAGAATAAAAATAATATGATTTTTTAAATACCATTAATTAAATCATGTATTACTCAAAAATAAATTATTATTTAGAATATACACCATTTAAATTTGAAATTTTTACATACAATTAAAACATGTTGCAATAATGAAAAATTGGTTTGTAAAATCCTAATAATTTTGTTATCTTTAAAATCAATGACCCTTAAAAGGTATAACATTATATGTATTTTTAAATATCCTATGTAATTTTAAAAATATTATATAAATAAATTCATGTCTTATATATACACCACACATATTAAATAAATGTCCAATACAATTCATATCTCAATGAAGAAAAATTGAGATGCAAAAAATCTCACATTGTCTTCCTACTTATTTATCCATGATCAAACCTCATGTATAATGAACATAAATATCATAATAACTTATATCAAAGAATTAAAATTAACAACAAAATATTTTTTTAATTATTTTATAAACATATATCACAACTACATTGACTGATTATAGTTTGTTTTCACTTTAGGGTGTTAGAATATTAAGTTGTTTGTTTCTCACAAATTTCATGAAGAGAAGATTGATTCTCACTAAGTCTATTAATGTTTATAATTCATATAAAACTAATTATATAATAATAATACTTCTTAAATTATTACATAATTTCAAATTTAATTAGGTTAAAGACATGAATATGGCATGTGAAAATGGAAATCATGATGAACTATTTTTCGATGTGTTTAAAAATTGAAAGGTGGTATATTAATAAATTTTTTAAATTTTTTTTTAAAATATTAAATATATATTAAATATATATTTATTAAATGAAATTTACATTATATTACTTCCAATAATCATTTATAACATAATCATTATTCAATCATTTATATAGGTGGTTAAAGAAACCAAAATGGTAACGTGTTATAATGATTTAATAAGCAGGGGGAAAATTTTAGATAATGATATTGTGACATATAAAGAAGATTAAAAATTTCATAAAAATAATCTTTACTCAGTAATTTCATTATTAGAAACACCAACGATGGGTGGTCCTGATAAACAAGAATCATCATTCGTGGAGCCTGTAGTTCACCGTACACATGATTATCAATCCAATTTCTCCATGATTGAAAAGAATGTTGGTATTTTAAAAATTATCAATTTATAATTGTATTCATTAAATATAAATAATATTTATTCATCATATGAATAATTGATACTGACCTTGATAGGTGGTCTTGAAAATGACCAACATCACTTTGTGGAGGAGGTAATTCACATGTATAGACGACCAGTGTTATTATTGTCTTGTTAGTGGATGGTAAGTATTGAATAATTATTTCAAAATTAATATTATGAAATTTAATTATTATAATAAGAAATATTAAATGATATAAATATGGTTAGATAATATTAGTAATGATGAGAGAAAAAGTAAAGAAAATGAGAAAGTAATATCATGTTGGATTCTTGAGAAATCTTTTGGAAAATCCCTTAGATATGAAAAACTTTATAAAAATAAAACTGAATATAATTTCTGGATATGAGAGAGGGTTATAGGAGGATAATGTTTTTAGAATTTAAATTATAAATTCAAATTCGATGTGGTACAAGACCCAGTGGTAGTGTTACCTTTTTATAAATGAAGAGAAGTGTAGTTTTAGAAGTAACCTTTATATTTTCAAAAATGTAATTTTTCTATTCCGTGGTCAATATATCCTAAACAGAAAACGTGGAAGGAAAGTTTGTGTGGGTCTATACTTTCCTCATCCACTCATTCTGGATACAACACATAGTTTTTTAGCCATTTTATTTTATTTTTTTATCTTTTACCCTAATTTACTTTTATTTTGGCAATTAATTTTCAACATTAGTATTTAAAATCAATGAAAAAAATTAAAAATATACATTTTATATAAATTTAAAAATTATTTTTCAAAAATTTAAATAATTTTACAAAATAAAATTTTTAATTGTTTGAAATGTTAATTTTAAAATAAATGCACATAACCTGTAAAAACTATTTTTTTTGAAAAAGTGCATTATTATGATTAAAATTTTATCAAAAATATTATCTTATCATAGATTCTAATTTTTATGAAATAAATTGGTTTATTATAAAAAAAATAAATTGTAGGTGGCTTTCAAAGCAAGACGAAACTAAATTTTACCATCAAAACTCTTAATTAGAAGAAAATCTTGAAAACAATTTTCATTAATGTAACATTTTATTTTAGTTCTAAAAATATGGGACAAAGGTTTTCCAAGTTCAATAAATATTTTAGATTTAATAATTTTATTACTTAAATAATATTTTATTCATTTAAAATATTTTTAATCATCTAGGATACACTAACACAATTATAAAATCATAAAAAATAAAATTTTCGAAAAAACCATATTTTTTGTAAAAAATGAACATGTTCAATAAAATACAAAAATTAATTGTTAGATTATATTATTATGGTTAATTAAAAAATTATGTTAATTTTTTTAAATTAAATTTATAAAATTTTAGAATTCAAAATTTAAATGAAATCAAAAAATATAGTGTAGTAGTTTTCATATAGGAAAAGAAATTTTAAATTTGTTAACTATTGATTATTATTATATTTTCTCAATTACTAATTAATTTAATGGTAATATATTAATAATATTAATAATATATTTTATTATTATTTAATTATTCTATACTTAATTTTTTGAATTAAAACACTAGTTTTAGAATAATATATTTTAAGCAGAAAAGAATTTTATTAGTTATTTTAGCTATACAATTTTCACTTCATTAGTATTAAAAGTATTATTTATTTTTATTCTATAAATATTTAATAATTTTTTATTCATATTATTACCTATTTATTTAAACGATAATTTTTAATTGCCATATGTAATATTTATATTTTACTAAAATATATCATGGTTTTCATTTTAGTTTGGTGTTGCATTTGGAGCCAGTAATCAAACACAGTATTTATTTAATGAAAATATACAGGGATATCTTGGGTTGTTACACACATGTTCCATTATCTCTCTATAGTTACAATTAAAAAATTTCACCAGATACGAGTAGTCCTATTTTTCATACATGTTTCCCGAACAATATTTGTGTGCTCCTCCCCTGTGATCAATAAGGATAATATCTTGAAAAAATAACCAACTCTTTTCACGAAATTCCACTTCCAAATATACCTGCTGAATAAAATATGATGAACATGGACTTCTAAATTATTTTTATGCAATTCCATTGAAGGTTTTCTTCATATTATTCTCTTAGACTCAATATTCCAAGATTAGGGGAAAATGTATTTTTAGGTAATTAATTTTTTAGCTTCATGTACACATTATTGTTCTTATCTTCCACTTAGACTCAAGAAAAATATTCAACACTACAATAATATTATTATTTTCTATTCTTCTCAACCAATCAAATAGTCAACACACTTAATATTTTTGTGTAACAATAATCTCTATCTTAGGGAAAGTTATATTCATGTATAGGAAGCACACTAACTTATCATGTCTTTTTAAAAATACTTTAATTAGTATATTAAAAAAAATGTATCGAGCCTACTTAAAAAGATAAAAATGATAAAATACCAATTTATATCACTCATATATTTTCACAAACTTTTCAGTAATACCTTTACATGAGTTTGTCTACCATGATTTCTTTTCAAAGATAATTTCACACAACTGCCCTTTTCTTCTTCAACTGATTGTTATGCTAGTTCAGAAATCTCAACATTGACATTCAGCAATAAATACTAATGAAAATTTGGTTGTGATGTTGAAAAGAACCCAACATAAATTCACTTTTAATTTCATTTTATTAATATTAATTCTTATTGGATTCAATCTTCTCAAATCTTGAGTTATTAGTTTATAGTGCAACATATCATAAAACTCAGCTAAAGAGAAAACCTCTACCATAAAAAATTCTTATCTATATTTATCAATTATAATGTAAATTAGAATCAATAATTCATCATAATAATAACATCTCCTTTATTCTTGATAATATAATAAATTAATTTTTGCTTCATTGGGATCTCACGCATTCATTTAAACATGTTTACAATATTTTTCATCATTATATGTGGATTATAGATTTTTCATTTTTCTTTAATCACATTTTAAATGTTAATTTTTTATATAATAATATCAGTTCTAGAATTACTAGGTCTGATTGTTCTTTTTAAAATAATTATAGTAACCGATAATTTCATCCAATAGTTTTTTTAAACAAAATCCAAGTTTTAATCCTTAAATAGATATAGAATGATGTTTACGTATTATATAAATGATTCTTACTCAATAAAATTATTGTTAAATAGTGCCAAAATCATCCATATTGTTATTTGAAAACATTCATATGAAAATGAATCCTACGAAGATGATGTTTATACATTTCACATGAAGGTTACACAGATCAATATCATGTTAACACAATTGAAAATTACCCATATAAAACAATAAAACCATGATTATGCACATATTAATTGTACATTTTTTCAAATTATCTAGGATAAAATGATTATTTTACATATCCTATCATCGTTACAATGCATATAGAACCATCCTTATGAAAAATTATAGACTTAACCATTTTTTATATGAAATCACAAATTCCAAAATACTTCATCTAAGTTTAAAACAATTCTGAAATACATTAAAATCATCTCAAACACTATCAATCACCTCAAAATTAATTCAATTTAATGGATTAAATAAAATATATCAAACTATATGTCTTCAACATTTTATCCAATCCATAGGGTTCTTCAATCTCCCCTTTTTATTTTTTTATCAAAATTTTTTCTTAATATTTCTCAAGCTACTAAAACAAATCATTGATAAGTAACCCAACTAATGAACACTTAAATCACAACATACCATGAATGATATTAAAGTTGATAGAACCCCAGAGAATAATTTATTGTTTTTGAGGTAATTCCATCCCAAGATGATAAGAAACATTTTCTTATGTGTTAAAAATGATTTATCCCGATAATATCTCCCAACTCATCATAAATTATTCCCCATTTTTGTAGTAACCACATATTTAGATATGTAAGGAAGTTTAAAATCCTATTTTGATAGTCTACCCCCTTTTGAAAAACAGTTTAACATTTTATCAATTTTATCATTCCCTTTAACATTATAATCAAAATACTTATAGGGGCCTGACTCTACAAATTATTAAGTTAGAGGGAATGGTTGAAATTGATATTTTAACCTTAATTTATAGATTGAATCCTTTGTAAATACATTAGTGAAAGTATTTTTGACTTATTCCTTGGTTCCAATAAAGTAAAGATTCATATAGCCTTCTAAAATCAATGTATTCCAAATTTATATCAAGATTATCTTGGTTACTATCATGTAATAATACTTAGGATATCTTTTAATTTTTCCATATAGTGTCACAGAAAATACTATATTAGGTCTGTGAGATATTAAGTAGTAGATGTTTCTAATAATTTTTATATACTATTTTTTATTCCCTCAAGTTCTAGACTCGTCATTTGATTATTTAGTTCCAATAGATATATGAATAGGAATACCTTTGTGTTCCTCCATTCTCATCCTCTTCAATAATTCCTTGGAGTATTTTTCTTGAGATAAGAAAATATAATCAACTCATTTTATGAATTGTAACCCCAGAAATTATGGAATCCTAACCAACATAGAAATTTAAAAAATACATTTTTATTTTACATAAAAACTTTTCAAAATGATATGATTTTTTAGATAAAAAAATATTTTATCCATGTTTACTATAACAATGATAGTACCCATGAACAAATCCTTCAAATTGAGATTTCTATAAACTTTTACTTCTAAAAAATTCATGATTCTCATGTATCCATCCATCTTAGAATACCAGGATGTTAGAGTCTACATAAGTCCACATAATTATTTATTAAACAATAATGACATGATATCAGAATTATCAATATAAAAATAGTCATGTTATTCAATGAAAACATCTTCCTAAATATGACCAGTATGTAGCATAGATTCTACTTCCATTTGATAAGGTATGTATTTTATTGAGTTTACATTACCAAGTACTTCGTTATAGTCTCAGTAATTTTCATTATTATAAAGGTTTTATTGAAATTATACTCCTTATATCTAAGAATAACCCTTGAAAACTATTCTTTACTTATTTATGTGACATATCCTTTTCCATTTAGTTTGTTTTTAAGTATCCATATAGTTCCTATTAGGTTTTTGTTCTCATGTATTGGAACCAGATTCAAAGTGGAGTTCTTCTCTATTTGATCAATCTATAATTACAAAGAAACTATCCACTCTTCATTCTCAATGGCCTCAAAAATAGATTGAGGTTCAACATGAGAAATAATTATAGTTTGGTTCTCAAGTGTTGACCTTATTCTTGTTGGGATAAGTGTATCTCATTAGAAAATAATTTTATTATAATAAATATGTTTCATAATCAATTTATGCATCACCCTCTATATATAAATATATTTTTTATCTCTGGTCACATATCAGTCAATATAATCCTTCAACCTACTCATTTTCATCCTCATTTATAACATTTTTTATTTGAATAGACAAGTTTATAGCTCCAATAATTTCTACTTAACCCTTAATAAATTCAATTATTTTCAACTGATTTTCTATAATTTCTTCATTTTTACACTCTACTAGATTGTAATAGATTTTTCTCAATAATTTTTACCTACTTTGATAGGAAAGATAGATGAAAAAGGGACCCTTCTATAGCTATTTCATCAATATTTTCCATATTTTTATTATTTATCCTCATGTAACACAGGATTAAATATACCTTTAAGTATTTTACTATTTTATTTTTATGGTAAAACATATCATATGGAGCCTTTTATGTCTTAGGTATCAAGAAAAATATATCCATAAGGTGTAAAATAATGCGAAAATCCTCTTGTAAAAAGAAATATGTATTTTTGTTTTCAGCTAGTATGGTTCATCCCACATCCAAAATACTTTGATTTATACTCACATACACACCTTTTTTATGCAGATTATATGTTATGATATTTTTATGTTTTATTATATGTTTTTCTAAGTAGTTCCCAATTTAATTACCTATGTTTTAATTGTAGTTATCATATCATACCTTTTTTATGTGAACACCATTCTCCTTTTTAACTTTCCTTTTAGAGATTTTAAATAATTTAATGGCATTTAATTTATGCTTCATAAGATAAAATTAATCATCACGGTCTAATCATTAATTAAGGAAATGAAATAAATATCACCTTTTGTTGACTTATTTATTATGGGACCACACAAATCTAAATATATAATGTTTGATGGTCTAGTGGAATGATTTTTAACTTTAATGTGTTTCCCTTTAACCATATTCCCTTTAAGGAATGTATTACAATGTAATACCATATATTTTTTATGTTTTGTAAGGTTTCTAAATAAAAATTTTTGGAAAACTTACTAATGTTTTTCTAGAAAATATGACCTAGTCTTCCATACCATAAATCATTATAATGTTTTACATTCATATAACATGGATTAGATTGGTCACCAATTTGAAACAAGTTCTCTCATGATCTTGAACCTCCTATAATGGCACTTCCATATTTGAAACTTTTTATAATGCATGATTTCTCTTTGAAAACAACCTAATATCCTTTTTCACATAATTGGAAAACACAAAGAAAATTGTGTTTTAGTCCTCCCAAAAATATAACATATTAGGATTTTTTTTACCTTTTTGACTCAATATTATATGTTACAACGTCTTTAATTATAAAGGATATATAATTTATAAATGTAAATGCTCTACTTTTATGTTCTGCCATAAAATTTAATATTCTTGTCTCACCAATATTGTGTAAAGAATTCCTATTATCAAGGATCCATGGTATTCCTCTCTTGATTTACTTCAATAATAGTTATAATATGGATAAATTATCTTCCTTATTATTAATATGTACTTATTTCCCATTTTAATTTTTGGGGAATTTTTTAGAAATATTTTTTATGGACTTCTAAATGAAATGCACTAGTCTCTCACATTTACCACATATGTTCTTTGGAATTTCAAAACTATTATAAGTACGGATCCCTGCATATTTTTTTGTCATGGTATTCTTCTTTGGATGTTCATTATTTTCACTTTAGTTCTTCTCCCTAATGACTCATTAAATTCTAAAATTAAGGACATGTTGTGACAACATGTGTATGATTTATGATGAAAGATACCACAACACCAATGATTTAAATTGAAAATGAATCTTTTATTAAATTTATAATTATGTTCTAAAAATTGTATTCTAGATTCTTTATTTTACTATACAGATCTACCATGGTTTTTCTTGATCATCAAGGAGCGTTATTTTTCTTATCTTATTTTTTATTCACTTGATACAAAATAGAGTTTATGAAAATATTTTATGTCCTATAATTTTATATATTTTGAAATAGGGCCCATAATTTTAGAAAAGACATATTATCATTTTTGAGCATTTTAATGTATATATTTAACTTGAATTAGTGTGCTATCAATACAATCTATTATAGATTATTGATTCTAGAATTCAAAAGATTTTTAATAGTATTATTTATCTTATTCTAACTCTTGTTCACCTGTAATAATTTTTTATTCAAAATTTTCCATTTATCATTATTTTAACATGAGTTTTTTATCAAGATCATTGTTGATATTTTCATGCTCCATACTGGTCATCATGAATTTCATGAGTTTTTCAATAATTTAATTCAAGAATTTGAGAGGTTATTTATTTTATTTAAATTTATTCCTATAATATTTCATTAATGTTTTCTACTTCCATATTTTACAAGGTATTTTTCTTGAGAAAAGCCTCTAAATAAAATATCATTATATAATATATGTAATTGTATTCACTACCTACCTCATCACTAGTTGAGAATTTTCCTTGGTCTGATACATGTTCTATAATGTTTGTAACATTTTTTACTGACATAGCTTTTGTTTGGTTTCTAGAAGAAGATACTTCCTCTTCTTATTTTATTAGTAAGGTTATCTCTTTTCTTCTTGGAGATATTTTCCTATTGTCACCTATCGTGTTCTTTGGTTTAGAGCCTTTTCAACATTTCTTATTTTTTGGTTTCTCTTCTTATTCATCCACATAGAACTCATGTTTTTTATTCTTTAGGAAGATGAATAAATAATATCTAATTCCTTCATATTAGAATAAATTCATGGGAAGTTTAACATTATATTCCACATTACCATTTTTAATTTTTTTAGAGATAAGAGACATGATTAACTAAAAATTATTATCCATATCATCATCACCATCATCATTATTATCATCACCACCATCATCAGAATCACTAGATTATTCAGGCTCCTCATCCTAAGGCTTTAACTTTATTATGGCTTTAAAATCCTTCTCATATTTTACTTCCTTATTAAAGTGAAATGTATTTATAATTTTATAGGAAATTATAATATTGTGTGACTCATCTAGTGATAGATCTTGTCATTATTTTAGAGTGTAAATTTTTAGATCAAATCAATCATAATAATTCCTGAGGAGTTTCATCACAATAACGGTGACATATATTTTTACACTAAAATCTATAATTTTTCTCACTATTTCATTGAGTCTAGTTAGTAAATCATTAATTGATTCACCCTTATTCATTTTTTATCATAATTCTAATTTCTATAACTTTTTAGCTTGACATATTTCTATTTTAATTTTCCATCATAACTACTTTAATTTTTATCTGTAATCTATTTAACAGTTATTAATCTCATCCCTATGGTAAACATCTTCATAGATATATATATTAAGATGTAATAATGAGATTTAACATCAAAATGAAGTTTCCTTTTATCAATATATACATGCTTCTCAACCCTTTATATAATTTAAAATCCCACTATGGATGGATCTATAACATCAAAACCCAAGGAAAGAAAATATGCAAGCAATCTATTTTTCTAATAATAGAAATTAATTCTTAAAATTTTTTTAATTCCTATACTATTAATATAATGTATATTATACATGTTTCTACACACTGATATAATCGAACAGAGGGAACCTTTAATCTGATTCCATTTATTAGTCCCAATAGATAATTTGGTTACACAATGAGGGGGTGAGTTAGTGTGTCATTGTTTTTAAAATTTTATAATTTTAAACAAACCCTTATAGTCAGTTGGGACATGATCTTCTCAATAGGTGATCACAAATTCACCTGAATGTGAAGAAGTATAGTATAACATCATGATATTTTTTGAATATATATTACCCTAAATATATAAATTTATTTGATATCTTATCAAGCATGAAAACCCAAAATTATATGAATTATCATTTTATATTATAAAATAAATCAAATTACTAGTTATTTAAATGAAATATATTTTTTCCAAATAATTTATATTTCATTTTCGAAATAATATTTATCTTAAAGACAGTTTTGATGTATTTTTTTATAAGAAATTTTTTTATCATATATATTTTATTAAAAAATTAATTTACAGAATTAATATTATGACAAATTATTTTTTAAAAAAATAATAAAATTAATTCATTGGATATCGGTTAGTTATAAAATAATATAATATAATTTTTTGGTAAAAGAGATATTTTTCCAAAAAAATGATTTTTTTGTGATCTATGTTTTTATATTCAGAAATTTAATTAGTAAATACTTATTAATGATTTTATTTAAATTTTATGATAGTAAATTTAATAAAATATGTTAAAATTAATTTATATGGTTTTACTAGCCAAGGAAAGCTACAAAATTCAGTTTTATGCATAAAAATGTATTTTTTTATAAATAATATTTTTCATTGTGTTTAGTGTTATAACTTTGGAATAAATGTATATAACTTATAATATTTGAATTTAATAAAATGGTATATATATTTTTAATTTTCATATCTAAATTTTATAAATATGTCAATTTCATTTCTAATAATTATTAATATTATCCATGGTCAAGTATTGTCAATACGATAATGGTTAAAAGGGTTAACAAGTGTTTAAACTAAATAGATAAGGGATTAAATAACCTAAAAATGTATAGAAATCCATTTTTAAGCATATTTTGTAAAAAAATTATCTTATATTATAATTTAAGTTTTATTGGGGTTGATTTCACTTGAATATGCCTTTATTATATTTTAATTCTTAAGGTATTTACAAGAGGACCAAACCCACCATATAAAATGCGGTCCTCAAACCACAATCTTTCACACCTTTTGAGTCATCTTGATCATCCAATATATTCCAAAATAACATCATAAATTCATATAACTAATCTTAGATCCTCTGGTCTTCCCAAAAGACCATCCTTTGAAGGCTTAAGCTGTGCGCTAAAGGAGGTTTCCCAAAGAAGAGGTAATTGTATTTATCTATCTAATTTGAGTTTATTTCTTCCTTAAACTCCTAAATATATTATATAAATATATTAAAACGGTGAAATAAATATCATAAAAATAATTAATTGTTATTTTTTAATGGTAAATACATTTTATACATCACTTCTATCCTATGAGAAATGATAATTTCATTTACGTGTACATATCAATTACCACCTCTATCAAGACATGTGATTTATTTTCTATGTAATCATACATGGATCGTCATTTATATGTATTTAATGAATATATATTTGATATATATTCTATGTATTCCATACATGGATCGTTTTCCATGCATGTTTTTGTTCAAAGGTTCTGGCCATTGCACCTTGGTCATGGTTTCATAATGACCATAGTATTAATAAAGATATGAGTATCATTTTTATTCATTATATACACATGTATAGCTATTCATATAAATTGGTCATGAAATTTTAATTACATCTCTTCATGAAGACGGCATTCCATGCATACATGTGAGTAATATTTTCATTTTTCAATGAATGGAATGAAGATGGTAGTCCATACTGAGAAATTTTTATACTAAAATTTGACCTTAGTTCATCTTGTTTTCCTTTAATTATCCTATCATTGGTAATTAAAATGTTGGATAAATGTTTTATAAAAAAATAGAAATTATTTCATCTTTCATTAGAATTTTCTTATTCCTAGTGCATGCTATTTAAAATGATTCCATGAATGTTATTTTCACTGATAAAATTATTTTTATAGCCATATTGAACTATATTTGACTTTATTTTCAAAGGATTACAGAAATAATCTTGTAGTTTTATGAACAAGGTACATCTATATTTTTTACCAAAATAATGAAATGAATTTCTATTTTAACATTTCCTAAATGAGTTAATTTTCCCACCATCATAAATATTTTAATTATTTTAATATTCCTTTATAAGTTTCAATTATTATTTCTAAAGAAAATCATTATCTCAATATTCTCCAAAATTTTATTTACATTTTATAAAACAAATTGGTTATTTTTCTCATGTTTTCAAATGAAGGTTAGAATTTTATTTTATAAGTAATATTTATCAATGTAAAAAACCTTTTATATTTCTTATTATTCACTGGGGAAATGATATAAATAAACCCTCCATGTTATTTCTATGTATGAATTATGATTATATGATGTTGATGTATTTATGAAACCTACTTCTTTTCATAGGATTTTATATGATGTATTGGTGAATGTTTCTATGATTTTATAGTAAACATACATAGGGTTTTAACTATGTTACTGGTGGGTCTGTTAAATCCTTAAAATTCATTGGGTAACTATTGATAACATATATGATAATATGGATGTTTATGGGGAGTGAACCCATTATATGTAAGAAATAGATGTTGGGGATTGAACCAAATCTATTAGTCCAATATGTGATGATGGTACTAGAAGTGGGACTTGACTAATCAATGGAATTTATATACTTATAATTATTACATAATTCCTATGACATATTATTATGATTATGATATGATCTCATGACTCAGGATTGACTATTTTGGATTCCTCGCTCTTGTGGTCGATGTAATTTCTAAGGTTAAAGCTTTATGTTATGGTTCATGATTCATGATTTTTGATTGGTTGGGTATGAACTTCATAAGTTATGATCATTCCCTCATACCCTTATACTTATATTATAATTGAATATGATAATTGATTGATATCTACCATGTTTAACATTATTGACTTTTTGATCTCACTTATTCTTAAGTTACATTTTCCCCACATTATGAATAAATTTTTTAAGTTGGATGTGTCTTTCAAGGGTAATATGTGAGAATAAATTTTTGATATATGTAGAAATTATTCCATGAAATAGGTTGATTATGTACCTAGTATCCAAAGACACTAAACCATTATGATTTTAGGGTGTGTTATTCTGAAAAATATTGAATATTCATCTTGATGGATCTGAGTGCAGTAATAGTGCTTATCAAGGCGGATCTCGACTCAGTGAATGATCTATTTGGTGTATTATTTTAATATTCTGAAAGAGTTTAATGTTATGACCAATCAATGTTTTCCATTGAAATGCTAGAAAAAAGGTCACTAGAACAAAGATATGATATTTTTTATGTTAAATTTATAATTAATTAAATTAACTGTGAAGAATTATTACCACATTACTGAGATTTTTCTTTATAATAGATGTTGATTATATGAAATCATTTTGCTAATCTATTATTTCATTATTAAGATCCATGTTTAGAACCTATCTTGCGGTGATCCACACAGGTTTCTTTGGTCTCAAAACAACACCGATGAATCGTTGGGCACTAGCACAGTTGATTGGTTGCCTTGTGTTGTTCATCTATATTACATCACCTTTCATCGATCAGAATAATGATCTCTAGATCTTCTCATGGTTGATATTATGTGAGTGGTAGGAGAATAATACTAGAGTGTAATTCATTGTACATAATGATTCTTGATTAACTTATCTTTTAGTTTATAGGTGGTATATTTATAGACATATAGAAAGTATTTTTATTTTAATTAATTAGAAAAGTACCCTTCATAAATTTTAAAATACATATCTGATACTATTCCATGTTTTTAATACATTAATAATATCATTATTAGTATTTTTGATTCCACGACGTGCATTAACTAGTATAATGATAAATATTATTTTACTATCTTACAAATTAATACTTTTCATCACACATGATATTGGTATGCTCATCCTCCTTTGCATTTATAAAATAACCAAATAAATATTAAATTAAATATTTATTCACAAAATTAATATTTCAATAAAAATATATAAAATAAATATTTATTAAATATTCAAATAAATATTTATTAAATATTTAAATACATATTTTTTATTGAAATATACTTAATAAAATTATTTCTTTGTATTGAGAATATTTTTTATTCCAATAATTAAATTCAAAATAATTTTAATTTAGATAATATAAAACACTTAGTTTGTGATCCTCTAGTCTTCTATATCATTTTTATTAGGCAAGCTTGTATAAAATCAATGATCACTATTTAGCAATGGGTCAAGACACCCAAGATAATGAAGCTAATTCCACTACATCAAAAACCACACATGATAACTTACAATGTAATATAATCCTTTTTTCAAAATACATCATCAAGTGGGTTTCACACCTGTGTCATCTACATATATTCTCATACATATTTCTTGGACTATTTAAAATAAACTCATTTTTACACTATGATAATGGAATTGTATGTGAATAATATATTTTAATAAAAGGGATGATATATCAATATCATTTAATATTGAAGGTAAAAATCCTTCCTCAAATTATTTATTAATAACATGCCATTTGTGGTCCACTCCATATACCCAAGTTGTTTGTCTATTAAAACCAGCTTTTATAGACTCTAACATGGACTAGAGACCACTCCTAATGAATTTCAATCCACTTGACCTCACATTAAGATCATGTTTCTATTAAGTTAAGGATTTAATCAAGGGTTCCACCATATTGTCTTTGTTGGAGACTCTTCTCACTATGACTTCACCTATCTAATAAAAATATCCTAGGATACAATACTTCAAAAGTATGTGCTTTATCTATTAATGTGACCTCAGAAACATTGAAAGAGATACCCTTACGGTATTATCACAATAGAATGTGATTGGGTCTTTACTGCTAAATACAGCATCAAGAAATTGGAAAAGGATTTATATAAAAATTAATTCTTTAACTATATCTAAATACATAATATACTAAGAATATATTCAAAAATCTATATCCATGACTTTTTTGAGATCATCTAGCTCACAACACCACTATTGAGAGTGAAGATGTATTCTATATGTGATTTCAGATCATCTTGATTTGTTTGGAAACTATAAAATTAATATCCTCTGATGATTAGTTCCTTGTCTCCTCTATAGACTAGGAACATATCCTTGGTTCATGTACATTACTTAAGGATAGACTTCACTCCCATCCATTGGTGGTCACCTGGGTCTCTAGTGCCCCTACCTGGGTGCCACTATGATCGGTTCCCTGATCCAATTTATTACGTGACCTTAGGCATTCCATCCCATACACTACAGTCTATCAACTAGTAGTGAGGGTCTAATTAGAAATATTGGGAGACTATAAAATCATTTTCATATTAATCCACCACATATAGAATATGTTATAAAGGAAACAATATGAATAATTATAAAAGAATTATTATTTAATTTCCCAAAATTGGGTATATTCCCACAACCAATGGTGAATAAACCATGTCATTTCATATAGTTCCATGTGTTAAGGAAAAAAACAAATAAAGGAAAGAGGAAGAATCCTAAAAATGGGTCCCAAAACCATTTGTAGTGTAGCATACCAAGTTTTGGATCAGTTGAAATTCCAAATGAATTTGAACTTTTATCATTTTTTGGATGGTCCGTTCATTATACCAATTATCATAATGAAAATATGAGTTTTAGAATAATTAAATTGGTTGTTTATTAAATTGGTTGAAGCCATTAGAGGTTTCAGGGGTGTCCCGGTGATTTTTGAGAGTGTTTGGCCCAAAAACACATGTTTTTAAGGATAGGTAAGGGAACAGAGTTTTTTTGAAACTATGAGGCCCATCAAGTTTAACTATGTAGATCAATAATTGGATCTAAAGGTCTCACACGGTTTGGTCTAACCATGAATTTGGTGCTTTAGATATGTGCGAGTGCTAAAAAATCTTAACTGTTGGATTTTTCATGAGTTGTACATGGTTTTTCAAATCGTGCAGCCATCATGGGTGAGGTGGTTCCTTGGGAAGAGGCTCATGCACTATTGGGGAAAGATTTACCCAACTGTGTGACCAAACCATGAGCCTCATTAAAGGGACTGAAAACTACCAAAATTCCCTTGCCTAATTATTTCTTTCTCCCCCTCTTTTCTTACATCATCTCACGTGTAGAAAGACTTATAAGGAGATCCTCCCTTCCTACATTAGGTATAGAGATAACACCATTGTCTGGCCTCCATTTTGAGTTCTGATTATCTCATGGGAACCATATAAGTATGTATATGACTCCTCAATCCTCCTTTATTTTTTTATATTTTCCTCATCTGTGATGTTTTAGTGTGATATAATTCACCATATATTCTGTCCATTTTTTTATTAATCTAATTTATCTAGAACCAAATCATTTCAAGACTTGATATTGAACATTTAGAGCATCCTAAGAACTAGGTAGGTTATCTATATATTTTCCCCTCAATGCATCATCATTTATAAATTGATCCATTGTTCTGCATGCTGGTATCTCCATGAGACACCCCTCAAATATGAAATTAAATTTGTAGAACCAAATCCCATAATTCTAGTATCCCTCGTATATTAAATTTTTAGGGTCAGAAGTCATGGAACTCAAGTTTTATCCAACATTATTAGTGATATATTTTAAAGTAGTAAACTAATAAATTGATTTTTAATAAAACCGCAGGATGAGGTGTGTTGTCTTCTCAAAATGTAAAGAGTTGATAAATAGAATTTGGAATGATGTAATACCATACTAAGTTATGTATTAGTGATCGAGACATCTCCAAATTATTTATGTCCTCATATTTGTGGAATGAGCTTGATGATTCCATATGTCCCTACTGGAAATTCGGGCTATAGCCACGGTTTTAAACTGTGGCTATAAGTCCTGAAACCGTGGTTATAGGTAATAGCTATGGTTTGAGGAACTGTGGATAAGTTTGGCGTGGCTATAGGCCTAGACCTATAGCCATGGTTCTAAACCGTGGCTCTAGATCTATAGCCACGATTTGAACCATGGCTATAGGTATACATCCACGGTTCAAACCATGTTAATATCACTATATCTACGGTTTAGAACCGTGGCTATATAAGAGGACAGATACACATTATTTCCACGGTTTAAAACCAAGGAATTAGACCTATAGCCACGGTTTCTAACTGTGGAAATTAACCAATATCCATGGTTTAAAACCATGGCTATAGGGTCTGAAAAATCCATAAAAAAAGCCTCCCCCCAACCCCACTGCACAGCCCCCCCACCCCTCACTCCCTTTGCAGCCCCCCTCCCCCATGCATCCCCCCACCCCCTGTAAAGCCCCCCTGGACAGCCCCCCCCCCACTCCCCTTGAAGTAGACAATGCCCCTTGAAATCCCCCCTGGACAGCCCCCTCCCCCATGTAAAGCCCTTCTTGGACAGCCCCCCCCCCCTTCCTAGACAGCCCCCCTCCCCCCAAAAAAATATCCCCCACCCTCTCCCCAGCACAGCCCACCCCCCCTACAACCCCCTCCCCCTGCAAAGCCTCCCCTGGACAGCACCCCTCCTCCCCTGTTGGGTTGAGAGGGAACTAGATGTTTTTTGTTTGGATTTGGGTGAGGGTTTTGGTTGTTTTACTCAAGGTTTTTGTTGAGGTGATATTGGATGGGGTTGGGATACTCTTGTTAGTGCAGGTTTTGGATGTGTGTACATGGAGTGTCTTTGATCTAGTGAAGTCTGATATTGTGCCTTCCATTTTTATGTCTTTGGTTTCGGGACTCATGAGGTTGTTGGCTATTATTTCATGTGGTTGGAGTTGGTTGCGGGTGGCTTTGTGGTACTTGAAGGTGTGGTTTCATGTGTTGTGGGACTCTCTTATTATCAATACTTCATCCAGTTATAGGTAGCCTTGATATTTTGGTGTTGGGGTCTCTGGACGGAGCTACTAGTGCTGCTAGCAATGGGTCTTCTGTAGGGTAGAGGGGATGTGTTGGTGGTGCAACTGTTGTGATGCTTGGGCTGGTTCCTGGCTTCTGTTGTTACTGGTTGTCTTTCCTTCCAATAGTTTCTTGTCGAGGTGTGGAGCATGCTAGTTTTGGAGCAGCTTGAAGTGGATTTGAGGGTTTTTTGTGGGTTTTTGTGTTTTGTTTTTCAGGTGTTGGTATCGGATATCTTTGGTTGGGTTCTCATTATAGGTTGTTCCTGATGCATCTTAGTGTGGATGACCTATAGAGGTGTGTTCTTCTAGTTTGTAAGGGGATATTGTGAATGAATGCTTCCTCCTTGGTTGTTATTTTCTTCTTGCAGGTCTTATGGATGCCCTTGTGCTATATGCAGGCTCGGTTGGAGTGGGATTCCCATGAATGGTATTTGGTTTAGGCAGCTTGTTGTGAGGCTTGGTCTCTTTTCATGGTTGTTCATTGGGTAGGGTATAGTATTTTGCAATGTTTCTTGTCTGGATATTTTTTTGATGGTTTCTGAGTTGATGGTTTGGATGGGTTTCTCGGAGCAGGTGGTTTCGTGATGGGGCATGTGGATGGTGTGTGTATCTTGGTTAGTGAGGTTGCATGTTGTATTTTTTAGAGTAGTTTTCTAGGAGAATTGTGTTTGTGTCTTGCTTCTAGTGTGCTCGTGTATTGGTGGGGTGAAGGGAATAGTGTCCCTACTCTCCTAGGTTTTCTATAGGCTCTTGGGGATTCCTTGGTCATTTATTGGTGGTCGTTCTAGGGCTGGTGTGGGATAAGGTTTCCAGTGGTGCTTGGGTGTTGATGGATGGATGAGTGGAGTTGGCTGGTTTGAGGTGTAGATTAGGACGGTTTTTGAGTAGTTTGGTTATAAGTCTATTAGGTGGGCGTCAGCTGGTTTGTAGGTTGCTTTGCATGGGGGTGGTCTTTGCTGGTTTCGGTGGTCAGGTGTCATGGGTGTTCTAGAGATGTTCTTTTTTGTCACATGGTGAAAGTTTTTGTCGGTTATTTTTTTGTTTGGTGTTGTGCAGGCTCAAATGGACTGGTGTGTGGGAGTTGTTTCTTATAGGTGGTTAGGGGCTGGTCTTTGATTGGGGGGATTCCAGTTTCTTTTCTTATTGCTACTTTATTGGGATTCGAGTGGATCTTTCTTGGGTGGTGTTTCATGAGTGAGTGTGTGCGTCTGTGTGTGTGTGTGTGAGTGAGTGGATTGGGTAGTATCAGTGGTTGGTGGTGTGTTAGAGTGTACGTTTATCGGTTTGGTTGATATAGATTTTGATTTTGGCTTGCAGTTTGGTTGGCTTGTTCCTTTTGGGAATCTTCTTTTCACTTATAGGTCTTTCTTGATGGGTTCATGGGTTTTTCTGTTTCTACATTCTATGAGTTCATAGGTGATGTCTCTAAAGTGCTCGAGTGCCACTGGATGGGAGGGGGATCCACCCTATCTCCTGTTAGTTTTGTGTGTTCCCATCTCCTACTGGATGCGATTAATGGTGATTCTAGTTGCCTCTCTTGGAGTATGGAAAGGCTTGGGGATGCTCTTAGATGTTCCCTTATTCCCTAGTTTCTGTTACTGGTGATTATCGTCTATGACTTCTTGGTTATTTCTTCATGATTTCATGGTTTTGTTATTGTTTTTTTTTTGCTGCATTTGTGGATGTTGCTTTGCCAGTTTGGAAGCGAACCTCACCATCCGGTTTCTGTTTGGTTGGACAGCGTAGGGTCTCGTGTTCACTTATTTTATTGGTGTCTTGGTGTTTAATGGGAACTTTTCTTGGTTACCATGTCTTTATATGGTTGAGCTATGAATTTGCGTTCTTAGGTCAACTGTCGTTTCACCTTTGAGTGATCTGTTGCAATTCATCTTTTCATTGATATTTATAGTATTATTTTTGCCTTTTAAAAAAACTAAAAAAAATTAAAACTTCTAAAAACCCTAAAAAAATCTAAAAACCATAAAACACCTTAAAAATGAAGGTGGAAGGGGGCTGTTGTAGGCTGGATGTGGCTGGATCAAGGCCAAATCACGGCATTACCTCGGCGTGACCGCGGCGTGACCGTGGCGTGTTGGCCCGGTCCAATGACATCTACGGGGCAGCATCTTCAGGCCAGGAGAAAAGGGAGTGGGAGGAGGCTGGAATGCTGGTGTAAGGGGGCTAGTTTCAGGTGCTGGGGGGATGGTGCGGGCTGATTAGAAGGTGGCAGGGGGGGCAGTTGCGGGCTGGAATGTTGGTGGCAGTGGGCTGAAATGAAGTTGGAAGGGGGTGGTGTGGGATGGATGTGACTAGAGCAGGGCCAAATCACAACATTACCGTGACGTGACCGCGGCGTTACCGCGGTGACCACAGGGTGACCGCGGTGTGACCGCGGTGTGACCGCGGTGTGACTGCGGTGTGACCGCGATGTGTTGGCCCGGTCCAGCGACATCTGGGGGCAGCATCTTCTGGCCATGGAGCGAAGGGAGTGGGAGGAGGCAGGGCAATTGAATTGTGAAAACCAAAAATATGCTAATATATGGAATTATAAAAAAAATCCAGTCAAATTAACTACACCAATCAAAAACATACTAATATTACTAGAACTAAATCAAAAATCATCAAGCCAATTTGAGTAAAGTGGAACCTAACCAAATGGTTTTGAAAAAGATAAAACTAAACCAATCTGAAAATAATGTAACCAAAACTGACTTCAATAAAGCATAATTGAGTATGCAAAAAATGAAACTAATGAAACATACCTGATTGGATCTAAAATTATTTTAATTGAACCAAATAGCCCCAAATCGAACAAAATGAACCTGTTAAAATTGACATAAACCAAAAAAAATGAACCCAATAAAAAATAACATAGCAAACCTAACCTGGCCCAAACTGAACCAAGGAGTCAGGCCTTGTGATGAACTTTTGAAAGCCTCATGCCCGCAGGTTAAGAGGATATCCCAGTCATGTGGTGCTTCACTATCCTCAACAAGATCCAAAACGCACTGCAAAAATATAGGGAACCCAAAAATCACAAAAAACCCAAATTAAAATTGAGCAAAAGAATAAAACTGGAATAATCCTTACCTGAATCTGATGTTGAACTCACTACCTTCTATGGTGGTGGGTAGAATCGACCTCATCATAAGTAACCACCTGTAAGTAAATAATAGGAAAAATAGTGAGATATAACAACTTCTTATATATATGTGATCAATGTTTCAACTGTACATGATAAATGATACATAACTCCATAATCAAAAATGAACAAAGAATATTTAGATTGATATGTAAATCCCAATACTGAATAAAATGATTGTTAATAAAGGCTTTTTGTTCAAATGAAATCCAATTTCATTCAATACATACACAACAGAAGTGTTGGAGTAATATTATTCTATATCTTTTTAGTATTCCATAATGGAGTAGGTTGCACCACTATCGATGGGAAACATGAAAGATTTGAGGGGATAGTGATGCAGTTCGACACCCCTTGGGTTGTGTTTTATTTTTTGACAAAATGTGTGGACTTTTTCCAAGATGATTTTTTGAAAATATGGGGAGATTAATGGACACCCCTAAAGTGAGTTTGAGTTAGACATGTTGACAATGAGATGTGGTGGACGAAGAGTGGTGATGGAGCTTGGCCATGTGAGGGAGTTCAAATTTTTAAAACTATAAATGTAGGTGTTTTGAAGTCCAACATGTAAGCTTACACAATATCAGGATGCTTCATGTAAAAAATGCTCTAAGGCATGGAAATTTCTCAATACCCATTCAAAATGATTTCTTTCTCTTGAAGGAAACTTCAGATCCCATCAATAGGCAGATAATTCCTCCATGTTTCCCACTGCCTCTAAAATAGGGTATATATGAAATCTATGGGGATGAAAAACTAGGAAGATATCTCGTTAGCTTGTGTCGTGGGGATGTAACTGCTATTTTAATTGGTCATCCCCAGAATCATCAATATTTTCCTCTCCATTTTAGAAATGAGAGGATTCCTTGGTGAAATACCATTTACCGGCCTTATTACTGAATTTTTTGAATATTTATCCCCCTGTAGCCCCCCTTCCACCCTGGACAGACTCCCCCCCCCCCCCACTCCTTCCGGATAGACCCCCCCCCCCTCCCACCTTGGACATACCCCCCCCCCCCCACTCCTTTCGGACAGACCTCCCCCCCCCCACCTTGGACATACCCCCCCCCCACTGCAGACTGTCCCTACTGGACATACCCCCCCACCCTGCACCCCCATGGACATGTGTCCAGGCCCCCCACTGCAGACCGCCCCTACTGGACATACCCCCCCACCCTGCACCCCCCTGGACATCTGTCCAGGCCCCCCACTATAGACCGCCCCTACTGGACATACCCCCCACCCTGCACCCCCCTAGACATGTGTCTAGGCCCCTTGATATTTACGAGACACAAAAAAACAAGAAAAAAAACAAAACTCTACCACCTAGAATTTACATTTCCAAAAACATGAAGCCACTAATCATGATAGAACCATATCCAACCAATAAACCAACAGCTCGGTCATCATATGCTACAACAATTAATATAGATAACAGACCTAAAAACTAAAGGATTAATCATTCTTGAAACAAATATTCCCAATATAATAATTCAATCAAATAGGGAAAATTCCATTTAAGAACCCCCCCAGCTTCATGCACAGCTTTTTCAAAATTTTTTCCACAATACTGCATTCTATTGATCCAAAAAGATGAGGGAATGGTTTCTAATTACTATGACTATAACCATAAAAAAGCTAACCAAATTCCCTTGAAATGCAATGAGGCTTTGGTGAACACCCAGTTGTCAACTGGGAGACTACTAGTTTCCATTTTAATTTCTTATATATATGTGTCTAAATATATTTGTGTGGAAGGGGATCCATACCAGCTTCATTGCAGCACATGTCTAGACATTAGCACTTCCAGAAATAAGAAGCCCAATCTGTTCGGTTAGAAGATCCAAGTTCCAAGAATTCTCTTCTGGACAGACCCCCCCCCCCCAACTCCATCCTGGACACCCCCCCCCCACCCACCCACCCCCTCCCCCACTGCAGCCCCCCTAGACATCCCCCCCCCCCCCCGCCGCCCCCCTCCCTGGACACCCCCCCTAGACAGCTAAAATCCCACTCCTTCCGGAGAGACCCCCCCCCCCCCACTCCTTCCTAGACAGACCCCCCCCCCCCTCATTTTCTGAATCTTTACCCCCGGCAAAGCCCCCCCCCCCCCATCCAATCCCCCTAAACATCCTCCCCTATCAGTTTGCAAAGATTTCCTCCGGAGTCTAAATCCATTATCTAGACTCCATCCAGTGCTACATCTGAATCAAGAATTAGGCATTCATCATGGAACCAGATATTCATAGGTCTATTGAACGTTGGTATTATGGATTCTTTAAGATAATCTAGCCTACAAGGATTTTTTATGAGTAGCCCATGGACCCAAAGATATTTTGTAAGAGGTTTACCACTCTCTTTAGACTTAAATTAAAGTCTACATGAGGGATGTTATCTCCAAATAAATTCTCACTAAGTAGATGCTCATAAATACTGTCATTTCTCAAACTTCATTCCTCATGAAATTACTTCTTAAAAAGTGTGTTGGGGTGTAATTATAAGAAATGTTAGTATCTGTTTATTCTAGGACTTATGAAACTGCTACTGTAGAAAACATAAAAGAAATAAAAATCTAAGAACATAGAACTTTTAAACTCCTAAAAATACCGGCATGAATAATCACCAGAATCTGGTTCTACATGATGTTGAACACTGCTTGGTTGCTTGAAGAAGTTAAACACACTACTTATATTTATAATTTATAGATCTACTCAGCATGTAGTGTTTCCACTGTCCTTTTAAATATCCTATATTGAATCAGCTAGACCAAAAAGCTTGATTAAACTAAAAACTCATGTTTGTTGTAATGAAAATGAAAATTTGATTGGATATATGAAAAACTATTTTCCAATGAAATATGACTCTAACTAGCTTGATGTAATATCAATGGGAGTCACTTGGAATAAAATCTACCATGTCGAAAATGGTTCATCATTCAACACAACCAATACTAAATTTGTAAAGTGCTACAACTTCTAGGTGAATACTGAATAAATTGATTCATTAGGTGGCTAAATCCTATGGAAACCTTTGCATATGGATGTTTCACTAGATGATCAATATAACTTATGAAATCATTATAGAACACTCGTGAAAACAACTTCTTCAAATCTAGAATGTAAAACTAAAACTGAAATCAACAATGCTATTACATAACACCTATAGAAAATAATGTGAGCAGAAACATGAAGAACTAGACAACTAGGGAACTGGATGAATTAAAAATATATTTTGGAAATTTTTTAATGCATGATTGAAAGTGTTGTCCAAACTAAAAATATCTTTTAACTTCTTCAGAGCATTTATCAAAAAATACAAAACTCGACAATGTAATGCAGATTCTGAACAGCCACACCATATAAATCAATAATAACATAAATTTATGTTTAGCATCCATCTAAAAATAGATTATAATAGTTTAAATTTAAATAAAATTTCATAACAAGACTTATAATGTTAAATTTTTTAAAAAGAACATATTATATAAAAAATTCATAACATAATACATAACATATTCATAACATAATACATAAAAAATTCAAAACAGATTCAGAATAAATGATATATACATAAGAAAACACAAACATGCCCATGTCTAAATTAAAAATAATACATCATACAAGTGATCATTTCTGATTTTCATCTTCATTGTATAAAAAACCAAATAGAACCTCAATCATTGATCATTGGGCCACCTGTGATTACAAGGCTAATGGTCCTTGAGAATAAGGAAATGAATGCAAAAAAATAGCTAATCACAAATAATGAAATGGTGGTACTAAATATAGATTTTAATGTCAATATAATGGGACAAATATCAATTTATTAAGGATGAATTTGAGAAAATCTAATTTGAGATGCGAAGGACTCGTCACCAATGGGTGAAAACTCTCTAGTTAAATTCATACTGTATAGTCTGTATAGGTTTGTAATCACACTTAAATAGAAAAGGGAAATGTGGAAGAAAATTCTATGTACTTTAATATATATACAGAAAAATATAATAATTACTGTAAAAAGATATGAAAACATACATGGCATCAAATTGGTCGAGGGATGGAGAAGCCATGAATGGAGGATGCAAATGGAGGAACAGCGAATGGATAAACCATAAATGGAGGACGGGAATGGAATTCGGTGATGGATGGTGGAACCGTGAAGAAGAATCCGGTGAGAATCGGATAAGGGAGAAATTGGTCAGGTGAGGATCGGGCGAGGGAGAAATTGGTCGGGTGAGGATCGGACGAGGGAGAAATTGGTCGGGCGAGGATCGGAGGAGATGGGTTTTGAAGGATGATTGGTGGAGAAGGGTTTCGATGGAGGGATTGGGTGAGCGAGTGGGAGAGGAAAAGCCTGAGTGAGGATAAAAATTGATGGAAGCAAGTTGTCACGGGGGATGATCTCCTGTGGGTATATCTATTGGTGTGTAGTGATGAGGAAGTAAAAAACCTCACATTTTTGTGCTCAATGATCCCATCATCAACCAAATAAAGTTTATTATAAGTGATGTGACTTCTATAAATATGAAATGAAGAAACAGAATAAAAATAGAATTAAATAACCTATACATATGCAAACATGAAACTATTGTATCCTCCCATGCAATTATCCACCATCGGAAAACCAACCACCTAAAATAGCTTCTCTTACCAAAGTAGTTTCAAGATTGAGTCTGAGATACCTAAAATAACAATTAAAAATAGCTATGAATAAAGGAAAAATATAAAAGTTTAGTTTATTTTTATAGAAATATATTCCTAACTAACATGTTCATCAGCTACAGTGACAAGATGAAATGTGATTCTGGATGTCATTGAGTAGATAATTCAGAGGCATTGAGAGGAAATATTCTAATTATGAACTAAAACACACATCAATTCAGGGATTGGTTTGTCTTGCATCTCATCCCACCAGGTGAAATTCTAGAATAAGTCCACAAGTCTGCTGCAAGGAAAGAGGGATGTGTACATAAAATTAGTTCCAAAAACCATTATGTAGAATAGGGTAAGGCGTATACTAAATAAGATCTCAAAAAAACTATTCCATATAATGTACAGGTATGTCAATATTTGACTAACCTATTTTAACCATTTATAATAATAAGAACAGATACACACATACCCCTTCTATCTTGCTCATGACATATCAATGATTTATCATGCTTCAATTATAAATCTATTATACCAATCATCATTCTTATCAACATAAAAATTTGGACATTCAACTCAATGATATACTAGATATCATATCAATATGGCATAAAGCATGCACATTCCCAGAATTCCATAACATTAATTCCAAACAAATATAATATCTACAAGTTAAACGTGGAGAGTAATCATTATCAGGGAGTTGCAAATACCAAACATGATCTATAAATTTGATCATCATTCAATATTCTATTTCACATTTTCCAAACAAGAAGATGAATATATCAATAAGGTTCTATGTTTTCACTAGGGATAACTATGATACATAATGTATGTTCAATAGTGCTCTGGAATTTGAGGAGGGCATGCCAACATCCTCCACTATGTGAAGCCAAATACCTGAAGAGTGATAGTATAATTTTTCTTCAAAAATACTATTGTTATTTCTCAGAAAAATTACCAAATAAATCTATGTCTCTAGACATGAATCAAACATTAAAGCCAATAAAACAACACTCATCAATATCATTCAATCTTTATGTTTGACCATAATGTTCTTCGGGTTGTAGGATTAATTTCTTCACAATCTAATCATGTGGATGTTATTTGTCAAATAATTCCAAATGATCTGAATTTATACACACATTTATAATAAATAACATCAAAACATATCTCATGGAAGACCACTGCACACTAAAAAAGTTCTAGGAACCCAAAAATAACAAAAACCGTAATTAAAACTGGGATAAAAGAAAAGGCAGATGCAAACCAACCTCAAAACGGTGGTGGGAAATCCAAAATAGTCCGATTTGATTTGAATTTGGTGGAAAATGTTGAAACACCCCCTAAGCCGACCCGAGAGACTCATTGCTTGCCCTAACAATGGAAAAAAATAAAAATAATCTAGTTAACCCATGAACAAGGGTTCGGCCGAACAAAATAGGGTGATGGGGAGAATAGAAATCAGACAAAAGAGGAAGAAGAGTGTTAGAGGATAGCTTACCTAGAAACTCCGACCAAGAAACCGGAAAAAAATCTGGTGAAATAACAGGATTAAGAGGACTCGGGAGAGGGATGGTGGTGCACATGGCTAGAGAGGAGAGAGGAGAGATGGTCGTGTGAGATGGGAATTGGAGATTTGGCGGGGAGGAGGTGATGAGAACTAGAAATTCGGAGGGAGGAGGAGAAGTATGGAGGAACCAAAGCCAGTGAGGATAAGCGATAGAGGATAGCACCGAGGACGACAGAGGAAAGCCACACGGGAAGAGAGGAGGGCGCGGTGAGAGAGGCCGTCGGGGAGGAGGAGAGGTCGTCGGGAGAGGAGGGCGCCACGGTGAGAGGATCGCGTATCAGGGATGGAGGAGGAGCCCGACTGGAATCGGGAAAAAAATGTGACGCATATCGGGGATGGAGGCGGAGCCCGATGGGAATCGAAAAAAGATGGGATGTGTAGCCACGGATTAAAAAATAAACCATGGTTATAAACCATCTATATCCACGGACCTATAAAACCGTGGCTATAGGTCTGTGGCTATAGCTTAAATTTATAGTACTGTGTCATGAATGTTAGAATGACCTGAGTTATACAATTTCATGTATGGTGTTATCTACCATGGGAATCCCTCCTGGACCAATAAATTTTATTAAATGATCTGTATTCTTTTATAATGGAAAGGTACATTTAATGAGTTAAAAGACATTTTATGTGAATGGATTTATTATTATTCAAATTAAAATGGAATATATGTTTGTCCCTATATATTATACTAGTATTGTGTTGCGGTATGCTTAATAATATGTCCCACATAAATGTTCCTTTATACTGGAATTATAGTTTGACATGAAATTTCTTTTATAATTGAACTTAAATGACTAAATGAACCACAAAATCCTTGAGTGATACTCAAGTTCTTTAACATCACGCACCTCTTTATTAGATTGTGATGGAATATGGACATTACTTGGCCTCAATATACATCCTCAATGTGCCAAAGGCTGGTAATAAATCTCAATGGATTCATTGTTAAGTGGGAATAATTCTCCATTTAATGTAAAACAACCAAAAAAATATTCCCTTACCAAATAACAACTACTTGATGAATAATAAAAATGTCAAAAAACTCAAACTAATACCATTGATATCAAAACCAACTAAAAAAGGGTACCATAACACAAGACTACAAAATATCAAAGTACACAATGGAAGACCAAAACCAAAAAAACCAAAAGACTCCAAAATAGAAATTTTAAGCTCCCAGCATGCTCCATGATCCAACTTCAAAAAACATCCCATGTATCATAATGCATCACTAAATAAGTGTGATACTTTACCATTGCACGCATCTCAATAAATAATATCTACAAAAGCACGAATGTTCCAAATTAGGGGTGAGTAATTAAACTCAATAGATTTTCTCCAAATTACTTCCCTACTCACGCCACTAGGATAGAACAAGTTAAAACATTTATATAAAATAATATATATAAATCCATTTAAATGAGATCAACAATTTATCACAAGGTACGGAAGTAGTTTTCTAAAATAAACTAATTTCTAAGGAAAAAACCAAGAATGTCATTCCAACCATTTCACAAATTTATTTGGCATTACCAATTCCATATCAAACACCCACACACACCCCCACACACTCACACACACCCACACACAAGCCCAGTGTTACCATTTATGGTATAAATTCTCATCCATAACCCATCCACTATTAATTGTGGTAGTTTATGAACAATGTTAATCCATTACATGCACGGTTAACAATTTAATCCCAACCACACATGTCAAACCATATATTCCAAACCAATTCAATCATTTCAATAAACCACACCTTTATTAAAAATCATAGTAATAAAACATTTCAATAAAACTAACATTTTATTGAATTTTTTTTTAGAAAAACCATTTCTATAAAACCAAAAAATTTATTCGAAACTATTTTCCATGAATCAAAACCAAATAAAAATTTTAAAACCATGGTTTTAATTTTATGTTTCCATTATAACTTTCCAATAAAACACCATATTCTCACAATTCCATAAACCACCACCAAAGGAGGTTTTCATCAAGAATTTCAAAAAACATTCACAATAAATATCAGGAAAAATAATCAATTAGAAATCAAGCCTTTAAGTTATCAAAAGAGGAGATGAGAGTGAAGACACCTACCTTGGTATTTAGGGTGAAAACATATAATGACACTAAAAAACCAAAAAAATGGGTTAAATATCTAAAAACTGGCATTATATATCTTCCCCAAGCATCAAATAGTCCAAATATAAACATTATTATAATCATAAACCTTAGATATTTTCACAATGAAACTATATCTAATAAAAATGTAGAGAGAGGGAAGTAGATCTAAGAAAAACATGTAAAAACCACCATAAATGGGGACTTTCCATTAGAATCAGGCTTCAACGCACCTAAAAACGCCTCCCTATTGCTTCAAATTTTATGTGGAGAGGTTCCACAGCCCATGGGAGGAAGTAGTACTGAGTTAGGGTTGATTTTGGACAAAACAAGGGGTAAATAAAAAATCTCAACCTTGATATAATTTTTTAGGGTATTGTTTTAAAACCACATATGGATAGTCGCACGATTAGAAAAACTGTCTGAAAACCATGTTCCAGCCACCACCTCATGGAGGAAACTCACAAACTTGGGTCATATAGTTAGAAATCTATGTTCCAACTGTGCAAAATCACACTTCCCCACTTTTCTTGGTTTCTATAAGGTGGCCTCATGGTTTGGAAAATAAGTTCACCTTTCCCTTATCCCCTGCCGTATTTTGGATGGTTTCCTGTAGGAATTGCATGGTTTTGACTAACCATGCACTAAACATGAACCTTTAGAAAAGCCTCAAAAAAATTCAAAAAGCATTACATACCCTCCCAAAATGCACACAAACACATTATATAATTAAAAATAATAAATAAAGGGTTACTTACTTGAAACCAAGGGAGTTAAATTCTCTCCAAAATTAGCATTTGCATCCTCATAAATTAGAAAACCACCATTCCTATGAAAGAGTTCTGACCATTTCTATTTCATTTCCTTCTCCCATTAACATGTGTATTCTTGAATTTTACCATGGTTCCACAAAACCCACACTAAACCGGTGATTTTTTCATGCAAGACATTCTCTTTCCTATCCACAAGCCATAATAGGATATTAACCAATGAAGCATCCAACTCTAGGTCAATCTGATCCCATATTCTCACATGGTTAGGATCATATTTATAATTTTTCAACAGAGACACAAGTAAAATATTTTTAAAAGTGATGAACTATGTTGGAAATTCCAAAATATATGTCACCTCATCCTCTCATTCCTGTATCTCAAAAGGGCCTATGTATCAAGGAGATAACTTGACTTACTTCTCAAAATGAGGATGCCCAATCCTTGCATAAATCCTCATGAACACATAAACACTATCCTTGAATGAAATTGGCTATCAACCATTATGCACATAAAATTTATGAAAACTACGAGCCTTCTCCAACCCTATTTTAATGAACTCAATCTTCTCCAATGTTTCATGGACAAGGCTCGGCCCAACAAGTGAGGTATCACTTTTTTCCACCTAGCAAAGTGTATAATGAATAGAATTCCCATAAAATGATTCAAATGGATCCATATCTATTAAGGCATGATAACATTAGTTATATGTTAACTCAACTAATAGTACATTCTCTTACCATGAGCCACCAAAATCCATTACACAAGCCTATAACATGTCTCCCAACATTTGTATCATCCTTTAGGATAAGCCATCCATCTACAGATGATAGGACGTACTCATGGTCAACTTAGTCCTAAGGGATTTTAATAAGGATTTCAAAAAATGAGATGTAAACATCAGATCTCTATTTGAAACTATCGATAGGGGTATTCCATGCCTCTTCACTACATCTCATATATTTATTTTGGACATGTCCACCACCGTATGATCTTCATGACTAGGGATGAGATGGGTATAATTTGTGAGATGGTCCACTATCACCCATATGTAATCATATATATGAACTGTTCTTAGGAGACATGTTACAAAATCCGTAGCTATATGTTCTCATTTCCAATCTGGAATATGTAAAGACTAAAACATAAATTCTAGTCTCTAATGCTCAACCAAAAGTTTATGCTATGTTATAAATATCAAAAAAAATCATTGACCTTCATCTTCATACCAATCCACATAAAAATACAGTTTAAATTCCTTATACATCTTTTTTATTCTAGGATGAAAAACCCATCATGAATGGTGTTAAGTACAATGAAGTTGTTACCAACAAGCCCTAAGTGTGACCATCCAATTATTTATCCACATCACTGAACTATCATCTAGCTTACATACCCCAATGGTATCCCCACCATTTAGTTTTGACCTCATAGGCTTGCATTCGGAATCAGATTTTTGGGCCTCTTTACCTCTCTCAACAAAATTAAGAAAAAACTAAACATGAATGAAATGCACAAATTCAGCTTGGTCTTTACATTTTTTTTACATGTAGGCTAGGATTGACATCAATTGACACTCACATGAATCTTCTTTTTCCTACTGAGTATATAACTTTCTACTTAATTCATATACCAATGAATTTCCATTTCTTGGATTATAAATCATGGCAAAGACAAACATTTATTAATACTCCATCTATATTCTTTGTCTTAGGTCAAAATAATGTTGTGTGAAAATTTGTTTCAAGCTCTTATGATTCGTAAACATAGTAAATTTACAACCAATGAGGTTATGATTCCATATATTTAAAGAATATACTATAAAAACTAACTCTAAATCAAGTGTTGGGTAGTTCTTTTCATGTAACCATAACTTCCTTGAGCTATAAGAAACAACATGTTCTCCTTTCATGAGAACAAATCCAAAATCTAATCCCCAAGCATCACAGTACACCACATACCCTTGTCCTGATTCATGAAAAAAGTAATATTGGTGCAGATGTAAGGAAAAACTTCATCTCTTCAAAAGTCTTATGAAATTCTTAAGTCTATTATAATGGGACATTTTCCTCTTTCAATGATCTAATAAGTTAAGCTATTCATATGAAATCATGAAAAAAAATTCGATAATGACCATCTATGCCAAATAAACTGCCAATATTGAATAAATTATTTGGCGGTTTCCCATAGATAACATCATCTATTTTTTTGGATCCATAGAAATACATATTTAAGATATTACATGAACAATGAAGTTTACCTATTATATCCAAAAATAACAATTTTATAGTTTTTCATACAGCTGATGATCCCTCAAGATTCCCAACATCGTCTCTAAGTGTTGATCATGCTCAACACTTGTCCTTGAATAGAACATTATTTCATCCACAAAAACCACCACAAAAGAATCCAAATATCACTAAAATATCTAATTCATAAATACCATAAATACCACTAGTGCATTCATAAGACTGAAAGGCATTACCACATATTCATAATGGTCATATCTACTCTTGATAGTTATTTTTGTAATATCCTCATGTCGAACCCATTATTGGTGATATCCTGATTGCAAGTCAATTTTAAAGGACCAATATGATCCCCTCAATTGATTAAAAAAGATGAACAATGTGTTAAATTGGTACCTATTATTTATTATAACTTGGTTAAGCTTAAAATTATCCACAAACAACTGTTGAGTTCCATTTTCCTTTTTTTATAAACAAGACCAGTGATTCTCATACTATCTTTCTCTGCCGAATGAACCCTTTTATTTATAGATATTAAAAATACACTTTAGGTTCCCTTAACTCAGTTTTTTATGTTTGGTAAAATAGAATTGAAATAGGACTGGTCCCTGAAAAGAGATCAATCATAAACTCCACTTCTCTTAGGGGTGGAAACCCTGAGACGTTTTTAGGAAAAAAAGCTAAAATTGATCAACAACCATTGGGAAACTACTATTCTCGATATATTCCATTGATACCAAAGTAAAAGCCACAAACTGGTACAAGATCATTCCAACTTTTGGTTTCACCAATCTTGTTTCACTGATCTATAGATTTCTATCTCCTCTAAATAGATGCTTGACGCCATCTTCAGTTGTAAAACTAAACATTATTGTATAACATACTATGTGAGTTTTGAAAATTGAAAAAAAATACCCTCCCAATATAATATCATATAAATTAATTTATAGAATAGAAAAAACCTATTTCAGCTCAACTCCATCAACAGTTATATAACAAGCCCTATACACAACGGCTTGACATTCTCTTTGATCAAGAGGAGTTTTCAGTTTTAACACTGAAGGCATCATCTCAACATTTAAACTTATAAAATAAATAGAATCATAAGCAATAATGGAATGGGATTCACCAATATAAAACAATTATCTCATATGGGTAGAGTTCAAATGAATCATACCTCTCACCATTTATGGTCCAGATTGATCATCCACAAAAACCATCATAGCTATCTATAATTTCATTTTTTCCACACTTTGTTCCTTATTGACATGTTGATATTACCTTTAATGAGGAGTCATGGTATTCATGGAATCACCACGGATAGCTCTATTCTACTAATTCTGGGTAATACACATCCTTCATACCATTAAATCATATGAGCCCTGTGACCGCTAATAAGTTTCTCGAACACCCAACCTCATAGCACTGTGACAATATCACTAATGATACCCCATCGGACTGTAATTATGGAATTCAATAGATAGTTCCTTGCATTCTCACTTAATGTGACATGGACAGATACAATAGAAACATCTCATTGTACTATTTGGTTTTTGGGGATGATTTACTGATCCTTCCACGTGATTCTGAGTCATGAACCCACCTTTTAAATAGGTGAATCTCTTCCACTTATTCCTAGAATTATAGTTCCCACTGTTTCCCATAGGTATCAACATACTCCACCCCCTGTAACTATAGAGATCTCACTTTCTTCCACTATTTATCTATTAAACATCTTTGTATAATCCATAATACATTTCACAACATTCTTTGAGAGAATATGTTACACCCCAAGATTTCTTAGTGCGTTATTTCTTTAAAATAATTCAATAACTTGTACTACATGCAGCACTGAGTTTAAGCGCACCACGACTTACCAAACTAGCCGTTCCAAAGCGGTTATGAATAGTATTAACTGAATTTTGAACTTTATATAATACTTATAATTTTAGAATCCATATTATGAGTTTCATAGACATAATGTAAGAACAAATTCATTTTTTTCAGATAAAAGAAGTATTTTTCAAAAAATGTACTTTTACCAACTTTTAATGGTGAACCCTTTTTAAATCCAATATTTGAAACTTTTATATATTAAATTTCACAAAATATACTTCTTCATTAGAATCAAGACATAAGAATTTATTTTCAATAAATTTTTAGTGTTTTTCTGATAACTTTCATATTTGGGTGAATAGTGAAAAATACTATATTTTAACTGAAAACAACTTTTTTAATCGAAATAATTAATAGTGATAAATTATTAATTTCAGTGGTTTTAAAGTATATTTAGAATATATTTTTACAATATAATCCAATTCTGGTCATGTTAAGTAATTTCACATTGATATTGGACATAAACAAGTGTTAATCTTTGGATAGATATTGTTTCGTAAAAATACGTCTTTTGGTTTTGACAACAGGAATTAATTTTAAATTAATAAATGCAAAAGGTTTTTAATTTGGTAAAATGGACTTCATTTTTGGTTTCTGAATATCAAAATTATCTTAGGGTGAAATTTTGGTACTTTTCAGATAACTTTTATATTGTGATGAATAGTGAAAATAACTAAATTTTAAATAAAAATAACTTTTTTAATCGAAATAATTAGTAGTGATAAATTATGAATTTGAGTGGTTTTAAAGTATATTTAGAATATAATTTTACCATTTAATACAATTTTGTTCATTGGACAAAATTTCACAATTAAACCGAACATAAAAAAATGTCAATCTTTTGATATTTATTATTTCTTAAAAACACGCTTTTTGTTTTGACGACGGGAATTAATTTTAAATTAATATCTGCCACTTCTGTGTTTTGAATTTGGAAAAATGGATTCCATATTTATATTCAGGATATCCAAATTTTATAAATATGTATCTCTTATTTTTAGACATTTTGAATAATTCGGTAAATATTTTATTTACCATTGTTAAAGGGTAAATCCGGTAAATAAGGGTAAACAAATAATATTATAATAATATTAATTTACCCTAAAACATGTCCTAACACTATTGGTTGATACATTTCCGACCATGGTCATCTTTGGGTCGATTTTGGGACCCCATGGAGCAACTTGTAGGTGATAAGGACACTTTATATTAATTAAGTTAAAGTAAATACAAAAATGACATAAGCATATATCTTTTAGAAAAACAATTTTTACATAGGGTTGTATATGTTATCTTTTCGACTATAAATATTCATTAGAAATATAAAATAATATCATACATAATTGTATTTTATTTATAATTTTTATACATTGAATAATTAAATTTATTTATGACACAATAATGATGCAGTATTTTCCTTATTAACGAAAGAATCAAATAATTAGTATTATAAATGTTAAAATAAATATAATTTGAAAGTTTGGATTCAATAAACTAATTTTATTGTTTAATATGACATGTTAGGATTTTTTAAATTAATTTTTATCTAATTAATAAAGTTTTTAAGACTTTATCAAAAATCAATTATTAAATATTGTCAAAATTGATATAGATGAGTTTTTAAAAGAAATATTATATTATTAATTGATATTCTATTACTAAAAATCTAAGGTTCTTCCAAAGGACTTATATCATATAGGTGTGTCATTAATGGACCACTTGGGGGTTTCTTGGATGTATATAGTAAGTTTATTAACTATATAATATAAAAATACAAAGTGACATGGTAAATTTCAAACTAATTAACTAAGAGTTAAAACTAAAAGATAAGGTTAATATCCTCCACCAATGGCCCGAAGGCCTTCATTTTTATGGATTGATAATCCACCTTTCAAGGGATTAGGTGGAACCCTATTACATGCTCGTAGGCCATTTTAAGAACCAATGCCCGTAGGCACAAACATACCATACAACCCAGACAAACAACTTGGAACATGCTCCTCCCCAGCATCTTCATCTTTGAAATCAGCTCTTTACCTCCGCATGGATGTTCGGCTAGGCATTCCCGTGCATGTACAGGCTTGTCCCGATGGCAGGGGCCATACCCTCTCATTCTTGCAATCTATTAGCTCCTGCTGTGGTGAAAGCTCCTTTGCCCATCCTCCTTGTAGAGCTTGTTCCTTGTAGTTTTTAGTCTGGTGTCTGTATCTACAGGTGACCCGAAGGCCATATGGATAGCCCGAAGGCCCAACTGACCCGAAGTCCTGGGTGCCTGAAGGCCAATGAAGGACTCGGGGACCAAATCTGATGCCCGAAGGCCCAAACGGGGGCATATTCCTAGCTGCTACAGTCCCAAACAGTGCCTGCTACAGTACTTCTACAGTAACCGCTACAGTTCCTGCTACAGTACTGCTACAGTAACCCGGAAATCCTACCTCCGCCTGGTTTTGATCCCTGGTCGCTTGGATGCACTATTAGAGACCTTGCCAACCAGGCTAAGGCTCATGTGCAAGATAAGGTTAATATAATGAACCAAACTCGTCTAAAATCTATTGGTTGAAAGGATTTATATCCACCTCCACCTTAGACTTTGAATAATCCACTTTGGATCCTTTAGAAACCGAATATGAATTTATTATAAATTAATACTTTAAGTTTTTTCCTAAAGAGTACATCCTCCCCCTTATAAAAGGACACCACTTCTAACAAATTATTCATACCTTCAAAGCCTTTTGGTTCGGCAAAAATCTGCCCAAATACCCTCTAAACTATCATAACTTAATCCTAGAGGCCTTACTTTAGTTAGAAAGCCAACCTAAGGAGCCTTTTTGATTAAATCAAAAGGAAGAACACAAAGAAAGGTTATGATTTCACCACCCTCTTTCAAGTTACTTTCTTCTTCAACTTCTTATTTCTTTGTTGTTTCCATTATAAAATAATAAATCCAGTATCTTATATATAATGTGATGTTATTATAAATATGGTACAACCATATTCAGTATTCTATCCATATTTTGAATGACATGTCACCATACGTGCGTGCGTACGGCCTACCGTCTCCACGTCGTGGTGTAATTGTTATTCAACACATTATTATTTGGATGGGTATAATAATGATGTTTCATTCTTTTAAATAATAAATATAACATGATAATTATTCTTTAAATATGTTGTACCATCCAATTATATATTATTTTAATATCAAAAGAATGATATTGTCGCTCGTACGTACGTACGGACTACCGTCTCCACAAACGCGATGAGATTCATTCCCCATCGTATCCATTCAAGTCTGATTCTCATTTGATGATTAAAAATAATGTTTAAGTACTTGATATAATTCTGTATATGAATAAGATACAACCTATCCACAACAAACATGGCTTATGTAAAAAAACATCTAAAATAAAATGAGTAAGTAAACACCTGAAACAACGATAATACTAAGATATTATTAACAAAGAAATGTTAAAAGATCATATATGATATCATATTAATGTATATGATTATTTTATAATTTAATAACAATTAATTCACTATTAAACAGGAGGTTAACCAACCCTTGACCAAGGAAAAGTACAAGGTAAGGGTTTATTTCACAATCTCTTCATTATCCGAGGTTGTTTATACGTAATTATCTACAGGGACCTCTTTATCATCCACATCCATGTTTCATAAAAATGTATTTCAAAAAATTCTTAATATTTTAAATAATATGGTTTAAAGTAATATATACCCTTGTTTTAATTTTTAAAAAAAGTTTATAAAGGAATCTTTCTGTCGTTTTCCAAACACGGTCATTTTTAACCTTTTCGACCGAATTAAGGTAAGAATGTTTTTTTTAAATTATACGGTGGGTGCGGCTATTTTCCACTATTATAAAATCTTAGAATCTTCCCTTACAAGCTTATAAGAATATTTTCAAAGTAAATATTTTCTTTTATAATTATGTGACTTTTAAATTCTTTCAAAAAAAGAGATATTTCTCTCACATAGTTTTGATTTCATCTATGTCAACATCCTTTGATAGATTTTAAGCTTATTTGAAGTTGATTTATTATGTTACAAAAATTCCATATTGTATTGAAGGTTTTGTGATATGTTTGACTATGGATGTGTTATTTTTATACCATTCATTGTTTATGGAGAATGTATTGACATTTTTTATGCTAGTTTTAATACGAATGTTTATGTTATGTTTAAACCTATTCATATGAGGAATGCGTTGGACTTAATAAGTGATGGGTAGAGCCCACTATAGCTCCTCGATGCATCGGTAGGTATCATGATACAAACTAGTGTCTTGGAACCAGGCCTTGAAAAAGTATTATTTGTATTCTTGGCACGAGGCCTTGACAATGTGGTTATGATAGTCTATCATTATGCATTCCATCATTATGAAAGTGGTTATTGATATTGCATGTGATTATTCGACAAGTAGAATATCCATGTGAATAAGTAAATGGAATTATTTCATTTTATCTTTTCCATGTTATGTTGAAGTTCAAATTTAAAAGGCTTTTTTTTAGTTATACATTTCCTTAAATGTTTATGTTTATTTATGAAAGTTTCCGCTATATTGTTATCCTTACTGAGCATCTGAGCTCACCCCTTTCAATGTTTTAATTTTTCCAAGGGTGTGAAGAAGTATTTTATGAATGACCTGTAAGGAATGTATGAGGGGATATAAATACAAGATGTGTTGTAGATTTTTTTTCTATTTATGATGTAATGTAAGACTTATGAATATATATAGTGTTGTCAAGGCTACTAAACTAATCAGTATTTCAAGACTTGATCTTGTGTGATCATTCCAATGTTATGTAATAATGCACTGACTCTGGGTAACTGGGGTTGGGGCATTACAGTTGGTATCAGAGGAAGTTTAATTCAAACCTTGGAAGATAGATTTAGATAAATTCTGATTAGAGCACATAGCCCTAAGATAGACTTCTGGGGATTAGTATAGAAGAACTTCCTAGAATTTTGGTATTGTAGAGATTTTGTGAGTTTTCCAATCAATACATCCCTATATGGATAGGAGCAGGTAGAGGTGGCTCTGGCACAGATGTACCTAGGGGTAAAACCCAAAAACACCGCTTTGAGCTAGACTCGAATGGGAACTGGTGCATGACAACAGGCCTTGTTGCACTCTTGGTTACGAAACTCCTGGGGGATATGCTTAGGATAATTATCATTTTATTTACAAATCATTATGAAGGGTTTATGAGTATATACATTCTCAAAGAAGACATTTTTATGATTATGGATTATATCCATAAACTGTTTAATTTATGTTATGTGTTTTACAAGTTTGGGATTAGGTATTGTTATTCATAAACTAATATAGTGTATGCCATTGTATAGAAATGGTGCCCAGTAGAAGGAATGTGAACTCCAGCAATACGTATGATCCAAAGAGTAAGAAGGATAATATATTTCACAGTATTAAGCAAACATTTAGAAGGGAAATAGTATCTCATGTATTATAATCATATGAAGAAATAGTATCATGTGTTGATAATATAGGTAAAGAGTTATTGGAGTCATATGGATTTGAAGGGAAGCTAGAGAAGAAAATGATGGTAGAGAGAAAGAGAGATAAAGGGAAGAAGGTAAAGAAGGATTTTCCCATATGTGATAACTGTGGAAATAATCACCTTGTAAAATGCTTGAAGGGAATGGGAGTTTTTTATAAGTGTGGAGAAAAAGGACACCATGTTCGTGATTGCGAGGGTAAGAAAAAAGTATCTTATGTACAATGCTTCATCTGCAAGGATTGGGGACACTATGTGAATCAATGTTCAAATCATCAGAGTATGCCCCAAATGATGCTATTGGATAATAATAAAGTTATGATACTAATACAGATAAAGAGGAATGACTAGTTTTCTTATGTTGTTATTGAAGAATTATTTCATTTGAGTTTTGTATCAACGATGTACTAGTTATATGAGTTATGGAGATAAATAAGGATTGTACTGTAGTACTACTTCATTGAGGATTTGAGGTTATATGGTACTCTAAAAAGTAAATCAACAGCAATTTAAACATTTTTTTTTAAAATAAATGGTTGAAGGAAAGGTAATCCATAATATGGTCTAGATAATTAGGTAGTAATTTTTGAATAAGAGATGGTTGATTTGGATAAATTATATTGGATATTCTTGACTACCTTGGCACTGATTAATGGTTTGTTTATTTCATCATTGTTGGAATATTCAAAGTTTTTGGATATAAGGAATATATCTAATATTATATAAGGAATAAGGGAGCATGAATGTAATAAATAAGGTTTTATGGTAATTCAGGGTGTTACCATATTTTAAAAGAATACATGATGAAGGTATTCACATGTTATTACGTGGCAAAAAAAAGATCTTCATTATATTTACATTCCTTATAAATTTTGGACTGTGAGTTTGGACAGAAGTAATTTGGATAAGTCTAAAGGTTGGAATAGATTATATTTGACATTTGATACAATTGTTAAGGTTAAATAATTTCTGAAGATTATTTTTTGATTTTTATAAAAAGGACAACCCGGAGGTTGGGCGACAACCTGTCGTGTCCGGCAAGGCCTCGAGACTTGAACCCACAACCGAAGGGCGACAAGGGTGTATCACCTACCACTGACCAACGTGATGTCCTGGACTGAATAATGTAGTTTTTTTAAAGGTTCTGGTAGATGAATTATAAATTCATTTTTTTGAAACCCTATATGAATAGGATAAATAGAATATTTTTTATGTTCTATTATCTTTTAGAGTGAAAGATGAGTTTGTGGTGGAAATTTGTTAAAGGATGGAAATCTACTTGACAAGTATACTTTTTTTCTATTATCTTATTCTATGAAGAAATAATTTCTTAAAAATTAGGTAAGTCATCTTAAAACCAAAAATGTGTTATCCTAATACCTTAAGATTTGTTGAACCGATGGTATTTTAAATCATCATAGATTGGTGGCTTTGAGGCACACAATTCTATAATTTTTTTGTGATTGATGACTTCAATCACTCCCTATAAATATTTATGTTTTTCCTCTAATTATGTGTCTCTAATTTCCACCAATGTTCTCTTAATCGAGATCATAATTTGGTGGTGACTTTTTCAGTCCCCCTTTCCTATTATTATGACTAAATTTTATTAACCCAATTTTCGATTTGGGTTTTCCCATAGAGGTATTTTATATTTTCGACCTTTTATTTTCAAAGAATAATTTCAAATTTCGATGACACAATTTATTGAAGGAGGGAATAATGTAACACCCCAATATTTCATAGTGCGTTATTTCTTCAAAATAATTCAATAAATTGCACTACACGCAACACTGAGTTCAAGCACACCACGACTTACCAAACTATCCATTCCAAAGCGGTTATGAATAGTATTAACTGAATTTTGAACTTTATATAATCCTTATAATTTTAGAATAAATATTACGAGTTTCTTAGACATAATGTAAGAACAAATTCATTTTTTTCACATAAAAGAAGTATTTTTCAAAAAATGCACTTTTACCAACTTTTAATGGTGACCCTTTTTAAATACAATATTTGAAACTTTTATATATTCAATTTGAAAAAATAAACTTATTCTTTAGAATCAGGAAATAATAATTAATTTCAAAAAAAATTTAGTGTTTTTCTGATAACTTTCATATTTGGGTGAATAATGAAAAATACTATATTTTAACTGAAAACAACTTTTTTAATCGAAATAATTAATAGTGATAAATTATGATTTTGAGTGGTTTTAAAGTATATTTAGAATATATTTTAACAATATAATCCAATTATGGTAATTTTAAGTAATTTCAATTTGATATTGGATATAAACAAGTGTTAATCTTTTGATAGATATTATTTCTTAAAAATACGCCTTTTGGTTTTGACAACAGGAATTAATTTTAAATTAATAAATGAGACTTATAGATTTTTAATTTGGAAAAATGGAATTCATTTTTGGTTTTGTAATATCAAAATTATCTTAGGGTGAAATTTTGGTACTTTTCAGATAACTTTTATATTTTGATGAATAGTAAAATTTACTAAATTTTAATTAAAAACAACCTTTTTAATAGAAATAATTAATAGTGATAAATTATGAATTTGAGTGGTTTTAAAGTATATTTAGAATATAATTTTACCATTTACTACAATTTTGGTCATTGGACATAATTTCACAATTAAACCGGACATAAACATGTGGCAATCTTTTGATAGTTATTATTTCTTAAAAACACGCTTTTTATTTTGACAGCATGAATTAATTTTAAAATAATATCTGCCACTTCTATGTTTTGAATTTAGAAAAATGGATTCCATATTTTGAATCAGTATTTCCAAATTTTGTAAATAGTTATCTCTTATTTTTAAACATTTTGAATAATTACTTCGGTAAATATTTTATTTACCATTGTTAAAGGGTAAATCCGGTAAATAAGGGTAAACAAATAATATTGCAATAATATTAATTAACCATAAAACATGTCCTAACACTATTTGTTGACAAATTTCCTACCATGGAAATATTTGGGTCGATTTTGGGACCCCATGGAGCCACTTGTAGGTGATAAGGACACTTTATATTAATTAAGTTAAAGTAAATGCAAAAATGACATAAACATATATCTTTTAGAAAAACAATTTTTACATAGGGTTATATATGTTATATTTTAGACTATAAATATTAATTATAAATATAAAATTATTTCCTAAATAATGGTATTTTATTTATAATTTTTAGACCTTGAATAATTAAATTTATTTATGACACAATAATGATGCAGTATTTTCCTTATTAATGAAATAATCAAATAATTACTATTATAAATGTTAAAATAAATATAATTTTAAAGTTTTGATTTAATTAAATAATTTTATTGGTTAATATAACATGTTAGGATTCCTTAAATAAATTTTTTTCTAATTAATAAAGTTGTTAAGACTTTAACAAAAATCAATTATTAAATATTGTCAAAATTGAGATAAATGGGTTTTTAAAACAAATATTATATTATTAATTGATATTCTATTCCTAAAAATCAAAGGTTAGTAAAAAGGACTTATATAATATAGTTGTATCATTAATGTACCACGTGGGGGTCTCTTTGATATATATAGTATGTTTATTAACTATATAATATAAAAATACAAAGTGACATGGTAAATGTCAAACTAATTAACTAAGAGTTAAAACTAAAAGATAAGGTTAATATAATGACCCAAACCTATATAAAATCTATTGGTTGAAATTATTTCTACCCTTACCCACCTTATAATATGAATAATACACTTTTTAGCCTTAATAAACCGAATATTAATTTATTATAAATTAATACTTTATGTTTTTTCCTAAAGAGCTCCTCCTCCCCCTTATAAATGGACACCACTTCTAACCAATTCTTCATACCTCCAAAGACTTTTGGTTCGACCAAACTCCACCCAAATACCCTATAAACTATCCTCCCTTAATCCTAGAGGTCTTCCTTTAGTCATAAATCCAACCTAAGGAGCCCTTTTGATCAAATCAAATGAAAGAACCCGAATAAGAGGTAATGTTTTCACCACCCTCTTTCAAGTTCCTTTCTTCTTCAAATTCTTCTTTATTTGTTGTTTACATTATAAAATAATAACTCTATTATATTCTATATATTTTTATTTTATTATAAATATGGTACAACCATATTCAGTATTCTATCCATCCTTTGAATGACATGTCATCATACGTGCGTACGTACGGCCTATCGTCTCCACGTCGTGGTATAATTGTTATTCAATACATTATTATTTGTATGGGTATAATAATGATGTTTAATTCATGTAAATAATAAATATAACATGATAATTATTCTTTATATATGATATACCATCCAATTATATATTATTTTAATATCAAAAGAATGATATTGTCGCTCGTGCGTACGTACGGACTACCGTCTCCACGAATGCGATGAGATTCATTCCCCATCGTATCCATTCAAGTCTAATTCTCATTTGATGATTAAAAATAATGTTTAAGGACTTGATATAATTCTGGATATGAATAAGATACAACCTATCCATAACAAACATGGCTTATGTAACAAAACATATAAAATAAAATGAGTAAGTTAAAACCCGAAACAACGATAATACTAAGATATTATTAACAAAGTAATGTTAAAAGATCATATATGAAATCATATTAATTTATATGATTATTTTATAATTTAATATCAATTACTTCACCATTATACAGGATTTTAACCAACCCTCAACCAAGTAAAAGTACACGGTAAGGGTTTATTTCACAACCTCTTCATTATCCGAGGTTGTTTATACGTAATTATCTAATAGGACCTCTTTATCATCCACATCCATGTTTCTTAAAAATGTATTTCAAAACATTCTTACTATTTTACATAATATGGGTTAAATTCATTTATACTCTTTTTTTACTTTTTATAAGATGTTTAAAAAGGAATATTTCCGTCATTTTCCAAACAAGGTCCTTTTTAACCTTTTCGACAGAATTAATGTAAGAATGTTTTTTTTAACTTATACAGTGGGTGCAGCTATTTTCCACCATTATAAAATCTTTGAAGCTTCCCTTACAAGCTTATAATAATATTTTCAAAGTAAATATTTTCTTTTATAATTATGTGACTTTTAAATGATTTCAAAAAAAGAGATATTTCTCTCAAATAGTTTTGATTTCATCTATGTCAACATCCTTTGATAGATTTTAAGCTTATTTGAAGTTGATTTATTATGATACAAAACTTCCATATTGTATTGAAGGTTTTGTGATATGTTTGACTGTGGATGTGTTATTTTTATACCATTCATGGTTTATGGAGAAAGTATTGACATTTCTTATGCTAGTTTTAATATGAATGTTTATGTTATGTTTAAACCTATTCATATGAAGAATGCATTGGACTTAATAAGTGACAGGTGGAGCCCACTTTAGCTCCTCGATGCATCGGTAGGTCTCATAAGACAAACTAGTGTCTTGGCATAAGGCCTTGACAAAATCTTATTTGTATTCTTGCCACGAGGACTTGACTATGTGGTTATGATAGTCTGGCATTATGCATTCCATCATTATGAAAGTGGTTATTGATATTGCATGTGATTATTAGACTAGTAGAATATCCATGTGAATAAGTAAATGGAATTATTTAATTTTATCTTTGCCATATTATGTTGAAGTTCAAATTTAAATGGATTTTGTTTTAGTTATACATTGCCTTAAATGTTTATGTTTATTTATGAAATTTTATGCTATATTTTTATCCTTACTAAGCATCTGAACTCACCCCTTTCAATGTTTTAATTTTTCCTAGGGTGTGAAGAAGTATTTTATGAATGACCTATAAAGAATGTATGATGGGATATGAAGACAAGACGTTTTTTATCTTTTTTTTGGCTTTATGATGTAATGTAAGACTTATAAATATATCTAGTGTTTTCAAGGCTACTAAACTAATCGGTCTTCTGAGACTTGATCTTGTGTAATCATTCCAATGTTATGTAATAATTCACCGACTCTGGGTAACTAGGGTTGGGGTGTTACAGAATATCCTACCTTATCCCTAATTCAAATATGTGTACCTTAGAAGATGCACTAGGAAAAACATTGGGTGAAAATGGACTAAATTCATTAATTTAGCTACATAATATGTGACATAAAAATTATCCTATTTCTAGATAAATAAGTATATCATTCATTAAATTATAAATTTGTGGGGATAGAATTATTAGTTGAACAATTCCTAGAAATCCTCCCATGTAAGGCCTTGGTCTAATTTATCCTGAATAGTTAAATCTAAAAACTAGCATGAAGGGTCCTCTAGCATATACATCACCAGATTGACATTCAGATTAGCTATTGTGCTAATGAAATTGAAGAATAGATTCATCATGTTCATCCAAAACTCTAAAATTTCTATTTAGGAATCACCCTAAAAGATGGGTGGATTCTACATTTAGAAATAAACCGAATGATCCAATTTCCTTGGTTAATCACTTTGGTTCGCTGCTTCCACAACCAGAAAATATTGGACTATACTATGGACCAGTTGTTGGTTCACCTATGTCTCAGGGGAAACCAATTTTCAATAGCTTCCTCTAGTTGGATTCTATGATTCTTACTAGGATCCATTTTCTATACAAAAAAAATTCCATATCTCTCACTCTCTATAAATGGAAGGATTAACAATTTCAAATTATACCACATCATACTATCACAATAGTACATTCTGAAATCATCCTTTACCATGATCAACCATTACTGACAAAAAATTATCTTTCTTTTGGAAATCAATCATTATTTATGTTACCAAAACCACACTATTTTCTAAATCATTCATTTGAAAAAAAAATTAGTTTACAAATATCAACACATGGCACCAAGTCATTACTCAAAATGAAATATTCAATTCTAATGGGAATTCATTTCTAAATTTCATTTCATGGTCGTCCCATTGGTCAAACCCATGATAACGAGATTCCAAATCCTATAAGTCTCTCCAAAACACTTATTTAACTAACTCCACGGTAACATGAAGTTCATAAAAAAGGATTGGTAAATATTTTATGTTCTACATTTTATGTTCTGATAGTCCTAAATCTATATACCAACCCAACATAAGAAATAGAACAAAATTTATATAAAATCTAACACTTAGAGAACAAATGACCACTTGTTAGTCAAGGACTAAAAAAGATGTTACATCTTGTAACATCCCACCCCTACTCATAGGCTTGAGAAGGTGGAAGGACTTTAATTGCATTAAGAGACATGCCCAAGATTCCAAATACTGGCAATAAATGCCAAGGGACTCATTGAAAAGTGATGGATGATTATCCCTTGAAAATAAAAGAACTAGAAAAACATGTCATAACAAAATAACCTCTACATGATTTATGATAATAATGTAAATAAACTCAATTAAATACCATTGATATCAAAACCAACTACAAAATAGTTCCATAATAGAAGACTAAAAAACATTAATGTATAAGGTGGAATACAAAAACCAACAAAATTTAAAGACTCCAAAATAGAACTCCAAATATCCCAAATGATCCATGATCCAACTCTACAAAACAACCCAAGTATCATGATTTAACACTATTGAAGTGTGATACTTTACCTTGGCCCATGTATTGATAAACAATATATAGAAAATAACTGAAGTGAAAAATCATGTGCGAGTTATGAAACTCATTATATTTTCCTCAAATGAATTCCCTACTAAATCCACTATGATAGAACATGTTAGCACATTTATATAAAATAATATATATATATATATAACCATTTAAAATAGTTCAAAAATTTACCCTAAGGCCAACAAATTCTATAAAAAGGTAGTTTTCTCAAATAAACCAATATTCATTTAATGATAACAATCATGTCATTCTAACCATTTCATTAATTTAATTGCAATTACCAATTCTATATCACATATCCACACAGACCCACACACACCTTCACACAAGCTTGCTGTTACCATTTGCGGTGCAAATTCACATCCATAACCTGTCCACTTTTGATGGTGGTACTCCATGAACAATGTCCATCCATTCCATAGAAATTTAACCATTCAATAATAACCACACATGTCAAACAATATTTTACAATCCAATTCATTCATTTCAATAAACGTCACCTTTATTGAAAACCATAACAACAAACCATTTCAATAAAACCAAAATTTTATTAACAACACTATTCCAACAAACCATTTAATTAAAATCATCCCTTGTTCTGAAAACCATCTTCTAGGCATCAAAACAAAATAACCAATTTAAAATAATCATTTTAAAATCAAGTTAACAATATCACATTCCACCAAAACACCCATTTAGCATAATTCTATAAATCATCACCAAAGGAGGGTTCCATCAAGAATTTCACAATAATTTCAAAATCAATATAAAGAAAAAAATCAATTTCAAATCATGAATTTATGTTATAAATAGAGGATATATGACCTAATCCTCCTACCTTTGAATTTATAGGGAAAATGAAGAACAACACAAAAATGCTAACAAAATCAGGTTGAATTTCGACAAAATAGCCTCAGATCTCTTCCACTATCATAAAAATGGATAAATTTAATCATTATTGGTATCAAAAACCTTATATATATATATCCACAATGTAACTAGATCTATGAAAACATCAGATAGAGGTAAGTATCTCGAAGAAAAACTAGGGAAAACTACCATAAAGGATTATTTTTTTGAGATTCGGGCTTCAAAGAACGACGAAATGCATTTTGAGAACATCAAATTTGATACAGAGTGGTTATAAATCCCCTGGGAAGTAGAAATATTGAGTTAGGGTATTTTGGGGGGAAATGAGGGGCTAAAACATAATCCCGACCTAGATCCATTTTTTTGATCTTGATTTGGAACTGTGCACGGTTTTTCGTTTGGTTAGAAAACCGTGAATTAACTATATACAGTCCACTAACTCAAGGAGGAACATTACATGGTTAGAAAACCATGTTCCAAACATGAAAAATCCCACTTTTTCACTTTTCATGGTTACTCCCAGGAGGCTGCATGGTCTAGATAGGCCATGTGCCTTCTCGTGTGGATTCTCATTAACCATTGTCTCATTGTGAATGGTTTCCTATATGATTTTAATGGTTTACTCTAACCATTTCCCTAATGTGAACCTTTATAAAATCCCCTATAACATGCCAATATAAATCCAAAATCTCCCAAAATTTACCCAATCAATTTACAAACATAAAAATTATAAACAAAGGGTTAGTTACAAGAAATCGGGGGTGCTATAGGTTCCTCATTATGAAATTTCGTGGAACGGATCCTAGGATATTATAGATGATATATACCTTGGGTGATACTTGGATATCCTAATTATTGAATTAAAATGATGGGGTCATAGGTTAACTAATTTGTACATATGCTGGAAGTGATACCAGGTATGCCTTTGATGGGATCACCATAAGTTTTCCATACCTCTTAATGAGTGATATGAGTTCCCTAGAGAAGACATAGAGGATGGGTTAAGTGGAAAAATCGTAATCCCATGCCTGAAGTGATACTTGGTCCCCTATGCGCAATATTTGGGACAAGATCAGAGGGGTTGTTTCATGGAATTCTCAAAGTGATACTTAGGGTTCCATTTATGGATCTCCTTGGAAAAAATAGTACATTATTTTTTTAGTTCCCCTAGAATAATACATTGTATTCCATTTATGGGTCACCTCGGGTGGTCTTATGGTTGAACTTATTAAATTCTAATGTTGAATTAAATGTTAAATACTAATGTTATGTATCTGTTATCCATGGACCTATCCACTAAGCCAAATCACATACCTTGGCTTGATTATTATATTTCTGCATATATCATGATGACCCACATTATATTTTTAACGATTCAATTATGTTCAAGGATATTTCATCCTAAGTAGATGTAGGTAGGGTCAGACAGGTGTCCCTCAGGAATTTTTTCTGACTAGTTTACTTTTAGTTTATTTATTGGTTGACTTGTCCTACCTTCACTCCACTAAAATTTATATTCATAGACTATATTATTCTTCATAGATCATTGGTGGTAGCATACTGATTATACCTCACACCCTACTCAGGACACCATATCACTAGTGGACCTAAGAATACCTCATGTTCACATGTCCATAGATTATTTTGTATGTTGTACATTGTACACAAGATCATAACAGCACTTGACTGAGCCAGTACTTATGATTCTAATGGAGATCACCCTTAAGGGTTTCCGAATTTTCTTTATTGATGTACTATATAATGTCACCTGATATATATTTATTAATTTACATTTATGTTTCCTAATCTGGAAATGTATGTATAGCTATATAGTTTTCATTTTCCATTTTATCAATTGTTAAATTTTTCTTCCACTACTCTATTTATTATGTATACCGCTTCAACATTTTTGTATTCATATCTGATATACTGATGTGCTACTCTGATCATGAGATTATAGTCTCCAAATCATACCATATTTAAGCCCTCACTTCTAGTCAAGAGCCTTTAACAAATAGTGAGGCACCCTTGAGGCCATGTGGCGATCAATCCAGCTACTATTTTAGTAGTCAGTCGGGTCGGCAACTTACAAATTAGTACCAGATCCGTGTTTCCATTTGTCATAATTTTTTGTGCTGATAGATAGGTGACTAGGAATGTGTCATCACATGGTAAATATCTATGTTTGGGAGTGGTAAACTCACATATATGGAAAAGTCCAAGTGGCCATGGATGGGACCGTTGTTTCTGACGTTCACTATTACAATTGATTATTTTTTCACCTTGAGTGGCTATTGTACCTTATGCTACTTATTGATTTATGTGCTTTATATTATTTTACCCTTTGACAGTTACTATAAGGATGTATCATTACATTAATCATTATAGTAACATATAGATTCACATACCATGCATATGCCATGCCATGTAGATTTCATTGATTGATTGTTTGCGATTTCTTGATGTGCCTTTTATGTTTATTATCATTATTATTTAATTTCTATGATTAGTTACTTATATTCCAAGATTCCTGATTATATAGTATGCCTAACTACTAACATTTTTGGGTAATTAATGACTATTAATTTCCTTATATTCCATGCTTATATTATTATTTCCATGCTTTCCTGTATACGATTGATATGTTAAGAATTCCTCGAAATAATTATAATATAAAATGGGATATTAAAATTCCATCATCAATATGAATATTTTTTCATACATAGATTAATGATGAAACTAAAATTAATGAATCTTGAGTTGTTTGAGCCATGAACCATTTGTTTCATGGGATGAAACATACAAGTTTCCATTAAATGGGATCCAATTTGAAAAATATAAAGTATGTGGGAAATTTATAAATTTGAAAATGGAAACCCAAATAATTGAACCGTTATAAAAAATTGCAATATACCTTAAGAACATCCTATAAATATAAGAGTTATTAAATGTTGACTTAAAAACGGTTTGGTTGAATATGCACCTCATAATTGGCTTACCCTAAGTAGACCTATATTGGCTTGTTAAGTTCATGTGTTAGGACCTACTAAGGGTGATTCATAGCCATAATAATTAAAATGTCTCAGATTTTATCTAAATGAACCTAGAATTACTTGATTGTGACCCGTGTAGGTCACCTTTTTTTTGATACGCCTTAGTGCTTAACAAAAAGGGGGTATACTAATGAAATATAAATATTGTCATTTAAAGTGTCCACAATCACCTATATGGGTTTACATAGAGGAATATGGTGGAATCTTACTTGACTGGTCCCCTTTTCAATCTATTACAAATCTATCCTCTACTTTTGAAGCTTTATTATTTATTAGGCTTTAATTGACAAAAATGACAATTTCAACCTAAAGGGTGTTTTCCTTTATAGAGTGAAATTAACCTTTTCTTTATTTAAGCCAATTGTGAAACCATATGAATAACTATTTCATAATGAAAATAATTTAATGTAATGAATTTCCTATTTAAAATAGTATTTTAGTTAAATAAATAATTTTTAAAAGGATGATTGATAAAACTTTCTTGTGTGTCGGGTGCTAAATAAATAACTAGGTACTTTTTCCTTATGACTAATATTAGAGTTCCCTTAAAACTATGCCTTGATACAGTTAATGATATAAATGTTAGTTATTGTAATGAATTAAAATGAAACATTAAAGTGAATTTCAAAGCTTGACCCACTTGTAAAGGTGTTTTAAAAATCGCTTTGAGTAGATTCCTTGAAACGGGAATATGAGTATCACTCATAGGCCCCTTCTTCTATAGAAAAAACAAAAATTATAGACAACAAAGTCTAGTGAACTTTTAGGAGTGAAACCCTTGTTCGGTCAATGATTTATGTTTGTTTAAAGGGATATCCCAAAGCAGTTAGAGCCCTCAAAACATTAAAACATGGCTTAATACCTGTGACATTTCTGTTGTGTGCTATCGGTTCCATTTTCCTCTGTAGGATATTTTGTTTCTGAAAAACACTTTTATTTCTATGGGTGGTAGTGTGGTGTTTTTACCATAATTATGGACATTATCATCAGGAAATTCTTAGTTTTAGTGGGATGGACATTCCTAGGGAATGATTGACCGCTTAGTGGTTTGTGTGACACTTCTTTATCTTCTTTATAATTGGATGAATTTGGAGCTCATCATCCATTTTAATATTTATACGGGTTTGTATGAATCTGAGTTAGTTCTTTTGTGTGGGCCAACTGATACTTGAATTCATAGGGATGAGAAACCTATGGATAATATCAAGAAGGTTCTGTAGTGCATATGAAATCTCAGGGTAATATGTATTGATACATGTGGTGCCCATTAGGTTACTAAATGTTACAATGAGACATTTGAGTTTAGTTCTAATCGTCAATCCGTGAAATATTACTCTATGTTTATGGTTCATCTTCGAAGTTGAGTGTTCTATGAGTTAATGGAAACCCGACTCATTCCAATGATCTAGATGATTATTTTAAAAAGGTATTCTCTGTTTTACATTCTGGATGGTTTTTTTTGGTTATTATACCTAATTCTATGGTATACATGGCTGTAACATAGAAGGAGTGTCTGATGTATGAATAAAGTAATTTTATCCCAGAGTGCTTCTAAGCATCTATTATATCTCTTATCTTGGTTAAACTCTTGATAAATCATGTCGATACTCTCTAGGACCATCCTTTAATGGACAATGGAGTGTGTTCCATCAGTTGTGTTTTATTTTTCAGTTAATCCAGAGACTAGAAAAATCCTAAGGCGGGTATTATCGTTTTAACTTTTTTCAAACATGCCCTTCCAAGTATAAGGAACACAACGATGAAGATCCATTAATAAATGGTAAATCCTATCATAAATATCCTTGATGCGGGTGTGTTTCAAAAAAATCACTACAATAAATGGAACATGATGATGATATGTTGGGATATATATGAAACCCTTGAAAAAATCATGGATTTTGGATAAACTCTAGTGGTTTTGATTGAGTTATCATGGGATTCCTAGAGTTTTAAAGTAATTTTTGTCGGTTAATGATGATGTATCCCCATGGGAAGATGGGATAATCGAAAAACAAGATGACTAGTAGTGGTTCGACTGATCTTCCTTCTAGTAGTTGGGTACGACTGGTTCGAAACTGTACTAAGAACTTCTTTTTTATGCAACAGGAGTGTCTTGGGTCCTTTTTGTAAATTTTTCAAATACACATAGTGTAATATTTCCTTAGTTATGATCAAAACCTCTATCTTTTCATCATCTAGGATATTCTGAGAGGGTACCAGTTATATACTGAGCTAAAATATTAACATTATCTTATATTTTAATAAATAGGATATATCTGAGTTTCATACTGGAAGCTTGGTTGTTATTGAGCCACGGTTTTTCCTGAGTGACACTTGGGTTACCAAATTATAACACATTGGATGGACTCACAAGAACCCGTTTCTTACATAAAATTTGAGTTTCAAGTGGATGACATATTTTAATTAATCAATGTTCCTGATGTGTGGAAATAAATAGTGTACCAGTGAATCACTTGTAAATTTATGAGTATGTTCTACCTGAAATGGATCTTTGGACTCCAATTGATGATTCCAAGGATACCCTAAAATTTATTCAGGGTCATATGTGATTTTGGAAAAGGAAAAAATCCAAGGTTAATGGATCGTGTGTCCACCATGTTAATACTGGGACATAAAAATATAATTGAACATTTTGGATAAAGACGTCACTGAAATATAGTTAAGGGATTTAGTGAGCATGCTTGGAGAAAATATCGGGGTTAACCTGTCTAAAATAATTTGGTATAGCTTTTGGACATAACGATCCATCTAAGTCAAGTATTTTGAGGGTATCCACCTAGAGATAGTTCAACTTGATACCTCTCTCTTTCCATATGCAGTTGGTGAGGAATCACTTTTGGCATGTCGTTGGGGTGTTGGATGTAAAGACCCGTAAATTTCAAGGAAATTTTTATCTTAATTTTCTTTGGAATTTTACAAGAACGCAGTTTCTGACGGCACCTGATTCTGAGGCCCGGTGTGCCCGGAATCATTTTCCAAAGTTTGGCTCACGTACGTTCAGTGAACGAATGAGCGGGTTTTTCTAACTTTTGAACCGGTGCCCGGAATCGAATTCTGAGGGAACCGATGAAATCGCAGCGCCGGTATTTACTTAGAAACGCCTCTTCCGGAGTTGTGTTTGCTCGGGTGTGGTTTTTAATTTTTGGGCTTAAAGTTAAGAAATAAAATAAATTGTTCGACAAACTTTATTTTATTTCACTTAAGCCACTTGAGGCCACTTGAAAGCCACTTAAACTGAGATGAAACAGATAGGGTGCTATCCAGAAATATCCTACCCTCTTGGTAGGATATTTGTGAGGTGGGGCCCGCACGATCCCCACCGTTTCTTTTCCGCTAAGTAACGCACCCACGAAAACCCATCATTATGAAAGTAAACTGACGCTTTTTCTTAAATTCTTAACGCACCATTTAATTGGGCGGTTTTATTCGTGAATTAAATGGGCGGTTTCTTTCGTTTAATTAATTCAACGAATTGATGGGTTTTTACTTACCTTTTTCGTTTGTTGGCGTAATAATAAAATAAGACCAACACGGCATTTGGAGGATTACACGTTGAGAGGCTTGACAGAATCCTTGAGCCTTCATCCTCCTTCGCAAATAACGCGAAGAACGCCGACCTCCGATGAAGAACGCCGAACCTGCGGAAATCGACGACGTGACACCGTGTTCCGCAACGCCGACGTTCCCTTCCTGCAACGTTCTTCTGCGACGTCTCTTCCTCCGCAACGAAATCTTCGATCAGCTGTTTGAGGTAAGAGACTTCGGGTTTCTCTTAAATCTCCCTTGTGTTTTTTTAACAAAACACGGATTTAATTTTATATAATTAAATTAAATCTGTTGTTTCTTGGTCCGTTGAGTTCGCCGACTCAACTCCAGATTCCGCGACGAAGCGACGCCCTTCCGCGACGACGCGACGATCCCCTCCTTCCGCGACGAAAAAATCCGCAAAGAACGTGCGTACGACGACGACTATGAGGTAGGGGTTGTTGTGAATAGATCTTTTTTCCCATGATCGTTTCTTTTAAAAGTGAAGAACCCAGACAATAAGAACAATTTTAATCCATTAAAATTGTTGATTCATGTGTTGAATATTTTTTTCTCCCGTTGTTTTTATCTAACGCGGAGGGTGCGGGCCAAACGAACACGGCCCGACGACCCTCCGCCGTTCTTCGTTGTTGTGCGGATTTGATGGGCGATGACGGAACATGCCGCAACGGAATTTTGATGGTTCTACAGTGAAGAACGAGTCCCGGGAGGAGCATCGGCGCAGACGGGAATGGAATCGGACCACCGGAGCGACTCCGGTGGCCCGCGGAAGTCGGCGGCGGCACGGGTCACCGGCACGGCGGTGCTGGCAGCTGAGTGCAGTGGCGCCCGCAGACCCGCGGCCGCGCGGGTCCAACGCACTCAGACGCGGCAAAGCCGCGTCCTTTGATCCAGCGCGGCCCCACGCGGGGGGTCGCGGCACCTCCAAGCCGCGGGGGCGGCGCCCCGCGGCGTCCAGCTGCTCGGCCGCTCGGCCGAACCGAGCCAGGCCGGTCCGCCCGGCCGGGCCGCGCCCGGACCGGGTCGGGTCGACCCGGTTCGGCCGACCCTGGGGGGTCGGCCCGGGCCCGGACCCCCCGTCTTCGGACCGTTTTTGGTCAAATGCTCCTAACTTGAGCTACGGGCCTCCAAACGACTCGACGTCAGCGGCAACGCGATCCTTGGATCGAGACGGTCATTTAGGTATATCGCACTCAAGGTTTTGGAATAATTTTAGTTCGGCCGGGTTGGTTCGTACACGAAACCAACCAAGCCTTCGGAGCGGAAACGCTCATATCTTGAGCTACGGACGTCCGATTGACGTGCCGTCGGCTTTGTTGAATTCCTATAAGTGAGACGGATCTTTTGGCTCACTCCGCCCGAGGTTTGGACGTAGGTGGAGTACAGTCGGGTTGGTTTTACCTTAAAAATCAACCGGGCCCCTGGGACGAAAAAGCCAATAACTCCCAGACCGGGCGTCCGATTGACGCGCCGTCTGCGACGTTGAGTTCCTATTGACGATACGGAACTTTTGGATACATCAACTTCGGACATTGTGTTAGTTGATGTATCAGACTCTCGGCTCGTGGAGCGGACCCTCCCGAACGATCTTGCGGTGTGCGGGAACCCTAGAGCTGGCTGCGACTGCTACTTCGACAGCGATGACCGTGCAGCGATCCTCAGTGGACTGCGACGATGACTGTCCAGAGATCCTCAGTGGAATGCGACGACGACAGTGCAGAGATCCTCAGTGGACTGCGACGACTACTTCACTCAGCGATCCTATGTGGATCAGTGCTACAGGTCCTGTGTGGGCCCGATCCTGTGTGGGTCCAATCCTGTGTGGGTCAGCGCTCAGCGGTTCTGTGTGAGCCAGCGCCTACAGGTCCTGTGTGGGCCCGATCCTGTGTGGGTCTTTGTGGGGGTTAGTACCTATCGATCCTTTGTGGGTCCGACGACTTAGATGGATCAGTGATCATCTTTATCGTCATCCGAAGAAGTATACCTGTGTGAGCTGAATCATGTGTTACTCTCCTTTTTGGATTGTGTTGAGCTATCCTGTGTGGATTTACTGTTTACTCTCCTTTGTGGATTGTGTTGAGCTATCCTATGTGGATTACTGTTTACTCTCCTTTGTGGATTGTGTTGTGCTATCCTATGTGGGTATATGTTTGCTTTCCTGTGTGGACTGGGTTGTGCTTGGGCTCGGACGTTGGAGCCGAACAGGAATTGATGACTTAGGTATATGTATGGGCATATACCTAAGCCGTGTCAGATGTTACTTCGTGATTGTATCTTTCCTTTGTGGATTATCCTTTGTGGATTTCGGGAGACCTTTGGGGGTCTCGAGGTCCCTACTGAGTAGCTTATACTCACCCCTGCACGGGCTTTGCCCGCACTACGTTGTGTTGGTTGCAGACGACGGACAGCGTTGATCGTGGTGGAGGCGTGCGGAGCAGGACGGTACCTGGAGGTGGACCACTGGGCAGTACGTACTCGGAGCGGTTAGGTGGACCCGAGGAGCAGTGGAGGCTATCTGTACCCACCCTTCAGGTGGGACTTCCAGAGGATGGCTCGACGCTGCGGCTTTTCCTTTCAGTTGTTGTTTTCCCCTTTCAGTTGTACTTTACAGTTGGGCTTTTATTTCCGGCCCCCTTTACTTTCAGCACAGCTTGTTACAGTTTTTACTTAGTGTTTACTTTTCCGCTTGCTTACTATGTGGTTCTTATTTACTTTTCAAAGGCAATGCCTTCCCTCTTTTCGGGATTTACGCCTTGGTGCTAGTCTCCAGCCCCTGGCCTATGGAAGGCGGGCTTGGGGTAGTCACGGCACGGGCCCCGAGGACGGGTCGTGACAAATTGGTATCAGAGGTGGTCGGTTCTACCGCAGACTCTGATCTTTCTTCTATGTGAAGCAATAGTTTTTAGTGTATTGAGTGTGGTTATCAGTCCAGGGAGTCCAGTGTTGGTGCAGCGGCCGACGTATCCGTACACCAGGACCCTGACTTCTGATTTCCGACTTAATGCACGAAAACTTTGATTGCATGTGTGTTTCAAGTTTTCTTCGTGATTACTTGTGTTAGCTCACCAGGTATACTGTTCTGACTATGGCGCACTTGTTTCCTTTTCAGGATGGCCCGACGACAGCAGCCAGCTAGGGTTCTGAGAGTAGAGCGCGACGACAGCCCGCCAAGTGACGAGGCCTCGGTACAGGGCCCGTTGACAGCAGAGGCATCGGCAGTACCTTTACCCGTTGAGCCCCTGATGCTTCCAGCACCGACCGCTGACAATGCACGTCTCCTCGGAGCTCTGCACGAGTTCCAGCACCAGCGACCACCCAGGTTTCATGGGGAGACGGACCCCCAGGCAGCCGAGGACTGGCTGGAGGCGGTCGTTCGAGTTTTCAGGCTAGTGAGGACACCAGCAGACCTCGTGGTGATCCTCGCGGCGAGCCTACTGCACGCAGCAGCAGGACGATGGTGGAGCCTGATGCTCCAGGTGCACGATGAGACCTCTCTCATCTGGACGGACTTCGAGAGCCTCTTCCTCTCAGAGTTCGTCTCGGCCACCCTCTGTGCGGTGCGCATTCAAGAGCTTCTTCAGCTGCGGCAGGGCAGCTTGACGGTCGCCCAGTACGCGGCGAGGTTCATCGATCTTTCTCACTACTCGACCGACATGGTACGGGACCCCTTCTTCCGGGCCCGGACCTTCGAGCAGGGATTGAGACACGAGATCAGGGCATCGCTGATCTCCCTCAGCATCCCGACCTAGGAAGGAGTGCTAGAGAGAGCCCTTCTGATCGAGAGCTTTCTGGCTGATTCCATAGCGAGACCTACCGCAGGGCGGCATGTAGCAGAGTCTTCGGCAGCTGGTAGCCGACGGATGACTCAGGGTTCCAGGTAGACCAGACCCTCTCGTAGACGACCTCAGGACACTAGCTCAGCAGTGCAGGGCACACAGTGCAGAGCCAGTCTTCCGAGAGGAAGGCAGTGCTACTCGTGCGGCGGGCAAGGCCACATGGCTCGTGACTGCCCGACCCGCCGTACCGAGGAGCAGCAGATAGTGGACGGACCACCTAGGAAGAGGCAGAGGGTCGACCGTGGCGGTCCTCAGGGAGGATGCGGATGAGGCAGAGGAGCTGGCCGAGCAACAGGTGGTGGGCGATGCTTTGAGGCTCTGCCACCACCACCACCAGGAGGTCCGCCCCAACCACAGGGAGCTGGCAGGCAGAGACAGGCACAGCTCCAGGTAGTGGAGGCCTATGACCACGGCACGACAAAGATGATTCGAGGTACGATCTGTGTCTATTCCACCCTTTCTGCAGTTCTTATAGACACAGGAGCGAGTCACTCTTTCATAGTCGTTTCCCTTGTTCAGAGCTCGGAGATTCCGACAGAGCCGTTGGCTCGATCCTTATGGCTAGAGACTCCTATGGGAGCAGACTCGATGATTACGCACTGGTGACGGCAGTGTGAGCTTACTCTAGGAGGTGAGAGCTTCGGCTGGGATCTTCTTGTAGCAGCGTCGAGGCCTTACAACGTCATCTTGGGCATGGATTTGTTATCTACAGTCCATGCTCAGATTGACTGTTTTAGGCGCAAGGTGCGATGTGTGCGCACCGATGGGAGCAGGTTCACCTTCACCGGCGAGAAGGGATCCTTCGCAGCATAGGATGGACTCACGCAGAGGAGAGTACAGCCCATCACTCATCAGTTGGCTAGCCTCATCCTTGGATCAGTTGACGTGCGGAGTCCTAGTTTTCCTGCAGTGGTGGATCAGTATGCGGACGTCTTCCCCGACGACGTTCCAGGGCTACCTCCTCGCAGAGAGGTAGACTTTTATATTGATCTGTACCCCGGGACAGCCCCGTTATCCACTCCAGCGTATCGGATGGCCCCCGTTGAGCTTTGAGAGCTACGGGTATAGTTGGAGGACTTGCAGGGCAAGGGGTTCATCCGACCCAGTGTTTCACCCTGGGCTTCCCCGATTTAGTTCGCCAAGAAGGCGGATGGGAGCTTGCGACTGTGTGTCGACTATCGTTGCCTGAACCAGGTGACAGTGAGGAAAAACTATCCGCTACCGAGGATTGATGACCTCTTCGATCAACTCAAGGGAGCACGGTGGTTCTTGAAGATAGACCTCAAGTCAGGCTATCATCAGCTCAGAGTTTGAGACGAGGACGTGCAAAAGACGGCCTTCAGGTGTCGGTATGGCCACTATGAGTTCTTGGTTATGCCTTTCGGCGTAACCAACGCTCCAGCAGTTTTCATGAGCCTCATGAACAGGATCTTCCTGCCATACCTCGATCGATTTGTTGTGGTCTTCATCGACGACATTTTTGTGTACTCGACCACGGAGGAGGAGCACGCCTACCACTTGCGGGTTGAACTAGACACACTTCGAGAGCACCAGCTTTATGGAAAGCTCTCAAAGTGCCAGTTCTGGTTACGTGAGGTCCACTTCTTGGGGCATGTCATTTCTGAGGTGGGAGTTGCAGTGGATCCCATGAAGATTGAGGCAGTGCTAGCTTGGGAGCCACCCAAGAGCGTGACGGAGGTGCGGAGTTTCTTGGGTCTAGCCGGATACTATCGGAGATTTGTGCCGAACTTCTCCAGAGTTGCGGCACCACTCTCAGCTTTGACGAAGAAGGGGAAACCCTTGGTGTGGTCAGACAGATGTGAGCAGAGATTCCAGGAGCTGAGGCATAGATTGACCAGTGCACCTATCTTGAGGTTTCCTGAGGAGGGAGTTGGATACGTAGTCTACTGCGATGCATCAGGGACCGGACTCGAGTGTTTCCTGATGTAGGAGCGGGCCGTGATTGCCTATAGATCACATCAGTTGAGGCCGCATGAGCAGAACTAAGCTACCCATGACCTAGAGTTAGCAGCAGTGGTCTTTGCTCTGAAGACATGGCGGCACTATCTGATGGGCGAGCGCTTTATAGTCTTTTCTAACCACCAGAGTCTCAGGTACATCTTCTCGCAGAAGGACCTGAACCTGAGACAGCGGCGATGCCTTGAGTTCCTCCAGGACTATGACTTTGAGATATTTTATACTCCTGGGAAGGGGAACGTGGTAGCCGATGCCCTCAGCAGGAGGACGGGCATCCAGCTACTTGAGGAGGCGACAGAGCAGCTAGCCACTTTGCAGATATCCTTCATGGATAGGGATGGAGCAGCCTTCCTTCAGTCTCTCATAGTCACTCCTCCACTACTACAGTGGGTCAGAGAGGCACAGCGTGAGGATGCTGACTGTGAGACGCGGCGTGCACAGATTTCCTCGGGACAGGCACCTGATGGCTTCTCCTTTGGAGCAGAGCACGACATCCTTTTCAGAGGACGTACCTTGGTACCAGTCACTTTACGAGAGGAGGTTCTGAGAGAGTTTCACACTTCTCCTTTGGTGGTACATCCTGGAGTGGCGAAGATGTACCAGGATCTCAGACGACAGCACTGGTGGTCGGGCATGAAGAAGGTTGTGGCAGAGTTCGTTTCACGGTGCCTCACCTGCCAGCAGGTGAAGGTAGAGCATCAGGTACCAGCAGGCTTGGTATAGCCCTTGTAGGTCCCGGAGTGGAAGTGGGATGGGATATCTATGGACTTCGTGACTGGACTTCCACGTACTTCCAGAGGTCACGACTCCATTTGGGTGATTGTTGACCGACTCACCAAGTCAGCACACTTCTTACCCATCCGAGAGTAGGGCTCAGTGGAAAGCTTGGGGCGTCTCTATGTTCAGGAGATTTTACGGCTTCACGGTGTGCCATCGACTATCGTCTTTGATCGGGACGCTCGTTTTACTTCCCGGATTTGCAAGGGGTTGCAGGAGGTGTTTGGGATGCAGCTACGTCTGAGCACCGCCTTTCACCCTCAGACGGATGGTCAGAGGGAGAGGACCATTCAGACTCTCGAGGAAATGCTCCGTGCATGTGTCCTCGACTTTGGTTGCAGCTGGGAGGACCACCTACCCTTGGTGGAGTTCGCGTACAAAAATAGCTACCACTCCACCATCAGGATGGCACCATACGAGGCGTTGTACGGCAGGCCTTGCAGATCTCCTTTGTGCTGGACAGACCCTGGGGAGTCAGCACTTGTGGGACCAGAGATGGTCTGGGCCACGACAGAGAAGGTCCAAGTCATCTAGGAGAGGATGAGGATAGCTCAGAGCCGGCATAAGTCTTATGCTGACAGGAGGCGGAGGCCATTAGAGTTCTAGGATGGAGACCACGTCTTCTTGTGTGTATCACCTCAACGTGGTTTGCGTAGATTTGGCCGAGGTGGCAAGCTGTCTCCACGCTTCATTGGACCATTCCAGGTCCTCAGCAGGATTGGCGAGGTGGCTTATCGCCTGGCCCTACCACCTCAGTTGCATCGGGTGCACGACGTCTTCCACGTATCTCAGCTGAGGAGATACGTGCATGACCCGATGCACATCATTGAATATGGGGAGCTAGACGTGGATGATGGGGAGACTTTTGCGGAGGTCCCGGTGGAGATAGAGGATTGATAGGAGCGGGTCCTACGTGGGCAATCGATTCCTCTTGTGTGCATCAGATGGCAGCACAGGAACCTCCAGGAGAGCACTTGGGAGCGGGAGGCTTAGATGCGTGCTCAGTACCCACATTTGTTTCCCTAGTTTTTTATGTATCTTTACGGGGACGTAAAGCCCTGAGGTGGGAGTAATGTAAAGACTCGTAAATTTCAAGAAAATTTTTTTCTTAATTTTCTTTGGAATTTTACAAGAACGTAGTTTCTGACAGCACCTGATTCCGAGGCCCGGTGTGACCGGAATCATTTTCCGAAGTTTGGCTCGGGTACGTTCAGTGAACGGACGAGCGGGTTTTTCTAACTTTTGAACCAGTGCCCGGAATCGAATTCTGAGGGCGCCGATGAAATATCAGCGCTGGTATTTTCTTAGAAACGCCTCTTCCAGAGTTGCGTTTGCTCGGGTGTGGTTTTTAATTTTTGGGATTAAAGTTAAGAAATAAAATAAATTTTTCGACAAACTTTATTTTATTTCACTTAAGCCACTTGAAGCCACATGAAAGCCACTTAAACTGAGTTGAAACGGATAGGGTGCTATCCAGAAATATCCTACCCTCTTGGTAGGATATTTGTGAGGTGGGGCCCACACGAGCCCCGCCGTTTCTTTTCTGCTAAGTAACGCACCCGCGAAAACCCGTCATTATGAAAGTCAACTTACGCGTTTTCTTAAATTCTTAACGCACCATTTAATTGGGTGGTTTTATTCGTGAATTAAGTGGGCGGTTTCATTCGTTGAATTAATTCAACGAATTGATGGGTCGTTACTTACCTTTTTAGTTTGTTGGCGTAATAATAAAATAAGACCAACACGGCATTTGGAGGATTACACGTTGAGAGGCTTGACAGAATCCTTGAGCCTTCATCCTCCTTCATGAAGAATGCGAAGAATTCCGACCTCCGACGAAGAACGCCGAACCTGTGGAAATCGACGATGCGACGCTGTGTTCTGCGACGCCGACGTTCCCTTCCTGCAACGTTCTTCTGCGACGTCTCTTCCTCCGCAACGAAATCTTCGATCAGCTGTTTGAGGTAAGAGACTTCGGGTTTCTCTTAAATCTCCCTTGTGTTTTTTTTAACAAAACACGGATTTAATTTTATATAATTAAATTAAATCTGTTGTTTCTTGGTCCGTTGAGTTCGCTGACTCAACGCCGGATTCCGCGACGACGCGACGCCCTTCCGCGACGACACGACGATCCCCTCCTTCCGCGACGAACAAATCTGCGAAGAACATGCGTACGACGATGACTATGAGGTAGGGGTTGTTGTGAATAGTTCCTTTTTCCCGTGATCGTTTCTTTTAAAAGTAAAGAACCTGAACAATAAGAACAATTTTAATCCATTAAAATTGTTGATTCATGTGTTGAATATTTTTTTCTCCCGTTGTTTTTATCTAACACAGAGAGTGCGGGCCAAATGAACACGGCCTGACGACCCTCCTCCATTCTTCGTTGTTGTGTGGATTTGACGGGCGATGACGTAACGTGCCGCAATGGAAGTTTGATGGTTCTGTAGTGAAGAACGAGTCCCGGGAGGAGCAGCGGCGCAGACGGGAATGGAATCGGACCACCGGAGCGACTCCGGTGGCCCACGGAAGCCGCCACCGGCGCCCCGGCCCTCCGCCGGACAGGGCCGCCCCGGCTGAAGCCGTGGCGGCGGCGCCCGCGGACCCGCGGCCTCGCGGGTCCGGCGCACTCGGACGCGGAAAAGCCGCGTCCTTTGATCCAGCGCGGCCCCACGCGGGGGGCCGCGACACCTCCAAGCCGCGGGGGCGGCGCCCCGTGGCGTCCAGCTGCTCGGCCGCTCGGCCGAGCCGAGCCAGGCCTGTTCGGGTCGACCCGGTTCGGCCGACCCAGGGGGGGTCGGGTCTTCGGACTGTTTTCGGTCAAATGCCCGTAACTTGAGTTACGGGCCTCCAAACGACTCTCTGTAAGCGGAAATGCGATCCTTGGATAGAGACGGTCGTTTCGGTATATCGCACTCAAGGTTTCGGAATACTTTGAGTTCAGCCTGGTTGGTTTGTAAACGAAACCAACCGGGCCTTCGGAGCGGAAACGCTCATATCTTGAGCTACGGACGTCCGATTGACGTGTTGTCGGCTTTGTTGAATTCCTATAAGTGAGACGGATCTTTTGGCTCACTCCACCTGAGGTTTGGATGCAGGTGGAGTATGGTGGGGTCGGTTTTTCCTTAAAACCCAACCGGGCCCCTGGGACGAAAAAGCCGATAACTCTCAGACCGGGCGTCCGATTGACACGCCGTCTGCGACGTTGAGTTCCTGTTGACGATACGGAACTTTTGGATACATCAACTTTGGACTTTGTGTCAGTTGATGTATCAGCCTCTCGGCTCATAGAACGGACCCTCCCGAATGAGCTTGTTGTGTGCGGGAACCCTAGAGCTGGTTGCGACTGCTACTTCGACAGCGACGACCGTGCAGAGATCCTCAGTGGACTGCGACGACGACTGTCCAGAGATCCTCAGTGGACTGCGACGACGACAGTGCAGAGATCCTCAGTGGACTGCGACGACTACTTCACTCAGCGATCCTACGTGGATCAGTGCTACAGGTCCTGTGTGGGCCCGATCCTGTGTGGGTCAGCGCTCAGCGGTTCTGTGTGAGCCAGCGCCTACAGGTCCTGTGTGGGCCCGATCCTGTGTGGGTCTTTGTGGGGGTTAGTACCTATCGATCCTTTGTGGGTCCGACGACTTAGATGGATCAGTGATCATCTTTATCGTCATCCGAAGAAGTATACCTATGTGAGCTGAATCCTGTGTTACTCTCCTTTGTGGATTGTGTTGAGCTATCCTGTGTGGATTTACTGTTTACTCTCCTTTGTGGATTGTGTTGAGCTATCCTATGTGGATTACTTTTTACTCTCCTTTGTGTATTGTGTTGTGCTATCCTGTGTGGGTATACGTTTGCTTTCCTGTGTGGACTGGGTTGTGCTTGGGCTCAGACGTTGGAGCCGAACAGAAATTGATGACTTAGGTATATGTATGGGCATATACCTAAGCTGTGTCAGATGTTACTTCGTGATTATATCTTTCCTTTGTGGATTATACTTTGTGGATTTCGGGAGACCTTCGGGGGTCTTGGGGTCCCTACTGAGTAGCTTATACTCACCCCTGCACGGGCTTTGCCCGCACTACGTTGTGTTGGTTGCAGACGACGGACAGCGCTAATCGTGGTGGAGGCGTGCGGAGCAGGACGGTACCTGGAAGTGGACCACTAGGTGGGACGTACTCGGAGCGGTTAGGTGGACCCGAGGAGCAGTGGAGGCTATCTGTACCCACCCTTCAGGTGGGACTTCTAGAGGACGGCTTGACACTGTGTATTTTCCTTTCAGTTGCTGTTTTCCCCTTTCAGTTGTACTTTACAGTTGGGCTTGTATTTCCGGCCCCCTTTACTTTCAGCACAGCTTGTTACAGTTTTTACTTAGTGTTTACTTTTCCGCTTGCTTACTCTGTGGTGCTTGTTTACTTTTCAAAGGCAATGCCTTCCCTCTTTCCGGGATTTACGCCTTGGTGCTAGTCGCCAGCCCCTGGCCTATGGATGGCGGGCTTGGGGTAGTCACGGCACGGGCCCCGAGGACGGGTCGTGACATTGGAAGTGTAGTGTGGTTTGAAATGGGATTCTATGAAAAGTTGGCTTGTCCTAGGTAAATGGTGTCAGTTGGGTAATTATAATTCATTCATCTTATGAATTGTATGGTGGATGTCGTCATAAGTCTATGGTATGATTAAATGGAAAATTCCTTCAGTATAGATACCATGAATCAAAATTTTCCTTTTTATGGTAGAACCCATGGTGGGGAGAACCATAGGCTAGTGGTTTAAAGATACAATGAGATGATTGTGTCTCAAGATAGTATAGTCTCAGGTAAGATTGGTCATGATGTTACAGTGAATTCTAGAATTGAATCGATTTTCTATAGCTTATGTACTCTATTATTAAGGTGATGTTGGGTGGTGTGTTGGGAATGTTTAAATTCTACAAGACTATATGATCAAAAATTCATTATTGGATTAGTATTTGTGTTGTATTCATGGTTTCCCTAATGCTACTTGAGGATGTGATATTCTAAGGTGGGGGGATTAAAGAATCCCTTGTTTTAGACCATATAAAATTCCAATGGAATTTTATTTTTCATAATTTGGTGGACAGGCCATTATTTAGACTATGTCTCGGAATGTAAACTTGAGTTTGGTATAACATAAATTTATTGTTTTTAGAAATGGTTAATGGAATGAGATTTTTCAAGAGTGTCCCAATGAATGTTGGGAGCACCAAGACCTATAAACTAAAGTGTAGATGAACCGAAAGGGGGGAATGATTTTTCCAAAACTTTGTGGACCACTAGGTGAAACTTTGTGGATTAAAAAATGGAGATGGAGATCTCACATTGTTTGGTTTAACCATGTGAGAGGATACTCAAGGCAATAAGGGTGTTGTCACAATATTGAAAGTGGTATTCTGCATGGGCTATGTAGAGTTTTTTAAACTATGTGGCCATATCGTGCGAGGTGGTTGCTTAGGAAAAGGTTCATGAAATATTGGTGCATGGTTCTTCTAACCATGTGGAAAAACTATGCACCTCATTATAGTGTCTGGAAATTAAAAAACATACATGGACTCTTTTTTATTTATCTACCTTTTTCTTCCTACCTCCCATGCACATAAATCCCTCTAGGGATCCCCTCCCTTCATCCTCTAGGTATAGATAAACATGTTCATCCAGCCTCCATTTTTAGTTTTTCTTATCATATTAGAAGCATATTTGAAAGTCTACAACTCATCCTTACTCTTTTATTTGTTTTCATTTTCCTCATATGTCATATTTTGTTGTGACCCAATCGCCCTTTTTTAGTTTGTTCATATTTTTCTTCAATTTCCCCCAAAATGGATCATTTCATGCCTCGATATTAGATGTGTAGAGATTCCAAAGAATTACGTATGTGGTATATAGATTTTCCCATGAAGTCTTTTCATTTATAATTTTTTTTTGTTTTTTCATGCAACCATTTCTCTATGTAATGCCCCATAAATATTTAATTATATGTGTAGAGCCTAATCCCTTAATTATTTTATCCCTTTAATATTAAATTTTCCTAGTTAGTGGTCATGGACATCAATTTTAATCCACCCTTATGGGGGTTATCTTTGGACAACTTTAATTAAAAAAAATTACTAACAAAACCCCTTGATGAGGATTATTTTATTTTGAAATGTAAATAGTTGTTAAATAGAATGTTTATTAATATAATACCCCTCTAAGTTAACCCTTAGTGACCAAGACATATCCTAAGTGTTTAAGGCCTCATATTTGTGGAATGAGCATGATGATTCTGTTGGGCACACTTGTTAACAATAACTAACTTATACAATTTCATGTATGGTGTTATATACCATGGGATTCTCACCAATCCCTATACCTTTTATTAAATGATTGGTATTCCTTAATAATGTCAAGAAACTTTTAATTAATTAAATAAAAATTTTATTGGAATTACCTTATTATTCTTTAAATTGAAATGGAAAATGGGAATGTCCCACTATAGTGTACTTTCCTTACGGTGTGGCATGCTTATGTACACGACCAACATAAATTTTCCTTTATACATGAATTTTAATGATACTTGGACTTCCTTTTATAATTTATCTTACATGATTAAGTGAACCATGAATACCTAGAGTGATACTTTGGTTACTTATTATTGAATTCCTTGGATGAGATTATAGGATATTATATATTATATATTCCTTGGGTGATACTTTGGTCTCTAAATTAGGGAATGCCAATGATTGGTTCATTGGTTACCCTATTTGGACTTATGTTGGGAGAGATACTCAATATGCCTTGTACGTGCTCACAATGCATTTTCCATACCTTCGCATGAGTGATACTGGTTCCCTAGGTGAGACACCATGGATGATATCAGTGGCTAGATGGTAATCCAATGCCTCGAGTAATACTCATCCCATTATGGGTGATACCTTTTTTGGGATCAGAGGGTTTATTTCAAGCCATGTTGAGAGTGATACATGAGATTCCATTTTTGGATCACAAATAGATAGACTCGTATGGTATTGGATGTTTTTAGTTCCCTAGGAGTGATACATGAGATTACATTTATGGGTTTCCTCTGATTGGATTAGAGTGTCTCTTATTAAATTCTAATGATGACTTAAATTTTATAGTATAAGATTACATATCTGTTATATAGGGACACATCTTCCATTCCAAATCACAATCCCATACATGGTCCTTTTCTTGATACTTATTTCATGATGAACCACATTATATTTCTATGTTCATCATTTTTATTTTAAATGAATTATACTAATTATTAAATTTATATTTGTTCTAGAAAATTTTTCATAAAATTTCAAGTCATTCTTGTATCATTATAATATAAAAAAAGTTACATTTTTTATAAAATTCTTCGTTTAAATATTAACCCAAAAAATAAACAATTTCTAAAAATTTTGAAACATTCACTCTATGATAAATTTGGAGTTAAAACTAGAAAATGATATCCATTTTATCAAATTAAAATTCTAAAATTTATAAATTTTACTTTTGAATATAAAAATGTTTTAATTCTATTATAATGATAAAATAATATGATGTGTATTGGGAAATAGTCTTAGGATGATGTGTGTTCCTACTATAGGATAATCTAAAGTATTAAAGTAATGGTAATATGTATGATTGATTTAATGTAACACATATATGTATGGTTATAATTATGTGATGGATTGGTTTGATATAGCACTCCAAAACATTGGGTAAAGTGTTATACCTCATGAGATAATGTTATTATTTGTGGATATGATTATGGTAAACTATTTTCATGAATTTATATATGGGAATAATTTTGGTTAGCTATATCTAAAACATTATGTGTAGTAATGATTGGGTTATCTATGTTCATAACTTTAGGAGTGAGCATGACTTTGGTTAGTCACAATCACAACTTTATTTATAGACATGATTAAGGATAACAATGATCACAATGTTGTGATTTCCTATTATTGTGTGTATTCCACATGCATATGTTATTCCCCATAAATCATGACTATTTTCCCATATTTTCACAATCTCATTCTATGCTATATTTTATTCTTTCATGCTGATCCTTTTGAAGTTTATTTTTTTCTATCATGTCATATAATCAACTATTATGATTCTATATTCCTTTTAATCATCTACTTATTCCCTGTTTATGTTTTATCAAGTTCCTACAATATAATCTTTAATAACTTGTTGATATGTTTTCCTGTTACCTAGAATTTTATATCTAAAATGGCCAAAAAAAATTATGTACTTTACACCTTTTTTTACCCTTCTTTAAAGGGTTTGAGTTATAATTTTCTCAGGTCAAGTCTCAAGTAACTTTAAAATGGTTTTGGAGAACTTTAATGGATTTTAATATGGTGTAAAATTTGATAATAGTTAGGTAAAACCATGTGGGTCTCCCTAAGAAACCATGCATATGGTTAGAGGGGGTAATATAGGGTTCAAGCTTAGAGTAAACCCTGTAAAATCCTCTAAGAAACCATACAACTCATGATTGAGGTAAGACGAACAGTTGGCGCATGGTTTTCCAAATCATTTAGTCAAACCATGGGGGTGACTAGAAGTGGTAGTGAGCCTTACATATTTGGAACACATTTCAGTAAACCATGGTAAGAGGTTTTTATTCCTCCTTTATTCACATTCCTTCCAAATCTCCTATCTACATCTTGGAAAGAATCATATATCTGGGCTGTTTTGGCTAGATTTATGAATTATTTTTTAATATCAAAAGATTTTATCATTTTATCAATATATAGGCAAATATATGTAGATAATTATCATCTTCTGTTGATCTATTCTATATCTTTTTGGTGATGGTAGTTCCCATTGAGTAAGCCAAATCAAATTAAAGCCTTTATCATGTTCTTCTTCTCAAATTGGGAATCTACAATTCCTTATGAGATGTATTGTTATTGATTATATGGAATTCCTTACTTGGAATTGATCTCAGTGGTGATTTATAAACTTGGGTGTTGATACTCATTAGGATTAAAGTATTTAACATTTAAAAACTTTTATTTTTTTGATATGTGATATGAAATGCTTTTGAATGTTTGTGTCGTGAGAACCTTGTTTGATATGATTCCAATGTGACTGTGTTTATAGCCTGTGAGACTCTTTGTTGATGAAACATGCATGTGGGTGTGAGTGTGGGAGTTTCCCGTGATATCCTTTCTTGATATGAAATTATTAATACTTGATTTATTATTTCCTGTGTTTATATTAATTTTTAGTTTCTCTATGGAGAATTTCAAGGTACCAGCTGGGTCTAACTCAAGTAGTTGGTCCCTCAGATGGGGGTTCCACCATTTTGAGATGAATGTTTTAATTTAATCTATATAGAAAACATGTATTAATACGTCTTTCACTAGATCTAGATATTGGGTCAACATGTTTGTATATGGCTTACCCTAGAGCCGGATATTAGGTCGACATGTGTTAGTGTGGATTTCCTGAGAGCTGTCAATTGGGTAGACATGTGGACACTGTGATTTTTCATTAATATAAGATGAAAAATTATTAATTAAATGTGGTACATGGATATTGGATAGTTTGATAAGTTTTTCGAGATGATTTGTGATCTTATGGAATTATCCAAGTCATACAATAGTAAATTTTGAACTTCCTTCCAAGATGGTGCAAAAGAAGGTAAATCTGGAATTCATGGAAGATTGTTTAGTACGTGATGACTTGAAAATGATTTTTTATTTATGTTTTTAAATTATAATCATGGAATAAACTTTCATAAATGTATTTTTCACATATATTATGGAATCATTGGTGTTTTAATGCTATTTTTATACTTACACCATGCATGGGAATCTCAATACATGTGTAAGATTCATGTTCAGGGATTAAGCTAAGGTTAGGGTCCCTACACTAAAGAGTTGACCAAGTAGAGATTGGAAAAGGGAGGAAATGTTGGGATAGACCCTAGAATATTGCTACTATGTTTTAGTTTATTTTATTGGTTGTCATACATTGGATTACTTACAACATTGGGAGTGTTTTAGTTACTTTATTTATAAAACATGTATTATATATATTATTCATTGATGGTATTGTTGTGTTTATTTGGTATTTTTATCATTAATTATTGTGATATTGGTGAATGAATCTTGATAATGATCTTATAGTCTCCCCAAGGCACCATTTAGTTCCTCACTACTGGTCAATAGCTTTTTGCATACGGGGAGATGTGCATGGGGTCATGTGATTTGCCAGCTGGACCTGATGATTTGGTCGCAACATTACAAAGTGGTACAAAATGATTTTTTTGATTTTCCTTTTATTACATTATTTTATTCTTGGTTATGTTTTGGTAAAGTTAAAGATAACATTGGCTATGTGGAACTCGGGTAGGGGAGTCATGCTTATGCATCACCAGCTCTTGTGTAGTGTAACATCGAGTTACTTGTGTGTGGGATTACTGTTATCAGTTTATCTTTTACTATTGATCTATTTCACCTTAAGGGGTGAATATATTTTAATTTATGTTATTATTTATGTAATTTTTGGTGAATTCATGAATAGTGACTAGGAATGTAGGTTCACATGCTATGAATATGATTTCTTGTTAGATATAATAATTCAATTAATTAAATGTAATTGGTAATTTTTGATTTGTTATTATGTGATATATTTTGACTAAATTATTAATTAATTATAAAGACCATGCTATGTTTTATATCTATATATTATTGTGACTATTTTTTAGGAATGGAAGACATATCATTGTCCGTATATAAATTGGTAGCCTCATAGGATGAGTCTTATTATGGTCATCTTTTTTTTGTGACTTTAAGTGCTTTAGTATTGTATCCCTTTATGATTTTGAAGGCCTTTTAATTATTTTTTTGAAATTATAGATAATTTCTCTAGGTAATAATCTTATAGGGACACCAAAATATGTGGGTAAGGATTCTCATGTAAGATAGGTATCTCCTGTAGTGTCTCCAGTAATGCAGGAGGGTGAAAATAATCATGCTCCAATAGTTGATCCAGTGGTTTAGGAAATGAAACCACGTTATCCTAGAGTATTTCGATTCATTCATGTTCAAGATGGATTATCTCAAAGGATTATGGATGATTATTCTCATGGAGTTCAGATTCATCATCCCCCATTCTTCTAGGGTACTTCAAGACCCTTGGATGTTGAGGATTGGATCGAAATCATTGAGGGAATCTATGATTTTATAGAGGCTCCAGATGATTAATGGGTTATGTTGGATGATTTCATTAATAAAGGACCCACTAGGAGATGGTGGTGTGTCATGAACCATGTGGATATGCATGTTTTTTTTACTTGGGAAACTTTAAAGAATCTCTTTTTTGAGGAATTATTCTTAGATACACTAAAACTTGATTAAGATTGGGGGTTTATGGAGCTCTGATAGGGGATGATGTTGGTATAGTTCTATTCTTCTCATTTCATAGTAGTTCTTAAATTCAATCCACTAATGGATGGAAATGATGTGTATAAGACCTAAATGTTTGAGATTGGTTTTTGACTATAAATGAGGTTCTATGTTCGGAATTTTAAATAATCATCATACTTGGAAGTGCTTTTCAAGGCTCTCACAATTGATAAGGGACTAAAGGAGCACAAGGAGGCAGGTCCCCTTCCAGCTCTCAGTGGACTGGTGAGTGGAGTATCTATTAATTTTATGGGTGGATTCTCCTAGAATAGGTATTGGGTGTTAGAATTCATGTTCCATAATGGTGAGATACTATTGGATTAAAATAATGGATATCTAGCTACCTTTGTGGGAAGAAGTATTATCGAGTGTTATAATTGAGGATGGAATGGTAATTATATTATATTTTTTCTCATTCATATTACATATTTTCAAAAATATGGAAAGGCAATTTATCTCTAGAAATTTTTTTAAAGTCAACATGGTTAGTTTTTCAGAGATTAATCTATGGGGTTCTCATATGACCTCGTTAGTAGATGCCTACTTCAAAAAATTATATAGCCCATACAATTCATTACACACGTGGGTTGGGTTATGGATCCAACACAGTAATGTTTTCTATGGTGTACTAGGTTCTGGTCAATGGTGGGGAGGGACCTTCACTAGTTAGATGTATGGTTATGATTATATTTTCAATCTCTACTACATGGTTTGATACATGGGCTTCTCATTTTTTTATATCTACTCATGTCATTGTTGGGTTATGATTTTTGGTCAAATTGTCTTATGAATTGATTTATACTAATATAACCTTAGGGAGGAAGGTAGAACATCAATAATTATATACATAGTGTCATATATTAATTTTTTATTATAAGAATTTATGTGATTTCATGATCATAGAGATGACTAGCTTCGATGTGATTTTTTTCATGGACCGGTTGACCAACTATCAGGGGAACATTGACTATTAAAAGAGACTAGTATCATGTAATAAACATGTGGGATATAATTTATTTTGAATAGTGATTGATATGTTAGAGTAGGCAAGAAGAGACCATACCAATGTCATTTTTGGGCTATTATAACATAGGTATCAAGCATGGTTCTTGCAGCAAGATAGGCACTAACTCCCTCCTCTTTTACTCCAGTGGTGAACTGCTATTGGGAAGTTTTTCTATATGATTTCTCAAGACGTCCTCTTATTATAGGAATTGATTTTTAGAACAACTAATGATAATATAAAAACCTATATTTATTCTTCTATATCATATAGAATTGGATATGTTAAATGAAATCAAGGTATAACATGAGGATCTAGAGGTAATGGAATTTTCGGACTAAACACTTCTCCATGGGGTGCTCAAATTTTGTTCACTAAGATGGAAAATGGAATATTTCGAGTATGCGTGAACTATAATAAGATAAATCATGTATTAACAAAGAACATGTAACTTTTAATAAGAATTGAATATTTTTTATCAACTGAGGGTATCCTAGTGGTTCTCTAATATTTACTTGTGATTAGGATTCCACAAGCTTCATATTAGAGAAAACTATATACCTAAGATAGTGTTTAAGAGAATGTATAGAATATTTGGGAATATTGTCATGCATTTTGAGTTAAATAATTATACAGTGGTTTTCACTCCCCTCTTGAATAGGATATTCCATCCATATCTTGACTCCATCATTGTATTTTTTTTATGATATCATCATATACTCACCGACTCTATATATGCATTCTAGAAACCATGAGATTCAATTGAGTAAACTTTAAGCACTCCAAATCAATGGCATGATTTAAAAATGTCACTTTTTTATTCAAGAGTTGTGCTTCCTTGGGTATGTGATTTAAAATTTTGGAATCTCAGTTGATACCAAGAAAATAGAGAGAGTGATTACTAAAGCATGCTATAGGAATGTGTCTGAAATTTAGAGTTTCCTTTGTTTTTCTAGCTACTATTAACTTCTCCTATTTGGATGCACCTATGACTGGGGTTACCAATATGGGGTTATTTTTTAGTGGAAAAATCAGGGTCAATAATCCATAAAATAATTGAATATAATATTGTTATTAGCTCTAATGTTTACCTTATCTGAGTGGGGTATTGGTTAAATGGTGTGCTATAATACATAGGGTGTTGGTTTGGTAGCTATTTTGATATAGGGAGATCATGTTGTTTCTTATGGATTCTATCATCCATCACTTCATGAGAAGAACTAACCTACGCATTATTTGGAGTTTTATGTAGTGGTCCATGATTTGAAATATTAGAGAAACTATCATTTCATAGAGATATTTTTCATTTATATAGACCACAAGATCTTGTGTTATATATTTGGTTAGTGGGACATAAATATCTAGTAGTGTAATTGTGTTGGGTATCTTTAAACCTTTTACCTTGAGTTATATAATGTAATTATAAATGGTAATATTGTTAAATATTGTCTTAGTATGAAACTGTCAGAGCTTGGAGTGAACCCTTCAGAGGAGGAATGGATAATTATGATCTTGTTGGATGAATAGTATGTGGGTGCATATATAAGTTAAGGGTGATTAAATGTTCTCCCTTAATTATCAGGTCTACCTTGGTGAACTGAGTAAAACCTAACTAGGATTTGGATTTTGATATCATAGTGATACAAGAATAATTGGAGTGGAATGACGTAGTTCCTGTTTTATCTTTAGACAGAGATGATCTGATCTATGTTCATGGGATTTATTTTGTTCCTACTTCCATGAGAGAAAATATAATTAGATAATAACATGATTCATAGTGGGAAATACACTCAAGATCAATGAATATGTATCATGATATCAAATTGAATTTCTAGTGGCTGGGTACAAAGAGGGACATTGATGACATTATATCTAATTGTCTAACATTACATAGGTTTAAGGTCGAGTATCAATGACCGTAGGGGTTTCATAAACGTATTATTGTACCCATTTTGAATTTATATGAGGTTATAATAGACATTGTTATGGGGTTTCCCATGGCGCTGAGAAGTCAAGATGATGTGTGGGTTGTGGTTGATTGGCTGATGAAGGTGAAAATTTTCATTTCAATATCATAGACTCATTCCATAGATGAGTTAGGAAAAATCTATATCTAGGATATGGTATGGCTGTATAGAGTGCCAATGAACAAAGTACCTAATTGAGATGCCCATTTAATGTCATGTTTTTAATGAATACTGAAAATTAATATTGGGAGTTAATTGAAGTTGAGTATGATGTATCCTCAATAGACTGATGGGTAGTAAAAGTGGATAATCTATATTTTATATGATTTTCTCTGTCCAAGCATCCTAGATTTTTATAGAGCCTGGAATGATAACCCTTCATTGTTAGAGAATTTCTACAATAATAGTTATTGATATTCGATCTAGATAAAACTATTTAAGGATCTTTATGTTTAGTCATGTTGTTCACCATTGTGTTGGTATGATGCAGGTGAGATGACCATTGTCATGTTGTGTATGGTTTATGAGACCTCATATTGGGTCCAATTGATTCATAAATTATTTTTTACTACTTAGAGTAGGTATCACTCATATACTAACCAGTGTTGATGACCCTTAGAGTTTGTGTGGTAAATCATATTTTCTTTTGCGATTCAACTCGGCTGGGAGATCAATAGTTATGGTAACATGGAAAGTTAGTACCATATTTTTTGGGACCATTTAATAATATTGAGCATATCAGAATAGTGGACATTTTATTAGATATCCCTCCATGATATTAAAGTATGAATAATGCATTCCATGTTTCCCATATTTGGTGGTACGATCCCTATCTTATGCATGTGATTGATGGCGAGGATGTTGAGTTCAAACCAGATGCATCATTTGTAGAGTGATAGGTATGAATTGTACATTATAGTGAGTTTTTGTAGAAGGGGGAGATGATACCAATTGTTTGAGTTCTGTTGTAGTACAAAAAAATCCAAGAGGATTCTTGGGAGTCTGAATATAATATAGGGGCTCAATGGACTGAGTTTTTTGAGTAGGTACTCTAGGGACAATTATTGGGGATAATAAGTCCTTATAGGAGGATATAGTAATGGAACAAAAATTTTATGTTTTTTATGCATTACTTGTGGCCCCTCCATAACTATTTTGAATTTTTGGGTAATCATTTGGGTATCTTATGGAAGGTTTTTTAGGACATTAGGGTTTTTTAGAGGGTTCATGGTTTGAACACGGTTATGGAAAATATAGTGGATCTCCATAGGAAATTGCATAGTTGATTTCAGAGGAAAAGTAGTTGAATCATAGTTATATAAAACCATGAAACATCATCTAAGAAACCCTATAAGAAAACCTTTTATTAGTAAACCATGTGACTAAAACATGAACATATTCATAATTAATCTGTAATTTGGGTTTTTAACTCAAAACCTTTTCAAACCCTTTCATTATTCCTCCTACACATAGGGTTCTAAAACCTAGGACTCTAGAGGTCATTGTTTGTGATTTCTATCCCTTTAAACTAAAATTATGGTGGATATAGGGGCCTTAATCAATGTGTATTCAATGTAATAAATCATTCTTCCTCCATTCTTCACGTTCCTTATAGATTTCATATCCTCTTCTTGGAAGAGATCATAGATTTTGGAAGTTGTGGCTTGATAGATGAATTCTTTTGTTATGTCATATGAGTTTATCATTTTATCAAGGGATAGGAAACCAAGTCTTGAGAATTATTATCTTCCCTTAATAAATTATAGATCTCTCAGAGGTGGTGGTTCTTGTTGGGTAAGACTAGTCTAATTAAATCCATTATCGTGTTATTTTTCTTAAATCTTGATCTAGAATCCCTTATGAGATGAAATAGGACTGGTTATAGGTAATTGCTTGATTGATCATAATCTGGGTGGTGATTCTTGAGATTATTCAATGATACTATTAATGTAGTAATTCCTTACCATTTTATGGCCTTTATATGTTAGTTCAATAATATGAAATTATTGTGTGCATGCATGTGTCATGAGACCCTTTCTAGATATGATTCATATGTTCGTGTGTGTAGCCCGTGATACTCATTCTTTTAGGAACATGAATGTGTGTGTTTTTATCCCATGAGACCATTTATTAACATGACATGATTATTAATTATATTATGGATTGTGTCTAGATTGATGTTTTTTTACCTGTGACTGGTTTCAAGGCATTAGGTGGGTCTGCCTTGATTATTGGTCCCTGAAGGGAGGATTATCATTTTGTGGGTTGACGGTTGTGATATCACCATCACAGATGACATGTGTGGATATGTCTTTAACCATAGCTTGATATTTGGTAAACATGTTTGTATATGGATTTCCCTAGAGGCGGATATTGGGTTAACATGTGTGAATTTCACTTTCCCTTAATCCATGAATTTGGTCGACAAGTGGACACCGTTATTTTCCCTTAATGGTGGGTATATGATTGTTTCTTAAAGGTGAGTCGTTGATATTGGATAGTTTTCTAAGATTTTTTATCCGACATGTGATCACATGGAATGATCTAAGTCATGTAATGATTACTTTTGACCTTCCTTCTGGAATGGAGTTGAAGCAGGTAGAGTTAGGGTTTGTGGTAGTTTGGTTAGGGCATGTTGACTCAAAACAAGATTGTTTATTTATGATTTTACCTTCCTTTAATGTAATAAACTTTTGAATATGTATTATAAACTTATGTTAACGACGAATTGGTGGTGTCCTAGTGCGTTTGTACTCACACCTTACATGGGAATCTCGATATGCATGCAGATTTCCCTATCTGGGATAAAACTGAGGGTGAGGGCCTTGTGTCGAGGAGAGGAGCATGTGGATTTTAGAGGATGTAGGTAATGATGAGACATACCGTAGACATTGTTTTATTGTATTAGTTTATTTACTTGGTTATAATACATTAGTTAACTTACCACATTGAGGGTATTATCATTATTTTCTTTGTATAATTGTATACCAATTATTATGCTATGATGTTTCCATTATGTTGTTTTGGGATGTTTATTATTACTTTTTATGACATTGGTGCATGGATCTTGATAATTAGGTTCTAGTATACCCAAGACATTATTACGACCCTTCATACTTGTTGGAAGCCTCTTATGTATGAGGAGACACACATGTTCCATGTGACACACTGACTTAACCTCATGATTTGTGAGGGGTATTATAATTTCATTCCTTCTAATGATTTACCATTTCCCCAGGAAACTATATGCATTAATATTTTTAACTGGAAGTCATGTATAGACAAGTTTACATGAAATGATGATAAAATAATGTTCAATAATACATTCATATAGCTAATCTTTAGATACACTAAACCTTTAGGTTCTAGGATTTTGTGTTTATTTGTGAGATATAATGTTTAAACTATGAAAATGATATACAATATAATCATATTATGGTTATTTCATCTCAAGAGGTCTCTTTAATTATTGAAATCAAATTCTATGTATATATAAACATATTCAAATTTATTCAAATTTATATAAACATATGTAATGTTTATATATATGTATGTATATATGAGTATATATATATTAATAAAAATATATTTATTTATGTATATTTATTATAATCTATGTATATAAATACTAAACTAAGTATATATTAAAAAAATGTACTTATATATAAATATTTAAATATATAATTAATATAACATGTAAAATCGTATGGGCTAGTGGTAAAGTTGTGTGATGGTAATGTGCAGGGAAGGGGTTTGAATCACACTGTAAGGTCACAGAAATTCCATGTAATTTTTTTAAAAAAATTATATGGGATTGTTTCAAGACAAGACGCTTTAAGGACACCTGATTCTAAGTCCCAGTTAGCCAAGAATATAATTTTGTACTTTTTTAAGTTCATTTAAACAAACATGTGGGTGTGGTTTTGTACCATTTAAATCAGTGCTCAGATAAAAAAAATTTGAGGGCACCATTGAACTCATAGCATCAAAATTTTCCTAGAAAAGAATTAACTTTGACTCGAATGGGTGGAATGGAATAGATAACTTTCAGACTTTTCAGAAGGGAAATAAACTAAATAAAAAGTTATTTTATTTTATTTTCCTCACTGTTGAGTGGTGTCACACTAGAAAAATGGTGTGGTGACGACTTGCGACGAGCCAATTTAATAAGACTCTTTAACTGAAGTGAAACAAATATTTTGTTTCATTAATGAAATAATGTAACGATCTAGTGACACAGCGCAACAGAAATTTTGCGACGCGTTTCTCTATTAATGAGATAAGAGGTTAGAGAATCATAAGGTAGAATTTCTCTGACAAACGGTTAAGGTTTTTCTCTCCAACGAAGAATGATATTGATTTAGTAGGTACATCGGCAGACCTCGAAGAATGGGACAGGTTTGCGACAATTTCCAACGGCTTTGAAGAACGGATTGTAGATTTTGGCTGATGGATCGCTCCAGCGACAAACTTGATCACATGTAGGGGTTGTTTTGATTTGAATTGTTTTTCTAGTTATTCATTCTAAAACAATGAACTTGGATCAACCCATGAACAGGTTGATATGTGGATCACTCGTTCTTGTAGGAGGGTGCTTTTTTCTTGGGATACTTGTATCAGGATTAGTTATTTGTCTGATAGAACTTCATCCCCAAACCTCTCCAGGATTAAACTCTTACTCAGACGGCGTGGGGTGACATAAATAAGGCTCGAGCCCTTCCTCCTTGTGCATTCATCATGTCCAAACCTTCGAAATGGAGGCAAGAATGTATTGAGGACATATAAGGGATGGTGAAACCGCATGGAGTATGGAGGTGCAAACAGAAAAAAGAACAGATGCCAAAGCAGACCCAGTGGTCTGCAGAAGGTGCTACTGGTGGGTGGCGGTGTGCCATGACGGAGCGCCTGAGGTGGCAGTCATGGATGGATCAGGTTGCGGTGAATCGGTAGGACCCAGTAGCAATGGCTGAAGGCTGGAGGACTGTGGATGGGGCCCCTCGGCCGCCTCGGTGGGCTTCCTGCGCCGCGAGGGCCACAGTTCTCCGTAGGCATGTGGTCCAGTAACTTCGTGTGGGGAAAATCGTGGCCAACCTAGATGGTCACAGCAGTCCAAACCGGACGCCATTAGGTGTTCGGGATGAGGGACTCAAGCTCACCGGTTGCAGGTCGAGCTAGATAAGACTGGGTCATCGGGTGACCCGGTGGGCTGGACCCCCCGACCTAACAGGGTCAGGTCAATCAAGGCCCAATGGTCAAACTCTAATGTGGAGGGTGTAGGTCTACACGAACAAGGACCAACCCCCTCCACCTTGTGCCTTCATCATGTATGAACCTTCTAAATGGAAGCAAAGAAGGTTTTAAGGCCTTAATAGGGAAGGTTACACCCTATGGATGTTGGAGGAGTGGATGACATGATGAATGGAAAGACGCAATAGACTTGGTGGTCTGTGGTAGGTGCCACCAGCACCAACTGGTGGCAATCTTGGGCTGCAGCGAAGAGGTAGGGTCCGCCGGCTGGAGTACAGGGGACACGTCACCTCGGTTTCATCGGGGGGAGACCCGTTCCATGTGGTCTGTGGTTCTCCTATGTCACTCTATCCAATGACTGTGTGTGGGGAATAAAACATGGCTGGCTTAGCCGGCCGCAATGCACTAAACCAGAGGCGATTTGGTGTCTGGGCTAAGGGATGTTGGTCCGCCGGTTGCATGGTAGACTAGGGAGAACAAGTTAGGCCGGAACGTAGAACCACCTGGAATCAAATCTTGCCTGCTTCTATGGGCCAAGTTGACGACATAACACAGGGATACTAAGTGTCCTACGCTAGGAACAAACTGGACCACCAGTTCTAGGCTCGGCCAGATGAGACCGGTTCCCCAGACGACCCGGCGGGATGGACCCCCAGCCAAACCGGGCCGGGTCCAGCAAGGCCCAATGGTCATGGCCCACTGTACTGGCCAGAATGGGAAGGCCCTGACCCGAACTTGGTCAGTTCAGATCAGCTGAACCAAAATTGGGAATGTGGGGCCCTCAGGTCGGGTTGGTCGAGTAATACTATGCCCAGACACAAGAGTCCCATGTTTACTAAAACACCAATATCTCTCAAACTGGGCGTCCAATTTATGGGATGTTTGTGGAAAAGCTATTATAGCCTAGTGGGAATAGGCTCTGTGTGATCATGTAAGCCCATGGTGGGGAGCGACTCGGTGTGACCAGTCTGACCCATGGTAGTCATCGGAAAAGAGTACCTCAGTTCGATGGCCAAAGTGGGAAGCGGCTCTATGTGACCCAGCAGGACCACGGTGGGGAGAAGATCTGTGTGATCCAATTACCCTTGGTACTAATTAGGGATGAGTAAAATATTGTTCCAAGGGTTGTGGAAAGTGGATCTTATGATCCACCATGCCCATAGTGAGGAGATGATTTTTTTTACCCATCATACCCATTGTACTCATCCGGGAGGAGTACCCCATCAGCCTAAGGTGTTCAGTGATACGGCCGATGGTCTTACTTTCCTACTCTATATTATACCTATTGTGAGCTGTCTTTCTTCTTGACCATTCTTCATTGTTTTCTTGTGTATTTTATGGTGGTCATTCCTTATTGGATCGGGGTCCTTGATGAGTATTTTTTTACTTACCACTGCACGTGCTTCACTCGCACGTGTTGTGTCTGGTGAAGATGACTGACGAATTTGCGGAGGACTTGGTGGACCAAGAATAGGTGGTTCCCAATGAGATTAGGTAGGCAGAACATGCTTCTATGTCTTCTAGCAGTTACTCTATACACACCCATCGGGTGGAGCTTTCAGCGGACAAATTCTCATCGATCTCATACATACTCTTATTGTAGTTGTCTTTTGTTGGGTTTGTATTCTAGCCCTTTTACTTTCGGTTATACCTTTACACATAGTGGTTTTTTAGTAGAAATAATTTTGTCTTTTATTATTTTCTTGGGATGTGTTTGTGTGTTTGTGTGTACAAGTACTTAGTCAATTTCCACCCACTTGTAGGTTGACGCCTTCAGTGCTAGTTTCCAACCCCTGACCTTCAATAGACAGGCATGGGGGAGTCACGACATGGGCCCCAGGGGATGGGTTGTGACACACACAAAATTAGGATTATTTTTTAATTTCATGTGTGTGAGATATCCATGGGTCACATGTGTGTGGGACTATGTGTGTGTGATGCGTGTGTGTCCTTCCTTGTGGGGATGTTCTTGACTATCACTTGTTTTACTTGAAAATATGTTTAAAAAATATTAAGGATTTATCAGTGCTAAAATTGGTTATGATAAAAGGGGGATTTTATCTACACCTGTTTTTAGCACTAATAAAATGATTACCCATTTCTCCAGTGTCAGATTTATAAATGATTAAAAAGAACTCATAAAGGGTACTTGTGAGCACTGATTAAGGATGGTTTGAATTAGTGAGGATAATTTCATAAAAAAATCATATCTTATAATATAAATTTAAAATCCCCCTCCCTAACTAAAAAATTTGGGTGATCTATAAAATATGGTCCTCATTATGGGGACAGGTGATATTTGACAAATGGGGTCTATAAGAGGTCATCTTGAGGTGTCACTCTAGGTGAACTATAATGGGTTGGAAAATGATGAATGATCCAATCGAAATGGGTCATGTGAGTGAATAGTTTGGACCATATTGGTGGGGAATCATCCCAATATGATTATTCCCCTCACACATGGGGCATATGCATCTCCATGTGGCATCACCCCAAGGAATTACATGGTGCGCCCTCAGCAAGACCCATGACCCAAATCTTTTTTTTATTTATAAAAATATATTTTCTTCATGTAATACAATTTTGGACTAATAAATAGATAAATTTACTTTTATCAACTTGTATATCATGATAAGAAGGATTTTAATTCCATTTATATCATTTAAAGCGTTTTTCTTGTGATTTTAGATATTTAGACAATAAAATTAGATGTGACTTGGCTCAAAAAAATTTAAGAGTACAATTATGTTCATTTTATAATGTAAATTGAAATTGTATATTATATTGGATCACTTAATGCTTATAATAATATGATTTCTATTAAATTATATTTTAGATAACATACACTTGGATAGTTTGTTTTATATTTTAGAGGCCACGACACATTTGAAGCTTCTAATGGATACCATGAACCTGGGTTGGGTTATTTGGACCCTCTTACAATAGTGATTCATCAAGAAAATGGTTTTTGGTGATCTTATTTATGAAAAAACATAAAATATACCTTCAATATGTTCAGTGTGGTGTGATCTAATAAATACATATTAGAGATGAGAAATATGTGTTATGAATACTCAATGTTATTAAACTGACTCAATACTACAAGGTGAGGTGAATATGGTTTTTATTTTCATTAATCATACAATTAGGTGAGTTGTATGAAATAGAGTGTGAGTTTATGAATTAAGAGGTCTTTAGAATTGCGATGACCATGGAAACCATGATAGGTCCTTAACATGAGGACAACACTTCTATAAGAAGTTAATCTATTGACCCAATATTCAATGAGAGAGTTATTTGAGACTTATAATAGAAATTTTAATCCACCAACGACCCTAAATAGGTGTTCTTAAAATGAATTAGTGGGATAAGTACTGTTAATTAGATGATTGAATTTTTTTTGGTATTATATGGGATCTTCAGACTCATTCATCACTACATATAAATCATATATATATAATATTTAGACACGTGATCAATGGTGATAGATGGTGTTATTAAAATAGACTCTTGGTGTTGTTGTTATGGATTAAAACTTTATTGTTTGATTTCAATGATATCACCTTGAGGATAGATAATAGTATTTTATGGAGGCTTTGATAATTTTGATTTATATTTAGAACCTGTTCAAGTTAATAATATGATTTTTTTAACCCGTGGGTTTTATTGTGATGATTCACCAACTCTGAAACCTTGTATTTTAATAATCATAGTTTGAGATGGATCAGTAGGACATAGGCATTATTATGGTGCTTCACAAGCTCTAATGCTATAATATGTAAGTGTTTTATTTATTTTGAAGGATAGTGAATATGATGATGGAATGTGAGTGAATTTAGGTCTCTTGGACTACACTAATACAAAGTGAGGTGATCCTTTATGAGATCTCTCAATTTCTGGTCAGTGAGGGTTGAGTCTTCAAGGTTGGATTGATCCCCTATTTACCAAAAAAATTGTATCTACTCCTGGTTGGGTGATGGTTTATGTCTAAGGACATTCTAACTTCTCAACCCCTCAATATATTTTGGTATCATTGATTGATGTGAGGATTGGGTATGGACTACTATGATGAGTGATATTATTAATGGTTGATTTGATTTTATGATAATGTTGGGTATGTTTTGATGAATCTGTCCTGTCATACTCTGATGAATGTCCAGAGTCTCAATTCATACCATGTATGAAATCAGAAACATAGATAAAAAATAAATTATCCAATAAGGTGGTTGTAGAAATTGTGTTCAAGGCATCATATTGCATTGGGATATAGATCATCGATAGTGGATGCACCTCCCATGTGACAGGAAACAAGGATCTGGTGACTAAAATCAAGTATGATAAAGAAGGTATTGTAATATTTGGAAATGATTAAGGGTTTAAAATTATTACCTCAATGAAAGAAAAGTTTTGGGGAAAAGACATTAGATAGGAATATGCCTCGTTTCTTGATGTTCTTAGTGACTACTTATTATATGTAAGTAAATAGTGTGACTCGGGAGATGGCATATTCATTTCCTTGAAATTATATATCCTCAATGAAAATTATGGTGGTATTATGTTTTAGGGAAAGCGTGAAAAATATAATCTCTACCTTGTGACTGGAGAAGAATATATGTGCTTTCTGTCCAAGGAAGTAAAAATAATATATGGAATAAGTTACTTGTCCATGTGATCCAAATTTCCTTGGATTATCTGGTGAAATATGATGTTTCTCGAGATCTACCTAGATTATCACATGATCGTACACATATGTGTGATGCCTTCCAACAAGGGAAGATTATTCAAAATGCATATGAGAAAAAAATAAAATATCAACAAGATTTATTTTGTCAATTTATATTGATGTGGTCGGACCAATATCACCAAGAGATATTTATGGGAGGAGATATTATGTTCTCTTAATTGATGATTATAGCAGAATGGCATGGGTTTCAATCATCACCCACAAATATGATGTGTTCAGTTTCATTACAAGATATCTATGGGATTGTGAAAAGATGATTGGTTATAAAATCCAAAATTTTGAACTGATAATGTAATGGAGATCACAAATATCAAAGTGGAGTATTATCTCGAGAAATGTGGGATAAGGAATCAGGTTTTAGTGGGAAGAACTCTTTAGTAGAATGAAGTAGATGAGGGAATAAATTAGATTGTGAACAACATGGCTAGAAAAATACACAATGAGAAAGATCAACCATATTTGTTTTGTCAATAAGTAGTGATGATAGTATTATACACATAAAATAGAGTCTTTTTTGTCCAAAAGAAGACAATACACCATATGATCTATGGTATGGAATGAATCCATCATTGAAGTACATTCAAATCATTAGAAGTAATTTTTTCATTCTCAATAAGGAGAAACCAAGGAAGTTCAAATATTGTGGAGATAAAGGGGTATTTTTTAGATACACAAAGAAAATAAAATCATATAAGGGCCTCAAAAAATGGCTTGGAGAGATTGTTTAAAGACACGATATAACCATAGTGGAGAATGAGAAAAATATTCAACAAATACAAGTTTAGTCTCAGGAGGATGGTGTTAAAGAGATAAGAAGATTAAGAGATGCTCCAATTCTATAGGTTGATTCAAAAAAAGACTCAGATGATGAGAACGATGAGAATGATTCATTATATACAAAAATACAGAAGATAATATCTGAAATAGATAGGATATTCAAGGTATTATATATGGATGTGAAATTAGCATTTATAAATGGGGTTTTGTAAGAAGAAGTCTACATTAGGCATCCATATGGTTTTATCATTCATGATGATGAGAAAAGAGTTTGTTGGATAAAGAATGAATTGTATGGGTTGAATCAAGAACCAATAGGTAGTCTAATGACAGAGAACAGTCTTCACATCAATGATAGTTTTCTGAAACTATTTGCGGAATCATCTAAAGAGTATAAAAAGTAGTACGCAGATTGCATATGGAAATGGTATGTGGAAGGCTTGTAGTTAGCACTGGTAGAATCTCAATGCAGTGAAGGCAGTTCCATGTTGAAGATTAGGTAAATCATGGATTAGTTTGTTCTACAGATATCTCTCCTTATATATGGATAAATAATCTCATCTATTAGAAAGTAGATAAAATATAATTATAGAATATCTCTTTTCTTCGGGAATTTGACAAATTCTGAAGTGATTTCATGTTGAATCAATTATATCAAAGTTTATTACGAGGTTATAAAGACTGTAATGGGATAAGTTATTCACGAGGATGTTTCCTTGAAGGTAGAATTGGTTCACACAAAAGGAATTTCACCGAAGGTTTTTTAGGGGTGTTCTAGGCCACAAAGGAAGAACATCCTTGTAGGAAAAACACGCTACACAAAGGTGGAGCTTCATTACATGGAAGCAAAGGTTCTCTGAAAATAGAGAACAGTTCGTGGACATAGGGTAATTCGCAGAAGAGGGGCTAATACGTAGACATGGTATGCAGATATAGTACGCAAAGGTAGTTCACAGAGGTGGAACCTAAAGGAATTACGTGGAGGAAGGTGGTTCACAAAATAGTTAGTGATACATTGAGGAGGTAGTCCACATAGAAAACCTGCTACACAGTACACGACAGGAGTAGGTGGTTCACGTAACACTCAATTAAGATTGAGAAAGATTATAATTATTTTGGAGAATGTATTATCTGGTATCTAATAATACCCTGGAATGTGGAAATATTCTTCGGGAGAAATAAGTTACTTCAACAATACATATACCTATAGTTGAGGATGCAGGAATTCATGAAAATGAAGGGACCTACATGTCCATAAACTATGTTTGACCTACAATTCATAAACTGTGAGTGGATTACTTTCCAAGAGTAGTGATTCATTAAGAGAAAGACGGTGACCTTTTCCACTGGTAGTGAGCTAGAGAAAGACGCATAGGAAGCGATTCTTAGGAATACAGTGATCAGACCATAAACATTGAAAAGGTAGTGAGACTGGGTATAGAAGATCTTTCCCAATACTTTTAATCAATATTGGCAGTGAGCCTTAGTGAATATGGTAAAATGGCACATCAGTGATGGTATGCTCCTTGGACATAGCCCAGTGAGGGTCAACCATGTAAAAATTGATGTGTCATGTGCATTATTTCATTTCTATTCATATATTTCTATGGAAAAAAGAGAGAAGTGTGTTTTGTTTAAAAATGAAACAAGATCCAAAGGGGAAGATGTTTTAATATGTCATAACCTGATTCACCCCCCCCCCCACCAAGGTATTTGACCTAGTGGACCTAACAGAAGATAAAAATGATCCTTTCAATGTTTTTATATATTCTACCTATAGTTTATTATTATAATAATAAAGAACCAATGTGTAGTAAATATGTGATTATAATCAACTTCACAAGATAGAGGTATTACATAGATGTATTTTCTTTTTTTTTCTTCATTATTATTCTTATTTCATTTCATCAAAATTATCCAAGTAATGGAACATGGGCATGGTATAAGTGTTAGGTATTTGTTTTTTTAAATATATATATATATATATATATATATCATAACACAATATACGGAATTGAAATAACTAGATTCCACCATTGATCTTCATATAAAAAAATGTATGTATGAGTAAATTAAGTGAAATAATATAATGATACCTTGGTGAATGAAATGATCCCAGTACGCTTTTCTCATTATCAGAGTATGATAGATTGGAGAAATTAAGAGAGGAGACCTCTAGATCATACACACATATATTCAACCTCAAGATTTATCATTTTACAACCTTTTCATTCTAGATCGAAAGGGACAAGTGCATTATAATTACCATGAGATCACTGGAACAAAACAATTTTGATCTATGAAGGAGAAATCAAATCTTTTTTTCCCTCTCTCTTGTTTTACTTTCTAAATTTTAAGATAAGATGTGGAAAGATACATATTTATAAAATAGATTTACAAAACTATTCTTTGGTCTGAAATTTTGGATTTTATAATTAGATTAAAGGTCTTTTAATTTCACTTTATCCCTGATAATATTTAAACTTAAAAGTTAACCTGTTTAGAAGCTAATCATTTTACAAAACTTTTGTATGTATCAAGAAAATTTGATCACTCAATTGTAACAATCCCATATTTCATTTAATTAATATGAGTCATTAACTCATCCCATTCCTCCCAAATATTCTTAATGAACTGTAAGTAAATAATATTACTTTGAAAAAATAATTTTATCATATTAATGTTTTTACATAAATAACATATTAAGACATTGAGAAATAAATACAATTATGATTTTTATAAATAGTAATAATGTGTAACATAATTTTTTTTAATGAAAATATTTTTTATCATCTACACTCAAATGTTCATCGGCCAACAAACATGGGGCCCACTTCAAACTAATCTCTAATTCATTTGAATTTTTGGAACTCCTAGATACACTTTGTGTGTGAACAACTATGACCTTATCTTGATAGTAGAAAGTTCATCTCAGAAAAAAAAACATATGATATATATAAACACATCATTAGCCCCTAAATAGATAAGGATAATTCATGGTTAAGACAATATCTTATGAATATTTACTATGTAATATAATCTCTTTATCTCAAGATATTTTATAAATTAGGATGTATGCTTTGTTTCATCATCCTTTTATGATTTATTTATTTTTCATTGACTATAATGGATGAAATTTACTTTTTATTCAATAAACATTGATTTATATAAGAAACTACCACCCAATAAAATATCAAAAGATATCTTCTTCATCAATTTAGAAGCAATAAAACCCATCTTGGTCATTTAATCAATGTCCTTCCACTAATGACACACCTGCCCCACAATACCCCCCAAAAAATAAAACTATCATAGTTTTTATCATGTAACAAAATACAATATTGAATGATGAACATTGATAATGATCTTAATTAAAGAGACCAAATATACATGATCATATTTGTGAATATACAATAAAACCTAGAAACATGTGGTGTTCCTATTAACAAGACATGCCACATGATCAATTTTACAAGAGACCACCTAGTGAAAACTTCATGAAAATAATTATCAATGACTAAGATCCCCCATAACCAAATATTCAAACAACATCTATGTACCATCAGATTGATGTATGTAGACTATAGGACATATGATTAAGATTACTATCATAGAATCATAAGGTTTTAATTATATCCATGAACCGTTATAACATTTTGATATCCAATGTAATCTGAAATCCTAAACATGTAAATAGTGTGTGCAAAGGTAAAGACACTATCATGGTAACAACAAATCATGCATAGATAAAACTTTTTGCATGTTGTGGTAGATGTAAAAAAAGATGCCTCAGTCCATGGGATTCATCATAAATCCTATGGAATTTATTATGGATAAGATTAAAAATTGATACTTATTTATAAAATGGGATTAAAATATATTTTCATAATGGGGTTTTGTTCATATAGATTTACCTGTATGGATACATGTTGGCTCATTAACATATAACATTTATCTGATAAATTTTATTTTTTATTTTTTTAAATATTACATTTTTTATCCTGATGTTCCATCACTCACCATGCTTCCAATTTAAATTCCTCACACAAACCAACCAAAAATGATGGAAAATTCACAATATCTATTTCCAACATCCAATAAAAAAATTCAAAATTCTTTAATTCAATTGTGAGGATTTCTTCCTTATAAGGATACATTTATTACTATATAACTTACAAATTTTTTATGAATATAACCTATTAAATAAATAGATATATATCATATATTTTCATTAAGGGGCTAAAAAGGATGAAATCATCAATATATGTGACACAATCTAGCATCTAAACACAATCATCTAAATAAAAAAGCCATATAAGCTACAATTTTTATAATTTTATTATTGATTTTTCTATCTATATGTATATTATAGTTCTCAGTATATAAAAAAAATATAATGAACCATGATATATCTTAGACAATATAAAAAATTTATTGGGATTGTAAAATTTAGTTCATTCAAAAAATGGTCCAAAATAAGAAAGGTATAAATAGATCTCAATCTATATTATCCTGGCCTGTTTAGGCCCATCCATCCCTTTTTAAAATCCTATGAAAAGTTATAATCAATTTGGTTATAAGTAACCAACTCTAACAACAATCCCACTGGAAATAAATCAATATTGTTAACCATAAAATTTTTAGATATCACATGACATTCATGCTTATACTAATATAAGACTCTACTCACTAGGAATTCCATATATATATTTATGACTACTCTTCTATTTAAAAAATTCACCACTTTAATTAAAATATCTCAAGAGATGATATCTATGATGTATGTAATTTTTCCACTCCTATATGACAGGATCCATAGTTCTAGTACTACCACTATAATATTACATAATATTAATGATTGTGACAATAAAACACTTTCTTGATATAACTACAAGATCTAAAAAAATTTGAGTTTTATACTGCTTCTTTAGTTCCATCACAACAAACTTGTTTTTTGTATAATTTGCTACCAATATCTAAAATGATATTTACTTTCCCATTTTCTTAACTTAAATATGATAATAGATCAATTTATCTATTTTAATTCTAGTTTTATGCCCCATATGATGACTAAATCTCCTTCCTCTCCAAGTACCAATAACATATCCATTATACATTCCCAATTTTTATCGAATAATAATAATTTCTACACAATAATGTTCTCATATATTTTTTTCATATTTTCCCACCATGTGTCTTAAACACAAAATCTCAAGGAGATTTTAGATTTATTCCATGTAAAATAGGCAATAGTTCTCTCTTGAAAATTTCAAAAATTTATATTTAAATATATTTAAAATTATACACTTTTACTTAATCCAATCAACCAATAGATAAATTTAAACTTATATTATTCCATTGAATGTTATTTTTTATGTTAAGTAATTCATAGGGAAATATTTTAAAATAAGTCTTAACTAATTATAATATTGATATCTATTTTCTATATGTTGTCAAAATATATCACTTGGAAAATCATGGTACCGCCACTAACCTCTCATAGACTCATGTAAAAATAATTATCTCATGATTTAATATCTTATTTTTATCTATAAATTAATCCTTGTAGATTTCACAAAATATATATATTTTTTAGGTTCAACAAATTTATATTTATATCGAATAGATATTTTCATAAGTTTGAAATTTTGACATTCTATCATTAAATATAATAATAATTGTAAACTACTATGACAATTTGAATTCAAATGGATTTCAACATCACTATTGGTGAAAATTTATCATTGTATTCAATACCTGAACATAAAATAAACCAGTAAGATCCATTATTTCTTTATAGGAATTAAATTTAACATGTACTCTCAGTTCTTTCTTTAATACCAGGTTAAACCTTGTGGGTTTTAAAATATATACATCATTTTGGTACATGGAATCAATTTTTATGAATTCGTATTCACTAATCATTTTAGTTTATTTTCCATTTATTGATTATTTATAGGATAATATTTTTTATTCTTGATAAGTAATATATCACCTAACCTAACGATTATAAAAACTACCTCCCTTTGGTTTTTAACTTTCCTATGTTATATGTTCCTGTATAACTATTATGATCTCTTTTGAAATTTATTCTTATGGAAAGTTATTGTGAATCATGATACTACCCCTAATATATAAAATAAATATTTCATACCTCTCATAGAAATATAGTCTTTTACTTGAGTATCACTTTTCTATATTGGTATAGTATATATAATATTCATTGTAACTTTAGGATAACTTATATAGATAATTTTTTCATCAAGATGAATGTTTTTTTCTATAATTTTCCTAAACAAATATTTTTCACCCTAACACAACATTTTTTTAATTAATGTATTTCTTTCAAATTATAACTCATATGAAATTCCATTTTTCGTTTTAGATGGTATATGATTAAGTGTTTCTGAAAATATTTTAAAATCATTTCCTAAAAAGAATAATAAAAGACTTGTAGGACTTATTATTAATCTCACCATGGAAATAAATGTTTAATTACTCTGATTTACTAACATCATTACTATGATGTGTGTATGAAAATGAGATTTTAATAATTATATCCATTCTAAATTTAATGATCACTGAACAATTAGTTAATATATTTTTTACTTAACTCAACCGAGGCATTTTTTATCTTCATACCAAGAATATTCTCTACTTAACATTAATATTCTTTAAACCTATTGATATAATATTTGGAATCATGACAATTTATCTCTATTTTATACTTAATATAGTTTTAAAATATCATGTTTAACTAATTTCTATAATATTTTACACATTATCATCATCAATATGGAAAGTTTAATGGGTTATTATACCTTATAGAAAACATGTGAAATACCATATAGTTTTAACTTAAACGTTTTTAAACACCCTTATTGATTAATACTTGAAATTTTATTCTGGTATTATTTATTTGAGTATTATATTTCCACAATTGACTAATATTTGAGTCATACGTTTTATATTCAAATTTAATTTCCAACATAGGGTACTTTTATTCAATTTTAATTAATCTAATATTAAAGTATGGTATACCATTATAATTTTATTTATAGGTATGAAATAAAATATTACCATACTTAAACTCTTACTGAGAAAATGTGATTGGTAACACATAATTCATCATAATAGATTTTAAATACAATAATATTTTCACTAGGAAATTTAAAGTTTTGAAATTATCTAACTAAAATAGGACTCATTCCTCATTAGAAAAATAAATATCAACTTCAACACTTATAACTTGTATAATAATTCTTCATTATTATATTTAGATAAAAATGTGGAATAAAAAATTGTATCAAATACTAAAGAAGTGAAAAAGAAATATTTCATGTAATCATGAATATACCAGAGGTGTTTTTTATTGATTCTTATTCAGATAATTTCAATTAATTTTCAAGTGACCTTCCATAACACATATGAATCAAAAAACATTTTCTTTAATTGTCTACATCTTTATATTTTGTTTCTTGAAAGGATGCCACAAAATTACCTTTATCATTGTAATTTACATTAGAATTTTCACTCCGTCTCTCTTCTTTTTCCCCAAAATAACTAAATATTTATCTCTTTTTTCGTTATTATATACTTGGTGAACCATATCAAAAATATATTAAGTGATTTATAAATAATTTTCATTTTATAATTTTCAAAAAAACTAGTGAAACCTGGTGATTAGGATACATGTATGAATGTATGGATAGATCATTAGCCTGCCTAAATATTAACTCTATCAATTGATTATTGTACTCTATCATCTTGACTACCTGAGGGCCAATTTGGATTCAATATTTATTCATATATTTCTATATTTTATGGATAATATAAATAGTTTCTTGATTCAATTTTATCCTTATAAAATTATTAGAAATGAGACAACATTTTGTAACCATCTACTCCCCCATGTTTCTTTCACAACTCACTAGGCATTGATGATGAAATTATGATGTAAGAATAAAATTCATCATATATGATTCTTCTGTAGGTTTCCTTCTCAGTATCACTTTCTTCATGATGTCACTCATCAGATAATGGGAACTCCAAAACAAAAAATTTACTTTCATGTCACAGTACCATGCAGAAGCTCTTATACCACTCCTGGAAATTTGTTTCAATGAGGAAATTTTAATTTTCCAAGATTTAATGCTATGATTTTTGTGGTATTACATACCTTATTGATATAAAATAAAAAAAAATAGAATATTAATACTTTTATCTTTATTAACAATAATTTAAAAAATATTGAATGATTAATCCGAATTTATCTCATTATTTTTTTCAAATCCCATCAACCATCAACCATTGAATTATAAATATTTATAAACTTGAATATTCTAGTGTAAATGGATCCTTCAAACCACTATTAATAATATATGTTTTTTCTGATCCACTATAAAGACTATTTTAATGTTGGATTTTGGTTAGTCGGCCACATTAACTCGAGGATCCTTGATCTATCGAGTGTAGTATCATCTTCTTTAAATTAAAATCATGGATCTACTCAAGACTTTACCTCTAAAAGTTCACAAATATATATATATATATATATTGACACTTATTTTATGAAAATTTTAATTATGTCATCCCACAACTATAATTAGAACTCACTAATATAAGTAGGCACAGTCAACTAAGGCTAAAAATCAACCCGAACATTGGTTTCATTATAATTAAAGTGATGGAAGGTGTTTATGTAATAACATTACATTGAAGTATATTATCATTATTTAATTAAAAAATGAAAATAGATTTTGTTTTTCATTCTTATTATTTTAACTATGTGATCTCATTCACAAAATTAACCATATATAAATAGAAATAATTCATTTTTAATTCCTACATTTTTATCCTTTCATGATTTTTAACTATCCTATGTGATCCTACACCATCACAAATTCAAATAAAAAATAATTAACAATGAACTGTAATAACAAATAAATAAAGACTTGATCATGAGTTGTATGTTACTATTTGGGTTACACCAAAAGTTGTATCTTCTAATCTGTCAAACCTAAGGGACTCAAGTGTGAAACTAGTAAACCAAAAAATTTGGAAGATATTGGTTCCAAAAAAATATTTCTTCATAATTAGGAATTAATGAAACATATCCCTACACATTGAACTTTCACCTAGAGACTGAAATATCAAAATATACAATCATAGCTGACACTCAAAGTGGAATCATGAAATGAGTGAAAGTAAGTAAAAAAAAGGAATATAATTTATTATGTGGTTCATACAATGTCCTAATCCACTAGAAAACCAAATTTTACTAGACTAAGGAAAAAGATATTACAACGTAAGATCAACAGAAAAGAAAAAGATGATATAAAATTATGCTTAAGTAAATTACCCTATCACATAGTACAATACAAATGACTGCAATAAAAAAATATATATTATCCATATTTAGGTTTATACATATAAATTTATTTCACAAAATCTTCATGAAGGAACACTGACTTGACATCCATTTTTCCTAGAAATAAACCTTCCATAGATACCATGATACGAAATGTTTGAATCATTATATGTTTTAAAGCATAAGATAAAATCTCACTGAAATCCACCCCTTATGATTGTGGGATCCCATTCACAACCAGTCACACCTTGTATCAAACTCTACCATTTAATTCCTCCTTTATAAAATAAACTTTTTATTCTATAGTTCTCTTGTACCTTCTAAAAGACATGTTAGCTCCAATGTATTGGTAACATTCAAGGAATCTAATTATTCCATCATTTCTAACCCCCAATGAAAGGATTAACTAAAACTTCTCACCTTACTTGGTATTTCAAGTTCCACAAAATATATGATAAATATATATTCAATTTTATAATAAAACCTATGCACTGTCCTTCTGACCTTTTTAGACCCCTAAACTCATGAGGTTCAACTCCTTTCAGAAATATCTTTTCTAAAACTCAACCTCAAGCTTTCGTTGTCATTACAACTTTTTTTACATCATCCCATTATAATTTTACAACATTATTAGTGTCTCCAATTTCAAATTTTGGTTGTACCTCTTAGACACCATAGTTATCTCTCCTTAAACTATCAGGCATCACCTGACCTCTACTCAGCTATTCCTTGGCCTTCTCTACTAGTTCCTTACTTCCAAGAACATCTTCTACAGGTTATTATCCTTCCATAGAATCTCTACATAAAAGAGGATGTTCTAAAAATTTAAATCCTTCTAATAACTATTATCATATTGTTTTAAATCAAAGTTTTCATCATCCTATCCTATAATGAAACATGTTCAGGACCTATCAACAAATTATCTATATACTTCGCATTGACATGGGTATAAGTGATACCTTTAAAGACTATCAGGTAATAAAATCACACATTTTGGTCATACCAAATCTCCTCAAGAATTTGTTATACCAAAGGTTCAAATGGACTATTATTCATGAGATGAGCTTCATGGTTAACCTCTTAAGACAAAAATTATTTTAAGAAACCAAAACATAACCACATGATCTTAGATATCTCATTTAGTATCTATCTCATCCATTATGAAACACTATTCTAATTAGGTGTTCTAGGAACCATCTTATCTATCTGGATTCCATTTTTCCAATAGAAAATTCTTAATTCCCTTCCCCAATACTCACCCCAATCATCAAACTGAAGTCATTAAAACATCATTATAATATCAACTTCCACTATATCTCCCCATATGACGAAACTCTAGAATAGATCATACTTGTGTTTGTGTAAAATACCAACACATAAAATGAGAAATATACAATTAAGGTTAGATAAAAAAGTGTGCCTTTATGAGAATGAATGATTTTTGGTCCCTTTACATCCATGAAAACTAGCTTGTGATTAATTTTATAGGTGTCCTTTCATTTGAATGAATAAAACTATACACTGATTTCTATGGATGAAACCCCCACTTGTTTTTTAATTCATAAGATCAGGTTTGTGAAATCCTCTATCAACCATGTTCCTTAATCCTTTCTCACCAATGTTACCAAATGGTCATGCCACAACTTTTCTATTCTATAAGGAGTTACTCTAACATAAATGGTACCTTATAGAGCCCTAGTTAGCTATAAATTTATGTCTTTCAAACCATGGTGCACCACTATGGAACCATGAATTATCTTCCATGCCTTATAAAAAAATAGGTTAGATAACCCTATATCATCATGCTATACAATGAAAATTAGGATCTTTTTTAGTCTTGGTGTTTTTCAAATGCCACAAAAATGCAACATAAATCCATTCATTATTTTAATTATCACATATACTTTACCAATAACCTCATACACCTCTCCCATCACAAGTTAAACCTTTACAAGGATTTTAGATTTATAATTTCACATGAATACACTTTCAAAAGATAAATTAAATGAATATCTGAAATCATGTAACCATAAATCCATTGATCTCGTAAAAATTAGAACCAAAATAACACACTCACCTTCAGATGAAAAGTTTGTGGATTATCTGGAATCATACTTTCTAGAGTTTACATTCCTATCTTGTTAATAATTCTATATGTGTCCCTTCATTCCACAGTTCTAACATACAGAGTCTTCAGGACTAGCTGTATTTCCAAAGTTATCATCTCTTATATTTTCTCCTATTTTCTTTTGAATCCTTCAGGTAGCGCATCCTCTATATTCTAAAAAAATGAAAAAACTTCTAGAAGTAGATGATACAACTTTATTTTAGATAACTTCATTAAATATTATATCATTGATCTCTATAATGACCAAGTCAGTCATTCAATTTGAATTACTCAGAACAATCATCATCGTATCCCACGATTGAAGAAGTGATGACAATTGTATTAAGGAATGCATGCCTTCAGAAAACATCACTCCAACTAACTCCAGATAACTTTGGATCATATTGAATTCATAAATATGGTCATTTTTAAAAATTCTTTCTAAAAACTTCATGTCTAAAAGTCACTACATCATGAACACATTGTTCATAGTAGAAGGCTTACCGTATATAGTCACAACATTAGCCATCAATCTTATAGTTTTATTCCTTTCATAGATGTTGAATTCAATATTCCAGGCTAACATCGTCTAGAAGACACCTAGTGCCTTCCTATCATGCATTTAAAAATCTATATTTTCCATTAAATTTGAATTATTCCTAACCAATGAAGGATTGAGATCATTTTGTAATAAATACACATCAACAAGAATTTTCCAACATCCATATTATAAACCATCAAACTTATCCAACCTCAAAACGAACTCTTCTAATGACATGTATAAAATATATAAAATACTCACTAAATTTATAATAGGGTAAAGGAAATATACATTATGATTTCTTGAGGTTGCTGTCAATGATTCCCTTCATAACTCTAAACCATGCTTTGATACCATTTGCTACATTGGAATGTGTATCTTTTGAATTTTCAAACCTCAAGAACTCAAGTGTGGAATTATTACACCTAAATTTCTACAAGATATTGGTTCCAATGGAATATTTATTTTTAATAAGGTATCCACACATTACTACCACACAACTTGATCTTGAAACTTATAAATAAATTTTGAAAGAGACCCTCGCAGTAGACATTCAAATAAGAAACATACAATGAATGAAAGTAATGAAAATATTAATGAACAAAAGGGATTATATTTTTAAAAAAAATTCTTAATCCATGAGATACAAAAACATATACTAGATTAGTTAATATGAGTTTATAATAGAAGATCAAATATAAATCATATGCTAATAGATTCTTAAGGTTTAGAAAATCACATTATCATTCATTATAGTAAAAATGAACCACATTCTGGACAAATATTGCAGTCATCTCATAGTTTTACCAATTCCATAACCAAATGATCTTCCCATAGAGAAAGGATCAAGGATATGATCTTCTAGAAAATTGAATCTCTCAATTAAAGGTAATCATTTCTTCATCTAGATCACCTGGTGAATAGTGAATTAGTCCCATATTTTGAAGCTCATCCTTTAGATCTGATTCTTACATTTTTTTTAAACATTCACAACTACCATTTTTTTATGTTCTACACTTCTGGTTTTAATAACTAATGTATCTATATCTTATTGAAGTAAAAAACATCAAATGTTACACCCTTTAAGTGAAATCATCACTAGAATGAACAACAGCTTCTCAAACCAATCCTAATAGGTTATTTTATCGAGTGTATGATGGAATCCACCCCCTGAGGAAACTCCAAATATTTTCAACATATATTGAGTTATAGTGTTCTTTTCATCCCATGTATTTTACTCATTTGAATATATATCAGATATTATATAGAATTATCTCATCATGATCATCTCTATTATTTATGATGTATACCCACACGAAGGTGAGGAGGAATTTTAGATAATAGAATAAATTTCATAACTTAAATGTGGACACACAGACCCCTATACAATTAAAGTTTGGATGGATGATTCACCGATCATCAAATAATAATTATTAATAACTTATTATTACAAAATTCCATGTGTTGTAGTTATTAAACTTAAATAATATAAAAACCAACATATATGGTTCAATAATAGATAATGATCAATAAACATTCATCGATATTTCATAAAATAATTAAATAAGATAAAATCGACTCGAGAGAATTTTTAATGCACTAAAGTATAAATAATATATTTTTAATTAATTTTCAATATGTCTCATGGATCCCAAAATAATTTATTAAATTAACTATATTTTAAAATAAATATAATAATTTTATAGAATTTTTTTCAAGGTCATGTGGAACTTATAGGTGGTCCTAAAGGAAAAAAATGGAATTGTAGAGGATATATTAGGTTAGTCGAGTAAGGGAGGACCCGGTTCCGCCCATCCTGGGTTTAGTCAATGAAAACAAATCAATGATGTGTCCAAAATATTAAAAAATTAAATGGAAATAAAATATCTCTAATCCAGTTGACCTCCCATTATGCATTGTTAATTCTCATAGTGAATCATGTTTCTAAATTTATATTACTCTTCATTAAAACTAAAACTACTAAGGCATAGTATAGTTCAATTCTAAGATAAAACCCAGAGAGGATAGTATGTAGCATGAAAAAACCTAATCCAATAATAATGATGAACAACTTAATTAAAAAAGTAAATCTACTACTAAAAAAGAAAATTATGAATTACAAGAACACTATGATTTTATAAATCTATATACTTGAGATATTGATGCATAAAAAGCAGTAATGGATAGTCATATCATTTTTAGGATTGGTTTTGAAAAATCCATTAGTTATACATTCACTCTCTGAATACAAAACTCCTTTTTAATATGGTCATGTACTTAGATATATTTATAAATCAGGTGATACAAAAACGTATTTAAACATAGCACTTAAACCCCCCAGTCGTTATGAAATAATATAAGAACTAGTTATTGTTTTAAAACCCCATCCCAGAGCACCCATATAAGATAAACGGCCACATGGCCTCAATCACACCTCCCCAATACCAGAGGATACCAACTAGTGATGATGACATGATCCATACAATTGGGAGATGATTCTCTTGAATCCGAGTCAAACAAAATCAAAAAAATAACCAGAATATCTATCACATAATCTGAGTACACATAATCAATAAAAAAAATTATATAATAAATTTATCATGAAGAATTAATACAAACTGATAACCATAAAATCATGAAATTGATCAAAAATTAGGTCAATCACATATAAAAAAAATACACCTGATCCTATTTCCATCTCTGGGACACACTACAAACCTAGTCTCCTGATACCATTGAACTACTCCAACCCAACCTATCACATGACTTGTACTCAATCCTATACAATAGATAGAAGGTATACAGACACAATGGGGTTCCCATTTAGGGTGTTATAAATATAACTCATTAGGGTCCGACCATGTTACCTTAGTATACACCATTATATACATCTATTGATGATATAAAATAAAAATTCCATGCATGCTCATCAGACGTTGTGTACTAGCCATACCACCATGACTTCGTGCACATCAGGTCATCATGTGATAAACTGACCACCATGATACTTGATCATACCTACTTCAACGCCATTCTATAATCCCATCATCACCTTTCGTCATTCCATCAAACCCATAAAGCAACCCATACCTAATGACTCATGGTAGGCATTATCCAAGACCTCAACCTAAAAACCCAGCTATCATGACACCGGATGATACCTACTTTGGTGCCATGTAAGAATCTCATCATTACCTCACCTCAACCAATAAAAATCATAAAATACCCTATACCTGAATACATATGGTAGGAATCATCCATGACCTCATCCATC